>CM032876.1:7689026-7799026 GCA_019176425.1 Megalops atlanticus
CAGGTGTGTGAGATGCCAAAGCCCGCCTTCATGAAGCAGACCCTGGAGGAGCTGGGGATAGGCACCTACAGCGACATCGCCTTCATCCACCCCGACACGCCCATCATCAAAGCGCTCAACATCTTCGTGGAGAGGAGGGTGTCGGCCCTGCCCGTGGTGGACGAGTCAGGTACGCCCGGGGAGGTCGGGGGTCAGGGGTCAAAGGGCACATCTTCCCTTGTTTACCATGTGCTTCTGATGTGTGAAGTACGACAGAATTTTGAAAAGGACTGTGTCAGCTATTCAGAAGATCATTTTATATTTTAAGTATTTTTCTTGTCTCTCCTTCCAGGAAAGGTTGTTGATATTTATTCCAAATTTGATGTCATAGTAAGTACACTTAAATTCAGTGCTACTCTTTATTGCAGTGTTTTTTTTTTTTTTTGCTTTACTTGCTGCCTTTTTTTTCCATCACAACTGATTGCTGTAGCATATTCACTTGAAAAGCCATGCGATTAGATAGATTAAAAATGTTGCAAAGAGTTTTTAACTTGCTGCTTGTTCACATGGCAGAGTGTGGGATTGTGGGAGGTCTCTGTGGGTCTGCGCTGCTGGACCGTCCGTGTTTCTCTCTGCTCAGAATCTGGCTGCTGAGAAGACCTACAACAACCTGGACATCACGGTGACCCAGGCCCTGCGGCACCGGTCCCAGTACTTCGAGGGCGTCATGAAGTGCAACCGGCTGGAGACACTGGAGACCATCGTGGACAGGATAGTGAAGGCAGAGGTCAGCTGCCTCTCACAGGGTGTAATACTGCTGCATGTAGACGCGCACACCCACACACACACACACACACACACACACACACACACACACACACAAACAGATACAGACAGGCACACAGGGAGCCCTACAGGTCGAAACAAGTGGACGGGCTTGCAGACAGACACACACACAGATACTACACACCCTATAAGCTGGAGGCAGCAAAGAGTAGTAATTAAATAAGATTCCAAAAGTTCCTTTCATGAAGCAGCACCGCACACCAAGTGGGTGTCCTTAACCCCATATGCGCGCATTGCTCGGTACAGAAACAGGCCCTCATAGGCCTGTACCCGCAGTGAAGCCTCCAGCAGCTGACCTCTGACCTCTGACCTCTGCCCCCAGGTGCATCGGCTGGTGGTGGTGGATGAGAACGCCTGCATCGTGGGCATCGTTTCGCTGTCGGACATCCTGCAGGCTCTGGTGCTCACGCCAGCAGGTATAGACGCTCAACATTCCTAAACCTCTGGACACTTGACCTCTGACCCCCTCCCAAGGGCCCCACAGGTAGGGCGTGGCACCTTGTCCCCCCGCATCTGGATTGCCGTGCCCTTGCCAGCCGTGGAGTGTGCGTGTGTGTATGTGTGCGTTTGTGTTTGTGTGTGTGTGCGTGCGTGTGTGCATGTTTGTGTGCGTATGTGTGTGTGCATTTGCGTCTGTGTGTGTGTGTATGCATACTGTATGTGCATGTGTTTGTCTGTTGTGTGTGTGTGTGTGTGTGTGTGTGTGTGTGTGTGTGTGTGATGGTGTGCTGTTGAGATACTAACCCGAGCCGTCCCCCTAATAAAGACAGCACAGTCCACATCATCACCATAGTGACGGACTGCACCACCCTGTTTTCTGCCTTTGCTTCATTTGCTCTGCTTAATTAGAGCTGATGCAGATCTGATTGCTGGGAAGAACGTGTTACAGCAGACGCTGTCTCTGCCGTGCCTTTCCACATGAGTGCCACAACACTCAGCACAGGGTCAGGTGAGGACACAGATAACGCAGTCTGAAATAGCACAGGTAGCGTGTGAGCACTATTTAGCAAAAGGTCAGATGAGCTCCATTTAGCACAGGGTCAGGTGAGGGCGCAGGTGAATCTGAGACAGCACAGGTACAGTGAGTGCTGTTTAGCACAGGGTCAGGTGAGGGCACAGGTGAGTCTGAGACAGCACAGGTACAGTGAGTGCTGTTTAGCACAGGGTCAGGTGAGTGTGCACAGGTACTGTGAGCAATCTTTAGCTCACTGCAGTCCCAGCTCCTCCGTCCCGGCCCCTGTGAAACCACGTGCCTCCAAGGACAGGCACACATCTGGTACAGACAGTTCCCTCTCAGCACGCCCCGAACCTGCCCAGCAACCTTCTAAAGACACCGCCCCCCCCATCGTGCCTCTGCTGCCCCCTGGTGGTGCTCTGGTGATGCGCGACATGCACATGCCTCTGATCAGCAGAAGCAGGTTTCGTTTCTCTGAGGATACACCCTGTCCTGTCCCGCCAGCGGCTCGGAAACCTGTTTGGCTGGTATAACGGTCACACGAGCAGGGAGTAGGACACATGCCCAGGACAGGTCCCAGAGCGAGGCGGGGCGGGGCAGGGAGAGGGGCTCTGGGGACACACCCTAGGGACACTGCGCATGACTACAGACTAACCGTGTGTGCGCTTGGGTGCAGAGATTTTGCTTTAATTCTGAAGGTTAGATGTTTGGCCTGCTATATGATACACATGGAGTCATGGCTGTCTGGCCTCTCTGAAATGGTTATGCCTTTGAAAACATGAAGCTGTGTTTCATCTGTGTTTATATTTTGAATGGTATAAATTCTCAGTCATTTTAGCAGCCTTTCATTTTTTTCCCTCTGTGACACCAGTTGCTGATCATATTTCAGAGACAGGTCAATGAATTGATTTATAACAACATAAATGGCAGACAGACAGACAGACAGACAGACAGACACACACACACACACACACACACACACACACACACGCACACAGACAAAGCACTGAGATCGGCTTCCCTGCGCGTCTATGAAATGTCTCCTTCCCGTCAGGAAGGAGTGGCGCGCGCGCGCGCGCCTGTGAAATGGGTCCCCTGGGGAACGCTGACCCCCGTTCGTCTTTGTGTCTCGTCTCCTGCAGGTGCCAACAGGAAGGAGAGCGAGGCGGAGTGAAGTGGTTGCTGGGATACGCGACACGATGCTGCTGTAGGGGGAAGAGTTGTGAAGTGAGGAGTGGGCGGGGCCAAGGCCCGGGGGCGGCGCCTGCCATTGGCTGAGAAAAGGCTGGGGCTGAGTCCTGAACTGTGTGCTGTGATAAGGGAGAGAAAGGAAGTGATGGACGGGGGCGGAGCGGGCAGAGTGGGGAGCCTAGGGATTGGTTTTTGACATTTAGGGGGAGGGACAGGGGGGAGGGGCTTGCCTCTCCCCTGTCAGTACTGTAGGGAAGTCAGTTTTCAAAACCATGCCTTTTTTTTTTTTTTTTTTTTTTTTAGATGTACACCCACATTACCTCCTGGTGTCAACGTACACTCTCAACACCCTAACTAATCAGATGTGCTTTTTCCTGTTGAGTTTTAGTGGCAGGGCATTTGTATTTAATCTGAGGGTGTTTGTTTTTATTTGCCTCCCTCATCGCTACTGTATTATCATCGCAGAGACACTTGAGCTTTGTGGCAGAGTTTGCGCAAAGGCTTTGAGCCAAGCAGACAATCCGGAAAGAAGCGGTCGCCACGACCTCGTCTGGACTGGTAACCCAATCGGCACGTATCAAATCCCCCACAATCCTCTGCAGTTTCCTCTGGGGCGGGGGGGAGCCCCTGCCACATGACATCACCGTGACAGGAGGAGGAGCCACGCCGAGCCCCCAACCCCCCCCCCCCGCCGTGTCATTAGTGCCTTCTGTCCACCAGAGTCGCCCATCACCAGCTGCTGCTATGGAGAATGTTCCAGAACACCCAAAAACCCGAATGTGAAAGTCTTCAAAACCAAAACGATGTTAGAATGTGGGATGTGGTGTCACTAACGGAGATAACAGAGTTTATACTTAAATTCAAGATTTAGGATTTTTGTTTTTTTGTTTGTTTTTTTTTTCCTTTCTTTCTTTAAAAGAATCAAAAGTTTTGGTCTGTATTTTCATGAGATGTTTGGAAAAAGAAAATGCTGTAAAGATATTAAATAGATATTAAAAAAAAAAGCTTTATTTATTTTTTTTTAATAGCGATTTCTTTTTTTGTGGAATTAACTTGAGTTGGTTGATGGTGAGTCTATGCATTAAGATGACGGTAAAGGACTTTTAATGTTAGGCACAATGGAAAAGGCAGCAGATACTCAAATGTCCGCAGCGTGTTTGTTCTCTGATTCACCCAGAGCATGCAGCGAAAACAAGTCTCTCGTACCCTGTACTGACCGATCAATCGAACTGTAAATAAGAAAAGTTCACACTGAGGAAACTAAGTGCCAGAGAAAGGTATATTTTTCTGTGTATGAAAAAAAAAGTCAAATCATGTTGTTTGTAAGACTGCAGATTTTAATTTTTTTTTTTTTAAATTTTACTGTGGCATATATTGTTTGTACGGTTTCAAGGACGGAAACGTTTTATCCATTGAAAAGTGCACATAATGGGCATGATAACGACACTATAATGGTAATACATATTGTAGTTTTTTTTTTGGTTTTGTTTTCTATTTTTATTTTGCTGATTGATTAAATAATAAATGATGCTACTGAATCTTCCTATCTGTGTCACGTGGCTCTGTTGCTTTCAGTGTCCCTGAGTGTGGCATACAGGCATGTGATTGGGAAGATAAAGCGAGGTGTTTAATATCACACTTTGCACATGGCCTGCATTCCAGTTCTGTCTGTCTGTGACATTACCTCCTCCTCTAGAGCTTCGGTCCTCCTCACATGCTTCAGAATATAAAACATTTCCTTTGTAAAAAGGTGTCATTTTTACTATTACTACTGCTGATAGTAGTAATACTACTGCAATAGGTAACTTCGCATAGGGGTCATCTGGATCAATAACTCTGTCAGGTTATCATCTAGATCAGCATTTCCCAAACCTCTCCTGGAGTACCCCTTGTCCTGCATGTTTTAGATCTCTCCCTGCTCCAATACAGCTGATTCAAATGATCTGTTTGTTATTAAGCAGCTTCAGGGGTTCATAATAAGTTGATCATTTGAATCAGCTGTGTTGGAGCAGGGAAGGATCTAAAACATGCAGGACAAGGGGTACTCCAGGAGAGGTTTGGGAAACACTGATCTAGATCAATAAACCTACCAGGTACCCAGCAGCCAGGTTTATGTTAAATACATTAAACAGTGACTGTGATGCCTCTGGATTGTGATTGGAGGGCGATGACACGCCACACTGGGAGTTTACCTGACTTCACTGTGACACAGATGCTCATGTTGGCGGTCATGTCATCCCGTTGCCTTGTGCCAGGTGGCCCAAGCTGCAGACGGGGCTTGGTTAGTGCTTGGATGGAAGGCGCCCAGGGAAAACCAGGTTGCTGCTGGAAGGGGTGTCGGTTTTGCCTCATTCAGAAGTGCTGGCCAAAGGCCAGGAGGGGTATCTGGATGAAGCAAAACCACTGCTCCACAGCAGTGACAGGGACACTGTGATGCAGGGGGTGTGGCCTTGGCCGAGATGTTAAACAGTGGTTCTGGTTTCCCGTAGTCATTAAAGACCTCATTGCAAAGAATAAGAGGAACATCCCAGTGTCCTGACTGAATTCCCTGTTTTGCCACCCAGTCCCCCTGGATTGGATACACAATCTCTCTGGCCCTCTTTTCTGTTGGTTTCAAGGAAAAAAAAAAACAAAGCGGGTCTGAGTTGACCTTTCTGTCTGATGTTTTCTCTGATAACTGAACCAATCACCCAGCCCAAACAGAACAAGGTAAGGAGATTCCTGTCTTTTTTATATTAAGTTTTTGTGTAGACTTGTGGTTTTCTGCACAGTTTATTGGTTTATTTTATTGGTATTAGTTTAACACTCACTTTGCCACGTGGATTTTACATTTAACATTGATCACACTTTTCAATGTTGCTTACAGCCAACCCTCTAAAATTGCATATTGAGCTGTTATATACTGTTTTTTTGCATAGCTTGTACCTGGCCCGGTTTTAATCTCATAGATGTATACTTAATCCTGTGTGTGTACATGCTCCGGTTAAGAGCATAACGTCAAACAGTCCCGAGCATTTGCAACTATCTGTAAATATCAACTACAAATTGCCATGTTATTGAAGGGCGCGCTTAAGCCTCTACACTGTTTGTAAGAGGTATGCTCCGAACACAATGCTGCCCCCTGGTGAAAGGCAGCAACATTGCAGTACTCTCCGACAGCAGTCTTGCATACCATAGTACTGTTGTTGTGGGGAACATGGTGTCTGGTATTGGTTTCACTTTAAAACACATTGTTTCCTTATGTCTAGTCACGTCGCTTCCGGGGTTATTTCTGAGCACAAGAGACGTTTGCATCCAACCACAGTATTCAGTGAGAGTCCATATTGGGATTCTGTGTATGATATGGTATTCTGGATCCCCGCAGGGGATCAATGACAGTGACCGCCCGGTTACGGTGTGCCGAATGTCTAACTTACATTTTTACCGCCCCCCTGATTGAGGTATAGCAGTTTCCTAGGGATACATTTTTCCCGGCTCTTTGAAGTTCTGTTTAACGCTCGAGTAACGTCTGACCAACGGCTTTCCTGGAAATCTATTTCGTGTCTGTGCGCTTGTGCTGGATTAGTTTCAGTTTTGTAGAGCAGAATTAAGTTTCGCATTTAGGTGCAGTTTGTCGAGCCTAGATCAGCGATCACGGTCGTCCCGAAGCGGTCTGATAACTGTCATGAGTGACTCAGGCAGTTCCAAGAACCACAGCGTCGATACATTTTTGTCCCAGGAATTACTGTTATTGTAGTCCTACCGTGTAATCCCAAGTTAAAGCATTACTTTATTAATGCCTGCATTCCCTTAGTGGCCATTTATTTAAATATCTTGGTTTTTAGCCCTGCCACACCCTCGGGTACATTATGTTATAGTCGGTGTTTATCCGTCGGGCAGAACTGAATCCATTCACCTCTACAGCGGCGCTCATCGAGCAAAAGTCATAGAGCCAAGATAATGAGATATTCATAAAATTTAATAAGGTCACGTTGCGCCTCTCACGCTGGGGCAAAATTAATACCCACCGCAATTTAATTCGGAATAATTCAAGAAGCACGTATAATTTCTGCCTGATATTTGCTTGCGCTGCAAGGATTTTGGTGAATACGATTAATAATACGCATTTGGAGACGAATTACTTACATATGTATAATGGAGCTGCCGGGTATGTTTAGCTATAATTCCCAAAACATGGCTTTTACGGAGGTTTTACGCTGTGCTGCTGGGAGCGCACGCTGATACCGGCTGCTGCGGATCGCGTTTGTCAATGAGCGGGCTGAAGCAAGCGCAGCCGACTCTCGCCTGGACCAGTTCCTGGAACTCTCCTATTGGTCGCTTTACCTGATAGCGATAGGCACCTGACTTAAAATTTAACAGACCCCCTATATAAATGTTCCATTCACCGCCATAGCAATAGCACGTACACAACTTTCAGGCACCCAAGGACATTATAAAGGGAAAAAGAGGTAAATATATTTACATCGCCATTTAATGTAAATAACACGCAGTATATTTGTCAGGGTGAGTTTCACAATTGTTTTTTAAATCGGCATCACATTTAAGTCTTCTTATAGATAATGATGTGGCTATAGCATAAATGTATATACAGCAAATACTAACAACATGAAGTACTTCCGATATAAATAACCCCTATAGTTTCCTTTAAAGAACTATCAGTTTCATCACTTGCTGCAACCCGCAGCTTAAACCGACAACGTTAGCCTATTTACTGCGTAAAATGAATATTTTGGGACTATTATAATCGATTTCGTGTTCTGTGTTGATCGAAGATAATGAATGCGCGGAGATGAAGATCGGTTGGTCGTAATTATGGGTTAAATGCGCAGTGTTGGGAAAACATGGGTTTTATCCTCAGACCTTTGGGAGCGACATTCCATCCTGCAGGTCGCTGAGTCTTTCTGCTCTTCGAACTTAACTGCGCATCTTTTCGCCGGTAACGTGAATCCAGCATTCCGGCACCTGTAGGTCACATTTATAAAAAAACTTAAGTTTTTGTTTGAGTTTAAGTGTCTCCCTTACTGGTTAGCATTTCTGTAAACCTGTATTATTTGCTGTATTAATTCACGATTAATTAATATTCATGTATAGCCACGGTCAGTGGCGGTACACCTCGATCCGTGCACGTCCTTTCGTGTTTTTCACGAAAGTATAGCCTACACGAGGGAGTATCTGAGGTTACCGTAAGCATTGCTATAGGGGGTATGCAACATATGGATATGATGTCAGCTTATCACGTGCCTCAGCTAGTTCGTTCTGTCGCGGTATAATTTTAGCAACTCATGTAGGATTCAATACGCTACGTGACAGCCTGCACATTGTATGTGCGCCACTCCGCGCATTGCGCTGCACTCGCACGACAAAACTATACCGACTAGATGGCACATCAGGGGGAAAAAACACACAATACTTCCTGATTTGGGTGTGATAACCCGCGGAGCTTGTTGTTTGCCGAGGATCTGTTCCGCGTATTTAGGTGTCCTTCAACAGGTCCTTACGATGCCCTCCGTGGGCGGGGAGACGATGAAAGAGATGGATCCCTCTGTTTTGGTCTGGAGGCAGTGACTTTGTGTTCTTAAGTCGCGAAGCAGAGGCACAAGGCCGTTCTACAAACGTAATTGTAAAATCTGAAATAGGTCAATTAATATAGACTTTGGACACGCGGTACAACTTTTTACTCAATAGAAAATGCATTTTTTTTCTGACGCACCAGTGTAGTGATAGTGCATTAAATGTAGTGATAAAAACATTTGCATACAAAGAGTGGGATTAGGGAGGATGAATTTCTTCAACTGTCAACTGTTCGTAGCTTCCATGTTTGCAGACACGAACTGTTGGTCCTGTTGGCAGTTTTCAAGGGCAGTGCACTGTTGCTTTGCTTCAGGGTAGATGGGAAATTAGATGAGTAGAATCAAATTTTAGCCACTACACCGCCAGAGACATCCACAATTAACTTGTATGTGGTCACTTGCTGTGCACATTTTACGTAGTCAATGACAATGAAGACGTTCCACTTTTCCTGACAGAGACTTGGTGACTGTTTTTTTTGTGTGTGTGACATGTATGGCCAGGGAGTAAACAGAAGGCCATTAGGTTCCAATTCATCCACAGTGGGGCACTGCTGTTGTACCCTTGTATGAAGTACTTACTCTAGCTTCAGTTACTGACCACCTGAAATGCTATGTGAAATTATTATTGGAATTTGTAGCATTACTATAATTATTGTACAATATTGTATTTTGCCTTGTTTTATTGAATCATAACTGGAACAGCATGTTTTTTATTTCTACTGATGTAATAAGGTATGAGGGATCAGCAAGTGTGGAACCAATTTCAGGCTGGAATTCTGTTTCTGGGCTAGCTCTCACTACAATGGCTACTCAAGAACCAGAGGTACTCTATTTAAATGCGACCAGACAGTTGGCTCATTCCAGAAAATTCCACCATCTTCTGTCTAGGAGGTTCTGCTGCTATGGATGTTCTACCACCCCCCCATTCCTGCACATTCATAATGAGACAGCAAGTCAGAGCGCTTATGACTTCATCGCTGGCAGAGACGGAACTCTGAGTGTGAAGCTCACAGACCTGCCAATCTGGTCTGGTACATTACATTATTGCCATTTAGCAGACGCTCTTATCCAGAGCAACTTACATCAGTTACAGTTTTTTTTTAATTATTTACAATGTTATCCATTTGTACAGCTGGATTTTTAATGAGGCAATTGTGGTTCTAAGTACCTTGCGCAAAGATACAACGGCAGTGCCCCAGCGGGGATCGAACCGGTAACCTTTCGGTTACGAGTCCTGCTCCTTAACCACTATACTACACTGCTGCCCGTACACTGCACTGTTGTGAGTGGAATGTCTTTTCTGGAGCTAGCCTGGCGTTGCGCGGCCCCTCTTCCGATCGGCGCTGACCGTGGTGTTCTGTGCCCTTTGACCTCTGCCCCCTGTCCAGATGCTGACCTCTCGGGCGCTGGTGTCGGGGCTGCAGCGCGGCTTCTGGAGGGGCGTGTCCACCACCAGCCAGGTGCAGGCCGCCCACGCTAAAGGTGAGGCTCCGCCCGGCGCGATCGGGCCGCCCCTCTCACGCGCACTCCCACTCCGCCCCACCCTCGCCCGTCTCTGCGGCCAGAAAGCCCTGCTGCGACGCCAGACCGCGGAGTCACGGATCTGGCTCTAGCCCTGACGGACACACACGTCTATGTGACCTGGTTTTGAATGCAGGCTGTAGAAGGACACGCACTGATTCTGAGGTGTTTTTTTTTTTCGCAGTGAAGACTGCAGATCAGGGAATCACATGCGCACACACACCGGGCCTCGTGCCCAGCATCGTTTGACTGGCAGGGCTTAATCCCCCGTGCGGCTCCGGGGCTGCGCTGGCTCAAAGACAGCGGCGGTATTTATCTCCGCCTGCAGAGCTGGTATTTACGGGCCTGATTGTGCCCGTACACCGGAACGGCCAGCAGGGGGAGCCAGATCGCAGTGTTGCACGCTTGTCCTTGCGTGAACCCTGAGAACGAGGACGATGCTCTCAAAGGTCGTATAGAGGAGGAAGTAACTGTGGTATACAAATACGATAAAAGGTCTGACCGCACCGTAGATGTCTGGTGAATAATTTACACACGCACAGACATGTGGAAACTCGAGTGGAATGAATGAAATTAATAATACCAAATCCAGAGAAGCTTCTGGAACATGGCTGTGCTCTCTCCTTATTGAACAAATGTGCATGCTGCGAGATTGCCTTTGTGGTATTCCTTTTCACAGACTTGAAAACACACGTTCTGTGTAATATTCGGCAAGTTCCTTCTCCTCTGCAGTTACAGTGCCCTCGTATTTATGCACACACCTGACTGAACGTGAACACTAAACATGATATAAGAGAAAAAAATGTACATATTGGATCATTCTTTCTTATATAACAGTCTTACCTTAATAGCTGTAATATATGTAAGAGCGACATCAATTATCTTGTCAATGTAAACCATGCCATATGAGGATTTACAAAATATTCATTACAGGGGCGTGAACAAATGAGATGTTTTCTGCAATTTTTCGAACAATGTGACTTTTTTGTAATCAATTTTAAGATTAATATGACGATTTAAAACATGTTTTAATCAGAAAAAAATTCAATCTGTGCATTGTTTTCCCTCATATGTCATTTTTGTTTTTGTTCCCATGTAATCAGGGCTAACAGTAAATACGGGCTACATGTAGTCAGTGAAACACCTGTGAGGCAGCCAGCCTAATCTGGGCTTGTGTCCCCTCCGCGCGGTCGCAGATCTCACCTCGGGAGCCGTCGACTGCACCGTGCCCCAGTACAACAACCGGCCGGACACGCCCCTGCCCGATGTGCCCTTCGTCACCAAGCTGAGCTCGGAGCAGCAGAAGCTGAAGGAGAAGGAGAAGGGGCCGTGGAAGAACCTCACCAAGGAGGAGAAACTCGCACGTAAGGGGGGGCCCTAGCGCCAGTCTCACCCTCGGAGACGGTGGGGGGGGGGGGCTGCTGACATGACTGTTTCTTAGCAACGGAAGAACGAGGCAGCGCTGGCGCAGAAAGGCTTTGCAGTGCTATATATCGTGTCTCGGGGTAGTCACGGGGTTCTGCCTGCTGCGGATTGCAGAGAGACCTCTGATTGGTCCAAACGGGCCAGTGGTCGGCTTCAATACGGGACCGCTGCCCCTTTGCTGGGTTCATAAAATCCCGCTCTCTCGACATGGTTGTTAATGTCTGAGCAGCCAGCAGTGAGGCTTTCACTGGCTGTTGTCGCTAAGAGTAACAAAATTAAACCAGTGGAATTTTTTTTAGCTCTTCACCCAACATACTTCCGTAATTTTAATGACCAGTAAACCCATTTATGAAACTGAAAACAGAGAGACAAATAAGCATATAAAATGGAATCCCCCTAGCTAAATAGTTATTGGTCAAACTGAATGTTGACCAGTTCCGTAGAGAGTGTCTCACATTTGAGAACTCGGTGAGTCACTGTTAACATTTTATGTATTTCATGCCGGTCTAGAAGGTCAGTAAGGTCACAGAGAAAACTGAGAAAACAGTGAGACCACAGTGTCTCAAAACACATTTATTCATGATTTTGAATGCCTTAACAATACAGCCCTTTGCCATAAAGTGTGATCAGTTAGAGGCCAGTCCTGTTTTTATATAAAGAATTGCCATGAACATTGCATTCTGGGAACTTCAACAACCGTTGTTACCAGACACTCCTACTCTCAAAATTTCAGGCTGTTATATTTGACTTTGGGAGGACATGTGTGTGGATATTTTAGTTATTAAAAACGTTATGAGAAAATGTAACTCTGTTTTATGAAGCTATCCAGCATCTTCCTAGGGGATTTCAGAGATTCCGTTTCATGGTTCCTAGTTTCACTTCAGTCACATAATTTGTGCAATTTCCTGTGTGACGTACAACCAAACTATAACACAAATTAATAACCTGATTTGATCGTTTACTGTCCCATGGACAGCATAAATCCTTCAAAGTTTGAGGCTTTTCATCCGCAGTTATGGAGGACGCGGCTTTTTCATTTCTGACACTATATTTGCATTCTGCTTCAAACAGCAATAAAACTATAAACATTGCACAATACACAACCATCTTGAATATGTTATTTAGGGTCATGGCCAAATGGCTTTGTGGGAAGATTGCATCGTCCCCTGCTGGAGACCTGGGGTAGAGCACATCACAGGTGTCTGTCAGTTAGTTTTACAGGGCTCTATTTATCAATGCATGGCTTTTGTCTACAGTTAAGGCTTCTATATCCTAATAATATGGAGGGGACTCTCTGTGATTTTAATGACCTAATTAAAAAGAGATTTAAAAAAAAAATCTGGAAATTAGTTTTAACAAGTCATGAACAACAAATCACTGATACAGTATACTGGATATAAACTGTTAATAATTAACTGCAGTTCTTTCGATTTTCTTTAAATGGCAGTATTTGCTGCTGTAACTTAGTGGGGGTACTCTCATTTTCATTAAGAATATTCATTGGAAAATGTTTTAAAATATTAATTTATTCAGTTTTATTACATTTTTAATTTAAAGTGGTAAAGGTTAGTGGTATCCAAACTTACTTTCAGTTAGTTGTTAAAACTTCAGCATGACGATGCACACCCTTTTTTTCTCTTTGGCCTATGTTAAAATGTCATTGATCTTAAATGTGATTTTAAATGTAGCCCTTAAAAGACTTCCCCCTCCTTTCCTTTCGTGAAACAAGCTGAAGGGACTTCTGGGAAATGGAGTTTGTGTCATTTGAACAGTATAGAAACTGTGGTGGTGCACTAAGGGCTCCTGGGTAAAGAAGTATCCTGCCGTTCGTTTTAGCCATTTATGTATATAAAGGGCAAAGCATCTGTAGTGGAAGAAATCCCCTGAAAGACCTGTCCTAAATCTCTTTCGCAGTACATTCAATATTAACGAATGAACGTAGTTTAACCTTTAGGGGACACAGACGCGTGTACTTCTGTCTGCCACATGGGGGGAGTAGAGTATAATACAAGTGAACAAGTTAAACTCAACTTGGCTTCAATCTACACATAAAGTTCATATAAATCTTTCTCCATAAAAAGAGATGTGTTGATTTCAAGACATAAAATAAACTAAAAACATTAATCCATTTTGTTGTACATATATATTTTTATGATTCTGCAGATGTCAGAATATCTCCATATTTGGAATTAAATTTATGTATAAAAACAACTACTGCAATAAAACAGTTACCATGATACATGATTTAAGCATATTAAAAAGTGAAGTTGTAAAATATTAAAAAGTAATGTGTTGAATTGTTGCTTGATATTACAGTAATTCTTGCTGCCATCAGCTTGGCTGATGTTGTAACATTGTCATTATGTGGGGAAACTAGCGATCATCTGACTGATGTGAACAGATAGTATTATTTAATGCTTTAACGATGAGGGAACCTAACTTGTAACCAGTACATTGCAGGTTCAGGTCCTAGATCTGACACCTCTGTCGCACCCTGACCGCTTGAGTAATGTATGGATATGGGCAGCAGTGTAACATAGTGGTAAGGAGCAGAGTGTCGTAACCAAAAGGTTGCCGGTTTGATTCCCTACCGGGGCACTGCTGCTGTACCCTTAGGCAAGGCATTTCACCCACAATTGCCTGAGTAAATATCCAGCTGTATAAACGGATGACATTGTAACCTGCATATAAGTTGCTCTGGATGAAAGCGTCTGCTAAATGACAATAATGTAATGTAATGGATATGGGAAGAAGGTAACCTGTAATGGACTGAGCTGTCTGCCAAGTAGCGTGTAAATACCAGCTGGGAATGTGTTTGTTTAAAGCTCTCACCTCAAGTCTGAATCAGAGCTGTTTGAATCTGTGTCTTCGTGTGTGGTCATGGCCCACGCTAGGCTAACCGTTAGCAGGGAGCCGTGATGCTGAATCAGAGGCAGGAGGGGACCTGCGCTGAGACTGTACCCCTCTCTCCCTCTCTGCTCTGCTCCTGTGACTTCGAGCTCCGAGTGTCCCTCACAGACTCGCCTCCCACCCCGTCGCCCCGGCGACCTCACAGCTGCCCCTGCTGACACTCTGCGTGGCAGACAGATCCGCGCCGCGGCCCTAAAGCAGGACAACAGTGTGCCGGAGTGGTTAGGGAATCAGACCAGTAGCCAGGAGGCTGCCATTTTGAATCCCATGTCAAGCACTCCATTAGCTGGTACACTAAGTGCTTCAATTGCTTTATTAATTATCCAGTTCAGGGATGGGAGATAAAGGTGGGAACTCCAATTCCTTTAAGCACTGAATATGACTAATAGTGAGGAGGTCAACATTTTGAATCCCAAATTAGGGACTCTCCGCTACTTGGTACCCTTCAGCACAGTACTTACTTTGACTTGCTTCATTAAGATACCCAGCAGTACGAATTGATGGTGTGTAAAAATATAACTTATTACCGCTTATTTCAGTATCCGACCATATGAATAGGTACTGTGTAAATATATGAGTAATACTGTGACTGCCTAGTTAAATATTCATCTGCGTTACATTTACACTGCATTTATTCATTTGGCAGACGCTTTTATCCAAAGCGACAAGTGAGGTACAATACAACACAATTAGTGGATACTGTGTAAAAATTATGGGTAACAGTATGACTGCTAAGTTAAACATCCAGCTGTATGAGTGGATACCATGTAAAAAAGTGATCTCTGTAAGTCATGGTGTGTAAGGGGGCATCCACTCAGCCCATTAATAATGTAATAACTGATCTCAGACCAGTACATAATGTAATAATGTAATAACGCGGGCGAGGCCTGTGCAGTGATGCGTGTGTCATGTGACTCTCTCCCCCCCGCAGTGTACAGGATGACCCATGAGCTCACCTACGCCGAGATGAGGAAGGGATCAGACGAGTGGAAGACCGTGCTGGGCGGAGTCTTCATCTTCATGGGGTTCAGCGGGCTGCTGATCTGGTGGCAGCGCTGCTTCGGTGGGTGTCCCGCCCCTACAGACGACCCAAAACCGCACCCCAAAACCGTACCCCCAAAACCGTACCCCCAAAACCCGCACACCCAAAAACCGCAACCCCAAAAACCCATACCCCCAAAACCGTACCCCAAAATCCGTACCCCCAAAACCGTACCCCAAAACCATACACTCAAAACCGTACCCCAAAACCGTACACCCAAAACCGTACCACCAACCCCTCACATCGTACCCCCAAAACCGTGCCCCAAAACCATACACCCAAAAATCTTACCCCCAAAACTGTACCCCAGAACCATACCCCCAAAACCCGTACCCCCAAAAACCATACCCTCAAAACCGTACCCCCAAAACTGTACCCCCCCCAACCCCGCGTCTGACTCCCCAGACCTCACGGTGCTGTGGGGCTTTGCCCCGTCGGCGGTTCTGCACCAAAACTGCTCTTCTCTCTCACATGCTCAGCCACGTACCCGTGTGCCCAGTATCCTTCTTCTCCACCGGTCCGATCACTCACACGCCACACGTCTCAGACAGGGCACGTGTTCAGTGACTGAACGCTGCGAGGCTGCTGGCGGTGGCAGGATGAGAGGGGGACAGAAAGGTCTCGCTTAGTGGGGAAGCTCTCTGCATCCTGGTCCCATTAATTACCCATTCATTAATACATTATTAAAACATCATGAATATTCATAGCAGAGCCTGTCCAAAGGTAGACGGCGCTCACATCTTACAAATGACCTCGGGACAGGCACAGCAAACATCAATGAGTGCTTTCTTTGAACTAGCTTTAATTGACACTTTACGAGCATTCAGAAGTACAGGTGGGGTAGTGTTTGCTTTAAGACAGGCTCGGTAAAATTCATTGTTATCATTTAGCAGACGCTCTTATCCAGAGCAATTTACAAAGGTCATAATTTTACCCATTTATATAGTTGGATATTTCCTGAGACAATTGTGGGGTAAGTTCCTTGCACAAGGGTGCAACAGCAGAGCCCCAACAGGGAATCAAACCATCAACCTTTCGGTTGTGATCCCTGCTGCTTACCACTACACCACATTTTCATTCATTATACAGGTAATTGTAGGCCGAGGCTGTATTAAAAGTTAATTAGCGGGACCGTAATAAAGAGAGGTTGTGCTGGTTTATCACCCGGAGCAGCCGGTTGTCCATTTGTGGAGAAGTGGAATTGGGAGGGCTGAACAGAGGGGGAGAGGTGAGAGCAGGCAGCCATGAAAGGGTGAGGTGTTGGAGCTGTGAATCTTTTATCGCCAGGTCCCCCGACACAACGCCCCCACACCCTGCGAGGAGTGCTCCACTTCTGCTCTCTCCGCAATGCAGTCAGACGCCGCTGCGCACACGAGCATGTGCGTGTGTGTGTGTGTGTGTGTGTGTGTGTGTGTGTGTGGTGGGCGTGTGGGTGTATGCATGCGTGTGTGTGTGTGTGTGTGTGTGAGTGTGCGTGTGCGTGTGCATGCGTGTGTGTGTATGTCTGTGTGTGTTTTGGGGTGGGGGTGGGACAGCTGGGGTATGTACCCCACCATCATGGGCTCTGTCAGAATCCGACCTCGATTTAAGCCACCCCCAAACACACAAACACACACACACACACACACACACAAAGGCACATGCACACACACACGCACACAAAGACACACACACACACGCATGCACACGCACACACACACGCACACACACGCACACACAAACACACACACAGGGTTTCGGCTCAGTGCTGCAGTGCGCCAGGAAGCAGCGCCCTTCTGCCGGAGACGCTCTCCGGGAAAAACGAACCACCAACCCTCACATGTGGGATTCTGAAAAAAAGCATGAGAGCAAGAGATAGAGTGAGAGAGGGAGAGAAAGAGAGAGAGAGACAGAGGGAAGAGAGAGAGAGAGTGAGAGAGAGGGAGGGAGAGAAAGACAGAGAGAGAGAAAGACAGAGGGGAGAGAGAGAGAGAGCAAGAGAGAAAGCAGAGAGAGAGCAGAGAGAGAGACAGAGAGGGAGAGAGAGAGAGAGACAGAGGGGAGAGAGAGAGAGAGAGCAAAAGAGAGAGACAGAGAAGGAGAAAGAGAGAGGGAGAGAAAGAGAGAGGGAGAAAGAGGGTGGGGGGGAGAGAGGAGAGAGAACAGGGAGAGAGGAGAGTGAGAGAGGGAGAGAGAGATAGAGAGAGAGCGAGAGAAAGAGAGAAATGAAAGGAGGAGAAAAAAAGCCAAGCGAATGCTGGGAGTTTCCCACACTGTCGGGGTTCGTGTCGGGACTTGAAAAGGGAGAGAGAGAGAGAGAACGTGCATCGCTGTGGGCTACTCCAGTGCCTCGGCATCTCATTAGGGCCCGGGGAGCACGCTTGTTTGATTAGAATTTAACACGAGCCGTGCTTTAATGGGGGATAAAGTGGGATTTTAAACTCTTCCCTGCCTCAAAGGGTGAGGGCAGGTCTTCGGACTCACGTCCGAAATGCTTGAGCTCCTCTCATCAAACACAGACCCTCAGCCTCCCTCTCTCCCTCTCCCTCCCTCTCCCTCTCTCCCCCTCTCCCTCCCTCTCCCTCTCTCTCCCTCTCCCCTGCACTCTCTCTCTTTCTCTCCCTCTCCCTCCCTCTCTTTCTCTCTCTCTCTCCCTCTCTCTCCCTCTCCCTCCCTCTCCCTCTCTCTCCCTCTGTCCCCTGCACACTCTCTCTTTCTCTCCCTCTCCCTCCCTCTCTCCCTCTCTCCCCTGCACTCTCTCTCTCTTTCTCTCTCTCTTCCTCTCTCTCTCCTCTCCCTCCCTCTGCCTCTCTCTCTCCCCTGCTTTCTCTCTCCCCTGCTCTCTGTCTCTCTCCCCCTTTCCTGCTCTCTCTCTCTCTCCTTCTTCCCCTCTCCCTCTCTCCCCCCGCCCTCTCTCTCTCTCTCTCTCTCTAATATTCTGCGCTGTGATTCCAGGTGTGGAATTCCTGGCATGTCTGATCATCTTACAGCAGGTTATCAAAGCGTCGTTTCACAAGGTCTCAGCGGTCTCGTGTCCTTCAGATCGCATATTTTTTTCCCAGTAAAGGCAGGCAGATGCGTGGCTGTACGCTTAACGCACAGGCTCTCTCTCTCTCTCTCCAGCACACAGCGGTGTTTTGCTGCTGGTTTCATGTTATGTTATGAAAGGTTGAGCGTTACCACAGAGGGGACACTGGGCGTCTTGAATGTTTTTTGTTTGCCGAGCGAGTCCCCGAAGAACCGAAGCGGCGTGATGTGATTTCGTGCCTCACGTCAGGCAGTCAGGTGTCACCGCAGCTGTGGCGTTGCAGCGGGAGTTTGAAATCCGCCTCTCTCCAGTGCGCGCGCACGTGATGCGGGTCTAACCGAACCCGAGCGACTGGGAATTAGGACGGTGTCCTTCCTCTGGTGAAGCACCTCTCCTTTCCATTTTTTTGGTTCCGTCAGCGCTCTTACTGCTGAAATGCAGTCGGAGCGGTTGGGGGATTCTCAGCTCCTCGGACGCTTTTCCCTCTCTGCTCAGACCGCGGACTCTTCCCCTTCCCTTTGTCTCTCTCTGCGGCCGTTGTGATAACAGAAGTTGGTTTGCTCTGGAGGGAAGAGTGACACAATTAACTGTCTTTGGGGAGAGAGAGAGAGAAAGAGAGCGAGAGAGAGAGAGCAAGAGAGAGAGAGAGAGAGGGAGGGAGAGGGAGACGCTCAGGATAGCTGTTAACCGTCTTATACCGCAGCCAAACCGCCTGCAAAGCTCCTGGTAGTAGGTCAGGTCCTCATCCAGAACAGGCATCAACGTTTCGTGCAAAGATGTTGTCCCTCAGCGCGAATACTTCTGATGGCGTATTTAGCCTCAAAAATGAGACAAAATAAACCTTCTGTTTTAAAAGCCTCCTACCACAAGCATTTCCACTTTTGGGCAGCCGTGTCAGAAAAAATTGACCACAGTGCATTTTTTTAGCATCCGCCAGTTTAAGATGCGCATTCAGTGATTGGAGAGGGAGGCTTCGTGAAGGTCTTAATCGGCTACCGTGTGCTGTCAACTGCCTGCTCGTACGAACTAATCGGGAGGCTTTGCTCGGCATAGCAAAACACAGCGATTGGTTCAGAGCAGCGAGTCGCCGGTGAGACGGTAGTGTCGCCCATGTTGGGCGTTCGTGTGCCCTCGTTTTCCCGTATCTAGGTGCGGTAGCCTTGCGGTAGAGCTCTCTTGCTGAACATTCCGACATGTGCCCCACGCTCTTCTCTCTCTCTCTGACAGCAGCTGTTTTCCGTCTCCAACAGCTGAAATCTGATTGGTAAGGTGGAGCCCCTTCTCTAGCGACTCAACCCTGCCGGGGCGGTCTCGCCGTGGACCATCCCGGCCCGAGGGTGACAAACGGGCACTGAGAGGGGTGTGGTCGGGAGGGCGTGGCAGGGGGAGACGCCCGCACCGGAACGGGGATCGGATCATAACACAAACCGATTAGCAGGGGAGCAAACAGGCACATCGATGCAGTTCCAGGAATGTTATTCGAACGCCCTGGGGCCTTCTCATTTGGCCACGCTCCATGTGCGCTCCACGGTCATACGGGACGTTCTCGTGATATGAGTGGATGTGTGCGTCTGTATCTCTTTGTCCAACGTGTGCCTGTTAGTGTGTGTGTGTATCTTTTTCTCCAGTATGTGCATTTCAGGTTGCGTGTGTGTGGGTGTAAATGTTTACATACAAGTTTGTGTATTTGTGCGTATGTTTGTCCAATATGTGCATGACAGGGTGTGTGTGTGTGTGTGTGTGTGTGTGTGTATGTGTGTATGCGTGTGTGTGTGTGTGTGTGTGTGTGTGTATGCACATTTGCATGTGTGTGTGCATGTGTGTGTGTGTGTGTGTATGTGTGTGCATTTGCGTGTGTGTGTGTGTGTGTGTGTGTGTGTGTGTGTGTGCATTTGCATGTGTATGTGTGTGTGTGTGTGTGTGTGTGTGTGTGTGTGTGTGTGTGTGTGTGTGTGTATGGGTAACCAGAGCAGCATGCAGTGCCATGCTCAGACTACACAGTGAGCATGTTTGTGTACTCAGGCCTGTGGGCCAGGGGCAGCCATGTTAGCCTTGCATGGTGCTGATGCTCTGGCGTCCCCCCCGTCTCTCTCCCGCAGTGTATGGTGATGTGCCCCACACTCTGTCCTCCGAGTGGGTGGAGCAGCAGACCCAGCGGATGCTCGACATGAGGGTCAACCCCGTCCACGGCTTCTCCGCCCACTGGGACTACGAGAAGAAGCAGTGGAAGTGAAGGAGCCGGTGGGGGCGGAGCCGGAGGGAAGAGGGGGCGGGGTATGGGGGGCGGAGCTGGGGCTGGGGCAGGGCGGGGACCCTGGGCCCTAATGAGATTACTGTCGCCGCGGGACACAGTGTGCCCGAGATGCACAGCCTAAACACGGAGCTAATTCTGCCAACCAACACAAATAAAGACCCTGTGAAACAGGAAAAAAACACTGTGTGTGTGTGTGTGTGTGTGTGTGTGTGTGAATCCCTCTGCTGACACACAACTCAAATCAATGCTGGCAAAAACAAATGCGCTCTGTGATCGGGGTGAGTTTTTTTCCACACAATCGCACAGGCGCGCCGCCGGAGGCTGCTGCAGAGCAGACGTTGAGCAGACCGCTAAAAACCTACAGGTGTCAGGTTTTCCCCTTCTCGGAACACCTGCCCCCGTCTAAATTTGGGCACGCTGCTCGCAGTTCACATGGGGGCATCGCGGAGCAGCGGTTGGGGAAGTTGGCCTCTAGACAAAAGGCCCACGGAGGGGTGGGGCGCCGGCCGTGTTGGCTTGAGCAAGGTACTTACCCACAATCCCTCTGGGTGTACAACATAGGCCTCACACAGGGCGAGGCGCATTATATCCTCCGTCTCACTCCAGACGTTTGTGTCAAACGCTGTCTCCGACAGCTCTTTTAATTAAGATTCGTATTAAGGGCGCTAAACCAAATAAAGTTTGATTTGACTTGATTCAGGTTTCCCTGGAGACAGACAGTCTGCTCAGTAAATAAACAATAAAAAAGGAAAAATGTGTGCGAGCGCTGTGTTCAGCGGAGCTGACATTGTCGTACGAGGCATGTTGGTGATCACTCGGTTAGCATTAGATTAACCCCAGCAGTGTTAACTAAAGAAAGGTGGACGCCCGTAGCACTATCTAGCCATCTTAATCAAACCGCTGTGGGACATTTGCACCTTAGAACAAGGGGCAGTTTTGGGGCCCACCTGTCCCGTGGCTACGTGGAACCGAGGACACATCGCCGACTCGGACGCCGGAGGTCTTCGACGCGTGACTTTCGGAAGGGAACGTCAGAAGCATCGGACCGCCGCCATGACGGCGTGTAGAACGTGCTGACAGGGGAAGTTTGTTAATGTCGTGTTGCAACATGAGCTCACCTCCACGCGCGGGATGTTGGAGAAACCGCAGGCGGACACGTGAACGGGCACTCCCGGCTGACAGGGGCGACGGGCGTGTTTCAGTCCTCGGGGCCTGGATTCCGAATCCAGATCGGCGCCTCTGAACAGCCATGGCACAAATTTGGTAATCTCGTAATCCGACCACTGTGTGCAGGGCGTGGCACGCTCTCTATAGCTCCGAGAAACGGCGAGCTGTGTCTGATTGATCGGAACATGCAGTCACCCGGTCCAGCAGAGCTTAGCGGGCCGATCTGATTAAGCGATTATCAGGATGGCGTGGCTCTCTGGGGGGTCAGAACCAGGCCTAATGCTATGGGGGTGCTTAGGGGTGCACTGCACCCCCAGACAGACCTCAGTGCACCCCCAGTTGTCTCTTCATATCCCGATGTCTACATGGTATTTATGACTTTTTGTGCACCCCCGTGGATTGCAATTGCACCCCCCTGTGTTTTCTCCTGGCGTGGACCCTGGCCAGAACCAGCATCATCCTGTCCCGAGTTTCAGGGAAGGGGCACAGGGCAAGGTTCTGGATCTGATCCCCGAACTGGGTCACTCGTGCGGCCCAGAAACTCTCCTGCGGGCCGCCCTGATCTCTCACGGCGGTCAGATCATCTCTGCTGAGCACCAGAACAGAGCTAGCGCTTTGACGCACCCATGTGTGGATTTTGAATAAACACACAGATTTTCAACATTGATTGCATTGTTTTTTATTTTTATTTTTGGTGACGGTTTGATTCACTGATCATTCGTGACTGACAGCGATGCGCCCGAGTGACTCTGGCTGTTGTCTCCTCTCTTGTGTTTTTCTTTCTTGATTCGCACCGGGTTTGGCACTGAGCCGGCTCAATCCCCTCAGCCTCGGCCTGAACACCTCTCAGACTAATGAGGTGATGCAGGGCTTATGTAACAGTTACAGCCGGCACAAACATGCCCCAGTTTTCATGAACGATCAGTTTATCAAACCGTTAACCAGACGTGTTATCAGTATTCTAGAATCTCCATACTTCATTTTTCTCAAAGCAAACCGGCATATCGAAAGGTTCCTTTTTCACGCTCGTAACGCAAAAAGTTCAGTGACTGAAAAAGGCTACTGTTACTGTGCAATGGGCAGGCTGTCTCCCACTTTGTGTGATAACTGTTATTTCATTCCCTTCTTCTGATTGGATCTACTGTGTCGGGCAGCCATGAAGGATGTTCTCCTCGATTGGTCCACAGGTCAAGAGACACTGCTCTATTGGACAGATTGGATCCCCTGGCCCTTCTGCCACTCTGCCTCTGCCTGTGTTTGTCCCACACCAAACTGCAGTGAAACAGTTATATTTCTGAACATAAAGCTTCACGTAAGCAGTTAAATGTAATCATCTGGATGGCTGATCCCATTCGCCATCGCTGTTGCATCAGCTGATATAACTTATCATAAACACCAGTGAGTCTGCGCAGAATCCGCCGAGCCTGGTGCCTGAAAACACCACCCCACGAGTTTGCATTCACCTGCGCAGCCCCCTCTACCCAATCACAGCCTCCGTTTCTGTTCCCAGGCCCCGGCTGCAAAAACACAGCGCGGTAGACTGCCGACTGGGAGGAGCCCCTCTGAGAGGGGCCGGCCCGCCGATTGTGACGTCATAATCGAGTCCGCTGCGCGACATTCCGATTCATGGGCCGGTCTTGTACCCAGAAGGTTGCACGCTCAGTCCCATAACAGAGCGCTGCTGTCGCAATCGTGAGTAAAATGTACACGACCTGCATCTCCTCTGTCAATACCCAGCTGTATAAATGGGCTACAATGTCAGAGAATATAACATGAAGGATAAAGCCAAAGATGGTACCTGCCGCCGTCAACACATTTAATTTCCTGCCGGTTTCGGCGTGGGTCTCCCCTTGTGTGTAGAGGCGCAAATACGGGCTCCCCGCCAGCCGTCCCAACCCCGGGAATAAAAATATGCTTTTTATTCTGCCACTGCCGTCAAACGCAGATCTGCTGGATGTCGGAGCGGCCCTTCAGCGCGAGAGCAATTACCAGGCAACCCACACACGAGTCTCGCCAGTGCAACTGCCCTATAAAAAAAACCCACACTGCACTTTCTCTTGGAAGCCAGAATGCAATTTAAAATTCCCCTTCTTCCAAAAGCTCCTCAAATATTTCGCCCGCTGAAAGCGGGGGTCTGCGAGCGGGGTTCGGACTCAAATTAAAGAAACGCCACAGCGGTGCCCCCAGGGTCCCCCCGCCCCCTGCCCCCCTTCCCCCCCCGCCCCCAGGGGTCCCCCCCGCCCTCCACTCTGGGTTTCTCCGTGCTGCGCCGCACATTCCCCTGGATTTCTGCAGCCACCACGACCGCTCGCGCTCGCAGGAAGAGCTTAAACGAGCGCGATTTGGGGCGAGGGGGGATCTCCGGGGGGAACCGAGGTAATAAGGCCTCGCCCCCGGGCGATGGGAGCGCAATCATCGCCCCTAACGACACCGGCAGCCGCAGCGGAGCGAGAGAGAGAGAGAGAGCGAGCGAGCGCTCGGCTGACAGCGGCGCGCATCAGAGCCGCTTTGAAGCCGCCGAGCTCCGCCGCTGCCGCCATCCTTCCCCCTCCGCCCCCCTGCCCACCCCCGCCCTCCCCTACTCCCCCCCCTTCCTCCCTATCCTGCACCACTGTCAAAATTAGAATCCCTAACTCTCTAAAAGCGGATCCCCGCTACAGTTTGTAGGCCGTTGCAGGGGTTTGGGGGTGTTGGCATCGAGATTGGTTTGTGCCGTGGGAACTTTCCCGTGACATCGCACGGACAGCGCAACACGTACACGCGTGGGTGTTCACGTACCGGGCCCTGCATGCACCGAGCCCTCTGAAAACGCGCCATCGTTTCCCTTATTAAATCTATAAGGATTCCCAGCGCTCCGCGGCGGTAAAAAAAAAAAGATCCCGTTCCTTTAGCTGGAGAGATGACAGGCTGCTCGCTCCCACGTCGGCTCCGTCTGCCGGTCTCTGGTGTGAGAGGAGGGGAAGGCGTTTTTCTCTTCTCACATGCGGGTGGCACTCATGAGACCCCCGTGTCTGCGGCTCTCTCTCTCTCTCTGACTGACACTGCGTGACACATTGTTGCACTCTGTGTTACATTATTAATCTGTTCAGCACCCGACCTCATCCTGGGCAACTCATTCTGTATAGAATGCATTTCCTTTTTTTTTACCCATCATTCATTTATACAGCCTGGTATTTAGTGGTGTGATTCAGTGCAAATTCCTGTTTGCGAGGGGGATTCAAACCCACAAGCTTCTGGCTAATCAGCCAGTTCCTAAACCATTAGCTTTACCTGTTAGATTGTACCTCGCCTGGACAACCTTGGAAACCTGGTCATGCAGTGCTTCTAATATTGTTGACTCCGTATGGTTTTTCTCGTGTTGTATTGTACCTCACTTGTAAGTCGCTTTGGATAAAAGCATCTGCCAAATGAGTAAATGTAAATTTAAACCAATAACCCACCCCAATGTGCAGTGGTACCATCCCCTCATACCATCACGTCATGTTTGCTTAGCGGACGCTGTTATCCAGAGCAATTTTCGAAGCTTACCATTCATACAGCTGGATATTTACTGAGGCAGTTCAGGTGAAGTACCCCGCCCAAGGGCACAACAGCAGTGGGCCACCAGGGAATCGAACCGGCAACCGCTGCACAGCAAACCCTGCTCTTCCTCACTACTGCTGCCTCAACCCACAGCTTGATGGCTTCTCATATGGCCTGGCAGTGACATCCAGCAGCAGTGCTCTGGCAATCTACTTTGAATGCTGTGTGTTGTTCAAGAGCATAAGAAATAATTACTGATGGGACCAGGCCATTCAGGCAAGTTAGCTTGTCGTTGGCCCATCAGGAGTGAGTCTACCTCCGTGTGGAGTCTGGCCTTTAATAAACCCTCAATACCATCTCATGTTGCTGAATCCAGTGGCTGTGGATTTTTCCCCAGTTTGACAGGAAGGAGCCTTTATGTGCTGACAAGTATTTAAAGGCCTGTTCCTATGTTGGGAAGACATAGAGACGACAGAGCTACTGGGACAGATATGCAGAGGCCAAAGTTACTGGGACATATATGCAGATGGCAGAGTTACTGGGACAAATATGCAGAGGGCAGAGATACTGGGAAAGATACGTAGAGGGAAGAGCTACTGGGACAGATAGTGTATATGGAGGATAGAGTTACTGGGACAAATATGCAGAGGGCAGAGATACTGGGCAGATATGTAAAGAGTAGAATTACTGGGACAGACATATATGAAGGGCAGAGATACTGGGACAGATATGCAGAGGGCAGAGAGACTGGGACAAATATGTGGAGGGCAAAGATACTGGGACAGATATGCAGAGGGCAGAATTACCGGGGCAGACATATATGAAGGGCAGAGATACTGGGACAGATATGCAGAGGGCAGAATTACCAGGACAGATATGCAGAGGGCAGAGAGACTGGGACAAATGCGTGGAGGGCAAAGATACTGGGACAGATATGCAGAGGGTAGAGTTACTGGGACAGACATATACAAAGGGCAGAGATATCTGGATGAGCTCTCAGCTTCACTCCTGGTAGAAACTGCAGCTTGTGGGAACATTCCATGCTCAGCTTATGCTGCTAAACTGCAAGCATAGATATAGGTAAATTTGTTTTGTTTTTATTTAATTCACAGAAGACTGGTAGCTAGAGTGCTATTTCATGAATACATGCTTGACTCACAAGACTCAAAACACTCTTTAGTGTAGTATAATATGTTGCTATGACCACAGTGTTGCATCTACCTGTTATGCGTGGCAGCCATTTTGAGCCAGAATTCTCAACTCACATCTACTGTGGTGGAGAGAGAGATATATTTATTTCAGCCAAAGAAACTGTGTTGAGTTAGAGGGCCAGAACAATGAGGAATGCTTCACTGTTGGTGGCAAATGCAATGGAATCTTTACCAACCACAGGAAGTCCACGCCGCAGTTTAACCTGTCCTACAGCCTACAGCACAGTGTCCTGGTCACTGTGCTGGTCCACTGGGGTTTTCATGGAATTTTGACAGTACTAGGAATGTTCAAGAAATACTGGGGCCGATGCTGTAACTGAGAAGGGAGAGTGCAGATGTCTGTCCAAACACTTTCCCTGCTTTTAATTTTCCCATTCTTCACCAAGAGATTAAACTTCAGCATCAACTTCGAGTGTATATTTTTACATGATATCAAAGGTGTCAAGTAATATTACCATTTTAAAGACCGTTGTTTTCACCTTGATAACACATTGTGGCATATTAAAAAAACTTCACATCCCTTATAAAGACAGATTTTGTTTAATTATAACACATTTCTAATAGCTTATAACGTGGATACACAAGGGAGAACAAAAGAAACATATTCCATCTCATAATTGCTAGAATCTTCAAGAAGATAACAACAGAATAAGAAAACTGCAATCAGAAGCTTGAGGATAAAATTTTATATTTTACAGACAGAAGTTATTGATTAATCATGTTTTTTGCAGAATAAAAACAACAAACTATACATAGAAATGACGATAAGACAGCGGCGATATTCAGAATACAGACAATTACACGATAAAAACTGAAAATTAATATAAGCTCTGAATATCATAAAAAGCAGCTCACAGTTCTCAAAGTTTTGCCACAAACAAAAAAAAATGCTACGGCATTTGCTTATTAAAATGAACGTGTGCTATTTGGAGGATAAATAATTCATATCTGAAAGGTAAGACACTACCCCCTTAAAGTTTACTTAAATAACTGGTGCCATAGTGCTCTATTTCATTTTAATCGGTAGGTTTTAACAGGCGATGAGCACGGATGGATGTAGCTGCCTCCTGTTGAAATAGAAGCCTTGCTTTTGTTCTTAGCGAGGAATCGCAACGTTTCCCTCGACGCTAAAGTGAATTAATCATAGTCTCGTAATTAGAGTAACCCATATTGTTTTCAGTCTGCCACAGCTGATTTTAATATTTCAGTATATATAAAAAAACATTTGGATAGTAATTAGTCCAGTTAAATATTAATAAAACTTTTCTTTCAAAATCATGATAAATCTAAAGCTCACCTTTCTGTTCAGGAGACAGAAATGCAATGCTGAGTGAAAGATTAAAACGCCTTCATCGTACATAAGGAAAATAATAATAATAAAAAAATTAATACCAGGAGTCTGTCACAAACCTCGCTGCGCAGTCATGACAAGGTGCTTACACTGAACTGGGACAGGGGGAAAAACTTGCGACGCAGAAAAACCGCTTTTGACCGCAGCCTTTAAAAGACCCGCCAATGATACATATGCTTGCCTGTGCAAATGAAAGGCAATATACAGATGCGTCTGACCCAGCCGCAGATAACTGGATGGTAAGCATACACACAACAACACAAAAAATCTTAAAGTAGACAGAGGGTTACGTGATTGAGTGCTCACCCACTGAGACTATATAAATGTTCGAGAAACCTGTTGGTGGGACAAGACACAACATTCATAAAGCCGACCTTTCGGCCTGACACAAGCCCAGAACGCTACAGAGGGAAAAGAACCCAAACCCTCAGCCCCCCCCCCCCGCTAAAAACGACAAAGGATTTATCTTTATACAGATACCCTGGGTTTGGGTCGGCCAGTATCTCCCTGAAGGGTGCCTGGGGAAGCGATAGTTTAGCATGCTCCACATTCACTTTTATACATATGTACATCCTCCTCCTCCTCTGACGATTCCTCTTGCCTCTTTTTGGATGAATCCCTCTAAAGGGAATGCAGTTGCATTTGAGAAGGAACGAATAATTAATCTTTCAGAGAAAAAAAATTAAAAATATATTTATTGAGATACTCTCTGCACACGTAGCTCACTTTTTGTCCAACCAGATCACCCAGCTACTGAGCAACCAATGGAAGGGACCCATGCGCGTTCACGGCAGGTCAAGTCACTGGGTGTGCTCCACCTTCTCTCTCACATTCTCTGCATGGATGCTGAAATCTCTGGCTTCAAGCAGATCGCCGGGATCCTTTTGCCTTTGGCCTCTCCGGCCTGAGTGCAGCGAGCGATTTCAGGAGTGCAACATTCTCCCCGCATCCTCACGCCGAAGAGAGCGCGACGCGTCTTTCCGACGCTCTCCAATTTTTCATTCGTTTGCTCCTCGTCCGGCGAGCGTCCGTTCGCAAAAATCCTGACAACCGTTACGTTTCCCCCGTTCGGGTCCCGTTTTAATTCTCATCGCCTGCACCGAATATTGCTTTTAGAAGAAAAAAAGCAGAGACTTTTGGATGGAAGAGGTTACTTCTGTTCCGCCCGTTTGAGCGCTTCTTCCTGAACTGAGAGGAAAAGTCAAGACTTTCGGAGGGAAACCCCGAAACACCTTGCGCGGTCTACACACTGGCAGTTTTTTGCTGTAATCCCACATTTTAAAAAGCAGCAGCTTTACACAGTACACTACCTCAGTCTCTTTGACACCAGACTTCATCGCTTCATCGTTTGATCTCAAACCCCAGGCGCAATCAACATCGCTGTTGCGCAAACCTAATCAGCAGCCTCGAAGCTCCACCATGGCCATAGTGCGAACCCCGCGAATTAAACAAGTCTGCTGGAGGCCTCGACGCGTCTCGCACCCGCGGCCTCCGTCCTGTACATCGGACCGCCCAGTAATGCTCACATTCCATCAGTTTGGTACTGTCGGACAAGAAACTAATGCATATTTTGGTACCTTACAATAAATTAAAACACATAAGTCAAGCTCAATAGATCTTAGTAAATAGGCTACATGTTTTTTGTTTGTCTTTTTTTAACTTTACATCATATCTGGTCAAGCAGTTGTAAACTTTAAAAAATAATGCGCAGTGATGACATTTTAAGACGTGAGTCAGAAATATTAACCGCAATAAAACAGCAACAACAACAACAACAACAATAACAAACAACCCACCATTCACTCTTTGGAAGAAGTATAAGTGGTGGTTTTGAGAATATTTAATCATCCCTATTGTTTTTTGACAGCTGTACGTTACTATAAGGTGTCTGAGGAAGAGAGAAAAACCAAGCCCTACAGACTGAATCTCATTCACGCACACTCACTCACTCACGCTGAGGAAAGAACTGAATGACGGCTCCAAGCTCCGCTCCCAGAGGGATAGCGTGGGTGGCGTTTTCTTTTTTTTCCTTCCAAAAAACAGTGCCCTGGCTTAATTTGCCCAGATGTCTGATTAGCAGTATTTCCCAAAAACCCGCTGTTGCGAAATATCTCTGGAGAGAATACAGTAAATGCGACCGAGCGGGGGAGTCCGCTTAATTCGGTAACGGAGAGCCGAGGCCGGTGCGAAAACAGCAGCCCGTAGCCAAACACGGGGCGCCTCGGGGAGCAGAGTTTGGCACCTGCGCCAGGAGGACACGTCAGCAGCACTTTCCCGGCACAGAGACCCCCCTGCAGCCCCTCCGCGCGCTCCGGTCCCGTAAACCGGGTGACTCGGACTCGTCATCCATGGTCAGAGACACCACCGAAGCCCACCCCCCACCACCCAATACACGCAACACCGGCAGCCTGAAATGTGTATTCTTCATAAACGCACAGTGTGCATTAAGCCGCACAAACGCTTTCACCAAACTGACAGGAAAGCTCTTAAATAATTTGAATTAATTAATCAAAAATTAATTGAAATAAAGGTCAAGGTGTTCGCGTACTGCGGTCCCGCGGATAGGGGTGTCACACAGAGTGCTGGGGACACTTGTTAAGGGACAGGGGCAGTGCCTGGCGCCCCTTTGCTCGGGGGCCGGATGACCCCCCCTTCCCCTGTCGTTATTAGAGACCAGCTCATTGATCGGAGTCTCCCTGTGGCGGAAACGGTCCAGACGGGCTCCGCTGGCGGGATTGGGTTTCCCGCTTCGGCAGCGCTGGGAGATCGCGGCCCCCGTGGCAGCAGGTGTCTGTCTGTGTTCATCCGGTAATCACTACCCCCCCCCCAACCTCACACCCTGCCCACCGGTCCCCTCCCCTCCCTCCCCACCCTCGTCTGTCTGGGGCGAGAGAGACAGGGAGAGAGAGAGAGAGAGAGAGAGAGAGAGAGAGAGAGAGAGAGAGGGGGGAGAGAGAGAGAGAGAGAGAGAGAGAGAGAGAGAGAGAGAGAGAGGGAGAGAGGGAGAGAGAGGGGAGAGAGGAAGAGAGAGAGGAGATGGAAGACAGAGAGAGAGGAGAGATACAGTGAGAGACACAGAGGCTGACTCTGCAGTCACACTCCACTCTCCTGCACGTTAGAGAGCACAGGGCTCCGCCCGCACCTCCAGCCACGGAGCGAACGCCTGGCGAAGCCGGAAAACAAGGCGGGGTGCAGTCGGCAGGTGGAAGGGGCTCAGAACAAACACAGAAACAACGCATGAGCTTTTTGCTGTTGTCTGTGGAGGAGCCGGCGTTGGAAGCGTACACCTGAACCCGCTGCAAAGTGGCTGCTTACCGTGCGTGGAGGGAGCGGTAGGTGGGGAGCAGGGACAGCTGCAGAGGAGGGCGGGGGGCACAGGTGGACACCTGGCAGATAAAAGCAAGAGGGACCCCCGCAGAGAGAGCAGCTCTGTGTTAACCTTCAGCTCTGGGGCACAGCAGCCAGGTTGGGCACGTGAACAGGCTGCTCGGCCTACAGACGGAGGCCTTATCACAAAGGCCGGACGGGGGGACAGCGCACCTGTGGAATGACTTGGCCGGTGCCAGGTGACCTCTCCCTGGAAGCCTCCCAGGCTGGGTTTGAGAGGCACCCCGTTCGCTGCACCCATCAGTCACAGGGGCTCTGATCTCCTCGCAATCCTGTGATCAGGAGCCCGCGACGTGATGGCTAGCAGCTGCCTGCGTTCTCGCTCTCCCTCTCTCTCTCTCCCTCTCTCTCTCTCTCTCACGCTCTCGCCAGAACCGCTCTCCCCCTCAGCGTCTGACAGCCCTCAGGCCCAGCGTCCTCTCCCGTCTCTTTAACTCCCCAAACCCAAACCCTCACGGTCTCTCTAACAAAGGCCCTCCTCCGCCGCCCGGCTCTCGCAGCGCAGGCTGATAAAACCGTGGCGGTTCCCTGCAGGTGGAAGATTACACACAGCTGGAAAGAAAGCTTGGGGAACGGCAGACAGTCGCTGCTCCTGACCCCGTGTCCTCGTGCAGCTCGTTAACCTGTTTGTTTTCTCCCCCGCACAAGGAGCTGTTAGGAATACAGGAGGCTCAGGGCAGAAAAACAGAGCTGTCTGTTAGATAGAGCTTTTCAGGCCACAGAAAAATTTAAACAGGGCCTAAAAAAAGCATCTGAGCACTGAACCTCTCACTGTATTTGGAGCAAGAATGTTTGGGTTGTTGTGTTACGAGTGGGGGGAAAAAAAAAGACACAGCCAGGAAAAGGAACCACAGATTGTGCGCAACCCCCCTCACTCAGGTACATTCCAGCAACGGGACATGGGACGAGTTCCAAAATCCCACAAATAAAACCCCCACCCCCCGCAACAGCGAGCGGAGGTGCAGTGGAAGCCGGGCGGAGCTCGCGAAAGACGAACCCTGGAAGTTTCAGCGATGCTCTTTGTGCTTCCAAATTTAGCAGCGTCTCCGCGATCGGCGACAAGCCCTTTAATGATAAATTCAGAACATCTGCACTGTTTCGCGGGGTGGGATGGCGGGGGTTGGGGGGTCCTTACGGGGTGGGAGGAGCCAGAGGTTCAAAGGAGACTCCCAGCATAAACGACGTGACTTAGCTCTAAAAGGAGGGGGAGTCAGAACTGGTGGCATGTCCCCCTATCACCGCTATCAAGGGTCGAGTTTGGAGTCTGCATGCGAAGTCAGTTCCCAGCGGCACGGCTTTCACCACACTCATACACACACGCACACATACATACATGCTACATACACGTATCAAAGTTTCATGCTAAAAATAGTACAAAACATAAAAAAAGAACAGATCACATGCATGACTGCATGCTTCAGCATAACCCTCTCCAGATTCCATTCTTAAACTCTGAAAATATGCTTAGACAATGCTTACATCGGGTTTTTTTCTTTTTTTTTTGAATTTTAACAAAGGCAGTGAGATTCATTTTTTTTTTTTTTGTGTGTGTGTGATTTTCATTTTGAAGCAGAGATCATTCTGAAAACCTGCCTCTGAAGACTGTGGAGAATGCCAACACATTGCAGGTGTCCAAGAGACGTGTGCGTGCATGCGTGCTTGCATGCGGCGCATGTATGCGTGTGTGTGTCTGTACCTGCGTGCGTGCGTTCCTGCATGTGTGTGCGTGTGTGTGTGTGTTCCCATGTAGGTCTGTGTGTGCCTGCATGTGTGCAATCCTGTGTGTGTGGTCCTGTGTGTGTGTTCCTGTGTGTGCGCGTGTGTGTTCCTGTGTGTGTGTGTGTGTGTGTGCGTGTGTTTCTGTGTGTGTGCGTGTGTGTTCCTGTGTGTGTGTGTGCGTGCATGTGCGTGTGTGTTCCTGTGTGTGCACGTGTGCTCCTGTGTGTGTGTGTGTGTGTGTGTGTGTGTTTCTGTGTGTGTGCGTGTGTGTTCCTGTGTGTATGCGTGTGTGCTTGCTGTGTGTGTGTGTGTGTGCGCGCGTGTGTGCTCCTGTGTGTGCGTGAGCACTCTGTGGTAGGCAGTGATCTTCTGAGAGGCGCTTTGAAAGAGCGGAGAAAGTCCCAGGCTTCTTCACTTCTGTGTGAAATAGGCTCCGATGGTGACGCCGGCGGCGCCCAGGGCGGCCAGGCCGAACACCGTCTTTATGTACGGCCACGAGCAGTGGAACACTGACCCTCTCTGCTGCCCGTACAGCTCCATGAAGGCGTCCTGAGAGAGGGAGACGGGGGGGGTGCAGGGAGGGGGAGAGAGGGAGGAGAGAGGGAGAGAGAGGGGGTGTAGGAAGGGGGAGAGAGGGGGAGGGAGAGAGAGGGGGTTCAGAGCGGGAGAGAGGGGGGGAGAGGGAGAGAGGGTACAGAGAGAAAGAGAGAAGTATACAGAGAGAGAGGGAGAGAGAAAGACAGGGAGAGAGAGAGGGAGAGAGGGATATACAGAGAGAAAGAAGGGGAGAGGGATACGGATAGAAACAGAGGGGTGATGAGAGAGAAGGAGGGGAAGAGTGAGAAACAGGGATTGAGGGAGGGAGGACAAAGAGGGGCAGAGAAAGAACCAGAGAGAAAAATGTGAGTAAATATCACACAAGTAACACTTTCACACTGCTTACAAAAAACAAGATCCTGGTAACAACACTGTCAATGAGTCTTATATCACCGTGGTGCAAAACATATTTCTGGACATTAAGAGAATATCCTGGAATAAAAAGAAAGAAATGAATGAATGTAATATAACATAAGTGCACCGTGATCTGAAAAATGATTCATTTAGGAGATCGATAGCAGAGGACGGCAGAGGAAGCGTCATATAAAGACGGTCAGGCTGTAAGGAGAGGGGGGTGTGTGTGTGATGAAGACGGAAGCCCCACGCGCGGGGTAGCGCAGCGTCTCCGCCAGGCCCCCACTGTGCGCGGGGGAAAGCAAACACGGGAGCGGGGGCGTGACTCTCCGAAAACGCGCGCCGCTGCGCTGACACACTGCGCTGACACACTGCGCTGTGCACCATGCGCCGCATCCCAACAGATGCAAGCCGCTCCATCAGCCTAATGACTCATCCCGTTGCCATGGCGAGGGACGGGGAAGAAAGGCGGAGCCCTGAGCAGTCTCAAATGACCTTTTTTTTTTAAAAAAAAAAAATCTTCCCAAAATATCAGGGCGGGGCGGGGGACGAGAAGGAGGCCGGCGTGTGAACGGCGTCTCCTCTCCCTGGTGGGGGTCTGTGTTTGGCAGCCGTGGCGTCTCCGCTGGCGACGGCGTGAGATTAGAGCGCCGACCCCCCCCCAACGCGCCGCTGCCGCGGGCTCCTCCCACAGGCCTGCAGACAGGAGCGCTGGCGGCGTCCTCTGGCGCGCACGTGTGTGTGTGTGTGTGTGTGTGTGTGTGTGTGTGAGAGTGTGTGTGTGTGTGTGTCTGTCTGTGTGTGTGTGTGTGTGTGTGTGTGTATGTGTGTATATGTGTGTGTGTGTGTGTATGTGTGTGTGTCTGTGTCTGTGTGTGTGTGTGTGTGTGTCTGTCTGTGTGTGTGTGTGTATACGTGTGTGTGTGTATGTGTGTATGTGTGTGTCTGCATGCTTGTGTGTGTGTCTGGTGTCTGTGTGTGTGCGTGTGTGAATGGGTGTGCCTGCGTGTGTGTCTGCGTGTGTGTGTGTGTGTGTGTGTGTGTGTGTGTGTGTGTGTGTGTGTGTGTGTGTGTGTGTGTATACGTGTGTCTGCTCCTGGCCTCCCTCCAGCCAGTGAAACACTGCCAGACACATCCATCTCATCGATTTAGCTTCCTTTCCCCTCGGGGGGTGGACAGGAAGAGGAAGGAACCTTCTCAATGTCAAGGTTCTGCAGGGACACACAGGAGATCTCCCCAGACTCTCCCCTCCTCCTCGCGGATAACACAGCTCCACAGCTCCTACACACACCACTACACTGCCTTTACCACTGTACTCTCATGCACCACACATCCTGCATCTCACCCATTTACCCAGGATCCGTCAGCTGAAGTAATTCAGGTTAAGTGCTTTGCCGAAGGATGCAACACCAGCCACACCTGGGATTCCAGCTTGCTGCCTTCCAGACTCCATTAAACTGTCTAAATTTAAATTTAAACTCCCAGTAACACAATGACATCCTGCGCGTTAAATATAGCATGATTCCAGGACAAGCTGACAGGAAACACCCCCTTTTCACAGGAACCATGAAAAGGCGCATCAGGTGGGATATACAGTTTAACTAAACATTGTTCTTGGCAGAGTTTCACAGATCTGTAAAGCGATCAGTGTCCAGTGCATTTCTCATGAATTTGAGCTTCACGCCACGTGAATGTGGCGTGTTCAGAATGTTCTTTCAGACTCACACTACATGCAAAGAGCTATAAAAAACAAGAGCTGAACAGGTACTGGGGCTAGTGTGCTGATCTTTTCATAAACTTTTGGTCAAACACCGCCATTCTCTGTTGTGGGAGCCACAATGTGTGTGTGTGTGTGTGTGCGTGCGTGTGTGTGTGCGCAGAATCCATGCATGTGCTTAAGAACACACGTGTGCATGAGTATCTGTGCGCATGCATGTTTGTCCATGCACATAAGTTCACGTGTGTTTGTGCAGGTGTGTGTCTACATGCATTTCTGTGCATCTGTGTTTGCATATCTGTACACATGTGTGTTCATTGGTGTATGGGTATATCTGTGTGTGTCCATGTGTGTGTGATGCATTCATGTGCTTGCATGTGTGTGTGTGTGTGTGTGTGTGTGTGTGTGTGTATCTGTGTGTGTGTGTGTGTGTGTGAATGTGTGTGTGTGTGTGTGTGTGTGTGTGTGTGTGTGTGTGTGTGTGTGTGTGTGTGTGTCTGTGTGTGTGGTGTATGTATGCGTATGTGTGTGTGTGTGTGTGTGTGTGTGTGTTTGTGTGTGTGTGTGTGTGTGTGTATGTGTTTGTGTGGTGTGTGTCTGCATATCTGTGTGTGTGGTGTATGTATGCGTATGTGTGTGGTGTATGTGTGTGTGTGTGTGTGTGTGTGTGTGTGTGTGTGTGTGTGTGTGTGTGTGTGTGTGTGTATCTGAGCTCCTCTCCTGCTCTTCCTGAGTCCCTGAATAAGTCAGCAGTGTTTTCACTCTGTGCCACAAGAGGACGCGGCTGTGTTCTGGTCAGGCCGAGCCGGCTCGGATTGCATTACTGCATTATTCCGCAGGCCCGTGGGCCAGAACCCTTCAGCCACAGCCTGCACGCTCGAGCGGCACAGGAACACACAAACACTGCAGGAGAGAGGGAGGGAGAGGAGGGGAGACTGAGGGGAGACGGAGGGGTTCGGGGGCCCGCCTCACACCCCGCACACCTCTCTCAGTAGAGTTCATTTACTTTCCTGCGCTCTGAAATCCATGCAACATTCAGGGTCTGCTTCTGAAAGAAACAAAAAAACCCAACCTAGGTGCTCCTGAACTGCTGGCCCCCAAAATGAAGTCTCACCCCCCACCCCCCCCCCCCTCGCCCCTCGCCAACCCCCAGACCACTTCTCCCAAATACTTTTTTTAAAACTTACTTTACAACAGACCTCTCAGCATCGCCGCCAGCTTGTTTCTCGTGGAATTTTCCTACGATCTGACTCTGTTTTTTTCCCTAATTGTCCGGCGTCATGGGTAATTCCATTACTGCCCGCTCTGACGTCGAGGGACCCGGGCCTGGACGCTCTTAAGTAACTTTTTTTTTTTTGCTGTGTTTTTAACCGCGGCTGCACTTTCAAACCTGCCGCTGTTTGCACCACCAACACGCCTGCGTCACGTTGCGTGGCCTGCGGCGGGGACCCGCTAATCCGCGCCCGCGTCAGCGGCGAGTCTCGGCGGGCGGTGACGGACGGGCGAACAGACGGATCACGCGCCGGGTTCCTCGATCCCGCTCGTCACTGCGGGGGGGGCATTGACAGGGCAGCAACCGATCCTCGTTTTTTTCCCCTCCACCGCAAACATCCTGATCAGGGCGGCTTCCGTTTCGTGTTTAAACAGACTCGCCCTGTTTGCCCGGGCTGGCAGCGGTGCCTCGATCACACGCCTTGAGCCACGCCCCCTTTTTACAGCTCTGTTACATTACACTACATTACACTCTGTTACAATCATTCAGCAGAGGCTCTTATCCAGAGTGACTGACATAGGTTGCAATTTAACACGTCCATTCATATGGCTGGATATTTACGAGGCAATTCTACCCTTCCCAGTACCCTTCCCAGGGGTACAGCAGCAGTGCCCCAGCGGGGAATCGAACCAGCAACCTTTCGGTTACGAGCACTGCTCCTTAACTACTATGCCACACAGCTTCCCTGGGCGTGCTTGCCCGCCGCCAGCTATGCTAACGACGTGTCACATCGGCCGCGGCGTGCAACACTCCAAAAGGCGGCAGAGGTTATCACCCAGCATGCCGGTCTCCGCAGGGCAGTGACGAGCGAGGCGAGAGAGAAGCCGGCCGCTCTTTCACACTGTCCCAGCATGAAATAGCTTTCAGACAGAATCAATATGAGCAGTGGAGTGCAAAAGCCCTCCAATGCACAGCTCTGTTACTGATGCACCATGAGACCGGGGAGAATCCAATGCAATATACACGCACTGCTGTGTCCATGTTCATGAGATTCAGTTTAGGGAAGGGGGGGTTAGGGGGGGTTTGGGGGTTAGGTGGGGGGTTTGGGGTTGGGCTGACGCTGTGATGTAGCGGTTTAAGGAGCGGGGGCTTGTCAACCCTCAGGATCGATCAGTTCCCAGCTGGAGTGGCGTGGCTATGACCTTCATCAAGGTGCTTAACCTGAGCTGCTTCGGTAAGCACCAGGCCGAGCCGAGAACCCAGACCGAGCTGACCTCTGAAGGCCCCCTTCGGAGCAGCAGTTTACCCCCCTCAGCGATGTGACCCCCTCCCCAGCTGCCTTGCGATGCGGAGCAACCGGTTGCCGCGTGGTAACGGCGTGCCAACAGTTCCTGGGGCTATCGACATAATAAACACCATTGTGTGGTGGGAAACCATAGCTACGGGGGGTGGGGGGTGGGGGTTTCAACGGACACCTGAGCGGCGCAATCTCAGAGCAGCATCCCCGTCGTCTCCTCTATCAGTGCTGTGGTTACCAGAGACCCTGACCGCACAGCCCGAGGGAACCAGGCAAACGCCCTCTCCGAGCTCGGCAGCCGGTGGACGGTTAGGTCTAATAATAACTGCCAAAGCCACGCAGCCTGCTCCACTAACACGACCCCCCCCCAACCCCGTTCCTGACCCCTGGGTTACAGCTGGCAGAGAGCGCGACTCAGAGGCCTGCCCTGATTGGCTGTCGCTAACACACAGCCAGCTCCTCATTGGTCAGCCGCGGCTGTCTGTGCGTGGGGTTCGGTGTCACATCATCTGCCGTTCAGGGTGAACAGGCGAGCGGGCGCGGGGCCAGGGGATGACCAAACGCCCAGGGCTGGACAGAACGGACACAAAGCCTGGAGCTCAGGGGTGTGTGTGGGTTGGGGTTGCAATTCATTATTCAGTGTCCTGTTGCTTGTCTGGACACGCACAATGTTTCAGCCCTTGCGTCTTCTTGTTTCAGTTATTATTATTAATTCTTAATTTGGGGGGGTGTTCTTAACCAAAGTGACTTTAAAAAGCTAATTTTATTTGACTATTTCTGTAACTAACAACTACCCTACACGTACATACAAGGTGTTCTTTGTTCTCTTCTTCTTAAATGAACAAAAAACACCCCACAAATAACAAAAGGACAAAACTTCTTCTGAAGGAAATCCGAAGTGTGAAGTGTTTAATTCTCGCAGCCGTGCGTTTTTGACTTTTAATTTCGGATAGGTGCAGCACAGAGGGGGAGGAAACAAAGACTTCCTCTTGCAGAGGGACTTCCTCTAACAGCTCCTGGGTAGGGGATGTGGGGGTGGGTGGAGTGGCGTGGCAGGAGAGTGACAGCTGGACAGGAAGTCATTTTTTTTCGCCTCCGAGCTGCTTGTGATTGGTTGGGGAGGATATCCCCTGTCAGAAGTACTGAATGAGACAAGCACAGGAGGCTCTGATTGGCTGAGGGGATGGGCCCCCCCGCTCTGCTCCAACACGGGTCACGTGGACGACATCTGCTGTCTTTCTCAGTGAATTAGAGACTTGGGAGGGCGGGAGGGGCTTCCACGGGGCTCTCGGCCGGGCTTTGGCAGGAGCGGGAGGCCCAATCTGTGCCTCTAAGAGGCAGCAGCTGGCGAGACGGGCACCAAACTGGCCGACTGCTCATTCACAAGCTCAGCCCAGGCCGCGTCTGAATCAAAACCGCGCGGGAGGCGCCCTTTGAGGAAGTGACCTGTGAGACTGAATCGGACTCCTCCGCCTGAGGTTTTTTGTCAGATCCTCTGAGTAAAACGCTGACCTTTGGCGTAATGGCCCGCCCACGTTCACTTGAACTAGGAGGCACGAATCTCCACCCGTGCGGCACAGGCGATGACTCTGCACCCCGGGTGCCTGGCAAAGGCGACTCCCCCAGCCTGGTGTCCCCACTGCCACGGCCACGTTCACACGAGGTCCCCCACTTCTGCTAACTCCACAGCCCCACCCACACTGTAAGCCAGGGCACACCGGTGACAGGGCACTTTGGTGCACAGAGCAAGCCCAGCTGTTTCCACCAATAGGAGCACGACATTCTGAGTGACAGCTTTACTGGGAGAAGCGTCGAGGAAAACTCCTTCAGGACGGGATAAATTCATGGACTCGGGGGGGAGGATGGGGAGGGGGGGAATGTTTTTAAAACCGTTCCAGAAAAACATTCACCCTGACCATGGGAAGGAAGTGGACAGAGCACCGCAAGCGCTTCGTAGAACCAACCCAAAACAGGACCCCCCTCGCCACAAACCGGGTATGGGGGCCCCTGGGAGGCAACTGCGGTTTAAATGATAAAATGGTAGAAATTTCTCCGTCATGCATGGGAGCCACCAAAATGAACCGGTTACTCTCTGGGGCGGGGGGGTGGGGCGGGGCGGTGGGAACGGAGCTGTTGGTTATGTGCGGTTAGCCGCTTGACTGTCATGGCACCCACTGTCATAAAGAAGACTTACAACCGGCGGTGTGCCGGGGGAAGCTGGCCTGACCTTGCGTACAATAGCGCCTATTAACAACCGACCTAACTTAACCTCCAAGTCAGCACAGTTCAACAGGCCTTTCCCCCGGTGGGCTGAATCTCAGGCCCCTGGGATATCATGAGAATGTTTTGGTTTTTTTTTCCAAGGCCTGCTTTCTCCAAAGCACAACACACAGGCTGTGTATTTCCATCGCTTCCTTACGAAATGCCAAAAAAATAAAGAAAAAAAAACATAAAACGGATGGAAATCCAGACAGAATCTGATTATTTGGGATCTTGCGCGTGGAACATCCTGCCGTTTCGTAGCCTTTGTTAGACCTGCTGTGCTCACGGTTATTTTTGGAGCCGCCAGGTCACAGCGCATGGAGAGCAGACTCCGAGTGCACAGAGAATTTGTTCATTCTGCAGCCTCCCACTCCCATGTTCATTTACCCCTGCGCTCAACATCCCCCTGAACGCGGCTCCTTAACTTCACAAGCACAAGCTCAGCAATCAGGGGGAGGTGCACGCAACTGAAACATTCTGCAAACGTTCTGCAAACGCTTCCGCAGATGTTTCCCCGCACCTCGATGCCCCGCTGAGATCAATGGCTTCAGCCAGAGGTCTTCGGCTTCACCTCTCCTCCTTGCGCTGCTGCAGAGAGCTGGAAGAAAACTGGGTCAAAGGAACTGCGGAGACATCTCTCTCCCCCCCCCCCACATGCACAAATATAAGTGAATCTTTCCTTTGCGGCAGAAAAGGGGAAAGAAAAAAAAAAACACACAAAAAAACAAAACGCTGTGCAGAGAGGGTTTTTAAATCTGGTCCAAACTGCCTTGGCTAAACAAAAAGATTTCCTGCCTTCTCTCCCAATCCTGTTGCATTCCACCACCTCGGGTGGTGACAGTGGGAGGGAGTGGGGGGGGTGTCGGGGTGGGGGTGGGGTACGACACGAGGCAGTACACGCGTTCAGGCCCTCTGGCTCTGACATCAAAGCGGCGGCACTGCCGAATTTCTGCCTCCGCTCCTCAGAAGACCACCGGGCCAGCCGCCGACGTTAGCACAGTTTTGTACCCCGCAGGGCCGGCCTGCAGGACGGGGGCGATGCCACGGGGGTCCAACCCCCCAACCCCGCCGAAAAAAAACAAACCGCAGACGCATGTAGGTCAGCCTGGGGCCCGGAGCGACCCGGCTTGCGCCTGGCCCCATCGCCCCCGCTCCTCCTAATGACTAAACCGCCTCCCGTAAACCATTTACGACGCTGCTAATTAGTAACCAGGCGTCTTGTGATACCCCCGTCCCGCCACGGGAGGAGGCGGCTGCGCTTTAATGCGCCGTGCCTTATCTCCAAACGACGCCACGTCAGGTCACACGGAGAGAACGGCCTGTCGGATCCTTATAACCCGCGCGGGCCGCGGGCCACGCAAAGCCCCCCCGCATCTGTCCGTCGGTGAGCTCTCGGGCCCGGCCCCGCGGAGCAGCAGCAGATTCGCCTCCATGTCTCTGCGATGTGAACTCGGCGATGTTCGTTTTCCCATGCTGCGGTGTGGTGTAGGCTGTGGGGGACTGCCAGACGCTAATTCATCTTTAGAGGGAACTGAAATCGTGGCAGTAAAAAGGTCAACAGGCACACACTCGCGCTGATTGCTGGAACGCTCAGTCAAACACTCTCTCTCTCTCTCTCGCTCGCTGTCTCTCTCTTTATTTACAACCCTCATTAAGCGCCGGGCCCTCTTCGCAGATTTACTCTGACTGGCCGGCTGATTGCTACAGGTTGTTGATGGAGCTCGGAGTGGATCTGAGGCGCGGGACTGGCGTCAGCCCTAATTCGTCCTTAATGTTGCCCGACAAATCAGTGCGTTACTTTTTTCCACCAGTAAAACAATAGAACTAATTTCCTCCATTTTCGTGAACGCTGAACTCAAGAATAAAAGAAACATAAGGCAATGGCTGCATTTTAGTTTGCGTTGAAGCAATGGGCAGCAGCTGTATAAATGGATAAAACTGTAACCTGTAAGCTGCTGTGGATAAGAGCGTCTGATAAACGGCAATAATGTAATGTGTAGAAAACGCCAGAACATCCACAGAATTCTGCCATTGGTCCATTGCCTGTTTTCAGCTGAAACTCATGAGACCCACACCAGAGTGGGAGACAAGCGCAGGGTGCTACGCCACAAATTCACTTCCAACTTCAGCTTCCGCCTGGGCCCCTATCCCCTTGAAGCTGTCATGAGAGGCGTGGCACAATCGGCCACGAGGAATGAAGGGAGGAATGAAGTCCAGACCGCTCCGCCCACCCAGCCCTGGGGCGTGGCTCTCTAGCATTTGTGTTCAAGAGGGGCGGAGTCTGGCTGGCCAGGGGGCTCAGCTGATCAGCAGCAGGGCTGAGATCTGCAGGTCCAGCACTCATCACAGGAGTCAGCTGGCCTATCACGCGCAAGCGGTCCCGTTCAGGTTCACTTCTCCGAGCTTTTCTGCCTTGGGGAAAAGGCCAGCCTAGCATGTGATTCGGGAGGAAGAAGTGGGAACTCCGAGCTCCCCCCCCACAAAGAGGAATGCCGCTCTCAGCTGGTGTCGGGGGGACAGGGCAGCACAAGGTTTATCCCCCTACTCTGTTACCATCATACAGGGGGGAAGGAGGTGGGGGGGGGGGGTCTTGAAGCCACATTACATAAGACGGTCAAAGTTTTCTGGGTTTTTTTTCTTCTTGAGACGTGCTCGGAACTCTGGGCCTTCGGGGCCTGGAATGCCGGTGAGGTCAGCATCATGCGGTCACACGGTCGGCCAACCCCCCCCCCCCCAGAGCTGAAGTCACCATGTCCGGGGTTTCGCTTCCCTCCTAACATTGCGACACTCCTGCCGCCGACCAATCAGCCTCCCAGCTTCACGGTGCGGTCATTCTCGGCCTTCCCAAAAGGAGCTCCGGTTCTGAGTCAAACCTCCTGGAGGAGGGCACGCAAGCAGGTTAAACAACATGGACACTGTCAGTTCCTTGTTGCTAGCTACTTGCGACAGGTGCCAAGAAGGGTAATTGCTTTACACCCCCAAAACTCCCCCAGACTGCCTCCACACCCCCCCCATAGCCCCACTATGTTAGCTATCTTGACTGGAGCTCAGAAGATTTGCTTTTCTCATGGGCAGAGCCCTTTGTCTGCATTTAATATTGCAGCCTAACTCAACAAGCTCTCCCCGGGAGAGAGACTTCCTCACATTCCACAAGCAATCCCTTCCTTGTTCCCTTTCACTGGCCACGTCAAGACGTCCCAAAACTTTATTAAGACTCAATCAGCAAACAGACTCCCACCCTCCAGTCCAGAGGGAGCTGCAATGGATCTAAGATGTGTAAGAGGTGGAGCTTTGAGACTCCGCTCCCTCATTGGCTATCGTTTCCTCATTGGCCTGATACACACTGTGCCGCACAGGCTAACACTTTAACAATCTCTGGCAAACCCAGCGCTCCCTCTGTGAATACGCAATGCATGTCATCACACTTCTACAAACAACAAAAAATAAAAAAATAAAAACTTAAGGGAGGACTTGATTTGATCTTCCTGCCTTGGCCGCTGTTCCTGCCGGCCTAATCTTAGCCCCCTAATAAAAACATCCCCGCTCTGAACCGGAGGCCGGGCACGGAGATATCGGGAGTAAACGAGCGTGACATGGGAATTCTGCTTGTTAGGAGGCTGCGGGGAGGCCCGGCTATTGGGCCGGCCTGCAATTAAAGCCAAGGCCCCGGTGGCTCCCAGAATGCACTGCGTCTGACTGTTGGGACCCCACATGCCGCTCTCTGTTTGCAAAAATAAAAAAAAAAAAAAAAGCTCCTCAAACAGGGGATTTCCAAATGATAAACAGCAGTTAGGGCGGTGAATGGAGCCTTCCAGTAACAGTACGGGGTGGGGGGGGGATGCTAATAGCATTTATCTGAGAAATGATCAACTCGACACGCCTGAGTACTGCACTGACCGGCAGCTGAGCTGAAATCCCCCTCCCAGCGGACTTTTCCCTCTGAGGCCGGTGCGGTAATCACCGCCTCATGCAAATCACGCTAATCCACGCCATTTGGTTAATCTCCCTGGATTAAAGAGCCTAATCAAGCAATTAGCAGCTGTTGTACAGTCAATCAGATGGCCGGGCGCTGTAATTGGCCGGCGTACAGTTTCGGGAGCGCCCGGAGATTTGTTCCGAACGCGCCAGAAACAAGCAAACTGATTCTGCAGACAGTAATGAGGTACACCAGTGAAAAATTTATGTAAATAAAGATAAGATAATAAATGAGCAAAAAAAAAGATATCTATTCATCAGATGTACCTATGTGATTTTCTATGTTGCATGATACTGAATGCAGACAGACACCTCGCTGTGCCGCGCAACACTCTGACATAAATTAAGAGAGGGGGAACGCTGTTGCTCTGGAGGGGAGAGCGCATTCTGACCCAAATGCAAAAGGGGGCACAGTGTTGGCTTGGAGGCAATAGCACACCGTTACATTACATTACATTACATTATTGTCATTTAGCAGAAAACTCTTACCCAGAGAGAATTACATGTATATAGGTTACAATTTTTATCACTTTATACAGCTGGATATTTACTGAGGGAATTGTGGGTTAAATAGCTTGTCCAAGGGTACAGCAGCAGCGCCCCAGCAGGGAATCGAACCAGCAACTTTTCGGTTACGAGCCCTGCTCCTTACCGCTATGCTACACCCTGACACAAATGCAGAGAAGGGGAATGCTGTTGGCCTGGAGGTGAGCGCACATTCTGATCGTAATTAAGAGAGGGGGTACAGTGCTGGTCTGGAGGGGAGAGCATCCTCTGACAGGAACATGGACAGGGGTCACGCTGTTGGCCAGGGTGGGGGGCAGCAGGCTATCTTTTCCGCAGGGTGGGCTCCGTAGCGCGTTAGCGTGAGAGGCAGCAGCGCATACCAAATGAAGAGATGGGACAGTACCCTCACTCAGGGCCTCTACGCTGCGAGCCGACAGGCGGCCAAAAAAAAAAAAAAAACCCCAGCGGACCTTCAGCCACGGCTGCCAAGACCCAGCGAGGAAACGGTGGAGGAAAAAAGAAAGAACGAGATAAAGAAAGCAAAAAAGAAAAAAAAAACAGAACACCTCACTAATTCTTCTGGGGATGGAAAAAAGAACGAGAGAGAGAGAAATTGAGAGAGAGAGAGAGAGAGAGAGAGAGAGAGAGAGAGAGAGAGAGAGAGAGAGAGGAGGAGGAGAGAGAGAGAAGAGATAGGAAAGAAGGTGACGGTGACAGAGAGAGGGCTTCAGAGCGGAACACAGAGGAGACACACACAGGTAGGGCAGCAGGGGGAGGTCAGGGGCCACTATGGCTGTCCCTGGGGGCACAGAACTGACACCGCCTCCACCAGGGACCTGAAGGTTTGGTTCCCTGACCTGTCAGCTTTGTCACGGTGTCATGGCACAGGGACACCTGGAGACGACGGCACATGACATCTCTCCCCACGAGAGCTGGGAAGCCGAGGCAGTGCGAGCGCTGGAGGGGGGGTGTGGGGTTGGGGGAGTGGAGACAGTGACTCATGCGCCTCGCCTCGCCTCACCAGAGCTTCATTTGCATCTGGTGAAACCCCTGTGCGGCGCTGCGTTTATCGCTCGCTCTCTCTCTCTCTCTCTCTCTCTCTCTCTCTCTCTCTCTCTCGCCCGTCCTGCGGCCCCTCGTTTCCCGCAGAGCCGCCCGCGCCCGAGCTCTGGGGCCGAGGTTCTCACGCGGCGGCGCTCGGCCGCCTGAGCGCAGGGGAACGCTCCTCCGACCTCAACCAAAAAAAAAAAGCTGACTGGGCTCTCGGCAGAAAGGAGCGAGAAAAAAGGCAGCACGGTAGCCACACGCCGAGCTGAGAGTGAGTCATCATCATCATCTTCTTCCTCATCATCCAGCCAGCCCAGCAACACTGTGTCAGGAGCAGACGGGTCAAGTTCAAAGCTCAGATAAACCTTGCTGGTTGCCAGGGTCCTATTTTTATGACATTTAAAAAGGGAGTATCCTCTCTCCCCCTTCTCTTCATCCCTCTCTCTCCCTCCCCTCCCCACCTCTCTATCCCTCATCCCACTTTCTCTCCCTCCCCTACCCATCTCTCTCTCTCCCTCTTCCTCCACTCCCCATCTCTCTCTCCCTCTCTATCTCCCTCCTCCTTTCAATCCCCCTCTCCCCCTCTCTCTCCCTCTTCCTCTTACTCCCTCCCTTCCTCTCTTTCTCTCTCTCTCCCCGTCCCTTCCTCTCTTCCTCTCTGTCTCTCTCTCCCCCTCTCTGTCTCTCTCTCTCTCCCCCTCTCTGTCTCTCGTTCTCATCCTCCACATGTGAAGCACACGCATGCGGCGGGTCTTTAAAAGGGAAGGTATTCTGATTCGGTGTCAGAGCTGGGAGGCAGGGAGGTGACGCAACTGGGCTGCCGCTCCTTTGAAGTCTGACCAGCAGCACGGCCGGCTGAGCGGGCGGGCAGGCGGGCGGGGGCCAGATTAAACTTCCTCTGGCTCACAGTGCCTCTCAGGTCCCCCCCCCCCCCCCACCACCCCCCCAGTAAGGGCCGAAATACGATCCCTCCAGGCAGGAGGCCACCGTGGCAATGCCCATCCTTTGTGACCGCACGACCGGCTGTCACTGCCAAATCAACCATTCTACAGAGGAGGAGGAGCAGGGCTACGCCACCAAAGCCCCCTCCCCCCCCAAAACGACACCCAGACGCACCCCTCTCTCTTCCGACATCTGCCACCCCTCTCTCGCCCTCTCCGCCACATTCCCACCCCACCTCCACGAGGCCACCATCAAAGATTGAGGCGGAAACACTCTTTGGGAGAAGTCATCCGAGCCCCGCCTCCTCCAGCCTCCTGAAACAGGTGTGTCGTCTTTCAGCGGCAGAGGGGAATCCTGGGAACTGACACAGACTGAGCCATCCGTCAGGCGTCAGACCACCTCTCATAAGCCGCTTTCTCATTGGCTCTGGATCGAGACTCAGGAACATACATCGATGCACCAGACCACGAGAGACTGCAGCAAATGTTTAGCTACTCTTACGGAAAACATGCATGCGTACAAGTCCAGTGACCCAGAAAGCAATGCTCAGATAAGGAAGAAAGCAGAGAGGTCCGCGGAGCTAACAGCGTGCATGTCTGCTGCAACTCGAGGCGTTATCGAGCGTAATCTACAAAGGGATCAGGTGAAGAAAGTTTGCCACACTGCCCTGTCATGAGGAAGTGGAGAACAGTGATGCAACTGCTTAAAAAAAAAGAAATGGTGATGCAACAGGCCACTAACAGGCCAACAGAGGTGACCTTGCCAGGACATCCTGAAAGAAGCCACAGGACGTGCACGAGCCGCCCTGGCTTTACCTTTGCTTTTCGCGCCCGTCCCTCTCCTCTGTCTCGCGGGGAGCCGTTCACGTGAACGCGGTCATGCGTGTTCACAGGCGTGACGCGCATGTCCACATGGACCGGGCACGGACCGAGGACAGGTGTCAATCTACAACGCGCAACGTGACAAGCCTTGGGTGACATGTCACTACCGACGACATGTGACGAACCTCGCTAGAGTCACGCCCACGACACCTGTGGAGTCGCCTCCATTGGTCGACGCGTTATGACCATCTGGGTCACCAGTGAGCAAGCGAATATCAACCGTGCGACCTTGGAGATCACAGACATCTCACCCAGGACACAACTGACCTCAACAGCAGTCACAATCAGCAGCTATAAAAGGGAGAAGTCACATTGTTGGCCCTTCACTATGAAACACTTTAAAGTCCTTGGATCAAAGGCATTATAAAAAAACAACAATATTCGTATAACATTCTATGCCAATAATAAAAAGTCATTCCTTACAATATAAAAAACATGTGACTTTCCGCCCCGCTGTACAAAACCTCCTTTGTGTGATGTTATTGCTGTTTTTTCCCCTTTGTATTCAATTTATTGGCGCAAATAAATGTAGAGATACAAAGACAGCTATACCTGTAACCTGCAAGGACACTGAGTAACTCCTGCTTTACATCGGATACTATCCGCAGTATTCAGGTATGCGCACCTGTATGTAAATAACCCGAAGGTGTGGTCAGTACTGTGACTCGCTCGGTTTGTGGTGCTGGAGACAATAAGCAAAGTACACTTGATGGTCCTTTTTAGTCCCTTTTCCAAACAGGTGTATTCACCAGCTGTCTTGAACACCGACCTATGGATTCATTTAGAACCACCATGACATCTTGATGGGAAGTAATATACTGTACAATAAAAGAAAAAAATCTTCCTGGATTTATTTGGCTCTGTATTAAAACAAAGAGATCTTTTGCTCTGGCAGCTTTGACTTCAAATCTGGGCGTCACTATACTGTACCGAGGTCCTTCATTAATCTTTCTTTTCATCAAATGAATGAATGGATGAATGAATTAATGGATTAATGAATGAATGAATATCACCTCCTCTCCAGATGACCTGGCTGCTTTGCCTGAACCCACGAGTCACTCTATCATAAAGCAGTCCTTCATTAATCTTTCTTTTCATCGACTGAAGGAAAGATCGAATGAACAAATGAATGAATGAATATAACTTTCCCTCCAGAGGACCCAGCCATTGTGACTGAACACAGGGGTGACGGTAATGTGGAACCCCGTTACGGCTCTGAAAGGTCCTGGTTGCCGGGGTTCGCGTGCGGTTGCCGCGCGGGGGAAGCGAGGCTCCCGGATCGCAGCCTGGCGGAGTCCTGGCCCGGCCCCCCAGCCGAGCAGCACCCTATCTGGCCCTGCCATCGCGCCTGACCCTTTCATTACGCCTTCCTTTGAAACCCGACACCCATTCAGCCTTTTCAGATGGACTCCTTTTATGGCTTGATTGAACGATTAAATTATTTAATATCCTGCTTTGTGTATTGATTTCGCCTCGCCCCCGCCAATCCCCCCAACCCCCCAAAGCTTCCGTTATCCTGTTACAAACAAAAGGAGTTTATTAACTCGCAAACTCAGGGGAGGGATGATTGCAGTGGTGGGGCCGTGGGGCGGGCAGCGGGGGGTGCGCGTAATGCCATTTCTCATAACCTGCAGGGGATTTACTGTTCTCTGTGTGGATTTGTACTGAAACAGAGCCTGCAGTTCTGCGGCATTGCGGCACGCTCAGGAAAACATGCAGAACAAACACAATGCCTTCGCTTCAGCACTTTGAGAAATAAATCGAACACAGCGGCGGCGACAGTCAGCGCTCGTGGGGTTGATTTTGGGGGCGCGGGGGAGCCCTAGGGGTTCCGCTTTCATTTGTCAAGGACAGTTCCTCACCTTTTGATGTCGCCTCCCACACCTCCTACAGTCAGAAACGCTATTATACGCTCAAGACGACTGCGTCACCTGTCCAAACACTGTCATGACAGGAGCAACCCGTGTGAAAATACGGGTTTTTTTTTCCTTCTTCAGCGCTCCCATCGATTGCGACCGCAATGTCAGACCGCCAGACCGGAGTCAAACTGATCACAGCTTTATTGACAAAAGGGACAGTGTTCTGAATCGCTCTGTCTGCGAAAACCCTGTTTGAATTAAGCCTGAGGAACAAATACTCCCAGAGACTAAACACACAGAGGTCTCCTTTTCTGTGAGCACAGTCCTGCAAATGCTGTAGGAGAAATGGCTGCCCATTCATGAACTCATAAGTGATGTTTATCAGCAAAGCCTATGCATAATTTAAGGCCCTTTGTAAATATACACGGCCGTATTACCATTGCAAGCCCATTAAATATTCATCGCACAAGGAATTAAGACAGTGTTACATCCTGTACATCAAATATGTCAGGGAACCCCCCCTAGGGCTTTATTTCCAGTAAGTAAAATGTACACATAATGGAACAAGGCCACGAATGTGAATCTATTCACACCACACATATCAAGAACCGGGCTTCTGTTTTACACACACACACACTCACGCCTGCAAGTTGTCTGAAACGCAATGAGAATTACCGCGGGCTGCAGCAGAAGCTTGTTGCTTGCATAGCTTCTGCAAATGTTTTGTTGTCTTAGCAGAGAAAGCTGAGTAGTTAACATGTCATCCATCTACACAGCTGAAGCAATTCAGACATTTACTGAGGCAATCTGACGCAAAGGTAAACAGCAGTGTTACCCCCCCATGGGAATTGAACCCGCAACCTTTGGGTTACAAACTGTGCTCTTTACCACAACACCACACTGCTGGCCCCTGTTCACACCAGATGAGGACCCTTGGCCCGTAACCCTCGGGGACTTGCCCTGCCCCTCCCCATTCAGGTCTGAACACGACAATAACGTTTCACAGCGCAGAAACAGCACCCAAAGCTGCCTGACCTCCGACTCCACCCTGCAGCCAGACTCGCTCCTCTGAAACAGGTGAGGTGCAGGGCCGAGGAATTTCGGCGCATGGCGGCGGGGGCCTGAAAAAAGGGGGGCAGCTGAGGAGTGTGGGGCACAGCTGCTGTTACGGATGGGAAGGTGCCCGTTTTCCGGGAAAGACACCCCCTTCCGCTCCCCACCACGTTGCTTCTGGAGCTCGGGCCCTGGGATGGAGTCCCAGAACGGCTCCCACTCTATTAATAACCATGGAACGGGGCGGAATTCAATAAAGTGGCTTTATCTCCGGATCAAGGAGCGAGCCTCCGTTAGGGGGTGGGGTGGGGGGGGTGACGTGTGAGGGCAGGAGTGGGGGCTGGTGGCGGGAACAGAAGGGAGCGGAGAGCGATCGGATTCGCTGCGCAGGGGGGTGGACAACAGCGGGCAGGAAGTCCGCATTCCCACCCCCGCTTTTCGGAATCAAATTTATGATGGTGGTGGTGCCGCAGGTCTGACGTCTGCCCGGAGAGAAATGCCAAGGTGAAGGAGGCCAATTGCATTAGCCTGGCATCAGCATCGCTGCAGACGAGAAACCAGAAACCCTCAATAAGGAGACAGGACCAAAGAGCGGAGAACAGACTGTGTGCAAGAGAGGGCACATAGGGAGGCTTACGGAAGAATAACACCCAGGGGAAAGCTTCTGGGTGGACACTGCAAGTGTTTGTAAATCAACCCCATTGATTTACAGGGCCAATGACTTGGTATACACTGGGTACGGCTAACCAAGCACTGTCCCATGGGTTCATTTTTAAAAGAAAACTAGACCTTTTTCATTAATTAATCTAAAGCTACATCTAAATCTGAAATAAAAAGCTGGCTTTATCGTAATCAAAAACTACTGATGATTCTTCGCAAAAGACCTTAGTGACCTTTAACCCACTACAGTTCATGTTACCAGTATATATCACCCTGGAGGCTGTGGTTTTCTGCAGAAATAAAGGGCCGCCCGTGGAAGATGACAGTAATTCATTAATTCGTTCGCTCGTTTCCCCGAACTGGTGAATCAGTGAGAATTACTGCACATGCCCTTCGCGGTGTCTGGAAACGAGCGCAAACAGCTGACTGGAAAATCTCTCGAGCGGATCAGTGAGGCACACCGAAGGGGGAACTCAGAGCACGGCCTGCTGGGTATGCAAGTAGGTGAAAGGGTGAAAGAGGAACGTGAACATGGCGGGGGGCACCGGTCCACACCACAGCTTACAGTGGGATGAGGGGAGGTGGGGCGGGGGCATTAGAGAGAGTCAGTGTTCAGTCAGTGTCATTTTCTTTTATTTTTTTTTAACATTACATTACATCACATTACAGTCATAAACCCAAAATGTGGCATGATAAGAGCCACCCACTGTGGTGGGGGTCGATAGTGGCTTCCTCTCATTCAATAGCTTCCATTAGCACAGATCAGGCCCTGCCTGTGTGAGGCTGAACGGCCCGTCTGGTGCCTGACGGAGACAGTGGCCTGAATGGGGACTCTGTCTGGGCCTTCATTGATGTTTCGATCGGCCTCCACCTCTGCTGCTGTGCTGTGGACCGTCCAACAACAGGCCATATTTCTAAAGGGCAGTCACACTATGTGCATGCTTACATTGCTGGATAGTTCTTTTGTCATCTATTTGCTTATCAGACACCCTTATCCAGAACAACTCGCACAGCTTGTGCATCACCTCTCTCTGGTATACACGTACATTTACTTGCAGTTACTAAACTATTTATTTATGCACTTATTTGCAGGTGGCTGAGAGAGAGAGTTGGAAAATGTCACCAGTTCTGTACAGAGGAAGATGTTTTCAAAGAGCGGTTAGGACTCTGATATTCAGGATGGAACTGATTGAGGTTCTGCATTAATGTGAACTACAGGAACTATTTCAAGCTGAGTTCCATCAGCAGAGCAAGGGAACCAGGGTGGAAATTAGCTCAAGGTAAATTTCACTCTGGCACTGGGAACCATTTTTTCCCTATTCAGGGAGTTATTGATGCATGGAATAGCTTAGCCGGATTTATAGCGGAGGCTGAGATGCTCAGAGTGTTCAAGCCACAGGGCTTAACGCACTGCTGTAGATTGTAGGCTACATAACAAGCCTATATGACTGAATGGGCTTCTCTTGTCATAAAATTTTCTTATGTTCTCATGCTCCCATTGGATGAGACACGTGTGAAGGAGAAACTCAAATCGGTGTAGTGCTTGCTGCTGGCTTTGGTCCAGGTTCAGCTGACGACATCACTAAAAGGCAGCCCTATGAGATCGCAGGGGGGTCAATGGCAAATAGATGGAGGTTACTGGAAGAACTCCAGGTGTCAGTCTCAGATGGAAGGAGATAGAGCTGAAGGCCAAACACTGATATATCGAATTGCGAATCTGAACCAGAGAGGCCCTTGAAAAATGAAATGAAAAAGTGCATCCTTCTCAAGGACAAATCGTATGAAATCCACACAAACCTTCAACTTCTGAAAACAAATAAGGAATTACAATAGTTTTTCCATGAAAATAATACCTGTCACTCTTCATAAAAGCTTGATGCTAACCATTGTTAACCATGTGTTGCCGCAGACAGAAGGCTTGCCTTGACTGTCACAGTTTGCATTGTCCTCACAGGGTCTTTGTCGAGCGGACCCGAACAACTTCTACCTCGTGGAAACAATCGCAAGGTCTTTTCTGAACAACGCTTCACACACTGTCACCGTTTGTCTAACGAAACTGCATTCGCCCGCGCGTGTACAAGGCCAAACACAAGAGAGGCAGAACTCCCGCAACTCTTGTCGTGAGCGCGCACCAAATCACCGCGGGGTTAACGATTGCGCTCTATTTCAGGATGCGGGGGTAACGTGGGCGCATCTGAATCTTTTAAAAGCCCCCGCGGTGGTCCGTCGGCATAACATTTGGTCGCGATTCTCAGGCCCTGCCCGGGAGGCGCGGGCCCGCCGTTTCCACAGGCGGCGAACCCGCGCTCGCTTGCTTCCAATTAAAACGCGCTCCAGCCATTCCAAATGGGAGGTTGCGCTAAAACCGCCGCATTGCTGGGGTTTGGGTCTGGAGCGACTTCACTGCGCCCCGCAACTTACAGCCCAGTGGAAGAAAAAGCATTTCAGGTTTATAGCGCATGTGCTTACTGTATGTGGTAAGACAAAATATAACTGAACCATTTCCTCGCCGACAGGATCGCTTTAAGCGTTTTAGCAGAGCACAAAAAGAAAAAAGAAACGCAGTTCTGTCAGTTGTGCAACATCATTTGACCATCAATAAAAATGGATTTTAACTAAAGGTAATTAACTGATCAAGGGGTTGACCGGCTACCCGTGAGGTATGGAAAATGTTTCGAAAATGTGTATCTTTTCAACAGGTCATTAAAATTGCCCTCACATAATGCAGTAAAACAAGATTAAAAATAAATATGATTAATTAATCACACATGGGATCGAGCTCAAAATGTTTCAAGGGTCGAGGATAAAACTGTTACTTATGAGGAACGCGTTCGACGCGCTTCTTTCAGTCGCCCTGTATTCACTTCACAAGCCAACAACGGCTCTGTGGGGAAAAAAATCGATAGGCAAGTAAAAAGGACTGGAAAACGAACTTCTCTCCCCGGCAGCAGATTACGCATACAGCGTGATTTCCCATGCGATTCTTTACGGTTCTTGGGAGGATGCGTCCTTCAAAATTTGCATAATGGATCTGTACACGGGGCTGGCGATCTGAGAGCTTTGTTTCGGTCTCCACGGTACCAAAAAGGCAAGAGGAGCTAAACATGTAAACAAATACATGGAAAATATTTTGGGTTTCTGCAGGCACACAGAACAGCGACGGGGCGTTTTGATTTCTGCAGCCCCGCTACACGGATCGACGCACATTTATCGACACTGTAATACACGATGGCAGTTACGTGGCAGATCACACAATTACTCCCCGCTGCTGCAAAGATCACAGCAATTCGCGTGGCAGCTGATAATTATTGCATTATAGTTGTAGGGTGTGCGTGGTCTCGTTACAGTGGTGTCATGTAGCCTAACGCTAAGACGCAGTGCAATATGCTATGGCATTGAAAAAAAGAACAATGCCAGAAATGCATCGTACAGCAATACCGTGACAGATCCACTGAGGGGAAAAAAAGAGGAAATTCACATCACATACTTCGCCGTGACGGTATCTGACCAGCAGAAAAAGAGGGATTATGTAACATGCAAAAGCAGGACCAGAAAGCCTCCAGCGACGTTTCCTCTGTCATCAGAGAGAGAAAGAGGGGAAGGGGGCGACTGCAGTCCATTCAAAAGCTTAACGGGCACTTCGGAATAAATCAAGATAGCTGCCTGTAACTCTTTCAGACTGAATTCACAACAAACGTCAATCCATGGTTGTCAGGTATACATATTTCATTAGGAGCATTACTAAGAATCAACTACGAGAACAAAGATAAATAGTTTGAATTATTCACACTAGAGATCCGAGCATGACTGTTACACAATAATTTACCGTTCTAAATAAAGTTGATCATCCCCAGCTCTTCAATATATAAATGTTTAAAGGTGCCAAACAACGGTACGGGAGGCCCTGCAAAACTGAAGAATACATAAAGAATGTGTGACTGCAGTTGTTTGATAGTTTTAGGTTTGTTTTCTGCTTTTGTTATGAAAGAATATCCAATGGTACAAGCACACGCGCACGCACACACACTTCAACACCCTGCACCTCACCAGGCGCTCAGGTGCGCCTATCCTCCCTTCAGCGCGTGCTCTCCTGGTGCACCCTGGGACTTGCAGTGTGAAAACAGTCGTGATGAGCGTGTTTTGTGGGCTTGTGTTCGCCACGCCCCAGCTCTCCTGAAAACGACAGCACGCTGAAACGAGCCCGAAGTAAAGAAATTAGCATTACCCTTTCAATTAGTACCACACCTTTCAGTAGACCACATTCAACTACCCAACATGTCATGACAACAAGTGGGCGGCGATGGGCTCCGCGCGCGGGTGGAAACGCTGCTTTCACATTAGGAGACACGTGGCCGCAACACTAACAACAACAACACCAACCAGACAAGAAGCACTGCATAGGAATCATCCAAATATACAACCGAGTAAATAATTAAATAAATAAAAACAAGGCCATCTGAGGAAGCGGGCGGATGAGGCATGTGCTACGCAACCCACACAGCAAAACTTGTGGGTGTTTTCCAAGTAGAGAATTCAGTTCACTTGAAACCCCATGTACAAAAAAAATGTCTATGGCGTTTGATTTATTTGGTACTTTCAGTGAACACTGACCAAAAGGATGATGTAACAGTTCCAACTATGCATCTCCGGGACCAGCACGTGCAATGACATTCTCTCTGTGGTTTGTGTGAGTCGCTTTTGCAATTAGAAGGCATTCATCATTTAAATCGTGTTAAATCCACTTTTGAAGACAGCCCAGTTTTGTTTTGGGAAACTCCGGACAAACCATACTTTTAAATAAATAGCATTCGTTTTTTGCGGAGGTTTGAGTTTTTTTAAGAAACAATCACTCACTGTACAAAACAATAGACAAAAAAGCATTACCAACGAACACAATGCGAAACTCATGCTGACTGATTTCCACAGAACTGCATTTTCTCAGAATGAATTTCGGTGCTTCTAAGCTTTTTTTATTCTCTATTTAGCGCCGATGCAAGTCAGTATGCAACTGCGGGCTTCAGGGTTGCGTGTGATTTCTCTTCAATCTTCTTAAATGTCATTCTCTTTTATTCTTTGGAAACCTCACCCCAGTTCTTAGAATGTAAGTATTCACCACAACCGGTGTTCTTAGAGCTAGCGCAGATACGGGATGACTCTAGCTCACTATATATAGACTTGTCGCGAGCGCTCATATACTCTCTCTCTGCGTTTTTCATAGGTGGTTAAAGTATTTACGTATGAAGAAAATGAAAGTTCACAAGAACGTCAAACTTCGATGTACAACTAATTTTAAATAGCCAGCAGAAGAACAGAAGAGACGTTAAGGTGAAATCAACTGTACAGAAGAGTCAAATGCTTAATTGAATTATATGGTGAATTTAACTGTACTGATATCTGTGCACTCCCGAACATGTACTCCTACAAACTTTGTTTATTTACTGGTATTTACGTATGAAGAAAATGAAAGCTCACAAGAACGTCAAACTTCGATGTACAACTAATTTTAAATAGCCAACAGGGCAACAGAAGATATTGAAATCAACTGCACAGAAAAGTCAAATGCCTAATTGAATTAGGCCTATATGGTGAATTTAACTGTACTGATATCTGTGCACTCCCGAACATGTACTCGAACAAACTTTATTTACTGGGAAAAAAACCTCGACCTGGAGTAAGCCATACTTTGCTTGTATTTCAGTACAAAATGACAAAACTTGTGCCTGAAATTCACATCAACAGATACTCAAACTCCTGAATGTCTGCTTTACAGAATGCCATTTCATGGTGCGGCTCTGTAACGTCATTCTTGTTTATGAATATATCAGCCAACAGAAGGTTTAGGTGGTGAGAAGTCCAACTGAAACGGAAACGACGGCATTACGAAAGCATGGCTACGGAAGATATCGCATTACCCTGAGCCCTGCTTGTGGCTTTTTTTTTCGCTCTGTATGGGCCGGCGGTGTGAAAACAGTCAGTATGTCGTAATTGTTTCTCAAGAAACTCTCTGGGAGGACAATAAAGGCAGAAGCACGTGCTCTGCAGGCGTTAGGGCAATAACTGCTGTTCGTGACCCCCACCCCACCTGACACCCCCTTCTCTTTACATGAGCAGCTGAAAAGAAGCAGGGAGAGGGAGTTCGAATGATGTCACTGCTTGGCTCAGCCTCACTTTTCCATGATACAGCCAATAACCACTCCAGGAAGTGGCACTTATAGCCAAGAAAGCACACAACATGATCAAACGTCTGGTTGCTAGGAGCTGGTGGCGGACAGCAAGGGGCGGGCGGAAGGTACAGCTGTAGCTGGATTTTGGCCTGGAGCTGGTACCAGTGAATCGTGGAGACTGCCCTCTGACCCCACGCCGCTAAGAGGGTCTGAGAGAGCTATCCAGCATGGCAAACTCCACATTGCCCACCTCCAATACTCAGCAGGCTTGAGTTCAACACAGTACTGTGGCTGTCATTTGAAGTGTTCATCATGGTTCTGCTCTCTTTTTGGGAAAGTCTGACTGGGCTATCACTTCTGAGAAGACATCTTTCCTTTTTTTTTTTGGCATGGTTTCCAGACGAGCCGGTGGGCTCACCTGCATGATGTGACCCTCAAAATTGCGGAGGGACACAGGCTTTGGTGAGTGTGTTCCCTCAAGGCAAACCAAAATGTCAACCAACAGATCTGAAACACATCGGTCAGGTCTCCAAGAGCTTCCAAAGCTCTTTTAGCAGGGTTCTTTTTGGCAAGTTTTTTTTTTTTTTTTTTTTTTGGACATCAGACATGACATAGCACAAATTGTACAGTGCGAAAAAAAAGCAAACAGAAGCTTGTGAGTGAGCTGCAGAAACTGAGGCTCTCATACCGGTCAGTGGACTGTTTCAGCCGAACCCTGCGGGTAATGGGCCACTTTATCTCACAGGCTCTTAACCATCAAGGGAGAGAAAAACATAAGCTATCCTGTGTCACTCTCCTGAAGAGCTACATCAGCCTCACTTTAAACCCCATCCAATGATCATCAATCAGTCATCTGACACTGTGTGTGGGTGTAGAATTAATAGTTTCAGAATTTATTTAAACAATTACGTGTGACGTGGAATCAGCCAGACGTGCTGAAGGTTATTCAAATTAAATCTCAAACAATGAATAAATATTAATCAACAGTTTGCAAATATCACCGGACAAAAAAAAAGAATCTCGCATGACTGTCAATCACTCAGATATTCAAATATTCTAGCGGTCTTATTCCGCAAGATGCCGGAGCCGCGCAATGTATCACAGCGCACGTATGACAACCACTTCTTCGCCATAAACTCTAAACGAGCAAAAAAAAAAAAAAGACCATTCCTTTGAGCTGTTGCTTTTGGCTCATGTGGTATTTCTGCTCTTCATTCATACTCTTTCTCTTTCTCTTTCTCTCTCTCTCTCTCCGCTGCTGCTGCAGGGTTCCTGGTTTTGCTCTGGCCCTCTGCAACTGAATGGCATCCCTTCGCGGCGCTGGGACCTCAGTGCGGTTTCCTCCGCGCAGCGAGCTGTTTCTGCCGCTGGCGTCCCCGCGACATTGTCGGCGAGGGAGGGAGGGAGGACGGCTCAGCTGATCAGGAAGCAACAGAGAGTCACGCTGCTGTTTACTTGGAAAGGGTTTCTGGGTAACAGTCGATGTGTGCGCAGTTCTAATTAAGCGCCTGATAAACTATGCTAAACCACAAAACCGAAAAGAATGTTAAAAAAAAAATTGCAAGTGATAGTTTCCTGCTACAGCCGCGGCTCCTTTTGGCCTAACTCGCCAAAGCTGTCGTTTATATTTTCAGATGCTGATCTTTTCCTTGGGATTCCCCGAAAATTCTGTGTTTGTGTTTACACTCTGGTGGCAACCCCAAAAAAAGAAAACAAATGCAAATGGAAATCAAATAGTTTCAGCAGTGAAAGTGACCAGCACTAGGAGAGACTTTTTTCCCAGAATCTGCAACACTTTCATGTATATCCCAAAGACTGGATGTCACACAATATCTTAAACATGCATGTTGTACAATGTCCCCTGACAAAACATGCAGGCTTAATGCATACCCCAAAAAACAATTCATTCCACAAAAAAACATGGGAAAAAAAGGGAACACCCTGGAAACTTCACAAAAAACATCAGCTTGTTACTATTGTTATGGTCAACATATACATGACCTTCCCTCTTCACATAAAGATCATTTCAAAAGCTTGTCCGAACTACCAAATCCTGCACAATTTTGCTGTCAATTTTCTGTCAATTCTGCCAGCAATTTTGCCATTTCCATGAACACTGACGAGCATAAAGTACCACCTAATGCCTTAAACAAACCTGGGAGTCCTTACAGGACCGTTTGCCAATTAACAGCTACAGCAGCATTGAGAAGCAGCCTGTTATCTCTCATAATCATTAATAAGAAGCTAACTGAAGGAAGCCCCCCCCAGTTAACTTTGAAGTGGGTCACACAGAGGTGCAAAGTTTGCAGGATGCAAAAAGGTATTTATACAACCCCCCCCCACACTACCACCACCAAGCAGCCCCCAACATGCCATAACCAAAGCTGATGCACGCTCTTGCAGACACAGGGCGGTGTGAGCAGCCTCTCCACAGAGTGGCCAATGGCATGAATTAGCGCGAAGCGGCGTAGTTCTCAATGGGGACGACGCTAACAGAGGCGTGAGAGCCTGTGTGCAAAACGGCCTGCACACCCGAGGTGCCGAAATTCAGATCGGCTCAAATTTCTGTGGTTGCTCTCGGCGACGTCCCCACCTTCCACGGCTCACTGCCAAATGGAGGGGGTTGGGGTATCAGTTATCCCTGCAAGATGGCGGACCCGCTATCAGTCGGTTTGCTCTTGAATAAACGACTGCCCTAAAGACGCTAAGAGTGTGAGGCATTTTTCTGTGACATATCCTCCCATCAGCCATGACCCATCAGAATCCTGGATTCAACAGAATGTCAGCTGTTATCACATCCTGCTGTCTAACGTAGTCGCATTTTCACTTTGCATTCTAGCATTTGGCGGACGCTCTCATCCAGAGAGACACGGTGCATCTAATGAAGTTGCATGACGGTCAGTACATACAGGCCAGTCTATGACAGCGAAGGACTGCGCAGACTGGCTCTCACTGCAGGTGAAAACACCGCCTGCACTCTCTTCTCCTGTGCTCCGCCATCTTGGAATCTTCCTCGCTCGTCTCTTCCCACATTTAACCAATGCATCTGCACAACATGTGACGCAAATAATTGTGGGACAGCCCCTCAAAGTCAAAGACAGACATTGATTGGAGTGGGCATGGACACTGAAGGGCTTGTTACTGAAATTTTCCCCTCAAGGTGTGGGACACCACCCAGTAGGGGGGGATTTACACATACCCACACAAAATTGAGAGCTAGGGGCTAGTGGGCTGGGGGGGAGTCCAGGAGCCATTTGGGACAGACCCTAAGTCAGTTTGGTAATGGCCTTGATTTGCTCATTTTCATACTCAGACTGACCAAATCCAATCATCTTAAAATGACTTCAGACTCCCCTTAGGCATACATACTCAGTGATAACTGTAAACGTAAACTGCATGTTCATCTACTGTTCGCACGCTGTGCAGTGTCAGGGACCCTAGCGCAAGGCCGTCAGATCCACGTTTGCAGCTACACGCTGACAGGACGGTGTGTCCAGATGGGGTCCCCCCTTGTCTGGGAACCCGCTTCCAGGGCTTGTAGGGTCAGTCCTTCGCGTTCCTGCACCTGTTTGCTGCTGTGCAGAAACGCAGAGACGCTAACACAGCTCAGAACGGCCAGGCGCAGGGACGCAAAAAAAAAAAAACAACACAAACCCGCACGCCACCTCGACCTGCGTGTCAAACAAGCCCCCCCCCACCCAGCGTCTCCAAACACATGGCTTCCGTTCACATCTTTGACTGCCAAATGAACGGCCCGAAATGGCAACTTCAAACCCCGCCCGGGCGGCGGAGCGCATGAGTCAGAGGGCGCAGATGAGGGGAAGGTCCCCTGTCAGCTCTGCGGGGCCGTGCAGGGTTTTGGGAGGGTGCTGTTTGTTTTGATGCCGTGGAAAAGCAATGAATCACCCGCCGGCAGCAGCGAGGCATTTAAAGAACGTTAACCCCTCGCTGCCTGTAGAGGCCGCGGCGGGCGCGGCGGCAGACGGAGCGGGGCCCGGGTCGGCGTGGCCCCGCCCCCTCCCCTCCGCCCCCCACGGGTCTGTTCGGGGCCGTCTCCGCGGCGACGTCAAGCGCTCTCTTACATAACAGGAATCCCCGAGATCCTGACGCCGGGCAGCGTGTCCTTTTAGCTTTAGCCGCCGTTCGATGCTTTTGCGTTATCAACAGATTTACATTAAGGGCCAGCGACGCTGTGCATTTAAGTCTCTTGTTGCTGGGGGGGGGGCAAAACAATAAACTGTTACGCAAACAGGGTTCAATCACCAGGAATGAAACGCTAAAGATTCGGGGTCAAGTCTGTGTGCGCCAAAGCAGCGCAGTGCAGTGCGGTGCGGTGCAATGCATTCTGGGAACCAGCATGAGGCCCACCAGCGATGCAGCGCCGGGCTCGTGATTTACATGACGTTGTTTGCTTGGCGGGCGTTCGTGTCCAGGGCCGCTTGCATAGCTCACGTCTGACATAATCAGGCTAAGCGCCGTGTTCAAGGGTACAATGTCAGCAGGGCCCACCTGGGATCTGAAACCGCCACACTGTGGTAACGACACCAGTTCCTTTATCATTATGCCACAGAAATGAGTCACTCAACTGGGGAGGGGGAAGGGGGGTATAGAGGGTGTGTGTGTGTGTGTGTGTGTGTGTGTGTGTGTGTGTGTGAGAGTGCGCGTGTGTGTGTGTGTCACAGCGGCTGTGATCATAGTTTATACAAATATCGCTAGTAGGCGATACAGAGGAGAACAAAGAGACGAAAAGTGTGCCACATGCCATGCATACTGAACAGCGCTTCCTCGTGTCACCCGCGCAGCCATCTATCACCGCGCACCGAGCACAATGGCTGTGCACATCACAGCCGAGCGCCGAGAAGAAGACGACTACAAAAGAAATCAGACGTCCTTTTTGCAAACAGAAAAAAGGGAAAGAAAAACGAAAAAAAAAAAACAACAACTCCAAATTCCATTGCCATCGCCAGGCAAAATAAAAAAAAAACAAATCAGAAGAAAACTGGGTTTTATGGACAAAAAGAAGGGAAGAAAGAAATAGTTTGAGGCGTGAAGGTGGGTTTCTTCCAAACGGACGTTAAAGATGTGGAAACGCGGAGAAACAGAGGGCAGCGGTGTTTGGCCCGAGCCCCCCCCACCCTTCGGTGGGGCGGTGTGGAGGAACGCTCTCTGAGGTCACATTCTTTCAGGCTTCCAGCTCCGCGGTGTGGGGCCGTCCAGCATGGGACCGTCCCCCCCACACACCCACCCCCCATCCTGAGGGGTACGGGGGTACAGGCGGTGTGCTGTGGGAGGCCCAGCCCCCGAGCCTACGCAAACAGAGTGGGAGGTGACCACACGGAGGCCTGCTCAGCTGAGAGGATCCCGTCGCCCGGCCCCCAGAAAGCATTTTTCCAGCATTAGCTCACGCGTGACAGAACGAGAGAGGGCTTTGGGGGGCTGTAAACGCGTCTTCCAGATCCTCCTCAGGCCTGAACGCTCTGCTGCTAGTTCCTCTCTCCACCCCCGCCACCCTCCCACACACACACACACACACACACACACACACACACACACACACACACACACACCACCCACCCACACACAGACACCCCTCCCACCCACACACACACACACTCCTCTCCCACCCACACACACACACACACACACACCACCCACATATACAGACAGCCACCCCTCCCACCCACACACACACACACACTCCCCTCCCACCCACACACACACACACACACACACACACACACCCCTCCTTTCCTGCCGTCTCAGGCTGGAAAGCAGGGAAAAGTTCAACAACCTCTCCCTGCTATCAGCCGATCTTGCCAAGTGCCGGGGAAGGTATGAGAGGAATGCATTGATGTGGGCACAAACAAAACCACTTTGTTCCGCACAGCGCTGGAGATGGGAAAGTAGCCACTAGAAAAAGAGGAGAGAGAGAGAGAAAGAAAGAGAGACTGAAACTGCATCCCCTTCTCCTTCTCCCCCCCCCTCTGCTCTCCGCACAACTACAGAGGACGGTCATCGTCACTGAGGATTACCCACTGGGAAACCGTGACAGTACACCTGCCACGCACAACATGCAGACATGAACATGTGAGCGCAAACACACGCGTGTGACACACACGTCTCTCTCACACACATACACACACACACACGCACACACCTCAGACACATCTCACACACATCTCACACACACGCACACACCTCACACACATCTCACACACACACATGTACACGCACACACCTCACACACACACATGCACACACACACACACACACACACACACACACAGGTGCATCCATTCATATCTGTTTTTATGTATAACTCCTTGTCATCAGAGGTTCTGCACCTATGGTAACCTGGAATGACCACTCCAGACAGATGACAGCTGACAGACATCTTTGATGTCCTCCAAACAGAAACAGCTGAGCTTTACAGAGAAATTGCACATCCTCTGCTTCTTCCTTGACTGCTGCTAAGAGGCTTCTATGACAAAAACAAAATCCTGGAATAGACATAAACACTCAACTCTGGTCCAATAAATGGTGTTTGACCTTTTCCACCAGGCTAATAACATTTCTATGAGTCATTAAAAACAGCTGACCAGCTGGCATGTCGAGATTAAAAAAAAAATGATTCAGTGATAAAATAAAAACCAAGGAAAGCCATTGGTTGGATGTAAGCATAAGCCTTTTAAGAGCCAATTAAGGGTGACTGACTCGGTGTGTATCAGACAAGACAAACTTTCCAAGGGGTTTGTCACCTTTGAGTCCTGCCAATGGAAGCACAATACCGTAATCAGACCCACTCAATCAACAAACTAATCACTTAATCAATCAGAGTTCTGTCAGGTCAGTTCTGATAACTGCTGAAATGTGTTAAAGGGAAAATTAAAAAAAAATCTTCCCCACTAAGAAAGTTTATTAATGCAATAAAACAGTTCACCAGGATCCACACACAAGCTAAGACCAGGTTTTGGGTCAGCACAGACACACTGCTTGATACAGTCTAATCCACAGGTAACAGGGTCAGCTTGGTTGGGCATGTTTTGCCTGGGCCTGTAGGGCCTGTTTTTATAATTAAACCAATTATGCTTTCAAGCTCCAGCCAATCAATCCACTTTTATCTGCTACGGCGCTTTTACAATCAAACCGCTACAATACACAGAGAATCGAGAAATATGAACAAAAAGTGAAAGAGTTAAGAATGCCTCCCTGGCCTCTTGCAGGAGGCAGCTGAAGCAAACTCTCCTGACACGGAAACGCTCCGTTCCTTGTTCACCTAACAACGGTGGCTCTGCGTTTCACACCTACATACGCTACCTGACACACGCTGTCTCTGTCTTCAGGAGATTCGTTTCCCGTTCGCCAGCACAAGAGTTTTGGTTTCGCGCTCCCGGGTCCTCGTACGAATGTTTGGACAACAGAGGGATATTAATTGCACGGTGCACTCAGTCGGGGGGGGTCGCCGTGCTGTGGGAAGAGAGCCTCTAATTTCATCCAGCTTAATTAACCGCGTTTTGGAAACGCCGCCCTCCCTGACGGAGAGGCTCTCAGCAGAGCGCCGGCTCAGCGCTATGGCACAGCTGAGAAGAGCCGCACGCACGAGAGAGAGAGAGAGAAAGTGGGAAAAATAGCACGTTTAATGGCGGAGAAACTCCTAACTGAAAAGGTGACGATCTAAAAATCTGCAGGTGTGTGGGTGTGTGTGGAGGGGCGGGGGAGGGGATTGTAAAATTCCGATACAACCATTGTTGAGCAGAATGGCTTGAAACGTTCCAGCCGGTAGCTGCTGCTAAAGCAAGGTGCCTTTTTCCCCAAGACGCTCGCCTTACCGCCACAGGGCAGTGCAGGTCACCGACGGTGTGTGACGGCACCCGAGTTTCTGTTACACAATACTGCTATGAGATAAGGTCTGCAGTTAGTGTGTAAGAACACAATCCACCAATATCACATCTTCAAAAGGGAACACGGTCATACAGGAGCTCTCTCTCTTTCTCTCTCACTGTCTTTCTCTCTCTCTCTCTCTTACATCTTCTAAACCTTTTTATCAGTGTAAAAACTGTGTATTGAACTCATAATAAGAATGCAGATGAAGAGTATTCTTGTGAGCTTCTCAGAAAGAAAGAAAGAAAAAAACTGATTATTTATATGTTTCTGTCAAGATTTAAGAAGAAATGAAGAGAAAAATATGTTTAAATAACATCAAAATATTTTTGGAAGTGGGAATACAGTTACAAAAGGTTTTTCTCACAATATGAAAACACTACAAATTACCAACTTTGTAGATTAGTATTTTAGTACTAGTATTTTTAAATAAAGTTACGCTTTTTTATAATCACACATATATTTTTGTCCAGTGCAGCTACATTAATAAAATTCAGCTGTGATGCAAGAATGAGTTAATCCTGAATCTCTTTCAGTGAGAACAGACATCCACAGGGCAAGAGGTCACAGACTTTAGTATCGGCACAAAAATCTGTCACTTTCCAGGACTGTGGAAAAAAACTCCATTATCAGCTTAAACCATCTAGCAACGGGCTAGGACTTCCTGTCCTCAGAGTACAGAGGCATGTTAGGCAGACAGGTGCAGCGTACAAGAGCACCTGAGCGTAGCCCAACTGCCAGGTCCCCCTCTGTTAACCGTTTCTGCTCTGCAGCCTGAGGCCATGTGAAGAAGCATAATGATAAATGGAAAAACAATCACAGGGCTACAAGAACAGCTATTTCAGAAACAGCACCGACGGGCCAACAGCGCAGCGGAAAACACCGTGCCAAAGTTTGCAACGTCCCTGGGGGACCTTTCTGCGAGTTTTTAAAGACAAACGCAGGAAATCGAGACCAAAACTGATTCAAATGAAGTCAGTAATAGCCCTGCGTGAATGGCCAAATGAAAAGACATTACACAATAAATTTCCAATTTGTTCCCTGACAAAGCAGCATGAAGCCGCACCAGACTCATCTATTCCCTTCAATTTGCTTGACTTTTCTGTGCCATCGAACACCCATGTGATTTTCCAAACTATTAAACAGATTCCCCCAGCGTTTTGCCTTCGATAGCTTATTCCTAACAAAGATCATTACATGCCGCCTGCTTCCAGACTGCGATTCTGCTTTAATTAAGTATTCATTGAAATAAAACAGGCTGTATCCTTGTTCAAGAATTCAATTAATTGATGATTACCACTAGTGCTTACTTTCATACTTAAATATTCAGATTTTATGTCTTCTGTTATTTGAGTCTTTGTTATAACTATGTATGTTTATTTTTGATGACCCCTGCCCCCAAAATAATTTTGCACCTATGAAAATATCGATAAAGATTATTTTTAAAAATTTGACTTAAAGTTCCATTAGTTAGTTTTTTCTTGTTATTGTGCTTAATTTAATTTCTTAATACTTAATAACCTTATTAACAATGGCAAATCTCTGGATGAGATCAGATTCATCTGCTACATAAAACAATAACAACGTTCTCTCATCAAATATTGTAAATAGGAAAGAAATTATATAAAGGAAGCGCAAATGCATTATTCAGAGTTCCAGCTTTACATGACGTTGACGTTTATCTCCTGCAGAATTACAAAACCGTATTACATTATGGAGATGAAAGTAATTAAGGAACAGCCGTTATTTGCTGCTGCAGAGAAGCTGTAAGGTTTTTCTTTTAATGATTATTTTGTTCTTGTTCAGCAAGGGGGAATACCAAGGGGACTTTCATTTTCTCTGTCACGGACAAGGTTGTAAACAGTGTAGGTAACCTTACATTCGAACAGGGACTTTTCATCCATGTCATTTGCATTAGCGTCAAAACACTTTGCTTCTTTCACTCGAAATCTAGTTTTGAGTCCCAAAATAAACCCGGAACGACGTTTTTAAGAAACAAACTTGCTTTCAAAATGGGTAGTTCGTGTCATTTGTGGAAGGCCACTGGTTGATTTAAAGAGAAATGTCTGTCATGTCTGAATCAGAAAAAAAACAAGAAAAGAAAAACCACTCTTGACAGCGTGATTTAATCATCCAGATGGTTATGAAATGAATTACCCACTGGTACATGTGGGAAGTATTTTAATATCATATCTGGTAGCATGCTAGAGAGAGCACAGAGGCAGGACTTTACTCCGAACTGAAAGGCCTGACCAGAGTGACGGAACTCGATGTGTGGCCAGGATTCCAGAGTTCTATTATGACGACCACAGCGTGGTTTATTGTTCAGTTCTGATTCTGGGGAAGCATTAAGTACATATTCAGAGGAGGAGGAGGTCAGGGGACTTTTCTGCACACTGGATTGTGTAAAGCGGGGTGGAGGCGACATTTCCATCGCAGTAAAATGACAAACGTCTCGCTGAAACGACAATGGCCCCCGCCAGCGGCTCCAATGGCAGGAAACGGTGACAGACTGGGTACGGGCGCGGCTCCGTCCCAGGCGGGGCTCGGCAATGTCGGGCGGCGGGCTTTTAGCAGGACGGCCCCACTCTGGGTACGCGCCCCTTCCTGCACGCCCCAGACCCCGCCCTGGAGAGGCTGCAGTCTGGCACCAGCACCCTTAAGACCCGTCTGAATCAGCACGGGCGGTAACCATGGTAACGGTGAGAGGCGGGACGCTCCTGCGGTCCTGATGTAGGCCTGTTGTGGTGGAGAGCACACCACAGTACTGAGAACAGCGATACCTGCACTACACCACACACCTGTGCTCACCTTTCGGCCCGCCTCAAGGCCAGGCACCACAGCCGGTCGTTCTCACTCCCATTCTACATTGCATTACGTTACAATCGCTGCCATTTAGCAGATGCTCTCATCCACAGCGACCTCCAGCTTCATCCATCTATACAGCTGGATATGTGCTGAGGCAACTGCAGGTTCGCGCCCCGGCAGGGAATCGAACTGGTGACCTTTCAGTTACGAGCCCTGCCCCTCCCCACTACACCACGATGCCACGCTGCTTCTAGAGCAACTCCATCGTGACCAAAACCTTTGAAGTTGCCATTATCCGCCATATCTGACATTACATTGCATTACATAACATTACGTTACATTATTGGCATTGAGCAGACGCTCTTGTCCAGAGCAACTTACATCAATTACAGGTTTTTATGGTGTTATCCATTTATACAGCTGGATATTTACTGAGACAACTGTGGGGAAAGTACCTTGCACAAGGGTACAGCAGCAGTGCCCCTGTGGGGACCTTTCGGTTACGAGTCCTGCTCCTTAACCACTACACTGCTGCCCCTCTGACGAAGCCATTTTGTGACTCCCCAAGCTTATGCTCAGATCTCAGTATGAAGAACCAGGCCTCAATGGGCCTGGACACAGAGGGAGCGACATGCCCCCAGCACTGGGGAGCTGGAGGACACCCCAGAGTGTGTTGCTACGCATTCACGGGACCTCACTGCTGCTGTTGCTCTGAGTGTTTTCGGGGGGTGGCGCCGCCCCCAAACCTCCCTTAATGCCAAACCATCCATCTGCTCCTGCAGTCCCGCAGAGCAGTAATCCCCCTTTCCCAGCACCAACCACCCTCCACCACCACATCAATCGTCCCGGCCTGGGTTCTGCCCCCGCCCCGGCCCCGCCCTGCCCCCGCCAATCAAAGCTCCATCTGCAGGAGCTGGCGGGCCTGCACCCCCCCCATCCCCGCCCGGGCCACGGGCGTCTAATGTGGTCTGGATTTCATTTGGGCCCTCGGTGCACCGACTTCGGCTTAACTCTGTGGTCACCCAGCCACCCACCCCCACCCCTTTTCTGTTCACTCATTTCGAGATTAAAACAAAACAAAGCAAAACAAAAAAAAAAAAATGCAACTATTGCCGCTGTTACAGCCATCACTTTACCCAGTGACGCACGCAGTCGGCCCTGGTTTTGGAAACTTGTGCAGCCAGCATTCTTGATCCACTCGCTTATAAAACCAAGATACGCTAAAGATCTTTCCAGCTAAAATGAACCAAGCTGGCACATTGCCAGGTTGGGTTTTTTTTTGTTTTTTACTTCTTCAAAGTTCTCTTTCCAGCACACTTTTACCATTTGAACTTTCTTTTTTAATATCTCAGAGTTTTCATTCTGACATACATCTACAGTTAAAGAGTTTCTCCCTTTCAAAGTTTTCCTGTCGCGAAATCGATTCTTCACGTTGAAGTGGCTGGTGGAGACGTTACCTAGCAACAAGGGGAGAAACAACAAGACAATACAGCACTTAGCTTTTTCCCTTTAAAGGAGCTACTTTTAACGGCTCCCTCTGAAACTACACGCACATCTTACGGGTTAAGTTTCGGGCTCGGTTCAGATTTATTGGCCTTATTCAACCAATGGATTAAGCCGAAGTGGCTTCAGCGCAATGTTTATTACTGCACCGAACCATGTCTAGACGCCTCTGCCTTCAATTTTCCACAATACCGCTTGCCAAAACAAAAACAAACACAGGCAAAATAAAGCAGAGCTTCAATGCGGATTTTTCTTTTTTTTGTTTTTTGCCATCGTTCTCTTTATTGCGTGATGTGTTAGTGCTCAAATCAACGCTGGTGGTTATGATGCAAAAATGGCGCGGCTGACAGCTGATCTTTCGGATACCTTATGAAACCATATTGGGGACACCCCGTGAATAACGGGGGTTCTTGACGTCAAGAAACCCTCCATCCCCCGAGCTGGGAGGAGACGCCGTACAGACCAGGGGAGTCCGACACCAACCCCATCAACCATTTTTAAAAAAAAAAAAAAAAAGCATCAGTGTAGCATAGTGGTTAAGGAGCAGGACTCGTGACCAAAAGGTTGCCGGTTTGATTCCCCGCTGGGGCACTGATGCTGTACCTTTGGGCGCGGTACTTAACCCACAATTGTCTCAGTAAATATCCAGCTGTATAAATGGATAACATTGTAAAAAAGTGTAACCTGTGTAAGTCGCTCTGGATAAGAGTGTCTGCTTAATGCCCATAACGTAATAATGTAATGTAATGAAAGACAACACACCACACACGCCCGAGAGCGTGCTGGTGTCACCGCTTCCTTTCGCCCGGGCGCCGCGTCGCTGTATCGCTGGAACGTGACAGCTTTCAGGCTTTCGAGTCTCAGGTATCGCTTTCCCCACATTTCAAACCTCAGCAGCTCTAATCAAAGGTGACTGCTGAGCTTTGGAGGGGGGGTGGCGGGGGACGAGGAGGAGGAGGAGGAGGAATCCAGGCTGCCACCTTCGTCAGCCTATTTGCAGACTTAAAAGGCCCTCGATGCTTAGCAATCCTGATGTTTTTTTACAGGATTCTGGGATGGATACCTCCCCCCTCTTTTTTCTTTTTTTTCTGCAAACTAAGACAACCCTCACCTGACTGGAGCACACAGGGTTATGACAGCGGAAAAATTTAAAAAGGGCGTGTGTGCTCACGAACAAGCAGGTGAATCTCAACAAATGAGCCATAAAAATGATTTCTGCGGTAACCTCCACGGTAAAAGGGCATGTTCCCTGCTGTACCGGGTCACCCCTTCTCGACAGACCTGGGCCCGGCCCACATTTTCAGGGGCTGCACTCAAACCCGGGTCTCGTTTCCCGCTCTGCCAGACAGGTGGCGGTTGAAACCCACACCCCGGGATGCTTCCACACGCCAACTCGTTCAGCCGTTTCCATGACGCTAGATGCGTTTGTCAACTGAATTCCAACAGAAGGCTCATTGGGCCGCCCTGTCTGCCTCAGTTAACATTCAACATGTGAATTTACTTAGAGCCTGTAAATACTTCAGAAGGTGGTTTCGAGAAAAAGAGAGAAAGCTGTTGAAGATGGACCCCAGTGAAGGCGTTAAGATCCCCCATTACTGTGTATATAACAGGTCAACAGCAACAGAAGAAAACACACAACAAGTTACTGGCATTTAGCAGATGTTCTTATCTAGAGTGACTTACATCGGCTACTGTTTGTAGAGTGGCCATTTATACAGCAGGATATTTACTGAGGTAATTCTGGGTACAGCAGCCCCAGCGGGGAATCAAACAAGAAACCTTTCGGTTAACGAGCCCTGCTCCTTACCACTATGCTACACTGCCAAATACTCGAGAGTTTACATGTAAATTCCCTGGGATTTTGCTTTCTCAACCTTGCTACGGTATGCCTTCTCTGTAAAACAATAATCCAACACAGCTCGCAAATTCACTTTGCTGCACAAATCTACTAACAAACTACTACTAATAAAGAGACCCTCACAGCCAGATTTACACTACATTAAATTTACATTAGATTTACTCCAGTGCTCTCGCTCAGTGAGCTAGCATAGCAGCTAATTCCCACAGCTGTGAGGCTGATCAGAGCAATGTGTTTGTGAGAACATACGCCCCCGAGAAGGCAGCTCCCAAGCCCAGAGACAAACTTTCCTGATTAAACAGAGGCACTGCAGTGCCCCACACAAAGACTTCCTGTTGCCACCGACCGCGGCCTGACCGCACTGCGACCGCAGCGACTGTTTGACTCCCGTGCTACACAATCGGGCATTGTTGGGATAATATCCAGGGTGCCTGTGGGTTTTTGGGGGTGGGGGTGGGGGTGGGGGTGAGGTGATGGTACTCATGGTACCTCACGACGGACCTAATCCTGCGAATCCTGGAGGGGGGTCCCGAGGACTGGGGTCTCCAGGGGTTGCTCACCCCAAACGTGGCCTCGTTCCTCTCAGAAGTTCTCATTTCATGGCCCAAGCAATTTTAGGAATGCGTCAAAATGGGTGAAGGTGGCGGTTTTTCGGCTGTGCTGAGGGTGAGGGGATGGCCCGCGGTGTTCCCCTGCGCCCGGCTCCGGGGGGTGCGGCTGAACGATGCGGTGGACAGGCCGTTCCTCGCAGCCATGATTCTCCTTATCCTCTGCCTCTGCTCGCTGAGGGAAATATGGTCCGCTTCCCCGCTGGGGCACTGCTGCTGTACCCTTGTGCAAAGTACTTAAGCGATAATTGCATCAGTAAAGATCCAGCTGCATAAATGGTTAAGATGTAAAAACTGTAACCAATGTAAGGTCACTCTGTATAAGCGCGTCTGCTAAATGACTGCAATGTAATGCAATGTACTGTTCTTCATGTGCCTTCATAACATGAGCTTTGGCAGCCTCGCTTTGTGAGCCGCTGCCAAGTGGCTGGATGTAAATGTAAACAGGACCCTGGTGATTCCGCATGTCTGTGACCTCCCCTCTGAGCCTCTAGAGAGGTCTTAACCCCGCCGGAGGGTTAAGTCAACAGAGGTCTTAAAAGGCCAGTCGACAGTAATCGCATTCACACGAGACTGTGCCAGCCTCATACCGTAGATTACATCACCGGCTAGTAAACGCTGTAGCCATCCCATCCAGCAGCGCTCTCTCGCTAAGCGGCTAACGCTAGGCACAGCCAGGCCTGGTGAGTAATTCGACGGGGAACCTTCTCAGAAAACACAGTGGCCACCGGTGGGCCAGTATGGGGCAGTCTCTTATCTGGACAGAGCAGAGAACCGCTGTCCAACTGCAGTGATGGGAACACTGTCCTGTAGGAGGTTCTCGCTCATCTTGGATGCGGTGTTAAACCAGCTAACCGTCTTGCTATTTGGCTAAACGAATCCTTACTTTTCCATCTCAGCTGATACCTACTGAGTACTCAGGTGCAAAAGGGCAGTTGCGTATCACCCAGGTGAGTGGGGGCATGCTGGTTGTGGCTCAGGTGACTTACCTCCCCTCCACCCTCACTACATACGTCTTATAGGACAGCAACCTGCTGCCGCCGTCGTTGTTTATCGTCGTCATCCTCATTACCGGCCTTGCCAGAGCACTGCCCTGAGCGAGAGAAGCTTTCCTTGGCCAAGTTCCTCTCCCTGTAGGAAAAGCTTCCGATCCCGGCCACAGGAGGCGCCAATGAGCCGGTGCTCAGTAAAACAGCTGACTGCCTCTGCAGCACGAGTCGAACGGGGTATTTCCACAGGCAGAGAGAGAATCATGGCTGCAAGGGGCAACCTGTCTGCCACATCGCTAACCTGCATCCCCCGGAGCTGGGCGCAGGGAGAACACCACTGGCCATGGCTACGCTGTTAGCACGCACATTAGCTACGCTGTTTAGCTGGCTATGAGGACACCAAAAAAACGCGACCTTCGCCCATTCTGCTGCATCCAGAAAATTTCACGGGCCACGACCTTGACTACATTACATTACATTATTGTCATTTAGCAGACGCTGTTATCCAGAGCGACTTATATAGGTTACAATTTTACATGTTACTCATTTGTATAGCTGGATATTTCCTGAAGCAATTCTGGGTTAAATACTTTGCACAAGGGTACCGCATCAGTGCCCCAGCAGGGAACTGAACCAGCAACCTTTCAGTTACAAGCTACGCTCCATACCACTATGCAACACTGTCACCTGACTCGACACAGTCCGGCCTGATTCAGGGTTTTTTTTTCCCTCCACAGATTACCAGGGTAGAATAATTAGATTTTCACAGTGTTTCACGTCTGATGTGAGATTTGCGAGGTTATCAGCAGACGCGTGGCCTAAGCGCTCAGCTTGGAGCAGTGTCGCTCACACACACACACACACACACACACACACACACACACACACACACACACACACACACACACACACACGCACGCATCCTAAGCTCGTCGCCGGCTTTTCTCTCGCCGCGCAGGAACGCATTCATAATCAGGACAGAAATAACCGCCGCACCGCAGTGGCGGGGACCCGTATTTTTAGAGTCCTCTCACGTGTCCCTGCATTTTTCCAAAGTCACCTGACCCGCTCCAGCGGCATCCTCAGGTGACAGGCGTACGGACGAGCGCTCTGCCCGGCTTCAGGGCGCGAGAGGCCGGGGGGGAGACAGAGAAGTGGGGAAAGAGGAAAAAAAGGAGGTAGAAGAATAGAGACAGAGAGAAAGAGAGAGAGATGGGGAAAGGAGGATAAAAGGAGGGCAAAGGATAGAAAGACAGAGAGAGCAAGACAGAGGGAGAGAGAGAGAGAGAGAAAGAGAAGGGGGGGATGCAGTGTATTTTCCAGGGAAGTCCATTTAGCGTTCGAGATCAGCCCCTTCGGTGAATTATTCATTGCCATATGCTCTGGACTCAGCCTCACATTGAGGAGCTGGGAACACCTCACCATCAGGCCGAGGACTGTGTCAGACAGCCTCCCTCACACACACTTTCCACACATGGTCGTAACTGAAAGGTATGTATGCGCATTGTTTTCAAAAACTTCAGGGGCTTTAATGAGGCCCCTGCATTTATACACATAATGTTCCAACATTTTGATGGCTAAGCTTGCTTCACTGTGATGCTTTTCTTAAAATAGGCAGACGGTCCGCTTTGGGCCTTCCCTCCATGCTTCAAAAAACACCAGAGAGGCGCACTGGCCCAACAAATCCTAGCCAAAAATGAAGCTCGTTTAAGGGGCTGGCCATGGCTGTAATCTACAAGCCATTCTCAGAGTCAGAACAGCACACGCTATCAAGTTAATACCTAGTGTGGACAAACCTTTTTGATTACTGTCAACTGTAAACCTCTCACCATGGGTCTGTATCTGTTCACATGAAAGTGAGTTTGATCCAAGTCTGAAGTGACAGTTCCCAAATGAAAACGATGAGCACAACGTGTACGATCAGGAGACTCCCTGAGCCGACTGTCACCTTTGTCCCACAAAGTGATGAGAGCTCCTTTGTCATCGCTGGCCCAGGTCCAACAGCGACCGAACACCGCTGATTACAGCAGCATTCCTGGAATGGGATTCAACAGCAAACTGCCAGACGCTGCCTCTTTTCCTCCGTGGTGTAAACACGGTATGGCTGCAAAGCATGATGGGAGATTGACACCTCAACCCTTGAGCGGTTCGCCGCTGCTCTTCTGCAGCCGTCTCAGGTGCTGCCACAAAGTGCACACTCACGGCGTTCGATACTCCATCTGAGCAGGAGTAACTCCGTATGGCAAGAAACAAAGACAAACGCTTCCTCCTTGAACAAAAAAAAAAAGCAAGCTAGACAGATAAAAAGCAAGCGAGAAAAAATGAAGTCAAGTTCTGCCGCCAGACGTAGCGCAGAGCAGCGCCGAGGCCGGCCGGTCGCTGGCGGCCAGTCTCCTGGGGACGCGGCCTGGCTCGGGGTGAACTCTGACGACCCGGCCGCAACACGTCCGGCTGAGAATAGCCGCTCCACACCCAGGACCAGTCCGGCCTGGAAACCAACCGCCACATCGCGCCCACTTACTAATTTACAGTCATTCCTGCGACCATGAGGGCGGCGGGGGTTAACGTGACCGGCCACAAACAGGCGGGGGGATGGGGGGGGAGGACGAACTTGGATTGAGGGATTTTAACCCTTTCTCTTCCTCAACCAGTCAGCTCTGGAAGTGAACATCCAGAGAGAGAGAACAACGGACAAACCCCAAACCCCAAACCCTCCCGCGTGATGTTCAGTTCTGCTTGGTTGCTGCTTCCCTGGACCGTGGTGGAATTCCCTTCACCAGAACTGATTGCATACCGTCACACCCACATAATCAGACAAACTCAGACGCTCAAAGGAATTCTTCAGGGGTTTTCCGGGTCATCAATCCAAGCAGTCATATTTTCCCTGCATTTTACTTTGTGGACCAAACCTTAAACATTTTGAAAAACACTACCATTCCCCCCAAAATGGTACTTAAAAGCACACCGGCCTCCAAAAAAGAAAGGAGGGTCGTTTGCAGGTTGCGCTCAATGTGGTCCTAATCGTGGGAATCATTTTAACTCTTTATTTTCCCCTGCGTTGGCTTTCCCCATTTCTTCCATAAAAAACAAGCCCTTACATATCCACAGAGCAAAACATTAAAAAAATGTACACTGAAAGATGGAGAGGATCTTGATTACTGTTAGCAGAATGTGTGCAACACCGTCCTTCACTTTGGTGTCTGAGACATCTGTCCTTCCATTTCTCCACTTGCTGGTTCAAAGTCCCAGCCCCCCAAGTGACTTCTGCCTCCAACATTTCTGCCATTTATCACTAGCTTGGCACTGCTCCACTGGACAAGTAGCTAGCCAAAGAAAAATAAACAAAATTAAAAACACCAGTTTATTTTTTTTACTGCTGTAACCAATAACCACATCACTGATGGGCAAAATAACTTCATCACAAATGAAGCGCTGCTACCGTGGTACCGATATGATAAACAACGTTAATAGAACATGTGCCGACGCAACAACATGTAGTTCATGCTTATGCGGCAGGGTCTCTCGACGCTGGGGCTTTGATAATTTTTAGCTTCCCCAATAAATGCTAAAAAGATTCCGAGCGCAAGCTCGCTTTGTGAGCCTGCCTCCGAGTGAGGAAATCATGGCCAGGAGGAAGATACTCTCTCTTTCTCCAAGAATATGAATAATTTATTACACAGCAAAACTATCTTACCGACCTAAAATACATAATTAGTGGTTGGCTAATCTCGGCTTTGATTCCGACATATCTAGCTTCATTATAGGCCATGCTTTGGCGATATCCGCTTAATAACTGCTCTGAGAGTCAAATCGCACTTTTTAACATTCTGCAGCGGTAAAGGACTGTAATTCTTGGGTGGAGCTGCGTTCTTTTGCCCTTTGCTCTCTGCCTTAAGATGAAAAAAGGCAAAGAATGCACAGAATACAAAGCGCCTGACTTTAAAAGGCGGTGCAGAAGGTACTGCGGGGGAGGGGGAAGGTATTCGGCTTGTAACCCAGAGGTTGCTGGTTTGATTCCTAGGCGTGGCGCTTGCAGCTGTACCCCGGAGCAAGGCGCTTAACCCGCGTCGTTTGGGTGAAGATTCAGCTGCACGAAGAGGTGCCGTGTAAAGCACGAGCTCTTCGGCACTCACAGGGCGTCTGCAAACCAAATCTACGACAAGGAGACAAAACTTGATGTACGCAATATGCGGGAGCACTCGGTTGCCCGGACGCGAGGCCAGATCGGTTTGTCTCTTCCTCGAGAGGGGTTTTATCGCTGGGGGTGGGGAGTGGGGAGGGGGGGCTGTTGGCTCCTCTCGAACAGCTTGGAGAGGGGTCACAGGATGCTGCGACGGGTGCATGAAAGGGGGCATTGATGTTTGGGAGGGCCCGGGTTCTGGCTGGGGCCTGCCGGTGGGAGATGTTTTGGAGATTACAGGCCCTGCAGTGCTGAGAGTGAGCACAGAGGCAGATGGCGAGTGACACAGAGAGCCTGGAGGTACCACGGGGAGGGGGGGGACTTGGCCGGGTCGCCCCTGCCGCCGCCGCTCCGGCAGCTCTCTCTTTGTGCTGCGGCGCAGATCTCCCGCGCTACAGAGCCCCGGCGCCCGGGTTTCGGCATACTCCCATGATGCCCTGCTTCCGAGGCCCCCGAACGCCTGCTGGTATCCGATCCCGGCGTACGTACGGCGCCCGGTTTCACAATTTTTCCCCTCACACCGTGGCTTCACCCAAAACACCTCCGCTTTGACTGACTCTGCCGGCCTGAAACTCTTCCTTCACCTTCCCCCCCAGCCGCCCGTCAAAAGGTCACGATCTGACACAGATGTACAGGATGCTTAGTCACCCAGACGGCGTTCTTAAACATCCCTGGCTCGAAAACACCCTGGCTTTAACGCCGTTTATATCGGGGCGAGGTAATGACTAAGATTTTCTCTTTGTGCGCGTAATTTCTTGAGAGCGTAAGTGAGCGAGGGACCGCGTTCTCATCAGGAAGCCATCTGACATCAAAGGGAGACAATCAACAGGGTCATCGGCGCTGGTGGGGAACATGGCAGAAACCGAGCAGCTCAGCGAAAACCAGACGACGCCGCCTGGGTTCACTTACACATAGCGCACGGGTGTCCCAGGAAGGGGGAAACGAAGCGGGCCTCTGTCAGCCGTCCGTCACAAAGGCGAACGCGTCATCACAATAAAAAAAAAGGCTCCTCCGACAGCCCTCACAGACCTGGCACTGCCTTTAACACAAACAGACAAATGGAAATAAAACGGGGAGAAGAATCAGACGTTAAAAAAAAAAAAAAAAAAAAAAAAACAAAACAAGAAAAACAGCAAGGAGTGGGTTTTAGCTGCGGAACACATCTGAAGGCAATTGGCAATCCATACCCCACGCCCAGACAAATTCCATTAACCGGCCCCCGAACCTGCCTACACAGCCTCCCACGCTCTTCTAAAGACCTCAGCTGCCCTGAGGAGACTTGCGTTAGCATGTCTGCATGTCTGCCGTCTGTGTGTGTGTGTGTGTGTGTGTGTGTGTGTGTGTGTGTGTGTGTGTGTGTGTGTGTGTGTGTGTGTGTGTCACGCGTGTCTGTGTTTCTCTGTGTGTATGGCTGTGGGAGTTTTTGTTTGTGCGTGTTTGTCTGTGTGGATTTCTGTGTGTAGGATTGTGTGTGTGTGTGAGCTTGTGTGTCTGTGTGTGCGCGCGTGTACGGCTGTGGGGGTTTTGTGTGTGTGTGTGAGTCTGCAGGGATCTCTGTGTGTAAGACTGTGTCTGTGAGCCTGTGTGTGTGTGTGTGTGTGTGTGTGTGACTGTGTAAGCATTTGTGTAATTTTATGTTTCTCTATGTAAATCTGAGTATGTGTGTTTGTGTGTGTGTGAGAGGGGGAGAGAGAGAGAATGTGTAAGCACGTGTGAGTGAGTTTATGCTTCTCTGTGTAAATCTGTCTGTATGTCTGTGACCCTGTGTGTGTATGTGTGTGTGTGTGTGTGTGCGCGTGTGTGTGTGCGTGTGAATGTGTAAACATGCAGAGGGTTTATGTTTCTCTGTGTAAATCTGTGATGCATGTGTGTGACAGAGAGAGACAGACAGAGAGACAGTGTGTCTGTGCTGGAGGGGAGGGGAAACAGATTTGCCATAAAGTGCTCGGCAGTGTCGGTTGGCAGGGCTGACGACTTTGTGTGGGTGGTTTAAATCACCCGTTGTTTGAATGGGGCCCACTCTCTTCTGGCAGACTTTCCCTTTTTTTTTTTTTTTGCAAAAACAAAATCGGATTTCCCTTTTGTGACAAGCGGGAGAGGCAACTCCACGGCAACAGGGTACGAGGGCACCGTAAACGAATCCGAGGCCACGCATTGTCTCTGCCTCCGGGATGCGCCGTCTGGGTGTGTTCTACGTTGCCACTTTACTGGTAAATTACTGGTAAATTACAAACTGCAGCCCTGACGCACCAGATAGCTCGCATCTTTGCCTCCCATCCGTCTCCCGCGGCCACGAGTGAAGGGGAAAACCCCCCGCTGAAAAGACAGGTCTGGTGGGGATGGGTCAGAACACAGCCCGGGATCACGCTACAATGCGGCGCAGACAAAGGAAGGGGGCCACTGTATCCCAGCATTCCCTGAGATCTAAAGCTCTCCTATTTGACCTCTTCCCCCCCAGGGGATGATGGAATATGGCATAAATCTACCAGGTCGTTGAACACTCCTACCGAACCTTCAAAGAAGATCACAGACTCACAATTCTTCCGCTTCCTATAACATTATGACAATAAATGCTTGTTCCAAAAAAAAAAAAAAAAACAGAAGAATGATTTTCCCTCATTTAGTATCTCCCAAAGTTCTGATGACTTTTTTTATGTCAAATCACAGATAAACAATCAATCAATCAACCAATCAATCAAATCTTACTTGATGGCATGTTCTTAACCAGGAAATTGTCACCGCTTCAGAGTTTATTAGGAGAGAGTGATGAAAGCAAGTTATAGCAGATATGACATGACTTGGATGGGAAAGGGAGAGCAATTACACGGTGACAACAGAGAACAAATCAGAGTGACAGTATTAAAAAAACACATGCATTTAAGCTATGCTGGTTTATGAACAAAGACATGCCCTGATGCAATATCCTTCAGTTACTCTGCAGTAAGGTATCCAGCTTCGCTCGAGAACCAACAACAACAACAACACAGGGCCAACCGAGCAACATTCAGACACAGAACTATGGAAAATAGTAACAGCAATGGACTGCATATATAAAGCCCCTTTCAAGGATGTCAAAGCACATGATGGAAACTGTAAGATGGCATCTTCGGAAGGGTCACATCGTCACAGATTATGGGTCATCTGTCTCTTATGAGCAAACCTGCATTAGCTATACGTTGGTCTGTCCATTATCACTGGAGTAGCATCCTTTTGTTAAAGCTCACAGTGACCAGCCCCAACACACACACACACACATATATACACAAACATATTTACACAGAAAAACACACACTCACACAGACGCTTACACTGTGTTTCTCTCTCGCTCACACACACATACAGACTCCCTCACACACACGCGCACACATGCACACAAAGCCCACCTCAGAAACATACATGTGCTACTGCTTTACCACTTTACGCGAGATTATGAACATCCTTAATTTGGTAATGGCCGAATACGCCGGGGCCGAACAATGGCTCCGTTGAGCGCGGCGGCCGGTCCGGGGGCCACACAGAACACCACTGTAATCACTGTCCCCCTGTCACAACATCCATTTCACGCCACTGGGGAGGAAAATTACCCTGCAACAGGGGGAATTACGCAGGGCAACTTTCTCAAACCCCGGGCTCCGCCAAGCACTTTACAGTTAACGAACGGGGGGGAACCGCTACTGTACGAGTGTTTATGTATCAGGGCGGGAGGTTTACTGACTCTGAGAGCACCCAGAAAACCCCCGGTCTGAAGTGGAGCACTGGTGTTTTTCTGAGTCAGAGTGTTTTGATGAGTAAGAGTAAGAATGAGAGATAAAAAAAAACAATAACATATTTGCTTTGGAGTGGATGTGGCTGCAGCTTGTTCGTACTTTCCTTCCTCGAGCCCGGCTGTTTGTCGCAGGCCGGGCGGTTTCCTGGCCCGGTTTGTCCTCCGTGACACACACACAGGCGAGACGCAACGGCCTCTCTCTGGAAACAAAGGAGCGGAGGAGAGCGGGCGTTTTTTTTTTTTTCCTGGGGAGTGGGCCCCCTCGATTGGTTTTGACAGGGAGACGTTATGACCGCTGCCTCTCATCCTCCCTCCACCCTCCCAACCCGCCCCCCCCCACCCTGAAAACAGAGGCCACACCGCCGTTGATTTACGACTTCCCACGGTCTCTGCTCCTTCAGCGGTAACAGCGCGAGAGGGGGGACCAGGCTTCTTCTTCTTCTTCTGCTTTGCTTCCAACAGAACCTGGGCCGTGTCCAAGCGCCTCGCTAACCCAAACGCGCGCCCCCGCCCCCAGCTCCTCCCCCCGCGGAGTCGTGGGCTCCGTCCGCCTCCTGCTCCCGCTCGAACCCGCACCACAGAGGGCCTCCCGAAAGGGCAAACGAGGCCAGCCGGTTGGAGGCCCCCGTGGGCGGCTGCTCTGCCACAGCCGTAAACAGGGTGTGGGCGTTGATCAGCGTGGCCTCCACCTACACCAACACCCACCCAACCCCCCCCCCCCTCGCCACTTTCCAGGTGCGCTCTGTGTCGCGCGCTTTCAAAACGCAGAGAGAAAGGCCAAACGAAGCATGACAGGGAGGAGGGAGAGGGCCTGAAACTACGCAACACCCCCAGATCTGGCCGTCGCCACACCACCTCCATGGCACCAAACACCCCCCAGCCAATAACCACCTGAATCTATTTCCACGCCTTGCCAATCGCTCTCCCCCACCCCCGCCCACCCCACTTCACGTGAGGACAGCTCACATCAATGTCTTCAAACTGAAGGATCGGTTAAACAAACCAGACACAACCTTTACTGCCTGTGGGGTAGCAAAGCCGCCCCACACCAGATCTCATAGGTGTCTCATTTATGCGCCCCTACCCGCCCCCAGCCAGTCAGAGAGCCCCTTTCTCCCCAGCCCCCTCCCAGGAGCCCCCAGCAGAGAAGGGCACAGCTGCCAGGTACATCGCTGCTTCGCGTGAAGCCATTATATTCTCAAAAACATGCCGAAAACAAAGCGCTGCTTCCCTCTCTCTCTCTCTCTCTCTCTCTCCCTCTCTCAGGGGCTTTTGTCTTTTGACTTCAGTGTCGAGTTCACGTTCATGAACATTGTCACTTGAAAGACCTGAGTAAGAGGCTCATGCTAGGGAAAATGAATACCTGCACGGCGTCTGTTTGATGCTTTCTTCCCCTGTATTTTTTCCCCTGAGCGCTCCTCACTACCAGATTTAACACACACGTGCGCACACATGCACATGAACACATACACACAGACGCACACATGCACATGATCACATAAACATACACACACACACACACACACACACACACACACACACACACACACATACACATACACATACACACACACACACGAATACATACACACACATGTACATAAACACATACACACACACACACACACACACAAATACATACACACACACACATGAACACATACACACACACGCACACACATACATGAACACACACACAAGCATGCGTGCGTATACACATATGCATGTGCATACACACACCACACACACACACACCACAGGCGAAATGATAACACACACCGCACAACCACACACACACACACACCACAGGCGAAATGATAACACACTTCCCTGAAGTACACTTCAAAAAAAGAACTGCCGATGTGGGTGCCATTCTATTGTCATTTGTTAAGCTTTTACCCGCCTAGTAACAAACACAGAGAGTGTCCACTGGTGTAGCCTAACCTGTTGCAGTATGTGCCCTGGAGATCAAGGCACTTCACTTATAGCCAGAGTGTTTTAAATCCCAAGCAGGTGGAGAACCACAGGTGTACCCTTGAGCCAAGTACTTAACCTGACTGGCTTATACCCAGCAGTATGAACAGACAGCACAGCAACTTATATAAGCTGCCCCACAAGAAGGGCACCTACTATGCAAACAAGCGAAACGGAATTTTCTCAAAACACCCGTTGACTCTATCATGCTATTAATACCAGAGGGTGGCGGAATCTGCTTAAACCAATTTGCTGGTGGAATCTGTTTCAAACTCAATTTGACATAAATCAGCATACAGCACGTGAGCTAAAGCCGCCCCCCTACAAGCAGAACAAAAGACTGCTAAGCTTAATGGTAATCAGAATAAGTCATGCAATCTTTTTAAGCGAGAGGATAAAGCAGCAGCGGTGACGAATGAGACACGCCTGTGTGATCCCTCACGTCCGAGCGCCGGCAGATCCGGAGGTTTCACCTGCCTTCATCCGTGCGAGACGCTGGCATGCTGCCAGAGACGTGTCACCCAACCGGAAACCGGAGCTGCGTCTCCACCCGGAATACGGGCAAAGGCCTGCACGTGACGACGCCATAGCCGCTATCCCGTCCCACTACAGACAGGTACCGAAACGCTCCGCCAAAAGGCTTCCGCCTCATGTCGTTTACGACAACCTCATCTGGGTCTCCCCCAAACCCCTTTCGAGGGGATTCGTGACACCGTCCTGCGATTTTTAAAAAAAATCACGTGCGGCTGATTTTGCAAGGAGGACCTGGGAGAAGATGGTGGCTCTCCACTCACTCTGAAGCCCCCAGGAATGCAGATAGTGCCAGCTCGTTCAGCAGGTCCATTTCACTGCCTCCACAACACTGCGACTCACCCGAGACCCAGCTCCACACCTGACTGAGGACACCTTACTTCTCATGGAACTACCCTCAGTTCGTTTCAACCTCTCGTTAACTTGACCCTCATGGCCATTTCTACCCTCCAATAACATCTAGTGACCAACTGCGGGGGAGAATTATGAGAAGTCTAACTCCACCTCTAATAAATAATTTCTAATTCTGCATTTGCAAGACACGCTCACACATGGACACACCCAAGCATATCGGGGGCATTCATATGCCCAGCAGCTTTTTAAGTCCCTGTTGATGAATACATACAATGCTCTGCGTTTCTCTGCTCACTACCATTCAACGTGGTGCTTGCTCGAACGGTACAAATACGCGCATTGTTGCTCGTTTCATTTTCAGAGAGGAAACTTACGGTAAGGGTCACTGCAGCTAAACCGACAGAGAGGAAAATGAATATGCCAATTGTTGTAATGAAAGCCCCTTTTCTGACGCAGAATGAACGTTGTTCTGGGAAGTCACATTTAGGGTAGGGTTTTTCAGCCAGAGGTCATAGCTATATTGAGCCTACGCTGCCCGTTTTCAATAATAGGAACAGAGAGCAGGGGTAGCTGGGAAGACTTCCACATCATTTCCTCCCACTGCTTACTAAATATGATTGTTAAGACTAACTGGCAACCCACTTCTTACTATTCTGGGGAGGAAACGGTTTAACGTCCACGCCGAATCATTTCAGTCCAATGAGGTTGTAGGTGTTCCTGTCACCATAGGCAACAGTAGGCCTTTTCCCCTCCTGGCTATCTCTCCTTCTCTCGCCACATTTGTTGCATGGTTCCCCACCACCCTGTTGCATTTTCAATCCCCGGGGCCTGGAAAAACTTCAAAATGGAAGAAAAATCAGCTTCAAAACTGAAGAAAAACCTTACCTGTTATTGGCACTATTACCACTGTCCGAGTCCGAAGAAGGTTAAGCACTCTTAAATGTATCGGCAAAAAATGTGCAAAACTTGAAACCATTAATTCATGACCAACAGGAACATTCCAGAGGGAAAGGCCTGATTCATCTCCCAGGACAAATGTATTGAAACTCAAAAAAGATTTCAGCAATTTCAACATCTTCCGCACATGCAAATTCACTAGTTTGGGGGAGAGGGGGTGATAATTGTAAGCCTCAAGCCACGACGTTGCTAAGTCATGTATTCTATACAGACGTTCCAATTATCCCAGGACTTTAGCTATGGCTTAACGAATCACACTAATTCAAAGCGGGATAATCACAACGGATTAATGTGAGGGGGAAAGGGGGAAAATATGGGAGGTGCCCGACCAGTTTTCAGCCATTGGAGAGACAAACTTGTTGCTTATAATTGAGACCTCTCCCCTCCCCTACCCCCTTTTGTGCAAACCACTTGAACTGTATAATTACACATACACACGTTTTATATATATAAATACTCACAAGTTCATAGAGCCAACAAAGACGGGCAACTGCTATGCAATGAACTCTTGCCTGACCCATTTTTAGACTCTGCTAACAAGTGCGCTCTGCCAAGACTTCACCGGAATGGGCAGAGACTCAATCACAAAACAATGACACAACTGTCCAGAGGTGGCATGCCAATCCAGGAGTATGACTTCATACCTCGCTTCCATGATATCTTTGCGAGAAATCTGATGATGAAGGTGCTGCAAATATCACAGGGTGGAGGAGTTTTTCCCAGGGACGTAATCTCGGGCGCAAATCAGATTCTCCCCCCCATTAGGGAATCTTTCTCCCTGACACAAAGGTGAATTACCATGACGACTGAACACGGCCCTCGGCCGCTCAGAGGTTGTTTGGATAACGTAACCCACAATACAAATTCATCAGTCATTCCTGATCTACCTTCAACCATAAAGACTCCATTCATGCAATTTTGTAATCACACCACCCTTTACCACCTACCGACAAAAGAGAGCATTTTTAAGCTCACAACCAAAGCCCTTTTTTTTAAGCAGGCGATAAATAAAGTGCTCTGAAAATGCATCATGTACAAGGATGTCAGATGGGATTTCCCCATGAAAAGCTTTTCAATGAATAAAGGGGAATCATTGTAAGCAGCTGTTTACAGACACAGCAAATCTGCATCAGATTGTTGGCTGTGCTGAAAAATGACTCCCCTTTTTTTTTTTTAAACAAACAATGACATTACCAGGTTTGGATGAGAGTCATCCCCCTCCCCCACCTCAAAAGAAGCACGGCAGCTTTTCAGGGCCCTGGGCTTTACTAAGGAGATTTAGAAATGACCTCAGCGTGAACATGAGGCGGCTCGCAGACACTGACTCTAACAGGGGAAGGGTTTTATTTGCTGAATAAAGCGAAACAGAAGGTATGATTCAACCAGGATGCTTGCTGGGGCGGATGAAGGCCTCTCCTTTATCCCAAATCACCAATCAGATTAAGACAAGATTCACCCCCGAATGAAAAGCACAGAACAAAGATGCTTAAGCCCTGTTACCTTCTGTCTCAGGAGAAAAGAGAAAACACACGGTTGCCATCATCCATATTTCCAACCGAGGCTCAAGTTAAGAAGTGAGCAATGAGTAACAGAAGTGGGCAGAAGTCCAACATTTTGTAATATCAACATTAATAAATGGACAGTTTTCACAGTAATAAAAGTCTATACAAACACTACCACATAATGGCACAGTGGCTGCAAATGCACTGTCCACCCCGGCCTTCACTGTTGAACCATTTGATTTCTGAAGCCTCCTGCCATATGTAAGCGTGAGAGTCATCACGCAACCATCACATGTTTTCCTTGTTAAAGGCCTAAATCACTAACCTCCCATGAACAGAGTGCATGAAGACCACTGAAATAATGCAAATTACGACCCAGTTGCAAGGGTTTTTCATCACCACGAGGGAGATGGAGTCACCATTGTTGTAGCCCAGGGAACCCATGCTGACATGTTATATGTGAACCTCAGGAGCAAATCCAGTTCCTGGCAAACTTGCGTGTAGCATCTTTTAGGGAGCTTAACTCTGCACCTGTTGAAGTGACTCATTTTAAACTCCCAGGGAAATGCCACTGACAAACCTGGTCGTGTGACATAGTGTCTGCCCTCTGGGACACCTCATGTGTGAGACCTGTCCAGGGGTGTAGTATTACAAGGAACCCAGAATCAATTCCACATTTTGATAATGCACGGTGCCCTCTTACGATCATCCAGCCTGTGTCAGCTGCAGACCTGAGGTCAGTGATTACAGTGATGCACATCAAGCTCACTCCATTTAGCCAGTATCAGCAGCAGACCTGAGGTCAGTGATTGCAGTGATACACAGTGAGGTGAGAACATGCAGCCAGTATCAGCCACAGATCTGAGGTCTCCCTGCTCCAGAGTAGAGGCTTCTATGCGTGCACACCTGCTACCTCATACCTGAGCCGGTCAGCTGCTCCTGTTGCCTGTATGTGCCTGTAGGGGCCATTTAACTTAAGAGCACCGACATTTGTTCTGCTTCCGGTGTTTTTTTTTTCCCCCTTTCAGGCCAGACGGGGGATAATGGCTCTCCCCATCCCATGAAAGGCCTGCCCTGTTTTTTCTTTTTTTTTTTTTTTTTAAAAGCTCTTTGATGCACAAGACTGAGCTCCTCAATCCGGCAGAGGGTTTAGTATGACAGGCAGACAGCACAGCCACGCAGTGCACCGTTCTCACAGGGTTTTCTCTACACGGTACCAAGGCGGTATCCAACGTGAAAGCAGTGCAGTCTCTGACAGATTTCTCCACCGTGTCCTGAAATGCAGTGACGAATAGTGCCCATACATTTAGCCATGTGCAATTATTTGCACTAATGCAACACAGCACAAAGGATCAATTGAATGAGCTGAAGGAAAAGTAGAGGGCAAGCTATAATGGAAAGAATGCGCACCTGAACTAGACTATCTCTTTGGTTCGGACAGGAGGAACTCATGGGAAAGCACTGTCCCTTCTTTCAGAGTGGCTTTGTCACACAGCGCAACTTTCGCTAATCTAAAACCTCCTTATGTAACATACCCCATAGTGTTCATTAACATAATCCAGGAAAAAAAACAGCCCAGCCTACTGAAATATTTGATGACACAATCAGAATGAAGTATGACTGAGTCAAAACAGTCTGTTCGTCTGGTGCGTGTGAGATCTCAAGTGTAATCATTTTGCATGACCTAATAGCACAAACTTCAGGAGTTTGACCAAGAAAAATGAAATCACTCTGATACAATGCCAACATATCCAGGTGCATATCTGTGTCTCCTGTGCCTACCAAAACCTCACTTTTATTGCTGGCCAGAGCCTCGTTCTGTAAAATACACAGCAATCAATTCAGCCTAAATGTGTTCCCCTAACAGAGAGAAGCGTGCTCATCTTTAGGCACTAAGTCAGGTGCCTGACATTGATAGCGTCTATTGACGACAGAGCGCCACTACAGACAGAAAGGCGTTTGGGAGGAGTGACAGGTGAAAAGCCACACCATTGGTGGAAAATACTAGGCAAAGCACCTGACCTTTAAATGGGGGAATTCTGAGCTCTGATGTCATTGACTTTAATGACTTCCCATACTGAGCTCGCCTGGCAGAGACAACAGTACTCCACTGTATGCTGGCACTGCATAACGTGACGAAAGTGGCAATGCAATATGACAAGGAAGACATACCCAGCCACCATTCTCTTGGATCCAGTTCTGCAGCGGTCCGTTTAGATACTCTGTCATCCAGTGTGCAATGTTATCGATCTGGGACGTCATCTCGCGGTTCACGCTCTCCACGCACATGGTCCCCCCGAACTCGAAAAAACGCCACGATCCGACCCCAGTTTACACCGTCACTGAAGAGCTCCTCTATGACAGCAGTGAACCTGCGCTGCGCCGTACTGGGCGTGAAATGCAACTGGTTCGACATTTCTGCGAAGTCCCGTTGATACATCCTTTCGATTTCATCCCCCGCCTCGCGCAAAACGCGGTGGAGGGCAGCGTGCGGGTCTGGCTGCGAGGTTCGGCCGGGGTAGGGGGAGGCGTCCTCTCCCGCCGTGCCTGCCTGGGGTCGCCGTGTCAAAACTTGAGAGTCGGAGGGGGAGATGTCCATTAATCCATTATTCGGGGAATCGCTTTCTCTGGCCGCGTGGAATTCCCACACGTACCCCTTTTTTAACAGTTTGTGGTAGATATATTTTTCCACTATATTCCGGTTGTCGTAGGGGCTCTCGTTTGCCATTACGATCTTAGGAAAGGTTCGACAAAGCCTCAGTGCTGTACCCAGAATTTCACACAGAATGCATGTCCACGAGTTACGTTTTCAATTCGAACAATTCCGAATACGGGTTTGATAGCCAATCAATGTATTCGCTAAAGTATTTTCAATAAGCAGCAATTAGACATGTATCGTTAAACTGCCTTTTCTTATTGCTGACCTTCAAGAGGGAGCACGCCAGTGCATGGAACACTATTTTCTTGATGTAAATAGCGAAGAGAAGCTGCCTTTTCTATTTTAATCGGCAAATATTGATATTAATTAACATTCAGACATCAAAAAAGGAAGCATCTGCCGTGAAGGCTGCAGAACTGCACACATTCACGTCAAGTTTGAGCAGCTAACCAACTTACTGCATGGTGCCGACACGGAACGTGTTCCGCCGATGCGAAATAAAAATCCGCCTGGAATGCTTGATCTTGGCTAATGATACGCCCCTTTTAGCAGCGAGCAAAGATCCTTGGAAAAGTAGCAAGTTTTGAATATCCTTTAAAATATTTTTTGCTCAAAGTCAAGCATGGGGAAACTACGTGTTTCTCTTGGATGCATCAGTCGAGATAATATATCGTGTATATTTGTACAAAACTGCAGAAACGCCGCTTCCCTTATTCCACTGACATTTGCAGTCCCTCAGAAAAGACGGAAGAGAAAGCATTTGCTGGCAAGCAAGCTTTCGAAATGCACTTATCCCAGAAGGAGGAAAAAACACATGAGGAAAACCGACGAAAGGCAACGTTAGATCGTAACAGACCTGAAGTCCAGACAACGCCGTTGTTGTGTAGTCCATATGCTTGCACCTTGACAGCAAAAACTACTACACCAACGCTCCTGTCATTTAGTACAGTGCAAGCAGAGAATCCCTCACTGGAAGTGCTCTCACTCTCTCACTCCCTCTGCCTCTCGTTTTATGTTACTCCTTCTCCAGTGAGGTATTTCCTCTACGTCACGCCATTCAGCTTTTTCACCGACTATATAGTATAATGCTATATCGACGGAGCCGCGGACACCACAAATGATGAAAACGTTGCACGAGGCAACACCTTGATGCTGTATTCAGCTGCGCTCGGGTTTGGTGTCTCTTGTGCCCTAATTGAATTTAATTTTTCACGTCCTAACGTGTGCTTTAACAGTTACCCGGTGCAATGTATGTGTTTGCGTCATACAGAAGAGGACTTTGAGAGTCTAATGCTTAGATACATATATTTTTAAAAAACTTTTAAACTTAATCGAAATGTTATATTACAATAATGAGCTCAGGAATAAGGAATAACTTAAGTAAAGTAGCAACAAATGAAAGCGATAACAGCATTGAAGAAGAATGGCCAATTAGACATACATCGGATAAAAATATTCAAACGAGTTCAGCGGCCGTATTGGGAATCGCTCCGCTCAGATGCTCTCTCCTATACGCAAGTTCTCCTTTGATTAACGGGGGTCCCCACTGTGGAAAGGGTTAACCCAGTTGTTGGGCTGCGCTGGCTACCGTCTTCCGATTCTTTTTGAACATTTTGAGTTTTTTTTCTTCCTCTGCGTAGTGTACGTAGCACCACTCAGAGGCAGAGTTCCGCCAACTGGGGGCTCCGGTTGCAAACGCGGAGCTACAGCTACAACTCTTAACATGAAAGGGCACTTCTCAAACGGAATATCTGAACCTCCCTGCAACACACATTCACATTCACAAACCCTCCCTGCTTTTGGGATATTTATTTACTTATTTATTTATTTATTTATTTATTGAACGACTATTTTCGAGGGGGTGGATAATTATTTGTAGAGTGCAGTTTGTGGTCTAGTACCGGGGATAGAGGCCGGGGAATAAGACTTGTAAGTGGAAGGTTACAGGGCTAATTTGAATCCAGGGTTGGGTATGTGCTGTTGTATTCTTGGGTTTTTAAAATCCTTGTAAGTCTGCCTGGATAAGGACATCCACCCTGAAAATAAATAGGAATTTGCGATTTCAAAAAAGAAGAATGAGGATGCCAGTCAGTCGTGGAGTTGGTGCAGACTGGTGGGTGTTTGCGTCGCAGATTATCACTGCTTTCCACAAGCAGCTCAAATTTAATCTCTATTTTAAATACGTAATTTAATGTCATTACTGAGTCCAGTCGGGAACCGTGAACATCTATTCAGAACGGCTTTTTTAGTTTTTTTTGGCCACATACAGCAGCCTGATGAGGTCTTCAAAGCAACGTCGGGAGCTTTTGCAGTCTAGCGTGGGCTACTGTATGCAGGGGGGAAGACAATAGCCAATAGACAATGCATACCTGATCCAATCAGAGTCCTCCCTGCGCTTGTCTGGAAGCGGGGAAGATGAGTGGGGGTCTGCTCGGCGGCCCGAGCCTGTCCCCGCACAATGAAGCCAGGGACAGCCGGCAGTTATTTTAATGGGTCGCCCACTGACACGTCGACTCTCCCTCGAAGTGAAGTAGAGGCGGCGGGACCCGAAACAATGACAATCTTGTCAGCGCCGAGCGGAACGCTGGAAAGGAATGCCTTGAATGTGACCAGAAAGCCAGACGACGACCGGGATCCTCCCCCCGAGGAGAGAAGGACAGGGGAAAAAACAGAAACATGTTTACGGCGCCCAGGCTGTCCAAGGCCCGGCGCTAGCTTTTACCGGCTTGGCATTTTGTTAACTTTTCACGCTACGTTTGAGAATAAATGATTCGCTCATCAAAGTTCAGTGGACCAGACAACTGTGAGATTAGTATTTCGATGCAAATTTCCCCGTTTAAGCGATCCCCCCTCCCCGAGAGTAAATAACTAACAGTGCTCAATAACGTGGTGACCTTTATATGCGCATATATATTTTGAAAGTGATGGAATCTGTTTGTATTCCTTTTTTATTTTGACTAATTCTGAAAAAAAAACATTTTATTATTAAAGACACAGAGGCATAAACAGACAGAGGCAGCACAGTGCATTCTTTGTCATGAATTTACAAAGTAAAAACTATCCTTGTCACAGTGTCAAAATCCATTGTGTCAGTAGTAGCATTTTCCATTGTTTCAAAGGCTGAAAGCACACTGGACAATTGTATCAGCCAAATCAATAAAAAACCCATATAATCATTTTCCACTTATCTCGGGATGTCTGAGAGATTAATTACACAGGATGCTTATGAAGGATTACCAGCCTGTGTGTAATTAATCTCAAGCATGATGACAAAGAAGCATATACATATGAGCTTTCTCTTTGTATCAAAATTATGACATCAGTTGGCATTGGAAAAAGGTGTTGCTGTATTGTTGCTCAGTTCTAAACATCCAGGACTAAGAGCCACTTTTGACTGATGTGTAGCTGTGTAGCTGTTTGTAGCTCCATGATTTTATCTGTTTAATGTAATGCACATGTAAAACCACAGTGGTGCAAAAGTCTTTAATTTCATAACCGTTCGTACCAGAAGCACCTGAGTCCCTTCTTATGATGGATCAGAGTTACCTGGCGTGACACCGGCTGTGAAGGCCTAAGCTTTGCATGACCACTTTTCATCTGGCATTTGCTGAGAGGCTTTAAACAATAAGAGAGGCTCTGCCTCTCTCAGACGCCGTGTGACATCTGGGAGTTTTGCATCGCTTTAAGGTCAGGCTCTTATCTCCGTCAGCGAATCTTTGGACCACTGAGGGAATAAAGAGAGTCCGCATTTACATGGCACCCTAATCGTACGGCATGAGACTCAGCTTTTGACCTCTGCCCACAGATGGAGATTTGCCCTAATCGCGCAGAAATGTCTGGCAGGAAAGAGCAGCTACACACAAAAAGAAAACCAGCATCTACAGCTCTTTGTTCCGTGATTGAAGAGCACTTGTGGAAATTTCCAGTACAGAAAAGACTGTTGAAGAGACAAAAGTATTCTGCATGACCTATTATGGGGTACATAACTAAAAGAGCAAACAGGAAAAATTGCTTTAAAAAAAATTATGTGCAAGAATGAATTTTGGGGAAAAAAAATCATAAATAATGACGACTAAAGCTGTCTACATAGAAACGTTTACTGAAATGAAACATGTAGTGGTGGTGTAATGTAGGGTTGCAGAATTTTACAGTCATTTTGGTCTCAGTAGAAAGCTGATTCTTCAGTGAATCATATTAGTTAACAACGTTACAATACAGAGTAAAATTGCACAAAACATTGATGGAGAAATTCACACAGGATTAAACTAGACAGCTGAAGACGTGTGCCATTTCTACATGAACTGCACATATTATTGCAGTTTTGTACACGTCAGGAAACTCAAGGAGAAATACTCATAAAATCGGGTACAGCCGAGCCTTTGTTCTCAAGAATATGTCGGGAAATTTCCCTACAATTAATGCTGAGTAATGTAGGCCATATGTAAAAAGTTACGTGTGTGAAGAATGTTAAAGACTACTCTGCTTTAGAACATTGCGTTGTCTGGTGCATTCTAGAATGAGACACAGTGAATTCTGAGTCTCCAAGAGACACATGACCCTAGTAAAGTGAGGAATGAGGGACGAGGAGTCCATGGAGAGTTACCCATGGCTTCCTTTTTGGAGCATTGGTTTTATAAGCACACCATCTCACTTTAAAACAGACAGGATGTCTAGACAAGGACCCAGATTCAATCTAACCGCATCTTTGAGAAACGAATTTAAGCAAGTGTTACTAATTCTGAGAAGAGAGAAAAGCAAACCACGAGTTTGGTGATTGTGAACCAGAAGTGTGCTGAAAGTGCTCGAAGAATGTAATGCTTGCTTAGTTCTTGTTACAGAAGTTCCAGGACTGAGTGCAGCTGGGCTTGGATTGTATCTGGGCCAAGCTGTATGGAACTCCCATTATGTTAGAGTAATGTTAGCGTAACGTTACATCATGTTACATCATGTTACATCACGTTACAGCCTATTATTGTCATTTAGCAGATGCTCTTATCCAGGGTGAGTAACATAGGTTACTATTCTTACATGCTATCAATTTATACAGCTGGATACTTACTGAGGAAATTGTGCATTAGGTACCTTGCCCAAGGGTACAGCAGCAGTGCCCCAGCGGGGAATCAAACCGACAACCTTTTGGTTAGAAGCTCTGCTCCTTACTATAACTCTGCGCTGCCACCCCTAGTGTATGTATTCAGATAGCAACCCCATCTGGGGTACGGTTTGCTTATTCCGCACCTTCTCTGGCGTGCCCTCTCTAAATGTGATTGGCGCTGGCTGCGGATGTGGTGGGTACAGGCAGATCTGTCCCAAAAGGCCCCCTCTTCCAATCCGCCCTGTCCAGGGGTGTGGCACCCCTCTCGGTCGGATCAGGAACGTCACACCCCAGGACAGGGGTGGCTTGGGTCAGCCTCTGGTGCCCACTGCCTTGGGGTGAGATGGCACCGTTTCCCAGGACTGCCTATGTGTCACCACACAACGCTCTGTGAGAGAGGTAACGTTCAAACCGTGAAAACGGAGAGGCGGAAGCTCCCCCATCCGGCACACGGCAGCTCACCTCCTCGGCCGTCAGCGGCAAGCGGAAAAAGGCCTCGCGCTCACAAGATGGCTGCCCGTTCGTCACCCCTTCTTCTGTACGCTGCACGTAAGCATCGAGGGTCCCGGAAGCGCACAAGCAACGTTCTATCAGTGTTTCACAGAAGACTGGTGCAGCGTGTGCTCATTGGGTGAATTCGGAGGTGGGGGCGGGGGCCCATTTTCTCAGGGAGGCTGTGCAAAGTGGAACAGTGCTAAGAAGCCCTGGTTCATTATCTGAAGGCTGCAGGTTTGAAACATACCCTGAATACCACTGTAGTAACTTCGAGCCAGTCACCTAACCTGAATTTCATCAGTTAAATCATCCAGCCGCATGTAAACTGATCATTTTGTGAAACATAAGCTCTGCACATATCACCCTGGGTAACAGCATCTGCCAAGGAAATACATAAATATAAAATTATATAAATATAATCATTTCTGATCCAAAAAAATTACGGATGACAGCGAACGGCACCAACAGACTGGTGGGTGCTTGCACTCCCAAAATATTTTTTCCCCGAATTTTTTCTGCCGCCTCAGAGCGGTTCAACATTTTATCTCGGCTGAAGGAGTGCGGGAAGCCATGTACGCCTCTTGCATAGCAAAAACACACCCTCAGGCAGCCGGCACTTAATAACTGTTAGTCTCACTCTTGCCCTAAATGAACAAGGATGAAAAGAGCTCTGACCTCATTCAGGCCCAAAAAAAAAAAAAAACAGCATCCAGTCCCAGAATGGCGACTTGCGCTGTAATTCGTAACCAGCGTGCCCTCCGCCAGCTCCTGCTAAGTGATGCGAACACCTTGCGGTGTCAGCTCCCGGCTTATGTTGCCGTCTCCCTGAGTAGTCTGTTTATTATGAAGCCTTCAGCTCAAGCCTGTTCTTGAAAAATTGTAGGCGGCAGGAGGAGGAGGCAGGAAAAAAAAAAGATGAATAAAGTTCTATTCATGGACACATCATGCACATGCTTGTTTGCTTCCTGAACGCTGTGGCAGCGCTGATTATTCAAGCCAAAAATCCCAAAACAACCCACCTATTTTTCTGATTTGTTTGGGAAACATCCTTATAAGGGGCAACCTCTACACCTTACAATTTATCCATTGTTACACCTGGATTGTTCCTGAGGCACTTCAGGTTAGGCTCCATGGTCTAGGGCAGGGGTGGGCAACTCCAGTCCTGGAGGGCCATGGTCCTGCTGTTTTTCTTGTTGACCAACTAAATACAATCTCTGATTGGCTGAAGGGCAAGCACACCTGTTTTCAAGGTGAAAATCAACAGGTAACTAAGAGATGAAAACAAAAACCAGCAGGACACTGGCCCTCCAGGACCGGAATTGCCCACCCCTGGTCTAGAGGATGAGAACGAAGCCTCACCCAGGCTTTGAACCTGCGAACTTGCCATTTTACTAGTTTGGCCTGAATATAAGCCAGTCCCCAAGGGAACCAAAGTAAAAATACACCTTCAGCAACATGGGAAAAAATGAATGGTTTTTCAGTCACCACAGAAGATGAGTGCTCTGGCAGAGATTGTGTTTGTAATCCAATAACAATGTTTGACATCCAATACGCTGCCAAAAATTTCAAAAACAAAAATGTATTTGCTAAAAAATAAGCACAGTAAAATTTGCACAGAAGAATTTAACGTCAGTTTCATTTATTGCTCTTTAAAAATAATAAAAGCTCTCCTTCGAGGATTCCTATTTTGGTGAAGGTGAGGAGAAACACACACATTTGAACTGCAGTCGTACTATCCTTAACAGGCATCATAACTCCCTCTCACTCCGTCTGTCACTTCTTCGGCTTTGGGGTTCACCGTTTTCAACATGACCGCTGCGGGTAGGCTCACCCATTCCCCTACCGTTACGCTGGCTACACAACGCACCTGCTGAATGTACTGGCGTCACACTGGCTAATGGTGCCGTTCACCAGTTAGCATTAGCCAGCGTTAACCAGTTGTCTCCAAACTGCATTACATTACAAATATAGGGCTAGTGGCATTTTCAAAACACACTTTTTTTGGGGGAAAAAAGTGCCAGTATATTTTAGCCCAGTGTTTCCCAACCCTCTCCTGGAGGACCCCTTGTCCTGCATGTTTTAGATCTCTCCCTGCTCCAGCACAGCTGATTTAAATGATCAGCTCGGTATGAACCCCTGAAGCTGCTTAATAACAAACTGGTCGTTTAAATCAGCTGTGTTGGAGCAGGGAGAGATCTAAAACATGCAGGACAAGGGGTCCTCCAGGAGAGGGTTGGGAAACACTGCCTCAGCCACTACCCAACATTCCAGCCACTCATCACCTGCTCCAATCAGCAGCCATCCAAACCCTTACACTCTCCTGATTGGACTATTGTAACTCTCCCCTGGCTATTTCCTTGTTGGACTATTCCAGCTCTCTTGGCTATATCCTTTGAAACCACCCAGAATTCTGATTGCTATGTCACTGTGCCTCCTGATTGGATCCTGAACTTGAAACAGGAATGAAACAGGAATTTCACTTAAGGTTTCAAAACAGGTAAACGATTTGGGTTCTGGCATTGAATTTAGAGGTTGAACTTACATTTCATATAATTATAATGGTACTGTTTGCACTTACTCTCCTTGTAAATGGTCATTATTCTATTTGAATTGTATTTTTTCCACCTTCAACTTCCATCTTCTAACACTCTGTAAGTCTATGTTTCTCATAAATAATAATGAATTAGCTTTTGACGATAAGTCCAATACTGCCACCTATGGCTGTGCAGTATTTTCGCCATATATCTCCTCATTTAAACAATAACTCTTAAAACTGAGAATGAAACACTTAACCATCTAAAAGAGTGAGTCACGCAGAGCTATGTGTAATAAATCATGTAAGTATGCTGACAGCCTTGCATGTTTCCTGCTAACAGAATTATCTTTATGTTTGTCATTTCTGGGGGCTGTTTAAATTGGTCAGCGCTGGATTTTTGCATTTATTACAACTATATATTTTCTAAGCAGACTTCAGGGGTGACACAACACTCATTTTAGGAGCTGGGTATTTACTTAGGCAATTCTGGTTTGGTATCTTGCCCAACCTTGAGAGAGAGAGAGAGGGAGAGAGAATGTGGGGAAAAAGAGAGAGCAAGAGAGAGGGAGAGAGCGAGAGAGACAGATAAGACAGATAGAGGTCAAGAGTGAGAGAGCGCAAGACAGAGAACAGAGAGAACGAGATGAGATGAGAGAGATGAGAAAGAGAAAGACAGAAGAGAAAGAGACCCACAGCGAGATATTTATCTGTTCTACGAGACTGACACTGGACAGCAATGATAGTCACAGTCGAATGGGAAACTGAAGTCATCTGCAGCTTCTGCCACACTGTGAGTGCATTTATGGCCATTACATTCAAAAGAGGAGTAAAAACAAGAATAAAAAAATCCCCATCTTCCAGTTTTGATCAGATAAATCATAGATCACATGAGAATGTCCCACACTTCTTGTGGATAAATCCCCTCCTGTTAGCGTTAACATAACCTCCTGTTATCTCTCAAGGCTTAGGCTGAGACAGAACCCATCTCAATATTCAGCCACATTAAAACTATGTGTAATATCGAGTGTGCATTTTTTGTGTGTGTGTATGTGTGTGTGTGTGTGTGTGTGTGTGTGTGTGTGTGTGTGCGCGCGCGTGTGCGGTGTGTATATAAGATGTTCACTTGCATTGAAAATTTCTCTGGTTAAAAGCATCTGCCAAATGAATGCAATACACATATACAATATCCCATTCCAAATCTCAACCAATTTTCTCTGTCCTGTTTGAAATTTTGCCGCTACAGTTTTCCTCTACCCTCCCTCTTCTGCTCAGTGGTTCATCTATACAGGCTTACGCTGAAAGGAGGCTGACTCTAGCTGTGCTGTTACATTGCAGCTCGTGGCAAATAAGACCCAAAACAAAAAGTGTGTGGGCATGAGAAGGGTGTTTGGCCCATATGTCCATATGTACATACACACATAAACAACACACACACACACACACATATATATATATATATATATATATATATATATATATATATATATATATATATATATATATATATATAAAATAAAACTAATGATGGCTCCTTACTGATGACTCCTTAGTTACCAAATTAGATGGTTCTTATTGTCTTCTGCTGGGGGGTGCAGAGGGGTGAGGGTCTTCCAAAAGCTACTGTGTGCAACAGGAACTGCGGGTCCCCGTCGCTGATCCCAAATCAGCGATCAGATCTCCAGTCCCCATTCGTTCACACACAGATCACCCTGCCACCCTGCAGTTCTCAGAGCCAGCTTCCCGCGGTTAACAGGAGAGCCCTCAACAGTGGCAGAACACTGTCACACCCTGCGAACGCGCTGTTTTGACTGGAGGCATAAATGAGTCATACATTGTTAGATGAATTCCTTGAAAGCCCTTCAGCTTGTCACTTCCACAGTTCTTCCACATACTGATTTCTGAACTCTGAATATATAAAAAAACACTGAATATATGTTACATACTGAATATTATATACAGAATTTTCTACATATATAAATGTATGAATATTTAAGAATTCCTGTCTGATGGAATCATCTTGCCTGAAGGGAAGTAAGCAGCCCTTATATTATATGCCTTTCCATATGTGATTATCCAGGGTGACTTATACAGTTTGCACTGTTAGAGTCGATCCATATGGACAGCTGGATTTTTGTTAAAGCGAGCTGGGCTAAGTGCCTTATGTAAGGGTACGACAGCAGTGGCCTACCTGAGCTTTGGTCCTATCACCATCTGGTAACGTGCCCTGCGCAACGATGCCAAGCGTAGCCTCATTGTGGCGTCTTGACAACGCGAGTCACAGCCCTGATGTTTCAGCGACCTGTTTGCGTTCTAAAGGGTGGGGCAGAGAGAGGGTGAGAGAAAGACAGAGAGAGAGATTTTTTTCACTTTTAAAAGCCATTTGCTTCAGCAAATCCAGCACTTAATCCAGCAAAGAGCTTGGAGAAATGTACTGCCTGCATATTAACATGTTTGCAAGTAAGAAAGATAACAGAGAGGGAGATTGTTATTAACTGTATGAGGAACTGGGGAGAGAGTCAGGGAGAGAAAGAAGGAAATTGTTATTACCTGTATGAGGGATTGGTAAGAAAGAAAGAGAGAGGGAAGGGATTCTGTGATGGGTGAAAGAGGAGGGCAGCCATCCGGTTTGCTTTGTTATTCATACTGCGGCAGGTCAAGGTGCTCAGAGAGGAGACAGGCAGAAGGTATTCCCTTCCCAATTAAGCAGGTACACGTAAGACAGGTGGAGGAAGGCACGGGCAAAAAAAAAAAAGGCTGAAACGATTCACCCAGAGAAAGAACATCAGAGGCGAGAGGCAAGAGCAGGAGCAGAGAACCAGGGCGAAACCCTCCTCTCACTCTCCCCTGCTGGGCTCTTTGCTGTAGCGTTCACAGGGTCACGGCTCGCCTGCGGATACTACGCGGCCTAACCTGGCCCTCCCCGCACCCACCCCTTCCACCCAAAAAAAAAAAAAGCTGTTTTGTAACAGGTAAGACATTCCTGCTTCTGAAATTTCACAATCACCCAGTCATTTCTAGGTCTCTCAAAGCAGTTAGATACTGAATACCTTCAGTGTATGGTTACAAGGGTCAACAATTGTCAATAGTGGTCAACAAGGCGTTCCTATAAAAACATAGGAAGTTTAATTACATTACATTATTGTCATTTAGCAGACGCTCTTATCCAGAGGTTATAATATTATCCATTTACACAGCTGGGTATTAACTGAGGCAATTCTAGGTTAAGTACCTTGCTCAAAGGTACAGCAGCAGTGTCCCAGCAAGGAATTGAACCAGAAACCTTTTGATTACAAGTCCTGCTCCTTAACCACTGTGCTACACCATTACAAGAACAGGCTATTTAGCCTCACAGCCTTGTTGATTTGCCTGAAGTCTAGATGGATTGGGTGTGGCCCTCAGGCCTCACACGGCTTCCCTGAGCTTCTTCTGTGGTCCCCGAAGGGGCTGTAGAGGTATAAATCAGACACACAAAGGGGTACAATGTTTAGGTGCCAGGGCGGGGTGCGAGACAGGGGTGACCAATCCCGTTCCCTCCCCCGCTGGACTCTGGCGGGCCTCTTTCTCCCTCATTTCCACATCAAACGTGAATTGTGCGTTAATGGACCCAGCTGAGCCACTTCTTCCTGCACTGAGGCTGTGGTTTGTGTACAGAGGGCGGAAGAATGGAGTGGAATGCAGCTACTGTGTGAAGCCCGCAAGCAGCAAATGGGAGCAGGCTGTACCATCACCGGCCTACAGGGGGCGCCGAGAGTATGCGTGAGTGCTCCCGGGGAGTTCATCTCAGGATGCCTCCCTCTCTTGCGATTTCCATTATTTTGGGTCCGGTTTCCATGCCGATGTAATTGCATTTCTGCAGGCTAATGACATCGGGCTGTAAGTGAGTGGGTGACGACCCCCCCCACCCCTCCATGGCAGGCAGCTTCAGGAAATCAAATGACAGCGATAAACCCATTATAAGGGGGGCGTGGGTGGATGGGGTTACTGCAGGTCACTGAGTCCTCATAAAGTGGTACGTCTCTTAGCTAGGGTAGCTGGTTATGCCTTGCCGAGCCGTCACGATGTGTCGAGCCTGGCACCCAGGCTGCGGCTGCCCGGTCTGCTTCTCGTTTGTTGACCAGCGTGTAATTCCACACGAAGTTAGCACCGTGAAAAAGAGAGGCAAATAAACCAGCTGCCTTGTGCCCTCAAACGCTTCCTCTGCTAGGTCTGCCGCTGTTTAATGTGGTGTCAGAACTGCCAGCAATATTTACCTTTGGGCCAATGGTTTCGGATGCTGGAAATCTCTAAGTCCAAGCAGAACTAATGTGTTTTGGTCCTCCTGAGCTGGGAAGCATCACAGGTGATGGAAACATGGTCAGAGAAACGCCTACAGCACTGAATCCTCTCCAACACCAAATGGGACAAGTAGCATGGAAGTGTGAAATGATTTCATTCAATAATTAACGCATATATTACACATATCTAGCTCAGAGTTATAAGACTCATCATAGTCCCACGAATTATTAAATGGAAACGCACATACACACAAACATTACCTGCTTTAAAGTCTTTGTTCACGACTGTGCACAGATTTCTGCTGCTGACTGCAGTGTCAGTATTCACATTCATTAGGTACATGCACTCATTTTAAAACAGTGCGTGCAGGTTATTTAAGGCTATGCACAACACTGGTAGATCTTTGAAGAGTTGCGCGGAAAAAAAAAAATAGGCTCATTTGCTTGGTGTCTGCTGCTCATCCAACCAAACACTCACCTTGGAAATTCAGGATAAAATAGGTACTAATTTATTCCAGGGGAGTTAAATTAAATTCCACACTCGAAACAGAGATGAAAATAACACCCAAGATAAACTACTGGTGCTTTTTCAGAGAGCAGCTGAAGGTGGCGGGTAAAGTTTCAGACAGCCACAGTAACACCTGGACAGAGACTGAAAGGTGTTCATCCGTGATTATCAGAGGTAAGCTGAAACTCCACCCAAACTCAGTCCAGCCCATCTGCTGCAAGATACTTCTCACTCGCCTGCATAGAGACAGGCATAGAGAGAGTGCCACCTGCAGGACAACTGTGATATAACACCCATTTGCTTAGCTCAAAGACTTTGTTGCTGTAGCTGCGTGGCACACCTATTGAGGTACTGACTGGGTAACGAGGTAGCGGTTCCTACGATGATCTTGGTTTCATCTGAGCCTGCATAAGCAGCTTGCGAGTGAGTAGCGTCTCTCAAAGGTCGCGGTGGCAATCCAACGCTGGCGTGCGAGGAACACGCTCAGTCTGAAAGCATTTCTGCAATGTAAATTTCAACCTATTGTACTGAATGGCTTTGATTTGCATCTGCTCAACCTGCTCTTAGATAGGGACTGTGTAGTTCTTTCCCCCCTTCCAGTGAGGCTCCATAAATAAATACAGAAATTTAACAGCAATGGCTTCATTCCCCAAAATGGCAGACACTGTTTCTCTAGCCTTGCACTCATTCAGGTGGTAAAGAAAAGATAGAAAAGTGCACATTACATCAGCATTAGCAGATGCTCCTATCCAGTGTGATTTTTATAGACCATATTTTAGTTATTCAGCAGGACTTTAACTGAAGCAGATCGGGCTCAGTACCTTGCTCAAGGGCAAAACAGAAGCACCACACCTGGGATTTGAACAAGCAATCATTGGGCTGAAATCTTTTTAGTTACAACCTCTGCTCCTTACCACTACTGCTGTAAAGTCTACCATGTTAGCTAGATACCAAAAAACAGTCTCTGATTTACCACAAGAACAATCTGCACATTTTACTGTTCATTTGAAGGGGCTGCTTTCATGCTATTGATCTTTTTTTTCAAAACACAGCTGGCAAAACTCAGACGCTGGTCCACTTCTAGCCAAACACGCTAAGTGCTGATGCGTCTGACAAGCTGTGTAAGCCATGGTTAATAATTGAATAGACCAGCCATATCACAATGTATTACAGACATTTCGCTCAAAGGCTAAGCCAGACGCATCCCTCCCTCCCCTGTCCTGTAGATTATACTGCAGCTCTACTACATGTGACAGTTAATCTATATCCGTGGCGATGTGTCAATATATTCACAGCTACTCATAACATAAGGCTGACAAAGCTAAATCTTGCCATTATTTCCCTGTGGCCGGGGAACTCGCTCTACACTTGCATTGGATCTATATACTCCATTCACCCGCAACAGCCAGCAGCCAGTTACTGCAAAGGATGCTCTTCCGTTTACTGCAACGAAGAACAGTAACCACATCGCCTCCCAGCAGTAAAATGCCTAAGTTTGTGAATTTTCCTTTAGTAATCACTTTATTTACATGTAAGCTGGGACAACCGGAACAACCCAAAGCCAAATAAACCCTGAATCTATAGGTTTGAGACTCCTCAACACATACATTTTTCATGGGATACCAAGAGGCATACATCTGCAATACTGCAAACAACAGACAACATAAAATGATTAAGTGGTACAGGATTTCTTCACTGGCGTTTAAGGGATAAATGCAGTCGTGTTTCGTGACATCAGCACCGTCTTCAATGAAAGCTGGAGAACCCCAACCAGGAAATCAAAATTCTTACAGCTTCGACGTTTCAAGTTTAAGAAATTTCAAACAAGAACATTTGGAAAGATGTCTCCGTGTTTAATTTACACATTTACGCTCGTTTGGATACAAATGTGGTCCTGTTTTTCTTCCACTCTTAGCTTCACCTCCTGCATTTTCATGCTCTCATACAAGGTGCACTTAAAGACAATAAAAGACATTGTAGTGAACAAAAGGCAGAGTGTGCTTATATTTTATGAAGTAAATCAACATGGGTATCAATTTGTGTATTGGTACGGCTGTGTGTGTGTTCCACGTGGAATAATGCTATAAATTAAATGAGCAAAAATAAACAAAAATAATGTTCTCTAGGAGTGCAAAATTCTACTGAGTGCACATAATAATGAGGTCTCTTTGTGACTGCTGCATAAACTAGTTTTCAGTTTAAAAAAGAGCAATGAAGGATAACACCTGACTTGGAGTGGGTCTTATGATTAATTCATAATTTTGTCTGCTCTAAATAACGACCATAACTCTTGTTTTCAGAGTACATGAACAGTATGACCTTGTGAGCTTCTAACAACTGACACAAGGGTATAATGATAATCCTGATGACACTAATGACATAACTTCATGTCATGCATTGTATGAAAACTACCTGTTATTGGCTGGTTATGATACTGATGTGCTCTTAGGATGTGCCATTTGGATGCATTACAAGGAGCTTACTCAGCTGATATGTATTCAACATGAGACCCACACCAAGTAAAGTATGATCCAAAACTAACATTATAATATATAACAACATGTATTATATATACATATAAGAAACAAAAGTGAATCATGCTGGAAGGCACAGGTTGCATGCTGCCTCTACAAGTGGGCAGCATTAGAGAAAGTACTGAGAGCCAGTTAAACACTGTCTCCTAAGAGCACAGCTGTGCTCACTTTCCATGTATGCTTTCTTGCTGAGACTTTAAAGCATGCTGGATGCTCCCTGATACTATTACAGTCAGATAGTACACTTCTGCATCTTCTGGCTTTGGACCACTCCATAGTAAGGCACCACAATCTTATCAGTAGCTTAAAAGGCCAACAGGAGTACAGCACAACATTTCTTTTTTTTTTTTTTTTTTTTTTAAATACATGAACGAATGGAGGGGGGAAAGAGAGACTCTGACTTACTGACAGTTAATCATGACCTGGTCCCTTTTTTGCTGTACTATTTGATCTAGATTAAAATGACAATGCGCCGGTCCATAAACATCCTTCTTATTTAAGAAACAAAAACAAATAAAAAACAAATCCACAGATAAACTAGGCCACGTCAGCTTCCTCTATGAATCTCAGACAGCCACCATCATCTGCTGCTTACGCCCACCTCCCCAGAGATTACACAAACTTCATGTATGGAGTACTTCAGACAGCTGCTATAAAGAACAATGGCATGCACTGTTAGTCTGAGTCTGTCAAGAACCAATAAGACTTTAGTGTTTTAAAGCAGACATTAAAAAAAATATACTAAAAACTACTAAATAAACATAATCTTAGAGATATATTAAAAAAGGAATTGTATGACATATGTATATTTTTGTGGGGAATTTGGGGTAATTAAAGTGCACACAGAACACAGGATCCAAAGCCCTGATGGAACCCTGACTGGCTCTGTGGAGCAGTCAGGTGTAATGTCTCACTGCCTCCAAAAGTGATGGCATTTAAAGCCAAGAGACGAAACAGAGGGAAAAGAAAAAAGAGAGGAAACAGAGTACAGTCTGTATGGGTCAGCTTTGGTTTGACTGAGGTATGTGTTAGCCCTCCTGGCCGAAGTCCTCCGTGAACTTCTTCAGTTTCTCCAGATCCTGCTCGTTGACTGTTGGCTTGGTGCTGGTCAGAGACTTCAGCATGTGCGTCTGCATGCGAGGGAAAACTGTGTTAGGTATAACCACCCTTTCTCTCTCCTCCTCTTCCTCACCACAAACCCCTCTCTCTCTGCTCCTCCTCTCCCTCACTACCTCCCTTTCTCTCTTCATCCCTCCCTCGCTCCCTCTGTTTATCCCTCTCTATCCACCTTCCCACCTTCTCTCTCTCTCTCCACCTTCTCATACTCTCTCTCTACACCCTCCCAATCCTCTGTCTCCATCTTCCTATCTTCCCTCTCCATCCTCCCATCCTCTCTCCTTCTCTCCACCCTCCCATTCTCTCTCTCAACCCTTCCATCCTCTCTCTCTACACCCTCCGAACCCTCTCTCAGTCTCCATCCTCATATGCCGTCTCTCCATCCCCCATCCCCTCTCTATCCCTCTTTCTCTACCCTCCCATCATCTCTCTTTCTCTTTCTCTCTTTCTCCTCTGGAGGCTGGCCTAGAAGCTGTTCAGCCTTGAGAAAGCATAGCTTTCTAACACATGCCCACCTCTATCACAAACACACCAATCAATTAGCTGTCTCCTTTAAGCATACTGGGTCATTTCTATGGAGCCAAACACAGGAATATCCCGCGGACTGCCCTTTGCATGAATGAGCCCTCTTTGTGTCAGCAGGGGTACACATGAAAGGAACTGTTGGCTATTCCCGTTCCCCCTTACCATGGTGACCACCGGCTCCTGCAGCTTATTGTCCTCGATGTCCACCCACGTCATCTCCACGGCGTTTGGGTCTCCCGGGGAACACGGGGTCCACAGATCGTCCACCACGACATCGGGTTGGTTCCACACCGACCCTCGGACCTGCGAACGCACACACACGCCTGCTCAGCGGGGCTGAACTGTACCCTACCTGAAGCAAAAGCAGCTGGAGTGAAGAGCACAGCAGAACAATGATCTAAGACTGAGCTCCTAGTCATCCCAGCCAGCCCGTCGATCCAGCACGACCATCACTGTTCAGCTAGGCTCAACGACACTAACTCCGCCCAGGTGATCAAGGAACCTGGGGGTAGTGATTAATGACCAGCTAAAATTTACCGACCACACTGCAGCAACTGCCAGATCATGCAGATTCGCGCTGTACAACATCAGAAAAATCAGGCCCTACCTATCTGAGTATGCTGCGCAGGTCCTTGTCCAGGCAATGGTCATCTTAAGACTGGACTACTGCAATGCTCTCTTGGCTGGCCTACCTGCATGCACTATTAAGCCTCTGCTGTTGATACAGAACGCAGCTGCACGTCTGGTTTTCAACCAACCAAAAATGTTACACCTCTCTTAGTCTCACTCCACTGGCTCCCTGTAGCTGCCTGCATCACGTTCAAGGCCTTGATGCTCGCGTACAGGGTGACCAACAAAACTGCACCTACCTACTTGAACTCACTGCTGCAACCGTATGTTCCCTCCCGACTGCTACGCTCTGCCACCAAACAGCGCCCGGTGGTCCCGTCGCATCACGTTGCATCACTAGATAAAATCCAGAACTTTCTCCGCCGTTGTCCCCCGATGGAATGAACTTCCACACCTCATCCATTTTGCTGTGTCCCTCTCTGTCTTCAAGAAACGTCTGAAGACACAGCTCTTCCACTCTCACCTGAGCACCTGAAGCACTACCCCCTGAAGGACCTTCTCATGTCTCAAACCGTCTCCTACTACACTATGAAATAAAACATTTTAGAAAAGTAATCTAAGGTTGAATGCACTTGTTAGCTTTACCTACTAGTTTGCACCTTGCCTGGCCAACCATTCAAACTTGGTCATGCAGTGCTTCTAATATTGTTGACTCTGTATGGCTTTTCACTTGTGTTGTATTGTACCTCACTTGTAAGATGCTTTGGATAAAAGCATCTGCCAAATGAACAGATATAAATGTAAATGTAAAAGAGCAGCATTGGCCCCAGCCTTGCCTCTACCGGTCAGGTGACAGACCGAATCTGGACTGTCTGACAGATTGCGAGAGTCTCCATTGTAATCCAAAACTGTCCAAACCTGTCTGAAGTGTCACAGTCTCCGGCAGCTTTTACTTCCTCTAACAAATTTGTCCAAGGGGGGGTGTGTCAGTGATGACACACTTAAAAGTTGTCGTGGTTCATTGAGCGTCATGCAAGTTGAACACGTTCAAATGAAAACACAGTGCTGCATTATATTATGGATTGTACCACACATAATGAAATGCTCAATTCCAGTTAAAGTGGCAATAAAGTCTCCTTCCATATTAATATACAAGCCCATTCCATATTCAATTTCCACTGAACATTCAATTTATAAACCAAAGTAACAGCAAAAGATTCAAGTTTTTCATTAATACAAACCACAGACAGCCCAGTGGAGACAATGCAGTAGTGTCTGCAGTACTCTTTGCATGGTGCCAGATAATGGCCCATAACAGCTACATTAACTTGCATTACTCTTCCATTCTCAAAGTGGCTGGTGAAAAACTGAAAGAGCCTCACGAATTCACTGGGTACTAAATCTGAGCAGACCCTGACTGCACAGATGTCAGGACCTTTGCCTGAGGTCCTCTGGTTCTATGTGTTTTTCCCTGTTTGTATGTGTGGGTGTGTCTTTTGTTTTTTGTTTACAGGCCCTTGTGTTTCCTTGTCCTGCCTGCCTCCCTGCCCTCCTGTCCCTCGGCCACGCCTGTCACACCTGGATTTCTCTTTTGCCTGCCGTTTTTGGATGTTTTCCATTGGATTTTTGACTACTGACTCGGACTGTTTTTCTGACTTTGATCTCGCCTGTGATTTTTTGACTCTGCCATTAAAGATTAGCCTTTTCGTACTGCCCGCATTGTCTGCGCCTGGGTCCTTTCCCTGCAAACCCTGACAACAGACCCCTGCCTCCCCGCTGCGTCGGTCACCACGGAAACGCACCCGTTTGAAGTGGGTGGAGGACTGGACCATCCTGACGGGCTGCATCAGGGCATCCCGCACGATGATGCTGATGTCGGCCCCCGAGTAGCCCTCGGTCTTCTTCCCCAGCGTGGCGAAGTCGGCCTCCGTCAGGTCGTTGGGGGTGGAGCCCAGGTGCAGCTTGAACATGAAGGAGCGGGCGTGCTCCTCAGGCAGGGGGATGTAGATGCGCTTCTCGAACCTGAGCGCAGAGGAAACGGGGGACGACAGCGTAGCACAACGGTTAGGAGCAGGGCTTGTAACCAAAAGGTTGCTGGTTCGATTCCCCGTTGGGAAATCCTGTACCCTGGGGCAAAGCACTAAAACCTCATTTACCCTAGTAAATATACAGCTGTATAAATGGCCGACTATTGAAACTTGGTCATGCAGCTCTTCTAATATTGTGACTCCATGTATGGTTTTAGCTTGTGTTGTACTCGGCTTCACTTGTAAGTCGCTTATGATAAAATCATCTGCCGAATGGATAAATGTAAATGGATAACATGTAAAAATTGTAACATGTAAGTCGCTCTGGATAAGAGCGTCTGCTAAATGACAATACTGTATTGTAATGTAATGAGGAGGGTGTTCTTACCATATCTAACTGACTGTTACACTACATGTTTAAGGCACCTGGTCACAAGAACCTGCACAGTCCCTCAAACAAAAATTATTTTTGGCATCATAATCCAAAGAGAACATGTTTATGAAAGGAGCTGACCTCCTATATCCTTCCAGAGCTAACTGCACCTTGATATAATGCAACAGCAACGCGGTCCATTTTTCAAAAGGTCATTTGTCATCTGGGGTCATTAAGCTGTGGTTGAAAGTGGTTAATGAAAAGAAGCCATTACACCCTCATACAAAGGGCCATATACCCAAATGCCCCACAGTCAAGAATCTGCCCTTTCTAGGTTGCCCTTTGGTTCTCTTTTATTCGCAGGTAGGTAGGGTGGAAAAAAACCCTGGTAAACTTTTTGGTTGGGCGTACCAATCAATAAAACAGCCTCGTGAAGGCCATGGTTAAGGTGTGATCCGGATAAACATCTACCCTAGGGTTAACTTTCAAAGGCATATTGACTTTCTTCAAACTACCTGCAAAAATGTGTTCAAGTTCCCACCAGTTGCACATATTACAGGGTGATTATGAGGAAAAGGACTGATGCCTTTTTCTGAATACCAAAGACCAACCTTACGGTGCCTCTAAAAGGGTGCATTAGCAAGACTTTGGCATCAAAGCAAACCACCAAAAGGACGGTTAAGCTATGACAAACAGCTGGATTTTTTTTTTCTTCATTAGCTTTAATTACTGGTTGCGCTAAACACTGACTCAACTCCCTCACTGTACTGACGGACTACGCCAAAGATCTCG
>CM032876.1:7804026-8171526 GCA_019176425.1 Megalops atlanticus
TTACAGATCGAACTTACCCTGCAGCTGATTCTGGAACTTCTTCTTCTCCGGGTCATCTCCTTCATCGCTGTCGTTTCTGTAGATCAGAAGAGCAGAGACATTAAAGATACTGTCACACAAAGCAACTATCCAACAGCCCTCTCCTGACTTTGGTCACTGAGATACTAAAAGTAGTGGGCAAGCCTCCATATTCAAATTTGCCCAATACATCAAACAGAAGCATATCACATAAGGTATGGTTAGCCGGTAGGGAATGCTGATAATGCACTAATGAAAAGAGTGAATGGATACCTTTGAACTGAAGCACTCACGAAAACACTTTACAACTGACATCTGGGCTGTCTGGAAATCAGCATAACTCCACTACACCAGGCTAAATTAATATAATTTTTAGCACTTCTGTGACTCTCTGCCTGCTTGCTAGTAACAGATAGGAAAAAATGTAGGCCTTTAACAATGGGATCCAACAGCCAAAGGATGATTACTGATTAATATTGTGCTTAAGTAACAACAGCGGTAATGTGGCTGTCTGTCCCAGATACGTAGAGTCAATGATCAGTGCTCCCGCACCCTTTGTCGTCTGATTGGTTCTCCTTCACGGGCTTGGCGGGCGGAGCCTTCTCCTTCTTCTTCAGGTACTCCTTCAGCTTCTCCGCCCGGTCCAGGTACTCGGCACACTTCGCCCGGATGCTCTGCTTGGACTTCTCGCCCTGAGCTTCATCTGGAGAGAGAGAGAAAACCATCCACACATAAACACACATATGGCTCCAAACAACAAGCATGCTATGAGGGAATGGGACACACACACACACACACACACACTGTGCACACTTCACAAGATGAACCAGGAGGGACTCAAGGAAAGGTCCTTATTCTATTTGTCTTCCCAATAGTAGTGAGGAATATAGTATTTTTTTCAGGCCGTTGACTCCACCACCCAAAGCCTATCAAGACATATGTTTTAAACCCAAATGTGCCAGGCATTGTATATGTCACAAACTGCAGTGTGGGGAGTAGTTGCTGTTAATATGTGGAATCAATGAGGCAGAAGAATGAGGGAAATATCCGGAGAGTGGGTCTCTCTCTGATTACCTGAGATTACCGCACTCATAAGAAACACCATTAAAGGGAGGTGCCTTAGCGAAAGCTGGCAGCAAAACCTACACTCTTGGAGCAGGTCCTGGGCGCTGCAGACTCTATTGTGATCAGTGAAGACTGTACTCCTATCTGCCTATACATACAAATCCACGAAGAGCCCAAGCACGACTGAACTTGGCTGAAAGTTCAACAGAGCGAAACTTTTCTGGAGTGACTCATCCGTTCTCTGCCTGCACCGTCGCTGCTGCTGGAGGAGGAAATCTCAGACTGCACATACAGGATCAGGTCGGATAACAGCTAGCTATTCAAAGACAGCGAGGTATCAACAGCCTCAAGCATGCGCCCGGACACCGCCCTACAGGTGAGGGGGTGGAGCCTGGTCCGTGCCTCTTCAGATCACAGAATTGGCCCTTAGCCGTTTAGCAGACGCTCTTAGCCAGAGCAACTCCCAGCACAACAGAACAGAAGTGCATCCATTGACGCTGAATGAGCAACAGTGTCAGACCAGGCTAACAGCACTCCCAGACCAGTAAGTGTCAGCACAACGCTGTTGAAGCACTACCACAACTTGGGCTAAACTGAAACTGGACAGCCTAGAAAACTAAGGGAAGCCAGGTCGACACACTACCATACCTCCCAGACACTAGATCACAGAATGCACAACACAGTCCCATACTACGCGCAAAATAAACAGCAAGTAGTTACAAGGCTTAAAGGAAGAAGAAGGGGAACGGCTGATATGAAAATCAGGGCGGCGTTTTTTTTATTTCCGACAGCTTACACTTGACCACGTGAAGGAAGTACTGCACGGCATGTTGGTAGAGGCGGAGTGCCTCTTCGTAGTTCTGAGCCTTGTCCTCCTCTGAAGCCTTGCTTGCCAGATCTATGGCTTTCTGTAACACAACAGCAAGGCAAAGAACACCTTTACATTACATTTACATTACTGGCATTTAGCAGACACTCTTATCCAGAGCCACTTACATAGGTTACAGTTTTTACATGTCACCCACTTACACAACTGGATATTTCCTGAGGTAATTCTGGCACCTAGGCACCTGTCCCAAGGGTACAGTAGCAGTGCCCCAGCAGGGAATTGAACCAGCAACCTTTCGGTTACGGGCCCTGCTCCTTACCACCATGCTACACTGCTGCCACAAATGCAAATCTATTATTATTATTATTATTATTATTGTTATTATTATTATTATTATTAATCATACATGACAATCCACATTACCTAGTTCACCGGTTTGTCAACACGTGTGACGAAATAATCTTATGCTCCCGGCTCATTGTTTGTTCCCATGGCAAACAAGGCTGAACGACCAGCCCGACGTGTTAGCTTTAGCTATACACTATTCAAAGCTGCAGGTATGTTTCTGTAAGACAGATACATCTGTACACGATGTATGTGTACATGTAAGACAAGTATTCTAACTTCACATACAAGGACGGCATCAAGGAACTTTCACAGTCAAAACAAATTAAAACTCAACGGACAAATTCACCACCTGACAATGCTGCTGCTCGCATGAAACTATGATGTCAACATCACACTGCAGCTACCTAACTAGAATTAGAGAGTTAAAATGACTTATGGTTACGGTCCTCAATAACTACTGCACTAAACGGCTTTAGGAACTAGAAAGTGAAAATGCAAGTACAGCTAGCAAACTTAGACCTAGATGACACTAATACTAACTTCATAGCAATCGAACTAGCTACCTAGCCACATTCTTATCTAGATAATTATCTAACAGTTAAGAGACCATGGAAACGATTCGGTAACGTTAGCTAAAAAGCAACCAAAAATACTGTGGATAAACGCGTCCTATAAATATAAGAGTGTCCAGTAGTACTGCCAGTCAAGCTGTTTTGTCTAGATACGTTAGCTGACGATGTACAGTGTCAGAGGCTGAAAATTAATCAGTGCTGTTACTGTTTATCGCCTTACCTGTAAATTGTTGTTAGACATGGGAGCTGGCTACAAGGAACGGGAAGGTAAAAAGCCGCGTGTCACCGCCGTTACGCCCAAATCAAATAAACTGTACAAATTATTACATGTGAAACTGGATCGTTTGAGATGTTTTATTACTTTTCTTTGCGAAACTTCAGACAGCGTTGAAGTTAAAGAGCATTCTTCCGCGTCGAGATGTCGAATGTTACTTCCGCCTACTGGAATCACGTGACCACAACAGCGTGAGTGACGTTCTGAAGTGTCTATGACTTTATTGACGTCATTTAAGACACATTTTTCTACCTAGCTAACTAAATGTCTGAGTTAGTGGAACTAACCAACAAGCCAGTTAATTTACTTCTCTCCCGTCAAAGTGCAATTAAGTGCAAATGTGTGACCGAAATAACTTACATACAGATGTTGTGATGCTAAAGTATCTTGCAATATTTTTAGTTTTACAAATGTATTCATGTATTAATCTACATGTATAAACCTATATATTGGATAGTAGATCACCGTAACAAACATCAGCTTTTGCATAGTGATACGTTTGAATCACTGTTTTCAGTCATTGATTCATGGTTTTCAAAAGCAGTAGCCTATACCGCAAACAGGACACGCTAAATAGCAGTTGTGAAATTAATCTTATCCCCTGAAAAGACATCACGAACAACTTGCTTCCCTGAACCTTGCTTGTATTTCTCCTGCAGGCTTATATAGTAGTAGTGTTTGTACTGTTTCAAAATGTGGTTTAGTAGAGGTACTATACTGCCCTCTACTGGGTGAACCTAGGTGATTAAACAGGAGTGAGCATCAGATTTTACAAAAAGCAATAAAATTATGACCAAATGCCTCTATTATCCCCCCCAACACTCTGGTAGTAATCAGATTATTTGTAACATCAAGAATATAACGATCATTAAAACAGTTAATTCGGAATAAATTTGCTTCTGAATGAGGTAATATTTCTTTTGTCAAATCCAAGCAAAGGATTGATTATTCTATTGATAGTCCCTGCTAACAGAGGAATATTCATTATATACACGTTTATCTTGAATTAAGGGAATATTATTTCTCTGTCACAACCTAGTAATTATATTTCAAAACAGTATCCTTATTTTCAATGTCATATATATTTATGTGCCCTTGGGCAAATGTACTTAACCCAGTATTGTCTCAGTAAATATCCAGCTGTATAAATGGATAACAAGCAAAAAACTGTAACTGTAGGAGAAAAACTGTCATAAGAGAAATTTCTAAATGACAATCATGTAATATAACTACAGTGAGGAGGATCTTGCATCTTAGATCATTTCCATTTTTCTAACATAATTCAATTATTCTTCTGTTTATTACATAGGCTACCAATGCCATGTATTATTTCATGAGAAAGAAGACTGAGATAAAAGATCACTTCATTTTTAGTATATTTTATTTCACAAATGTACAGTTTGTATCACATGTATTACAAATGCAGAAATAAGAATTTTGCAAAATATTTAGAAATGTACAGCACCAGGAGAAAATCATTTTAAGAAACCTATTTCGCTAAAGTTAAGAATTGCATTTCAAAGGAAGGAGGTGCGAGACAGAAATCCTTGCATTAGACAGGATGTGTTGTGCAGTAGGCCTACATAAGAATTTGCTCTCCCGACAAGTTTCACGTCATGGCTATTTAAAGAATGCAGGTTTAATGAAGCCGCGATTTAAAGCAAACACCAGCGTCTTTAAGGGGCGGTTGATGTGGCCAGGACTGTTGCCTGTCGGTGTCTCTGGCCTTCTCTGAAGGGAGCTCAGTGCACTTCTTTGACTTAACGGCCGTGGGGCAGGGGGGGGCGAAGGCCTTGGGGCGGTCATCAACTCCTTCCGCTCTCCGTCTGTGTTCGGAGAACCCGTAGGATCCGCTCGTTCTGTGTAAGGTCTCCCGGCAGTTCGTTGTTCTGGGGAGGACGATTTGAGAGCAGGATGAATCTTTCATTTAGCATCAGCTAACAGTTCTGCGCTTTTCATAACTCAGTTTTACTGCTGGATTACTGTCGGAGCAGTCGAGGTGAGTTATTTTGCACAAGGGCACTAAAGCGGTATTGCTTACGGAATATGAACCTACAGCCCTTCAGGCGCAACGGCTATACAGCATGCAGCCCACTGCTTCAATGGCCGGTCTTTAACATTGCATGTTAAAAGCACTTGTGTGATAATGTCTCCAGTGTGGGATGGAACAGGCTTGGTTACCCAAAGGTGCTAGTTCAAATTCCAGGTGTGGTCCCGACGTTGTACCTTTGACCTTGCTTAACCTGAATTGCTTTGGTAAACATCCATCTGAATAAAGCCTCTGCTAAGCAAGTAATGCAGTGTAACATAGTGTGAAGTCAGCATTTAAATTATTAATTCAGTACAAAGCTAATTTGTAGTTGTGAAATGGCAGGCAGTCTGGCAAACCCTTATGGCTTTTTGCCCTTAATTTTGAGTAACTCATCTTTCCCATTTGGAGAATATTTTCAGTAACTTCAATGACTACCACACTCACAATGTTTCAGAGTGAAAAAATGTAATATTCACTTTAATTAAAAGGAAGAGGCACCACAGTGGGTATACTGACTGCTCCCCATGAAGTTTCCATCTAAAGGGCTTTTGGGAACAGTCACACACTCTGAAAGATGTGGATTGTGGACGAGCTAGACACTGCAGCCCCCCTCTGTAGTGGACAATACCCTTAAAACAACCCAAAAAACTGCTCTAAATACCACCCACATCTAATGGAACGAAACAAAGTTGGCAAGAGCCCCACCCAAAAAACTATGCAGTTGAGTCAGGATGCCTGAGAAGGGGGTTGGGGATAGGGGTTGGGGGGTGGTGCGGAGTTTCCCGAAAGGGGCGAAAGCTGAGCGCAGAATCACACGCTCAGCCCAAAAAAATTTTTCAGGCCGATCCGGTTGCCACGGCAACAGCCTTAACTGACACTCGGCGTATGTCACACGTCCAGATCCGCCCCGAATTCCTGCTCCCGCTGTGCCTGTTTGTGAAGCAGACAGACCTCTGTGTGCCTTGCTCTGACAGACCCCCACGGCGACAGCACTTAGCCCGCTTCCTCTTCCCCTCATTCAGCCTGCTCCGGTCCCCTGGCTGTGCATGGCACATCTCCCTCTCTCTCCCTTCTCTCTCTCCATTGCTCTCTCTCCCCCTCCCTCTCTCTCTCCATTGCTCTCTCTCCCCCTCTATCACTCCCTCTCTCTCTCTCTCCCCTCTCTCTCAATCGCTCCCTCTCTCTTTCCACCGGTCCCTCTCCCTGTCTCTATCACTCCCTCTCTCTCTCTCTCTCTCTCCATCGCTCCCTCTCTCTCTCACTTCATCGCTTTGTCTCTCTCTCCATCAATCCCTCTCCCTCTCTCCCCCCTCTCTTTCTCCATTGCTCTCTCTCCCTCTCTATCACTCCCTCTCTCTCTCTCTCACTTCATCGTTCCCTCTCTCTCTTTCCATCACTTCCTTCCCCTCTCTCTCTCTCTCCATCACCCCCCATCTCCCCCTTCTCTGTATCATTCGCCCCCTCTATCCCTCCCCCTCTCTCTCTATCATTTCCTCTCTCTCTCTCCATCACCCTCTCTCTGTATCGCTTCCCCTCCCTTTCTCAAATTCTAATTCAAAGTAAAAATAAAATGCTTTATTTTTATTTCTCTCCCTCCTTCCCTTCCCTCTCCCAAATTCAAATTCAAATTAGCTCGCTGTTAGTGCATGTCCCAAGCTAGCTTGCGTCCCAGAAGCTGCAGTATGAAACGAGAGGAACAAAGAAGCAGCACAGCAAGAACACAGCAGAGCAGAGTCCCATGAAAAAAAGGTATCTGCACTCTGGATTCAAAAACACGAGTGATTAATCTGTTGTTATTTTGATGATCCTCATATGATCCTTATTTTCCTCTCTTGTGCTACTGCAGGAAGGGGAAAATTGAGCTGCCGTTTCAGCGTCTTCTCCTAATGGCAGTCTCCCCATCCATCTCCCTCTGTCTTTCAAAAGCCTTTCAGTTAGAGTGCCCCAGAGAAGTTGGGACAAATGAACGTCTGCACGGTGCAGCTGTGTCACCCGAGTGTCACTCTGCCAGTCAGGTCCTCTGTACCCAAAACCAGCAACTCAGCCAAAAATGCCACTCCTGACACCATTTCCCGAGGCGCACGGCTCTCCTGCCCTCCAGCGTCCTCAGAACACATCATTTCCACATTCTCCTGCTCCTCGGCCTCAGGTGAGATGCCACACAGAACCTCTTCAAATCATTATGTCTCCGACACAAAAAAAACCCAGAATATCTGGCCTGAATTGGGGTGGCAGTGTAGCATAGTGGTAATGAGCAGGTAAGGAGCAGTGCTCATAACCGAAAGGTTGCTGGTTCCATTCCCCGCTGGGGCACTGCTGCTTCACCCTTGCACAAGGTACTTAACTCAATTACGTCAGTAAATATCCAGCAGTATAAATGAGTGAAATTGTAACCTTTGTAAGTTGTTCTGGATAAGACCGTCTGCTAAATGACAATAACGCAATGTAATGTAATGTAATGATAATTGTCCCGATGAAGCCTTAGCCTCGCCCCGCAGAAATGCATTTCGGTGGGAGGAGAGCGCGGACTGCACTTTGCTTTGCTTTCCACCTTCCACCCTCCTCTCTGAGCTCCCCCCACGGAGACGCTAGACCTGTGGATTTCCCCGCTCATAGCAGCGAGCACAGGGCCCAAACACCTGTCCAAACACCTGCGTCCCCTTGCCCAGGTGACAGGGCCCGCAGTGAGGACCCACCTTGTTTGGTAGTGTGGGGTCTGCATTGGCTCCCAGCAGCAGCACCACGGAGCGAAGGTTCCCACCCATGACCGCGGCGTGGAGGGCCGTGTACCCGTTCTGAACATCGGGGAGAAATCACGGAGAAACGCCTCGGTTAAAACATTACATTACTTACTATCACAGGCACTCTTAGCCAGAGGCGCTTACACAGCGCAACCAATAAAGCGGCATGAGACAAACAGGAAACACGCACAAACAGGACACCGCTAACCCCGTGTGAACAAGTGGGCCAGTGTTTCAGCTGTTCTCAGTGCAACAGGAAGCTGGTTTCATCACACAGGGGCCAAGACAGACAGACAGTGGGCGTTACCGGGATGTGAGGTTACGAGAGAGGGGAACAGTCAAGCGTCCTGAAGAAGCCGAGTGGAGCGGCGTGGCTGGTTTGGAGGGTCGGGCGAGACACTGAAGATAAGAGGGAGCACCTCCCCTCACTGCTCGACTGGCGAATACTAGCGTTTTCAAGCGAATTGCTTGAAACTGTGACCGGTATCCCCATACATCTGAATGTTCCTGTACAATAATGTACACTAACTCGTCTTGCACACCCAGTTAAACTACGTAACTGACAAGAAATACTCCTGACGAGTGTTGCAGTGTTCCAGAACCTTTCAGTAACCGTCAAACGTAACTTCAAATGCTCACAGTCCAACCGGCTGCAAGATACTTTGGGCCAGTTTATTCTTTGTTAACGTCTTGCTCTAACGTGTGGTTACTACATGTCCATTTGATAATACAAACAGGTGGCTTAAGTTGGTGTCAGCACCGGGAATCTTGGGTAAAGAAGCTCTATGATGTCATTAACTGAGGCAGAGACTAAGCCCAGCCAATGGCCAGCGCTGCGTCGCCCTCTGTTTTACCTTCAGCACGCCGAGGGATGGGGAGAACTTCAGCAGCTCCTCGATGACGTTATTGTGCCCTTTGTAAGCGGCCTTAAACAGCGCGGTCGAGCCGTCCTTTGAGGGGCGAAGAGAAATTCACAGAGTTAAGAGGAAAGTAAGTTTCTACACGGTTAATGTCTGCACAGTCATAACCACCTTCCCTCGTACACCGAAAACACGCACCGCATCCCAGAGCGCAGACGAAGCGTTACATGAAAAGAACCTGCGTGGGAAGTCGTATTCACGGGAGGCACAATAACTGGATGCATTTTTAATACTGCTCTCCGCATGGTTCCCCCGCTGATTTGGGGGCTGATTAATAATGCAGCCGTGGCTCACAATGGGACGCCCAGCGTGGCGCCGCGGTGCGCTCTGGGAAGGATCCGGGCGCGAGCGCACCTTTCTGTCAGCGTCCCGCTCCGCCCCACGCAGCAGGAGCACCTTCACCACCTCGCTGTGTCCCATCTGCGCCGCCATCCACAGCGGGGCCGTGCCGTCCTGCGGGGGGGGAGGGAGGGGGAGGGGGAGGGAGTGGAGGGGAGAGAGGGAGAGAGGAGGGGGAGAGGGGAGGGGGGAGCAGAGGAGGGAGAGAGGAGGAGAGGGGGAGAGAGGGGAGAGGCAGAGAGGGAGCAGAGAGAGGAGGGGGAGAGGGGAGGGGGGAGCGGGGGGTAGAGGGGGAGAGAGGGGAGAGGGAAAGAGGAGGGAGCAGGAGGGAGAGAGAGGAGGAGAGGGGGAGAGACAGATGAGGGAGTGGGAGAGGGAGAGAGGAGAGAAGAAGGATGAGAGACAGAGATGAGGGAGGGGAAGGGGGAGGTGGAGAGAGGAGGAGAGGCGAGGTGAGGGGAGGAGAGGGACAGAGAGAGGGAGTGGGAGAGGAGAGAGGAGACAGGGGACGAGAGATGAGAGCGGGAGGATGAGAGGGAAAGTGGGAGAGAGGAGAGGGGCGGAGAGCAGAGCAGAAGGAGGAAGAGAGAAATGAGAGGGAGGGAGAGAAAGGGGAGGGGGAGGAAGATGTGAGAGGAGGGGAGAGGTAGAGGGTGAGTGGTGAAGAGGAAAGGAGATGAGAGAGGAGACAGAGGGAGAGAGAAAATGAGGTGGGGGAGAGGGAGAAAGGAGAGAAAGGAGGAGAGAGGGGAGAGGGAGGGTGAGAACAAGAGGAGGGCGAGAGAACTTGGACAGAGAGAGGGAGAGAGGAGAGACGGGAGAGAGAGATGAGGGAGAAAGGGAGAGAGAGGAGGGGGAAGAGAGTGAGAAAGATTGAAATTGCAGAAAGAGAAGAGAGGAAAAGAGGGAAGGGAAAGAGAAATAAAGCAGAGGATGGGGTGGATGGTAAACAGAAGTGAGTACGAGGTAGGAGAGAGAAATGAGAGGAGGTGAACCGTGCGCAGGAGAGGACAGAAGAGAAAAGAGATGGAGAATGGAAAAGGAGAGAGAGGATGAGCAGAGGACAAGGGTCAAAAGAGAGGCAAAACCCCCTACCTCCCGAGCTTGGTTGACTTTAGCTCCCACTGACAGCAGGTGGCGTATGATGCTCACATGACCCTCTTGTGCGGCCAGAAAAAGGGGAGTGGCTCCGTCCTGAAACGTGATGACACAGGGGCGGTCATGTTACACACGGGCAGAGCGATCACGCGATACAGACACGCAACGCTTCCCAGGTCACACATGCAATAACACATAGGTTAAAGTTCAAGCGCCGCCCACATGAGGCACAGTTTTTTTTACACATAGGCATTTCTCCATTTACAGTTATATGACGGTATTTTCTCCTGTGAAAGCACTGGAAAGGCACCTTAAAGTGCAACATCAATACATGATTTGTTTGCTCTGTTCCTTAGCCTAATATAAATCAGAACACTACAGCACCAGTTATGACTTATCAATAACAAATAAGGGGCAACATTCTCCTCAAGTAGACCGTGGGCGCCCTCTGGAGGTTTTATGAGGAAATGAACGTGTTCCATACACACAGTGGTTTTGACAGCTGAATGCCTTCTGTTTGACTGGGTGGCAGTGGGGCATAGTGGTAAGGAGCAGGGCTCATCACTGAAAGGTTGCTGGTTCGATTCCCCCCTGGGGCACTGCTGCTGTGCCCTTGGGCAAGGTACTTAACCCACAATTGCCTCAGTACATATCCAGCTGCATAAATGGATAACACACAAAAATTGTAACCTATGTAAGTCACTCTGGATAAGAGAGTCAGCTAAATGGCTGTAATGTAATGACTGAAAAGACTCCGTGCTGGGACGGGGGCCCTCGATGCATCATCGAACGCACGGCATTGTGGGAGAAGAAGCGGGATTGGGGCGCGGTAGCTCACGTGCAGCTGGTCGTGGACGTTGGCGCCGTTCTTGAGCAAAGTCTCCACCACCTTGGCGTGACCGTGCTGGCAGGCGGCCGAGAGGGCCGTTCCGCCGTCCTGCAGAAAAACACCACAGAGAAGTGCCGTTTCAGCACACGGGCGGCCCTGTCACACACACACGCAAAGCTGACGTTTCTGCAGTTTTCTGGGCTCGGGACATGTGGGGGGGTGGGTGGGGGCAGGATCAAGGCCCTCATTAATTCAGGGAGGTCACCCAGTCGCTGGGTGCATGGAATACAGAAACATCCAGGTTTTCGACGCAGCGTATATGTGTCCTTTGCACACGTCAGCATATGCTGACTGTTCCCTCTACATCCCCTGACTCAACAGACTGGAGGAGAGAGCTATCTCTCCCTTTCTGCCACCCTTACAGACAGGCTGAAGCACTGACAGCATACCGTGAGAGACCGCAGGTGCGGTACCTTTGTCTGGAACTCGGTGGAGGCCCCGAACTCGAACAGCAGCTTGACGATTTCATTGTGCCCTTGCTGGGAGGCATAGAACAGAGCCGTTGCGCCTGTCTAGAAAAAAAAACAACAGTCACTCGGTGCGGGGAAACACCCTCCCCTGTCACACAACCTTGCAACTGCAACCACTGTGTTTGAATGGGAAAAAAAACTAACACTACCGCCTAGTGGTCAAACGAAGGTACTTTCATTACTTTAAGGGAGATGCCGATTCAGCGATTTATTGAGTGTGGAACACTGCTGTTTCCAGGACTCCTTGATCACAGCTGAAAAGCCTCTCCGATTGATTTCATATTCCCATCTTAACTTCTCCTTCCGGCAAGGTCAGTAAAACAGTTTCCTCCTGCTCTTATGGAAAAATGCAAGAGAGGAAACCACCCCCCCCCATCTGAAACATTAAAGAAACGTGCTGTCGTGGAACCACTACATCTAATTGACCATAAATCTTTTATCAAAGGTCTGTTAAATACCTCTGAGCTATGGAAACAACCTTGGAATGCCAAATTACAGCTCTCGACGTGACTGAAAAAAAAAAACGCTAACCATCAAAAGAAGCGCACTACAAGTTGACACATTTCAGCGTTTTATGTACATTTTGCGACACGACTCCCAGAAGGTGTAAAAAACTAGTTTTGCGTTACGTCAAACAAGGGCATAAAAATGAGCACATGGAGGAAAAAGCAAAGGGGAGGACTCAAGAGCCATCAGACTGCATTAGGCCTCACTGGGTCTCATGGGTGAAACACGTATGTAGCAGTCAGACATAAATAATGCATGCGTTGTCTGCTCTACAGTCAATAAGCAGCTTCTGCTCAATCCAGCAGGTTACCAAAGGGTTGGCGCTGAAAAGTAGCAGGACAGTGAACAGAACAGCCATCACGTCACTGGCCAGAAGACGACAACGAATCAGGATTTTAGAATTCACTCCATTTTACTCCCAGTCATCTCGAGTACTCTCAGCGCTAGTATCCACAAACAATGCCGAAGAGAATACTGTGGTAATATTAAGTATGCTCATAAAAGCAGAACAAGAACAAAAACAAAAAATATATATATAAAGACATGAAATAGAGACATAAAAAGGAGTCCTTGTTCTTTCCCCCCGTTCGCTCTGAGCACCCTGAGGGTCTCCTCGAGGAAATGTTTTAAAGTCTGCATCCTGTCTCACGCTGGCCCTTTCATCTCGCTAACAAGCGGATAAATGGGAACTCCGGGCTGATCGTTAAATCACCAGGGAGGAAAAAAAAAAAGAAACACTGCCTCAAAAATAAAGCAAATTAATATCCTGGCTGCTTTGAAGAATTTAGTGGGGGCGTGTGAGGACACAGAACCGATTCACCTCCGTTTTGGCTTTTTTTTTTTTTGGCCCGGGACACGTGGTGTCAGTGTCACGGTGTGCCCCTTGTCACTGTACCTCTCTCTGCAGGTTGATGTCGGCTCCCTGCATGATCAGCTCCCGGGTGCAATCGTAGTGGCCGCTGTAGGAAGCCACCATCAGCGCTGTGGTGCCGCACTGGGAAGGGGAAGTGACATCACAATGAGGCGACGCCGTGACCACTCTGACCTGACCCTCACCTCCCAGCGCACTTTGAAACTGGCTTAGTCATTCACTTCCAACTGCATTACAGAATCATTTCAGAAATGCCGCTATACATTAAGACCATGTGTGCTGGAAGTGTGAGACAGTGGGTAAGGAGCTTGACTTTGAAACAAAGGATTGCAGATTTAAATCTATGGGAGGACTTTACCCTTTAGTGAGCTAAATATGACTAGACACTATGTGTAATAATGTGAGATTCGTAACTTGCCCGGGATAACGGCATCCTCTAAGCTAATGATGTCATCATTAAGTGACTCCCGGGATCCACACATTATTTAGACCTGCATTGTTGATATCGGTGGGTGGGGGGGGGGGGTTCAGCCTATCAACATTATTGATGAGAGAGTAAGGCTTCACAAGGCCCTACATGGGCGGGGCAGTCGCACGTCTTCAGTGACTAGATGACTCAATTGCTTGAACCAACTGGCATGCTGTTGGGAACAAAGTCATCTGATTGGTTTGCTCGTGACAGTGACAAATAACATGTGTTAGCTCCTTGCATTACAGGATTCAGATGGCCTATCTTTTCCATCACTAAACATCACTCCCTTATGTGTCCCAAATCCAAAACCCAACCCACTCTCCAGTCCTGCTACTCTGGTTTTGCTTTTTCGTCAAAAACAAAATGCAAATCACACTGCTGAAACAGCATTTTGCTAACCTAGCCACTCCCACAGAGGAGAGAGCTACCATTTTCACGGCCTCTCACTTCAAATGACATAAAACATGCTAACTCCCTGTCTGCACCTGACATTTTTCCACCTGTAATTAGCATTCCATGGGTACTCCTGCATTTCATGTTTACAATTTTGTGTTTCTTTTGATCTCTGAAATAGTGAAAATCTTTCTGGGGAGCAAACAGGTCCTTTAATGTTCTAATACAGTAATAGCCCTGTGTTTGTGCTTGATGTCAGGAACAGACACTCCTGCCTTCTGTAGCAGTCAAAGGGAGATGCCTCTTTATTGCCTGCTTTATCACAGATCCTTCCCACACACAAACACACATCACGTATAAACGCACGTGTTACTGAGTACACACACACTCACACAGACACACTCACACACTCGCGCGCACACACACACAAATCCATACATATAAAGTATGTGCTAATGCACACACATACCTAAAGACACATCATGTGTACATATACACACACACCCATTCACACATATTATGTGTTAATGCATAGTTAATGCATTAACACATAATATGTGCATAATATGTGCATAGTTATATGTGCATATATAATATGTGCATAGTTAATGCACACACACACGTACCTAAACATACACATAAGTGTGCATGCACACATGCCATGTCTAAATATAAACACACACACTCACAAGCACACACATATCTAAACATAAACACACACACACTCTCACACACACACACTTACACACGTACCTAAACACACATATGCACACACATCATGTGTATATATACACACACACTCATTCACACACACTATGTGTTAATGCTAAACATAGACATAAGCATGCATGCACACATGCCATGTGTAAATATATACACACACTCACATGCACACATGTTAGGTGTTAATGCACGTGCACACACACGCGCAGACACATACACGCACACGCACACACACACACACACAGACACATACACGCACACACACACACAGACACACACACACGCAGACACACACACACACACACACGCAGACACACACACACACACACACACACGCAGACACACACACACAGGCACACACACACACACACGCACACACACACTCGCCTCTCCCCCTACCACAGGTGGGTTATGGGTAAAGCGTGCGGGTGCGGGGACCCGGCATGCAGCGGCCGTACGCTGTCTTTGCAGTCGACGTCCACCCTCCCGCTGTTCAGCAGCAGCTGCAGGAGGGCCAGGTTCCCCTTCCTCGCTGCCCAGAACACAGCGTTGGCCAGGGGGGTTTCCTTCTGCGGAACAGACCACATTCACCCACGGCAGAGCCCGCTCAAGCACCACCCCGTCCCCCGATGCTCATTAAAATAAGACAAAAAAGGGGAATATGGATCCCGTGTGTATGTGGGATATACACGACATGCATTGTATCATTCCTTTATCAGATTATGGCATTGCTTCGGTATTTATTCATCTTGGCTGATGTCTCTCTTCATGATGTCTGTGTTACAAAGTGACATCACAGAGTACAAACAGCTAATGAGCACAGTAGATTAAGCATAATAGGACTCCTCCCATTCAACTAAATGGCAATGCGGAGCATCATATGAAATTGAATCACAAATCCCTCTCTGTTTACACCAGCTCAGATAATGATTATGACCAGTTGCTGGCTGGCAGATGGTTGCATTTCAGGTCCACTAGCATAGAAAGGCAGATACAGACAGTACGGTAGAATCACTGCTGTGTTTCGATATTCTCCATCTGTCATGAGCGAAACAAACAGCTGTGCACAGACAACTTAATAAGGCTGCTGCATTCGGTCACGTTTCCACTACGGTGATCTTCACTTAAGATAATCAATGATATAGCAATCAATCACTTCTCGAGATCAGAATCATGTGGATAAATAAATTGATACTCACATTGAGACTGCAGCTTACAAGATCAAACCACCTTGCACACGTCATTTTTTAACTGACACGAGTGCCTTTTATTTTGTTAATTAATATTAGATCCATGCCATCATAGCCTTCCGTTTAAATAAGTCGTATTTCATCTAGAAGACATACAGTGGTACTGCTACACTGTTCTGTTAATTGACGTAATAGCCACTGAAACAGCAGTATTATAACTGTTACGTATCTATGTGTATCAGTGTGCTCGGCTGGTCCAAAAGGAATCTCCCTCTGCATTTATTTCGTCACGCAACATGCTTACTGTAACTATACATCCCCATGCACGCTACTAGCTGGCCAATTTCTGAGATATAACTGATATAACTAATGCCATTTTGAAGTTTCACGTGCATATGCTTTGGCTGCCACAGGAAAAAAGAGAAACGAAACGCACGGTTACGATTCAAAACATATTTCTGCAACAGCGATGCATCGAGAGCCGAACGTTTGCTGTCAGGGCATCGGCTCACGGCTCACGCTCTGCTTCGTGCACCCATTGAAGGTCAGAAAGCAGATCCCATTTCGAGCCAGATGGAGTTTATTGCGCAGTAACCCCCAGCGGCGGTTAAAAATACGCAATATTACATAATATAAGAAATTAGGATCGCATCCGCCCTACATAAGCAGATATGATATGCAATAGGAGTGAACTCCCCCCTAACTGCGAGCTGCGAGAAGAGAGAGAGCGACAGAGAACCCGCTGTTTACCTTGAAAGACATCCTGCAGAACTCACTCGTGACTCATCTCACTTTAGTGTGCCGACAGGGGTGGCGATGCACCCTGCGCCGCAGTCAGCGGCGAAAACCCACGCGTGCGTTTTCGCCTCGGATTTCTGGCAGAGATGTCGCTGGCGCTGAGGTAGACCCAGAGCCATGTACTGTACGCACCCCAGCAGACACCCACTGCAGTGCTGCGCACACACACACACTCTCTCTCTCTCACACACACACGCTCACTCACGCTGGAACCCCCAGCTGTTCTCCACACATCAGCACCGCCCGTGCTGCCCGCAGCGCGTGCACGGCCTGCACGGGACTCTCCGTTGACAGCGCACCGCGGCCGGATGATTGGGGCTGATGTCTAATTTATTATGTAGTCCCCACACTTCGTCCCAAAAATAAAGAGGCACGTGGGGTGGCTTACAGCTACGTTTAGTTGCTTAGTAGACGCTCTTATCCAGACGCCTTTAAAACCTTACATAGGTTAGAATTTTATCCATGGTTTTTACTGTGTATTAAAACTCTAATATATAGGAGATAATAAAGTTATGAAGCAACGTATCAGGGTTGAATATGGGGAAAACCGCCCTGTAAAAGAATCATCAATTAATGCTTAACCAATATGAATCAGAAATATTGGAAGGAGTTCGGGCACACAAAACTTTGCTTTGGGAAAAAAAGATAAATGATTTGGTTGAAAAATATGCAAGTGTTTTGGATTTAAAACGTCCGCACAACTGATACGGATCTTGTAGTAAAGCATAAAATGATCCCGCATGAGATGCCCACAGTCGGGATAGCTTTACACAAGAAGCGAATACCGTTCCTTAAAATAGTTCCATTCCAGAGCGGGACAACGTTGCTGGCGGTCACGTGGCGAGGCGAGGAGATTCAATCAGAGCGCAAAGCACGTTAGGCCGCTATCTCTTCAGACTTAATAACTGAAAGGCCCCCTATTATATCATCATAATGTTACGATACACGGTGGAGTCTAATAGCTACTTTCACAAGCCATGTAGCACAGCTGACGTGTTGCTGGCATTGAGCGTGACATATTTAAAGGCGCGAACGACTCATAGCGTCAGCACAGGTGCAGCAGTTAGCGTAATGAATATTTTTACATGCGCAGGAGAGAAAGGATCAGGTCATGAAATGTGTAATGCACACCTTGAGATATCTGTCACATTTAAATAGGATGTTTGCAACATGTGCTCGCAGCTTGAAATATTATACGAGTTAGGGATTAGCATTTCTCCTACACTTCACCTTTATGTACATAACTTAAAACGCACTTTTACAAAAATAAAACGCAATCAAAATCAAACGGCAGTGCACATGAATTAGGTGAGCAGAAACTGAAAATGAGTAATAAAGATGTATTTAAGAGTGGAACTCAAAACTTTATTGGTGATCTCATTAGTATTATGATTAACTTAATTATTATGAATTATTATAAACAATAAAATAAGGTGAACAGCTAGACTAAATTTCCTGTGTTTCCTGTGTTTCCACTAAGATCTTATGAAGGTCACATTGAAAAGGCAGGTTGACTGATTTATTAAATAAGTAAAATGCTGGCAGCACCTCTTCAAACTAAGAAGCCATTTTGAGTCCACATCTGGGTGAGACCACAGGGTACAAAAAGGTGTTCATCACCTTGTAGAGTACAGTTTGATAAACATCCCATCTCAAAAACCAATTGCATCATAGCTCCCTGTATGCCATAAACAAGGGTTTGGGAAGACCACAGAAAAGCAAGATGACAGACACATAATGGTTTGATGATACAGTGGCAGGATTACTCATTTGACCGTTATAATAACAGTTTATTTTTCATGGGAGGACTATAGTTAAGATTCAGGCAGAGGCTCCATGACACCTCCGGGGAAAACAGTTAATAACTACGTTCAAAATTAAATTAAGCAATTATCCAATTTTTGAAAGTTTATTATTGTTGTTGTTACTGCCATTGCAGGTGTTACAGTGCCCATAAAATAAAGTTACTCATGAACATTACATTCTACATCACTTTAAGCTGTGCGATAAAAACCTAGCAGAAGCTGAGGAGCCCTTTTTGAGGTGAAATCTTGTTGGCAAAAGAGACAGATATTTCACAATATAGCTGAAGATCCTGACTCACATAATTACTCCTCACTTACCTCTTGTTTTTCATGCTCTGAGACTGAGATGACAAAGGGTCCCGGCAGGATTTTTTTTTTTCCACGTCCCCGGTGAAGCACACACCCCCTCCCCTAAAACGGAGGAATAAAAGATGGGTGGATAACACATTATTATCAGTCTGTGCTGTGTGTGAACACCGACAGACCAGCACAACCTCCCGAAGCGCTCGCACCTCACCCTAGCTCCGACGGGACCTTCGACAGCTTGCCAGGTGAGTGGCCAGGAGAAGAATCAGCCGCAAAGGGTGAGAAAGCGTGAGATTTATTCAAAATAAACAAGACTTCTCTCTCTCTGTGCTGCACGAGGCAGTGGCAGAACTTTTCCAGCAGTTCTGTGTTTTTTTTCTCCTAGTAATACTCATTGTCCTTATTTAATCAGGCAGTGTATTGCATTAGGAAAATAACTCCTCACTTTTTAAGGGGATGATATTTAAACTCTTTGGGCTGTGGGGTATGTGTGACACCCCATAGATCACTCAGTCTGTCCTGTCCCTCATCTGTGAATGTAGAAGGAACATGTGTGTTTGATCTCTGACTCTTTTTGGTGGAATGTCTTGGAAGTGTTCACAGATAATTAACTGGAATCATCAATCTTAAAAAGATTTGAAATTCAAGTTTTTGATGGAAGTTCTTGAGAGGGAATGCAATTGAATTAACAGTAATGTATTCTGCCAATACAAGAAAGTGATGCCAATACAATACGTGCTTTACAGTGTTGTCTATATTTTAAGTGACTGGGAAAACACCCTTGAATTGCTTCAGTAAATACAGAATGCACTGTGTAAATGGGTACACACCGAAAAATTCAACTGTTCAAGCTCATCTCACATACAGAATTTATTGAGGAATGTGTTGTTCATTCCAATATCATATATCACAAACACATTTAAAATATATTAATGCATAGTAGAAATATATCTCAATATAGAAAAACAGGAGTAATTTACACGTTTTCAATATTTGGTTTAATCTTAAAGATATAGTCTCTAAAATATATTTTCTTGTATGGGCTGCACAGCTATTTCAATAATGTGGTTTACATTACATCATTTAACAGATGCTCTTACACAGAGCAACTTACATAGGTTATACTTTTTTTTTTCCAAAGTTATCCATTTATATAGCTGGATATTTATTGAGGCAGTTGTGGGTTAAGTACCTTGCCCAAGGGTACAACAGCAGCACCACTGCAGGGGATCAAACCAGCAACCTTTTGGTCACGAGTCCTGCTCCTTAACCACTATGCTACGCTGCAGTAATCTGTGTTCCTCCCTCTCAGACATGTCTCTAGAGCAGATCAGCTCCTTCGTTGGGACCACGCTCCTGTCCCTGCTCCTGTGTCAGTATCTCCTGCCCGCTCTGTGCTCAGAAGAGGACATGGACACGGAGTGGAAGGCGTGGAAGAGGACTTTCGGCGTGTCCTACAACGAGGTGAGGCAGAGGCATGCTCGTGTGATAATTGTTGCTGTTACATTGCGGGTGAGGCTGTGTGTTACTGCAAGTAGACCTTCAGGGAGAGAGTAGATTCTCTTCCGTTCATTTACTCACCTTAAATCACATGGAACGTGCAGAACCGCCATTTTCAAAACCCTCTTCCTCAACTACTTTTTAGACAGCACTCAACGATCCCAGAATATCAAAACATCAAGGCAAAACTAATCAACAACATCCCTTCAGGATAAGAGCTGTTTACTGAACACATTAAACAGTTTTAACTCTTACATTACATTACATTACATTCATTTAGCAGACGCTCTTCTCCAGAGTGATTTCCAGGCTTATACTCGTAAGCCTCTTTCTGCTCTGACCAAAGTGCATCCGTGTCAGAATAGCACTTTTCTACCGTGCATCTCAGTAATTGTATTGATCCATGCCATGTAAATGCCAAACTGTACTTATTCTGAGCAACCACAGAATATGGAAATACGAGGAACACATTTCCAATAGAGGTATCATGTACTTCACATATCATTGTTTATCGTCACTTTCAAGTTCTGTATAGTGTGCAATGCAATTTACAGTACATCACCAGAGAGCCACAATCATGGAAAGCAGATACATTACCTTTATTTGAGAGCTTTGTGAGCTTGAAATAGTACCTTTATCTGCTTGATATAGTACCTTTATCTGCTGCCACTGATTGTTCTGTGCGATTAACAAGCATTTGGGTTTAAATAAGTACCATCCATTAACAGCTGATGTTCACTTGATTGCACCTAATGGAGTACCTCTGCACATGGAGTGATTTTGGTTATAACAAATGCGCTGTAGGTTAAAAACCAATGTCAGATTCTTCCATTATAACACATATTATTCTGTCTAGTCCTATAGGCTCTTTGTTATCAGTGCAAGTACTCTAATCTTAAGGGAATGATGGGATTGAAGTGTCTCGAATGCTGATGGGCGATCCTCATTGACACGGCTATGTGTGTTAATCACCTGAACAGTTTCAGGACCATTACCAACTTAAAAAGCCATTCAGGGACTGCGCTGTTTTCAGAATAGCTGTCACTCATGTAATTTTACAACGAATGGGCCACGTTGTCTTTTGACGTCTTCACATGTGGAAACAACAATAATGAATCTCCTCTTAATATAAGACAAAAATGTTAACAAATCATATGTATATTCTTTATTTCGTTTTCAACATTTCTTTCTTAGAGGGTTTACAGTAACACTATGAATTGGTACAGTTGTGAAGACAGTGATATTTGATATAGTATGTATTTGTGCACATACCTACACAGTATCTATTTGTACATCTGTGCATTTATGAGAGTAATTGCTCAAGGGCACAACTGCAGGGTCTCTTCAAAGCTTTGCACCAACAACCATATGGTTACTCATCAGTGTGGGCAGCAGTGTGGGTGCGTCAGCTGGGCAGGTGTGTGGCATAGTGGTAAGGAGCAGGGCTCGTAACCAAAAGGTTGCTGGTTCAGTTCCCTGCTGGGGTACTGCTGTTGTACCCTTGGGTGTCCCCTGAGGGTGAGGATAAAATTGTAAAAAAAAAAAAAAAAACTGTAACCTATGTAAGTTGCTCTGGATAAGAGCGTCTGCTAAATGCCAGTAATGTAATGTAAAAAAAAAAAAACAACCCACAATTGCCACCATCAATATCCAGCTGTAATAAATGCAAGTTGCTGTGGATAAGAGCATCTGCTAAATGACAGTAATGTAATGTAATGCGATGAAATGTAATGTATTGATTCCTCTCCTCATGCACCCCACTGCTCTCCAGGCCCTGTGCTGTGCCCTCGCAGCTGTACTGAGGTGTTCCTCTCTTCCTGTTTCAGAACGATGAGAATGAGCGAAGGCTCATCTGGGAGACCAACCTCCGGATAATAGAGGACCACAACGAGAACTTCTACAGAGGCACCGGGAAGTTCACGATGGCCATGAACAAATACGGAGACCTCGTGAGTGACGTTCCCGACTGCCGCTCTGTTTGGTTCACCTTGATCCTCTCCCTCGCCCGAAACTGTGACCGATGTACCACTTCGACCCTCAAACCTGCACGGCAGACCGTTTTTGACCGCACACTGACCTCCTCCTGTCCTGCCCGCAGAGCCGACGAGAGTACAGGAGGCTGCAGGGCTCCAAGATCAACAGCCGGACCAGGAAACGCGGGAAGGAGGTGTCAGCCCGCAAACTCCGCGCGGCCGGCAAGAAGGTGAAGAGGGTCAGCGTGGACTACAGGACCATGGGATACGTCACTCACGTCAAGGATCAGGTATGATCGTGGGCAGCAGTTGTAGTATGGTGGTTAAGGAGTTAAGGTTGCTGGTTTGATTCCCCGCTGGGGCACTGCTGTTGTACCCTTGGACAAGGTACTTAACCCCAAATTGCCTCAGTAAATATCCAGCTGTATAAATGGATAACATTGTAACTGATGTAAGCCGCTCTGGGTAAGATAGTCTGCTAAATGCCAATGATGGAATGTAATAATGTCTGAGCAGGCCAAAAAATTCTGAATCGTTAAAGGATGATAATCTCAGGTACACCGAAATAAAGGCTGAGAGAGACAAAATGAGACAATAAGGAGACACAGGGAGAGAAAGAGAGAATTTAAAGAGTCAGGAAGAGAAAGAGGGCATGGTGGGAAAAGTGGAAATATCACCTCACCATGTTCAAAGATAATCAACCCGCCAACCCCTCTCCTCCCACCAAAAAAGGTCTGAAGGCAGCAATGCATGCATGCTCATCTTAAAAATGTAATTCAGACTCTTTCACAGAACCAAACAGGCCCAGTGCACAAATTGCAATATTATAAAGAGATGAGAGGGTGTAAACCCAAGATTCTGATATGGGGGTAGAAAACTGACAAATAAAATTTTACCACACTAGAATTTTTAGAGTTCAGATACAAGCGAGCAGGAGACACTTTCCGCTCTGTTCCAAGTAAATCAAGTGCAGTCACGGGGACACTGTGTTATGGGAGGTCTCTCTTTAGCTGAGATGTTACACTGAGGTCATTAAAGGTTCCATGACACTTATTGAAACAGGTCAAATTCCAGAAAAAGGCTCTTTCAGTCTGGCCAAACAATCATTTATCGCCTTACTGGCGATAAAGAGAACTATGAACTGTAAAGGAGAAATCTCTCAGTCAACCTGTCTGGATAAATAAAAGATAAATAAAGAAAAGACCAGCAGAGGATGGACCTTTTGTGAGTTTCACCCGTGTCTCACCCCACCCTCTGCTCCACAGGGGTTCTGTGGCTCCTGCTGGGCCTTCAGCACTACGGGGGCCATCGAGGGACAGCTGTACAAGGAGACGGGCCGGCTGGTGTCCCTGAGCGAGCAGAACCTGGTGGACTGCTCCCGGTCCTACGGAACCTACGGCTGCAGCGGGGCCTGGATGGCCGACGCCTACGAATACGTCCTGAACAACGGACTGCAGTCCGAGAGGTCGTACCCTTACACGGCGGTGGTACGTGCCGAAACCCCCACACCTGCACACGCCCACACGTTACATCACAGCATACTCCTGCTCCTACCCTACTCCTCACCACTACACCACATTAAATAACGTCACATATTCCTTAAAGGAATCGGTCTGAGTACTGGTTATACAGTTTACAGGAAAAAAAAACATTTAGACACGGTAGAAGCATGTGGTATGTGCCGAACATAAGCAGCGCTATGTGCCAAAACATACGTCACATTACACTACGAGCCCTGCTCCTCACCAATATACCACACTACAGCCTGACATACACCTGAGGAATCAGTCTGAACACCACTAACACCCTCAGAAAAAAACTGTTTTGACATGGTATAAGATTGAGCACATTCCTTACTGCTGACTTGTAACTAGGCAGGGTAGCATAGAGGTAAGGAGCAGGGTGCATAACCAAAAGGTTGCTGGTTCAGTTCCCTGGTGGGGCACTGCTGCTGTACCCTTGGGCAAGATGCTGAACCCAGAATTGCCTTAATAAATATGCAGCTGTATAAATAGACAAGGTGTAAAAATTGTTACCTATGTAAGTTGCTTAGGATACGAGTGTCTGCTAAATAACAATAGCGTCCAAACATTTCAGGTTACAATGAATCCTGAGATCTGCGCACAGACATACTACCTATGTAGTAACAGCATGCATTGACCGCATTGAATTTAAATGATTTTTTGCCACATATTTTTGAACTATTACATTATCATCACTTAGCAGATGGTCTTATCCAGAGCGACTGACGTACGGTAGGTTCTAGTTACATCCATTTGTATAAATACATTTGGATGTTTACTGAAGTAGTTGGTTAAGTGCCTTGCCCAAGGGTACAACAGTAGTGTCCTAAAGGGGAATTGTACCAGCAACCTTTTGGATACAAGCCCTGCTCCTTACCGCTATGCCACACAGCTGTCCCTTTTTTAAGCTGTAACTATACAATTTTAATAGGGAATAAAACAAGGATGGCAGTGTAGCATAGTGGTAAGGAGCAGGGCTCATAACTGAAAGGTTGCTGGTTCGATTCCCTGCAGTGGTGCTGCTGCTGTACCCTTGAGCAAGGTACTTAACCTAGAATTGCCTCAGTAGATATCTAGCTGTATAAATGGGTAACATATAAGAATTGTAACCGATGTAAGTCACACTGGATAACAGCATCTGCTACATGACAATAATGTAATGTAAAACTGAGGGAATAAAACAAGCACAGCAAACTCAACACACAAACCGCAGGCAAGCTGTGCTTAATCTCCCAGCAGCCGCAGCCAGCTGGTCAAGCGCGAAAGCACACAGAGTTCACCTTTTGCCTTTGTGTCTGTCCCTAGGATACCCAGCCCTGTTACTATGACAGCAGACAGTCGGTGGCCCAGATCAGTGATTACAGGTTTATTCCCGCTGGAGACGAGCAGGCCCTGGCTGACGCCGTGGCAACGATAGGGCCAATCACAGTCGCCTTGGACGCAGACCACCCCAGCTTCATGTTCTACAGTTCGGGTATGTGAATGCAGTGGGAAATTGATGGGTCATGATTGTTGTGCTTTTACTCCAAAGAAAGGGGAAAAAAAAGAGTTTGAATCATCATTTTTTTCACAGGAAACAACACAGGCACAGGTAGCAGCCAGCATAAATACAGGTTAGAGCCGCAGTGTTGAGCCTGTCTGAAGTGAACTCATGTTTACTGTGTCTGGAGACACACAATTTTCTAGTTCTTAAAGGCAGTGCAAGTGTAAACCTCAACCCTCATTCTCTCTGCTATCGTCCACTTAGTCTGGGCTCAGTTTTTCGGGCACAGATTAATTTCCACGTTCATGTAAAGTGGAAAAAAATAGCAGTTTCACACATTTCTCTTACAGGAATCTACGAAGAGCCCCATTGTAACCCAGATAACCTGAGCCATGCAGTACTACTGGTGGGCTACGGCTCTGAGGGAGGAAAAGACTACTGGCTAATCAAGAACAGGTGAGGAGCCCTCTGGATGTGCACGTCCTCCCCAAAAACAGCTTTTAATCACTGCCTAGAAGCCCTGATCCAAGGCCAGACACATGACATCTGACGCAGCATCTGTTTAAACAGACAAATATGTACTGGAGCAAGGTCAGGATAGTTCCTGTGCTCAGGGGTAGAGGCAATGCATGTCAGGGATTCAAACTTGTGACCTCTAATCTCATTGACCTGCAGTGCCTTCGTCATATCATTACAAATATTTAAGTTTATCCAGGACTAGCAACATAGGATACATTTTGCATACATACACATTGATACAGCTCGCTGTTAACTTGAGGAAATGCAGGCTAAGTACCTTGTGTGTAACAGAATAGCCTTACCTAGTGTTTGAGCCTACAACCCTCTAGACAGTAGTTCGTTTCCCATACAAATATCTCCCAGATATGGTAGAGAGTAAACATAGAGGTTTACTGAGCAAGCAGTGGCAGCCAATATCCTGCCGAGAAACTCTGCCTCTGCTTGTTGAATGGGCATTAGGTCTGTATCAAACAATGAATCCTCCCTCTGCTTCCTGTAGAAGCATTGGGTCTACAGACTGCTATAAACTCCCCCTCTGCTCACTGAATGGGTATTGGGTCTATACCCAACAATAAACTCTGCCTCTGCTCATTGAATGGGTATTAGTTCCTAACCAGACAATGAATGCCCCCTCTGCTTGCTGAAAAGGCATTAAGTCTGTACCGCCTCTGTTCGCTGAACTGGTATTGGGTCTATACTCAACAATGAACTCCTCATTCAATGGTTACTGGGTCTGTACCCGACAATGACCTCCCCCTTTGTTTTCTAGCTGGGGCACCGGATGGGGAGAGAATGGTTACATGCGGCTCATAAGGAACAAGAAGAACGCCTGCGGCATCGCCAGCTACGCCCTCTACCCGGTCATGTGAGGGGGCCCCTCTTAGAGAACGCCCCTCGACTCTCTCTTCTAATGTTTCTCAGGGATCACCTGATTCTCTTCGGTACTGGATCGGCTATCAGGGTTACACAACAAAAATGGAAATATTACAGATATTTAAAATGATTCTGACCGTGTTTTTGTGGATGATAATGTCTTCCCGCTGCCTCTGTAAAATATTGCTTCAAATAAATGTGACAGTTATTTAATCTAATGCCGCGCTGACTTGAGAGTTGTGCCAGGGGAGGAAAAAGAGAGGAAATTGTTGTTTTGTTTCCCAACCCCAGCTTATTTTAATTTACCTAATAACACCAGCTGGTCCTGGCTGATGCAAAAGGCAGTGAAGTATAAAATTAGCAACCTGTAGTAGCAAACTAGATAAATAGGATTTCTTGTTCATTTTGTAATTTTTGGCTTCTTTCCTTGTTTGTAAAACCTTGGGTCACACAATTATAGCTCATTTACAATCATTACAATATTCTACAGTTTCATATCCCATCATTGTTGTCAAAAGAGCACATTACCCAGTCATTAAATGGTTCACATTTAAGAGAACTTCATCTTCTGTGGACTCCATTCTTAAACAAAAATCAATGTAAATAAAAAGAAAAACTATGAATTTGTGTGTAATATGTTTTTTTTTAATTTATTCATACCACTGTATTCTGACCACTTCTTACCAACAAAAGATGAACCTTGAGATAAACAGCAGAAACTTGTGTAACATTTATCTGTTACACAAGCACTTGAATTTCAGCTAGTGTTGCAGACAACCATTTATTTTGTAGACAAAGAAGGTTTTCCTGTCATAAGTGAAAGGTGGGATTATAATTTTTATGCTTGACTATCTACATGTTCCTTTCATTTCTGTATTCTAAAGTTAGCTGCTCCCTCTTAGCAATACTTAACATCTGAGGAAGTGGTCAGATCCTAGCACAGACAAAATTTTAGCATTCCTCATAGCCAACAACTTGGATCAAGCGTTCTGAGCATTCTCTAATGCAGACGTGAGCTATTTCCCACTTTGCTAACATTACATGACTCAGCTTGATGGCCGCATGAGAACGAAATACAGGTGTACTGAGAGTGTCTCTAACTGGGCCTGTGCAGCCTGAGGGAGCAGGTAATTTAACCTGGGTGTTGCTGCTGTTGAAGTTTTTTCAGCTCATTGCAGTCACTCCTGAGGAACTGCGGCCAGGCATCTCAGGAGATGTGATGCTGGCCATCGAGGCTGCAGAGCTGGCACTGCTGGTGTTCATGTTGCCCTGCAAAGCAGTGCTTGATGCAAAGCCTTCCCTCACCATTATCATTCTGAAGTGATCCTTTGCCTCATATCGGGCCATAAATTACGTTACATTACATTACATCATTTAGTAAACGCTCTTACCCAGAACAACTTCCAAATAAGTGCATAATTGTATAATAATTTTTGGTGTCTTTTACTTAAATTTGCTGGCTTGGTCAAAAAAGCTATGTCCATCCTGAAGGACAAGGTAGGGACACTGATCACGAATTGAGAAATTTCACCCATTTTTAATGGTGTGTGTAATGCTTTCAAGTGTGCTCAACTTTGAAAATTCTGTCTCTGCAATCAGTAAATCCAGTCCCATGGATTTTTTTTTACTTATTTTTGATTTATAAACTCTAGATAAAAGATTACCCCATTTGTGAACTTTTTTTATTAGACATGTAAGTAGTTCACATCAGTCACTGATTGACAGCATATGGCAGCTCCACCCATAACGGGTTCAACAATATATTACAGCGGGATTCTTGCCCAGCTGCAGTGATGAGGAATGTCCAGGAGGTGGACCCCTGCCACATGCTGATGTACAAGAAAAATACATTATCATCTCAGGCATTGGCTGGGAGTTTGTTTCAGTACATTTCACACCAGGGTGTTTTCCTCCTTCTCTCACATGCACTTAAATTACATCAAGGTCAATTACACAAGCTCAATTAATAGAAACCATACTGAGCAAGACTCTTTAATGAGAAAGAGGAGAGGAGAGGGGAGGGGAGCGTATGTCAGGTCATCTTCCATTTCTAACTGCTGCATGTTCCATTTGTCTGCTTGGCTGGCATTTGTCATTCATGTTTTAGTCATGGAAAAACATTTTTTTACGCTGGTACAAGAGGTTATATGTTTCTTATACATACTGGCTTCTACAGCTGTCTGTCTACAGGAGGTAAAGAGGGGATGAAAGGACAGGGTTGAGGTGATGGCGAAGATGTGGAAACGTTCTCTGACAGACATCCCTTTATCTGTACCCTTTGAGATCTGATCTGTGAAAGTCAGCGATCTATTCCACCAAATCTACAAATTTACATTTTTCCTTCAGCAACTAATTCCCACTCAGTGACTTATAAATATAGGATCTTGTGGCCATGAAATATGGATGTTTGTTACCATATCATATCATTATTAATTGGATCTTGAGTTATTAATTTGTGGCCAGAGTGCAAAAGATTTGTTCCTGTGGGTCTATTTAGTGGCCACAAAATATGAAAATGAAAAATGTCCATTCATAATGTCCAGTAAAGGCAGCTTTCCAAGGTAACTATATGGAAATTGTGAATTTTTGGCTTTGCAGGTTCCGGGAAAAAGCCAGAAACATTCCACAGATTAAAAAATGTTGCCAGTCTCATTTTTTTCTAATAGTAGATGACATATGCTATCAATTTCACCATCTTCCATTGAATAACTAGCAGTAGATGCAGTTATTTTTTGGACATATGTTGAAATAGTGTAGTTTTGTCTACTTGGGTCACAGGAGAAAGCCAGCAACATTCCTGATCTATTGTAGAATTAATCAGTCCTTGTTCACTGAGGAGAAAATTAAAAAGGGACACTCATAGGACTATTGAAAAGAACAAACACAGATATGCTAACACCTGCTGCAGGTCATTACAAGAACAGCATCCACAATCCTTTGTGCTCATGTGCATTATTGAATTATATTCCATATTTGGATTAGTTTTCAGAGGGAAGATATATGTGTGGGTTTGGAAACATGACAAGGTATGATTTTTGTTTTAAAATAGATTGTATTATAAAAAATGGTGCTCAGGTATACGTAATGTCCTTTTTCCTTTTTTTTCAGGTTTTGAGACTTAATTTACTGAGGAATTATCAGATGCAAGGCCCATAACTGCTACACTGTAATCTGAAATTTGTGAGCCATAACACCCAAACTTTTCATTAACTTTTTAAACATTAGATTGTTTAATGAAATACAGAGATAATTGATTTGTACTTGGAACTGCTTGTGCTGGGTGGAAGTTATTTAGCTGAAAAGTTATTTAGCCAGTGGCCCACTCTACAAATGTGAAGGAATTTGACGGAATGTCTCCAGTATCGTGAATTTATGTGATTTTACAAAGTTGCTTTCTTTGTAGTAGAAATAGGCAGTGTGCCTATTGAACCAGGCAAATTAAGTGCTAGAAGTTTGGGGAAATGCTTAAATGCCAGGACTTACTCCAAGGAATAATAATTAAAAATGTTAATAGGTATGTAATTGAAGGGAAAAACCATCACAATGAAAAATGCAAATCTAATAATCTAAAATCTAAGGATTTTGCAAACTGTGTTTAAACTGGCAGGAAAAGTTCTGCTAACTTCCATAGCTACAGAACATAGTGAAGTGTAAAAAAACTAGAAAATCTAGGAAGAAACAGAAAATCTCCTGTTTTCTCAGTTGCCTGCTTCTGCTTATCACTGTCAGTGAGGTTTGCAGTGTCTCTGAAAAGCTTTCCTTTTCAATTGTCAACCATGCGAGTTTAAACTCTCCAAACAGACTCTGAATTGCAAGTGAGAACAACCTCTAAAACAGTCCGGGAATTCCACAATGGTTAGAATCTGAGGGAAGGTTCCATGATTTATTTCTCAGAATCTGGTTTGCCAGAATGGCAGATCCTGCACAAAGGGGCCCAGTGAATGAACGAATGAAAAGCAAACAGTGGGAGGGCCTGATTCACAGCTCTGCTGAAAGTGCACACACACACACACACACACACACACACACACACAAATGCACTCACACGCGCACACACACACACACACACACACACACACACACACACACACACACACACTCACACGCACACACACACACACACACACACACACACACGGACTGGGTAAAGAAAGATGGAGAATTGAAGCCACAACCAGGAGGCGACCTTTGCCCTTTGGCACACGTGCTGCCTGGGCTTGCCAGCTCCATGCCACCGTTGTACACTTCCTCCTCCACACCTGGAGACATTCCTGGGCTTATCTCTGCATTGGCGGCAGTGGGCGGAGCCAGCCTGAACCCACCCCCCCATGGCAGCGCTTTAAAAGGCAGGGCCGGGTGGCGGCGGGGGGTTGTTTGCCTTTCGCGTTCCACACACCTGCATGGAGGAACGGGGCTGAGAGCTGGGAGATGCGGGGAGATATTCGCCGGATCAGGGACGGGAGGTGGCTGCTGTTCTGCTGGGCGGCGCTGGGCCTCTGCTCCGCCGGGCACGCGCCACCGCACGGCGGCCGCCGCCCTGCCCAGCACGGCCCAGCCGCGCCCGGGATTCGGGCCCCCGCGGGATATGACCACAGAGGGCGCAGGATTTGCGCCCCCATCACGGAGGTAACGAGGAGAGTGATTTTTATCTTGTAGGCTGAACCAGATATTCGGGTGCATTTTTTTCTTTCACTCTGTTGCATTCCAGTATTATATTGTACGTTTGCATCATAAGGAAGATGAATTAACATAATAACCTTTATATAGGGTTACTTATGCAGTGCAACTACACTTTTACTGTAACTGTATGTTCATGTAAATTCTCTGTTCAAACCGTCGCATTAGCCATATTTTAAATACACATTTTTTTAAAGAAATGTACGGAGGTCGGTCATTTTCCTTTGCATGCTGCCTTGCTGTATATTGCTTTCATGGCCCCCAAAGGCTGGTAGCAGTGAAGGAGTGATGGTGGTCTGTGTATTGATGCAAATGTAACCCTCTCCAGCTGGGGTTTCAGTGGCCGGACTGGGGGGGTAACTCCATGCTCTGTCCTCTGCCCCTGTGTGTTGTTTCTGCAGGGAAACACACCCTTATTGACACCTGCACTTTGCCTCTGACTAACTCCCCTTATCTCTGCACTCACTGGGCTCTCAGGCCGACCCGATCACAGACACGCCTCCGAGATTGCAAGGTCAACAATGGTGTATTTGATTCACCACAGAGGTTAGCTGAGGGGGAGCAGTGTGCAAAGAGTTTGGCCGTGTTGAGCAGTCATCTCTAGTACCCAATGAACAATTCTTTCAGAAGTTTAATTTGCACGCATTATACTCTTGTTACTAACTCATATCTGACTCATAATAACTTGACTATACTAACTTATATTAACCTGACTATACTTGTCACTTACTCTACATCATGACAGTCAATTTACACTTTTTCACAGAGGTGAATATCCTAGTGCACCAATGGGGTCAGTTCCTCTGACTCTCCCCTGAGTCCCGCTGAGCTGGTGTAAATGGCGTTGATACTTAAGCTTACTTACTGACCCAGGTACAGTAATGGCGTCTCCTTTCTCTCTTCCAGAACTGTGGCCGTGGTTACTACAGACAGCGGAGGGGGCTGTACCTGAGTCAGTGCGTGCCCTGCCGCTGTAACGGCCTCTCAGATGAGTGTGAGGACGGCACGGGCCGATGCCTGGTGAGCATCGTGCTTCCTTGCTCCCTCTTCTTTTGTCTCTTTCCTTGCCTCCTTCACTTTCCCTCTCTTTTGTCTCCCCTCTCTCCTTCATTTTCACACTGTATCTTTTGCTCTCTCTCTCTCCCCGCCTCTCTCAAAGTCCCCGTGTGAGGTGCCAAGATTGACATGCCCCTCAAGACGTATTGACCCAGATTGACGCCCAGATTAGAATGATATATTAATCTAAATTATACGTTATTATATGCCACAATGATTCAGGTGAACAGTCACAGCCTTGACCACAAGTTCCCTTTCACTTTCAGATGTGTCTGTTCACCTTTAGGCCTCACACACAGAGCTGTAATATACAGGGTCATCCATACATTTATCATACTAGTGTTAGATTTCTGTATGTTTTCATTTGGCAGTCAATCTCCTCATTGTAAAACACATATTTTGCTGTATGTTTACTTTTTTGAAATTTATCAGATGCTCTCACCCAGAGCCAGATGCTATGCGTCTAACATGAGTAGAATTAGAGTTGTCCAAAATGTGTGGATTTTTCACATTATACATACATAAAACATATCTTCCATATTAACTCAAACCAGCTCCTGGTCACCGGAATAACATTGGTATTGATTTCACATGCATTTCATTGATATTTCCTCCACCTTCCCCGAATTTTCCTAAATTACCTGTTTCCCGCATTACCCCCATGGAGGTGCTCAGGATTTAACGCCTCGGCGGGATTCAGATCCTAATCGGGGGGAGGTGGGGGGCGGGGAGAGTTTTGAAAGCTTCACATTGACACGCAGGTGCCATACTGCACCGCATTGCTTCAGCTGCAATTCCCGCAATCCCTGCAATCCATTTGGCTGAGCTCTTGCATACTTTCCCCTTCAGTTCCTCTCTCAAGACCAGGCCTGAGATCAGCGGTGGGGCCACAAAGGAGGGAGAGAGAGCAGGGGTCTGTGCCTGCTGCTCTGCAGAACACAGAGCAATCTCACCATTGCTGTAACATGGGGACAGGCGCAAAAAATAATCGAGTAGATTCAAATCAGGAAACACAAAAACAAGACTGACCTCTTTTTTTCCATTAATTGATCTGTTTCAATTCCTTACCTGAGCGTTTCAATCTTTTCTTTTCTTTTTTCCCCACAAACTTGAAAAATCATTCTTCAATATAATGTGTAGTGTTTGTAGCATGTAGTGTACATAGCAGTGTATGTGGCCCATATTGAACATACTATTTCTAAGGTCTCCATAAGGGCAGTAGTGTAGAATAGTGGTTAAGGAGCAGGACTTGTAACTGAAAGGTTGCTGGTTTGATTCCCTGCTGGGGCACTGCTGCTGTACCCTTGACAAGTTAACTATGTGTCAGTGTTATTTATAATTGTCCCTATAAAGCTAAACTAATGGAACACCTGTAAATATCATTGACCTTTTTCACAAAATTATCACTGAGAGACCCTTAAGGTCTTAAGGTCTGGTGACTGTCCTTTTGCGTTTTTCCTCGGTGTGAGTAGAACTGTGGTTACAACACCGCCGGCGACCACTGCGAACGCTGCAAAGAGGGTTACTATGGGAATCCTGCTCAGAGGACCTGCCGTGTCTGCCCGTGCCCCTTCACCTCGCTGTCTAGCAGGTTTGTGTCTGCACCTCACCTGTACCTTATGTGTTTGAACCCAAGCCTCAATTTTACACGGTCATTTTAGGGTGGAGTAACTTGAGATAGAGTCCAGTGTGGTTTTTTTTCTGTTTAGCACATAATAGTCTACCAAGCAAGCAGTTTGTTGTGTTTTCATTTTTGTCATAAGATGAATAACCTGTGATTGTGTAATCAGGAGACATATTTGCACAATGTCTTTCAAGGTTTTTTTTTAAATGTGGTTTTCTTTTTTCTGTAATGACACGTGTTGAGACTTGCCTCCTGTAAATATTGTGAAAAGACTTCAAATTGCGTTAATCTTGTTTTTACAGTTTTGCCACTAGCTGTAGGGATCTTCCTGAAGGATTTGAATGTGTGTGTAAACCAGGCTACACTGGACTCAGATGTGAAAGGTCTGTACTGCACCGAAATAAAAAAAAAACACGCACATTGAAAATTGATATTGGGGGGATGTTGTCTCCACCATCTTCATGCTGTGAATAGGATCGGGGCTGACTGATCAAAACAGAGAGGCCTGAGTTTTGGGTCAAAATGCCTCAGGGTCCTCAGCCCAGAGCACGCAGTCTGGGTTAATGAGGACAGAAACTGCTAGCATCGCTATCCCAGACTACACATTTTTCAGAGTACATCCTTTTGGTTAATGAGGGCAGAATCTCCCAGCATCCTCAGCTAAGAACACAAGCCTTTAAGGCTATGGAAAACATCCCGGAAGTACTGAGACTCAGTCAGTGATGACTACATTGATGAGGGGCCTCTGATGCAGACCTCTTCCTGTCCTGCAGATGCGCTTCTGGTTACTATGGCAACCCAATGGCATTCAGAGGAAGCTGTCTGCCCTGCAATTGTGACACTGGAATCTGTGACTCCAGGACTGGGGGTAAGTCTGGAACACACACACACACACACACACACACTCGGATACACTCACACACCCACACTAACGCACACATGGATACAGACACTTACATGGCAGCACACATATACACAGATACAGGCAGACACAGACACACACACACACACACACACACACATACACATGTATGGATATAGACATTCACACACCCCTGCACACACAGATACAGACACAGACACACACACACACTCACATACACACACTGATACGCACACTAACATACATATGGACACAGACACACACAAAAACAACCCACTGTCAAACACATGTTGAGTAGTGAATTAAGGATATAATCATGATACATTTCACCTTTAAGGAAAAACGTCTTGTCATTTCATTAATTATTCAGAACATGTAGCTTCATGTTTATTCCAATGAAACAAAATCATACTGATGTACCATAGCACCCCTTAGCAATGGTAAATATTTACTCTTCCTGCGTAGACTTATCCTGACTGATTCCAAAGAACGAACGATACAGCCTAGATTGAATCTCAGCCAGATTCAATCTACCCTCAACGTGCCTTGCCCTTAAACTTGAGCTCTGTGTTTTCATGTTTCTTATACCACCAAGGTTAACAAAAGATGCTGTTTAAGAAAAAAAAGGTCTCTTGCATAAGCTTCACAACTAGAACTTAAGGACAATGCATGTGGTGGTTAGACTGAACAGATCCATTGGTGCAGTATGTCAGTATACAACCTGCATAAATAATAGGTTGCAAATGATACAGTACAATCTGTTGAGTCTTTGTTCCTCTTCTGTTGTAGAGTGCATAAATAATGTGGAGCCAAACAACCCTAACAATGGTGACCAGTGCCAAGGTTTGTGACATCACTTCTCCAGTTTGATGCGATGAGGCCATGTATTCCATGTTGAACATAGGGGTGTGTCACATTCCGATTGGTTCTCGTAACACCTGCACGTGTTCAGGGGCATGCCAAAGTCAAACACTGTTGTGGTACAGAGGGATATGACCCAGCAATCTGGGGCCGAGAGTCAATCTAACCGCAGAGCAAACTGTCGGTTTAAAGAAATGTTGAGCCTTTTGTTTTTCTTAAAGACATTACAAGTTTGGCAACGGAAACTGTTAACTGTAAATGTGTGTAAATCAGCAAAAACGACTTCCTTAAATTTGAGTCCTGACAAAAAGGCCAAAGCACACTGCAGGTAGACTGAATCTCAGCTCATGTCTACTTGTTAATATAAAACACATTTTGTGGTTTTCCAAGCATGCAGTGTCCCCACCTTACCACTGCCTCTAGCTGAACTGTTCTGACTGCATTCAGGCATAACTAAACGATCCGCTCGGAACGCAGTATGTCCTCATGCACTGTTGTTGCTGTCAGAGTGTGACAGCTGCGTCCAGGCCTTGCTAATCGATCTGGAGGGGATGGATGACGAACTGGAGTCGCTGAAAGCCCAGCTGAAGAATATCAGTGGTGGAGTGGAGGCTCAGGAAGCACTGAAGAAGCTGGAGGATGCCATTGCTGTAACAAAGGTACCGAGATCTCATTGGATCTCATTACACCCTGAGAACTGCTAACTAGATTTACATAAATAACTTGGATAAAGTGACATAAATTCAACAAAGTTTCAACACATCTCCAAGCCTGTATACACACACACACACACACACACACACACACACACACACACACACACACACACACATATTGTATATGTATCTGTATTCCTACTAGAATATAACCAGGTATGACACTGCAGTAGTAACCTCGAGCAATGTAACTAGCCTTATTTTATTTCAGACTTCAGAAAATTTCTGAGGACATCCAACCATACAGACTGATAGTATTTAAAGGTATAATCTATGTGAGTGGGAAAGAGTCTTTTAAGCAAATGAACAGTAGTTGTTCATTAAATCCACACTGCTGTCTGTAATGTGAAGCAGCCACACAGAGTTTAGACATTTTTATTGCATACACCCTCATCCCAGCTTTCAAGATCAGATGCAAGGTCAGAACAAGCACTTAGGTGCAGAACAAAAGGTAGGAAACCAGTGATAAAGCTCAAGGCAGAAAAACGGTGCTCAGATAAGCACCCAGGCAAATCCCATTATGGGTGTACACAGAATGCCTCGGTGGCGGAGTACAGATTCAACACAGCATGAGTGTGATTGATTCCCTTTGCACAGTGGTAAAGAGCGGGGCTTGCGACCAAAAGGTTGCTGGTTCAATTCCCTGCTTGGGCACTGCTGCTGTACCCTTGGGCATGATACTCAAAACACATTTGCCTCAGTAAATATCCAGCTGTATAAATGGAGAACATGTAAAAATTGTGTCCTATGGAAGGTGATCTGGATAAATTTGTCTGCTAAATGACAATAATGTGATGTTTAGCTCAGGTAGCTGGTTGTTGCTTGAAACCAGTGGCGGCTGGTGAGCTGGAAACAGGGGAGGCTGAAACATTACCTTTAAATCTATCATTACTTTCAACCTGTTCCCCTTTATCCTCCTTGATTAACAATAAAACAAATAATTCACTGAATAATTGACACCAATCGTGTAAATATAGTAAATGATTATGCTCGTGAAACAGCGCAGATTGTCTGTAGTTTGTGTGCTTGCGAAAGCTACAACGTGAGATTGTTTAATTAACAAGGATGGCATTTATCGATGTAAATTACGTTAAATGCTCATGACACATCACAGCTTTTGTGAGGTCTGTGTTCTAAACATTATTGTTCATTGCACTCAACCTAACCTAAAAGTTTATTCTCAGTAATTTAAATCGATCTAACTAAATTTATCTCCGTTTTGTAATTTGAATTTTGTAACACAAGAAAGCTATAATGTGGAACATTTAAGAGAAAGCTTTGGGATTACTTGCCACTTAATTATTCACATTGCCACCCTAGCATTAGTTAGTATGAAGAGTGGGATGGGCCACAGTTAGCAGAGCCCAGCTGTGGTGTGAACAGGTGTGTTTTGAGTCTGCGCTGGAAAACGGACAGTGATCCTGCTGCTCTGACAGTTGTAGGGAGCTCAGTCCACCACTAGGGGGCAAAAGGGTAAGCGAAGGGACGTGGCGAGATGAAAGACCCTTCCAGGAGGGGAATGAGAGCGGCCTGGTGCATGGTGCGAATATTTACATTTGTAAGTACAGGAGTGCAGTTTTTCTTACTGCTCAGTAGGCCAGGACCAGGGCTTCGAATTGTATTCAAGCCATAACAGGTGGCCAGTGTGGAAAGACGAGGTGAGCTGTGACATGATAGATAGAGTTTTGGCTGGTTGTCAATCAGCTGAGCAGCTGCATTCTGAGTCAGCTGGAGAGGTCTGATGGCACTTACAGGGAGGCCAGCCAGAAGAAAGTTGCAGTTGTCCCATCTGGAGAATACCAAGGGTTGATCCAAGGGTTGTGCTGAGCTGCTAATAAAGAAAAGGGTGGATTTTAAAGATGTTATAGAGCAAGAATCTGCAGCTCTGTGTCACTGCTGCTATATTGTTAATGAAGGACAGGTTAGTGTCCAGCGCCGCCCCAGGTTCTTGGTGCTCTGGCATGATGACACACTCATCGCCGAGGTAGGAGAGGTTGTGTAGCGGTGATGACTTCACTGGCACGTACAGAAGTTAAAATGAGTTTTATGATCAGTGCTCTTAAAATAACCATAAAGGAAATCTTTTCTTGTCTCATAGCATAGAAAGTGCTTAACAAAGAACTGTAACTCAGCATAACACAACACCTCAGGTAATTATTATGAGCGTTAAGCTGAATTGATGTTGTTTTTTTCTTTTGATTTCAGGCTCTGGTGGAGAAATACAACTCTTCTGTCTACACCCAGGTTTCCAAGGTCGGGGTATTGGATGCGGATGTGAGCAGCTTTAATGAAGATATGGGCCAGCTCAGAGAAAAGGTATGCACCTGTCTGCATCTTGGGAGGGTAATGGGAAATGTTAACATATAGGTACAGGTAGGAGAGAACACCTGAAACAGAGTTTTTATGGAGGTACAGATAGGAAAGCACACTTGAAACCGAGCTTTCATAGAGGTACAGACAGAAAAACACACCTGAAACAGATTTTTTACAGAGGTACAGACAGAAAAGCGCACCTGAAACTAAGTTTTTGTACAGGTACAGGTAGGAAAGCACACCTGAAACTTTTGACAGAGTTTTTGTTTTTCCATTACCCTCATGTTGGACAATGCTTCTTGTTACAGCAGGCGTTACACAGACCATTTGTTTCGCTCGCGGAAAGAAAAATAATGTAAGATGTGGCCAAACACAGCCAAGGTATCATCAAAACAAAACAGTGTATCTTGAGCCCTCTGGGTAAAAAGTGACACATGTCAACCCTGCAGAATAACCATCCTCAGGTGAAAAGAGAACACTTTAGCCAGAGCTTCTCAAAGCTGGGTTTGCATCAAATGAATCTCATGTTTATTTGCCTGCTGTAAAAATCATTTGTCCCTGCTGCTTTGAGTTGTTTTTTTGACGGTCACACTGAATTGAAAAGAACAGTCTGGATCTTCGTAAGCACCAGCCTTAGTGTGCTTTGTTTTGGTCCAGGCTGACAGGATTGTCCAGACTGCACAGGAAGTGGTGGACAGCACTAACGAGACTCACCAAAGAGCTGCAGATCTGGCATCCGAGACCCAAAACCTCCTCCAGAATATACAAGGTCTAAAATATCATCTTACTCATTACTAAACAAAGCACACCAGACCATTTTGTGTGTGTGTGTGTGTGTGTGTGTGTGTGTGTGTGTGTGATGTGAAGTGTGTGTGTGTGTGTGTGTGTGTGTGTCTGTGAGTGGTATAACCCTCATGCCTTCAAAGCAAGACAGCACAGGACAGTTCATCTCTTGTTATAGGCATGTTACTGTGTCTGCAGGAGACTTTTCTCTGGACAGACTATAGTCAGAGGTGACATTGTTAGGTACAGTATGCTGTGCCACAGTTACTGATCCTCTACATTGAGTGTTTTACCAGTGACAATGCTGATGAAGTTTGTTTGTGAAGGCTTGGACATGGTGCATGATAAAAAAGGGAGTTATTCATCTTGCCTGAGCGTTTCAAGCATTCCTTCCTTGTCAAGATGGTGTGTGTGTGTGGAGGAGGGTGTATGTGTGGGTGTGTGTGTTATGTTTTATACACCTGCAGATGTGTATGTATGTCTGTATTTGTGCAAGTATGTGTACACATGTGTGTGTGTGTGTGTGTGTGTGTGTATGTGTATTTCTGTGTGGGTATGTGTCTGTGTCTGTGTGTATGTGCCTGCGTGTGTGTATACATGTGTGTGTGTATGTGTGTGTGTGTGTGTGTGAGTAGCAGAGAGGCGATCAGCACTGCAGGAATGACTCCTTCCTGACCTTTGACCCTGACTCTGACTGCATGCACACAGATCTCCTGAAGAAGCTGAAGGGGGCGAACTCCAGTGTGAGCACGGAGGAGGTGGAGAAGATGCTGACGGAGGCCCGGCGCCTGGTTCGCCAGATGGAGCTGCATGACTGCACTGCCCAGAGGGAGGCAGCTGAGAGGGAGAGGGAGGAGTCACGCAAACGTAGGGCTCCTCCCTCCGGCCATCCCACTTCCTCTCTCTCTCTCTCTCTCTCTCTCTCTCTCTCTCTCTCTCTCTCTCTCTCTATCTCTCTCTCTCTCTCCTCTCTCTGTCTCTCTCTCCTATCTCTCTTCCCTCTCTCTTTCTCTCCTCTCTCTCTCTCTCTCTTTTTCTTTCTCCTCTCTCTCCTCTGTCTCTCTATCTCCTGTCTCTATCTCATTCTCTCTCTCCTCTCTCCTCCCTCCCTCTCTCTCTCTCTCTCTCTCTCTCTCTCTCTCTCCCTCCCTCTCCTCTCTCTCTCCCTCTCTCCCTACCCACACATCACGCATCACGCATCACTTCCTCGAAAACCCTCATATTTCCATCACTGTCTCCAGGTTATGGATGTCCTTTCCACTGTGTTGGAGACCAGGCCAAATTTTTACCCCTAAGATGCACTGTGGGGCCAGAACAATGGTCAGCCATGAGAGAAACATGATGTAGTTGCAAAAAATTTTAGAACAACATCTTCCTCGTCATCATTATTTCACTATTGGATATAGTAATCTACAACACTGTTATTGTTACTATCCATGTAAATTAAGCAATTTATCTGGCCAGATAATTAATCTGATTTTTACATCTGTTAGTTTTGGATGTCTTAAATGCATGCTACAAACAGAGTGAAATGTAAAAGATCACAGTTAATCGATAACAGTTAATTTCAGTGGTATTCATTTCTTAGTGTGAGGCCCACAATTCCTAGCTAGCAGCAGTGGTTTCTTGGTAGAGATTATCGTAGCAACTGTGTGTACTTGCTATGTTGTGGTCATCTTTTATTCTCCACTAATCTACCATTCAATGTTCTTCACTACTCCACTATACCAGGTATATGGTTGTCATAAAGGTGGAGGAGCTGATTATGGCAAGAAAGTCACTTGCCTGTCTTGACAGTTGAAATATGGTGGTGGTGGAAATATACGATGACATATGAAGTGAGTGACAGATGTCCTGCGCTGGCATTTCAGTCCTGCACTACATCCAAAATAACATGACCCAGCCACAGGCCAGGAACCAGGATGCGGCCGACCGAATCGCTGGGTTGTTGAAACAGTACGAAGCCAGACTGAAGGACTTGGAGGAGGCTCTGGGAGAAGCTGACCGTGCGGTGGGGAGGGCAGTTGACCACAACAGACGCAACGCCGCCGCCCTGGAGAACATTCTGGTAATTGCACGGTTCTGGACTGGGATTTCATTGGCATTCTCACTTGGTAAAAAGAGTGAGAAGTATTCTCAAAAGGGAATCAGAAATTTATGCCACCCCAGAGAGAAACCCACTATTGCTTTACAAAGGACACAATTATTCTGCTTTGCCAGCTTTGTAAATCTGTTCAATTGGTTTCATATATTATTGCTAGCTGACCTACTTGAGTCTGATAATTGAGCACAATGCCTCAGATTCAGTTTAACTGAGGTCCGCTTTGTCCTCCACCTAGATTTAAGGACAGTCCATTGCAGTTTGTTTGAACAGAGGCCTGGGAATTATGGGAAAATCAAGATGTGTCATGAGTGTGCTTCATTGCTCTGTAAAACTGAGGAAAAAGTGCCAATGAGTGACATTTCTTTGTGTTTATTAGCAACGTTCAAAGGAACTGGAAAAGGAGCGTGACATGGTTGCTGGGCAGATTTCGATGGCCAGGGATCAACTAAGTGACATAGCAGATTTACTAAAAATGCTGGAAGACATCAAAATGGTAAGAAAGAAAGTTCAAGAATGGTAACCTTTTGGTTGGCTGTTGTGACAAATTGTAGAAGACTTTGAAAGGGACTTTGTAATCTTACAGAACCAGCTGCATGCGTCTACATGAACTCTTTTATATTTGTAAAATAAATGTTAAACTGTATATTCCCTGTGTAAGTGGTATGACTGACCTCAGTCGGAATACAGAAGGTTTTTCTTTCAGAGCTGTGGAAAGTCTACTCTCTCTTTGCAGATGCAGTCAGGTACTGACTTGCCTCAGATTCAGATGATAATCAGTGTTGGCAGTCTGTGTGAGGTTACCCTCATTGCAGCAAATGTACAACTAAATCCTGCATACTGTTAGCGATGGGAGAATGAGGCTTCATAAACCCCACAATGGATCGAATTACCATCTGCTGAATTACCATTCTCTGAACCTTTCAAAAGGCTTTCAGAGTGAACTACCGACAGCTTGCATTGTGTTGTCATGTTGCGCATGCCACACAAGTCATGCACCTCAGCTCCATGGCAACGGTGTATGAAGTGAAACGTCGTGGGGTAGCGTCAAATACAGGGAGGTTGTGCCACACGCCGTCAAATAAAAAACGTTCGCGTGAGGTCCTGGAAAATAAAAATTAGTGCTTGAATAAGTGGTTTAAAGTCCTTGGATGTGACAGAGTGATGTCCATTTGAGGCGTGTGAGGGGTTCTGTGTCATTTCTCCCCAGGATTATGAAGGACTGGCAGCTCTTCTCGATGGGGCCAAAACCAAGCTCACCCAGAAGGTGAACGACATCGCCAGGGCCGCAACGAAGGAAACCGTCGTCGTGTGGGCCGAGAAGCACGCCGAGGAGCTTGACCGGCTGGCCAGAGAGTTGCAAGAGTAAATATCCTCAGTTCTCCCTTTGGGTTTGACCACAGCGGGACTGAGAGTGACTCAGCCTATCTCCAGGGTTTTTAGTGCATGACTCACGCATCTGTCAGGGCTGGTTAGGGGTACAGTTTCTGGATGGGGCACTGCTGCTGTACTCAAGATAGCACAGTAGCAAGATACTCTTTTACGCTTTCCCCCCTTATATGTAAGTCTGCTTTAGAGTTAGCAGCACACTGAGCTCGTCTCTGTACTTGTGCAGAAGCTCAGAGGCATGACAAATGCATTCCCCCAAATCACTTGGATGCAGCCAATGGCTGTATTTCTCACTACAAGTCACAGAAGTGCAATACAGTACAATGGGTGCTCATTGGCTGATGTCATCTGAGAAACAGATAGAATAGAGTAGAATAAACACATAGAATGAAGTGGCTTCATTCCACAGGGGTGAGTCTGTTGGCAGGGGTTGCTTGTGTCACCATCATCAGGCACTGTTCTGATGAATCATAGGGTGTCTGACAGAGGCGAGATGAGCATCCCCTGCTAATAAACTGACCCCTATCCCGGGTGGAAAAAAGCTAGTTTATTCTATTGGCTCCCATTTATCATTGGCTGATGACACGGGTGGGATCGAACCCGGGCCTTAGAGTTCAGCTTGCCCTCACTGAGCAAGTTACAAGTTACGGGAGGCAGTGTAGCATAGTGGTTAAGGAGCAGAACTCATAACTGAAAGGTTGCCGGTTCGATTCCCTACGGGGGCACTGCTGCTGAACCCTTGGGCAAGGCACCTAACCCACAATTGCCTCAGTAAATGTCCAGCTGTATAAATGGATAACATTACAAAAACCCGTGATTGATGTAAGTCACTCTGGATAAGAGTGTCTACTAAATGCCAATAATGTAATGCAATCTGCAATACCTCCATCAGACAGCAGGGGGCGTGAATGTCGCTCGGAGACAAGGGTCAGCAGCGTGTTGTTGTTGCTGCGTCTACAGGGCGGTGAGGAACGCCAGCGACATCCAGGACGTGCACCGTGCCGTGGATGCCATCAGCGGGTACCGCGACATCATCGACGCGATCGCCGCTGCGGCGGAGGCGGCCGAGCGGGCGAAGGAGGCTGCTGATGTCGCCCTGAGCGTGAGCTGACCGACCGCGGTCGTGCTTTACAGATGCAGTCCCAATGTGCGGTCACGGGGCAGCGATCCTGTTCACTGCGAGCCCTGAGCCAATGAGCTTATGTCATTGAGCTGTCAATCATAAACTGACCTACCTGTCTCGCCTTTGTGCCGGTTATCTTCCCAAAGTGTATTCTAAATGTGCTCTTACCATCTGCTGAATGCCAATAATGTAACGTAACATAAGATGTAGTGCTATTCATTCATTAACGTTGAATGATTTTTGAAATTTTTTTTTGTCACATCCTGCAGTGCCTCTATTGGTGGATTTATTTCTGCAGGATGTTAGGAAGGAGGGCCTACCTGACAGGGCCCGGGACTTGAAAGACCAGGCCAGCACCCTGCTGGAGGAAGCCAAGGAGATTCAGGCAAATCTGAACAGTGCGTGTCTGCAAATGTCTGTCATTTCAAATCAGTCCACTATTTAGTGCTTTTGACCGAAGCGCTGTCTCTGTTTTACCCCTGTGTAGAGTGTAGAATTACAATGTTGACAAAAACTTTGCACTTTGCATTTTGTAAGTATTAATCTCCCGTCCAAACAAGGCACAGACATTACATTTAATCTATAAAGATAAAAGCTTTTCCTTTACTGCCTAGAGTCTTATGATTTCATTCCTAATAATTCCTTGCTGGTCAGTTTCATCTTTGTCTGTCAGATGTATGGGATGTTTTCAAAGGCTGCAAAGCACTTGGCTTGCTGACACCACTCATCTGTGAGGGTCCCTTCACTGTGACACACAGTAAAAGAGATCTTCATCATCCTCTCCATAGAGTCTTCAGATGAACAGAAAGCCCAAAGGAAGCGCATAGATGAGGCCCAGAGGAAGAAAAACATGCTGGAGGAGGACCTTTTGAAAGCCTGGCAGAAGCTGAATGAGACCAGAAGAGGCAGGTGGACCTGTAAACATGACTAAAATGTCTGCCTTAGAGATCTGTTTCCACACCGTTTGTGATCTTGCAAGGTCTGACATGAAGAGCATTTGTAGGGGAGTTTTAAAAACTCTGGAATCCTTCAAGGCTAGAGAGGCAGAATCAGTCTGAACTGCAGGCCATGGAAACGCTAAGATGAGCTGTATTTTTTTATTACAGGCCTTTTGTTTTCTTTTGTCCTCATGTTTGACTAAGTTCAAATTTACAGTAAGCTGGAGTGGCTCATTCAGCAAGATATTCGCTTTGAACACAGGATGAGTCAGATTGGGTTACATAAAGGAGAAAAAAGCGTTAAAAAAACAAAATGATTTCCAATTTAGACCACTGAGGAGTCATGGGAAAAGGGAGAGGCCTGCAGTTGCTCATCCTGTGTACTTTATGTTACAGATGACATTGCCGAAGTCTTAAATGAAGCCAAGGGAAACGTGACTCTTGCCAATGACACAGTCAACGATGCGATGGAAAGGCTCAGCTTTTTGACAGAAGGCTTGGACAAGATTAACGTGACTTCTCCTGGCTTGGACTTTGACGGTATCCTGAAGGACCTGAACGAAACGGGTCAGCGCCCAGGCTTTTTTGCAGTATATGCGCTTTCCTGCAGACTGTCTCAGGGTCCACTCTCAATTAGTAAATCACTGACAAAGATACAAAATATGTCATTTTAACATCTCTTGCAATGTTTTCCCATCTCACTCCTCATATCATTCTTCTACCCTGCCACACTGGTCCTTAAACATTATCATCCTCCCTCTCTCTTTTGTGTCAGAATCTAAAGGCTCTTTCGCACTGTGTTCAATGTGTGGCCTTGTTTGAATATGCATGTCAGTCTGTAGGTGAAATAAGTCACACAGAAGCAGGACAGGGAAGTTTTCTCTGATGCAATTCATTAGCTGTCGTACAAGCATCATTCAGGCCATTTCTCTCTAACAAAAGAGGGGGATTTGATCCAATCAGAATCCCTAACAGCAGGGTCGGGTGACATGCAGGACCCTACGTGAGAGAGGGTTTGAGTAAACTTGCGCTCTTTTCTTCCGCAGTGTCGAATCTGACAGACACCCTCACGCCGCTCCTGAACCAGACGGAGGAGCTGAGCTCCCGGGTCCCAGCCCCCGGCAGCAACGTTTCGGAGAGCATCCGCAGGATTAAAGAGCTAATTGAGCAGGCCAGGGACACCGCCAATCGGGTCAGCCCTCACACACTCCCCCTTGTTAGCTTTACCTGCTAGCTGGTACCTCGCCTAGCCAACCCTTGGATCTTTGTCATGCAGTACTCCTAATATTGTTGACTCTGTATGGTTTTTCGCTTGTGTTGTATTGTACCTCACTCGTAAGTTGCTTTGGATAAAAGCATCTGCCAAATGAATAAATGCAAATGTAAATGTCCCCCTTGCATTATATTAAATTATTGTCATTGAGCAGATGCTCTTACAAAGGTTACAGTTTTTTAACATGTCAACTATCTACACATATGGATATTTACTGAGGCAATTGTGGGTTAAGTACTTTGCCCAAGGGTACAGCAGCAGTGCCCCAGTGGGGAATCGAACCAGTAGCCTTTCGGTTACGAGCCCTGCTCCTTAACCACCGTGCTACACTGCCAGTATGTGCTTCCGCGCTAATATTGATGATTGGATCACCCTGTTGTTCACCTCTCCAATTTTTCTGTGGCCACGGATGTCCCTGTCTCTGTCGTCATGACCCCAGCCGAAAAAAAGGGCCTTTTCTTGTCTGTTTGTCCCACACGTGCCCCCAGATACCGGTCCCTATGGACTTTGCGGGCGATGGGTACGTGGAGATGAGGCCCCCTACTGACCTGGAGGACCTGAGGGCCTACACCGCCATTGAGCTGACCTTGCAGAGGCCTCTTCCTCCCAGCAGGGGAGACAATAGGCGCGTCCGCCGCCAGAGCTCCGGAGACATGTTCGTGCTGTACCTCGGCAACAGGAACGTGAGTTTCTGGCAGAGGAACCATTTTGGAAAAATTTGTTTCTGAAAAGTCATACATTACAATAGATGTATATGTACACACTTATATACATACATATATATATACTGTATATATATATATGTATACATACTAGGGGTGTCCCCGACTAAGAATTTACATAGTTGAATCTGATTTGTCAAGTCTTGCCTATCGTCGACTGATTGTCGAATCATGTTTTTTTTTGCTCATTGATCCATATTCTTTCTGTCACACACAGAAACAACTTGATAATGAAACGACCAAATCTGAAACGAGGCCACTGTCAAGTGTCGGCATATCAAACATCAAACAAAGTGGCATATAAAAAATGACCATAACAAACTACAGGTTTAAATAACAAAGGGGCTAACACATGCCTTGGATTTTTAAATTTTTGAGTTAAGGTGAACCCCTACAAGCTATAAATTAAAGGCAATATGGAATAAACATTATTAGTTAAACAATTCCTTAACATTAACATAAAATTAACATTTTAATGCCAGGAAGTGCAGAACAACGTCAACGTTAATGTTTGTGTGCTTGCGAAAGCTAAATCGATAAATGCCATCCTTGTTAATTAAACAATCTCACGCTGTACCTTTCGCAAGCACACAAACTACAGACAATCTGCGCTGTTTCGCAAGCATAATAATTTACTCTGTTTACGCAATTGGTGTTGAGTATTCTGTGAATTATTTGTTTTATTGTTAATCAAGGAGGATAAAGGGGAACAGGTTGAAAGTAATGATAGATTTAAAGGTAGTGTTCAGGCTTCCCCTGTTTCCAGCTCACCAGCCACCACTGGTTGACACAACTTGCATTTGACTTTTTTGGATCATCTTTGACTTGTTCAAAATGCTCCCACACTTTTGAAGTTTTTTTTTTTTTTCCCCAGACATTGTGAGCTATTAGGTAGCTAAAAAGATTTAAAGCCCAGCCAAGATGCTGCTCCAATGGTCCCGCAAAATTGGATAGTGCTTAGTCTACCATGGTGATTTATTCATGCACACTAAGGAGATTGATTAAAAGCACATGAGTTATTTTCCAATTTTTATTAACAGTATTATTAATAGGCTGATATTTATACCAAAATAGGCTATATATCATGATTTATTGGGAGAAACCAATGATCCTTGTTTCATAACCACATTTTGCGACGATTTGACTGTGAGATTGGCAGTCGAATCAGGCTCCTTAGATCGAATCGTCGAATAGTCAACTATTCGGGGTCACTCCTAATACATACACACACTTTTCCAATAGTGTGTGTGAGGTTATATATGATATAAGCATATACAAATTTAAATGTAATATAAATGTATGTACACTTATAATAGTTATATAACAGTATACGTGTATATTATATACACATATATAATCTTATTATTCATTAATTGACTATTAATTACAGCATTATAGCAAAGCAAATACAGAATTTGCATCTGTGTATTTTGCATGCTGTTTGTCAGAGTTCACACAGTTGTTTTTGTTTTTCTAATATAAATATGTAGATTTATAATAATATCATTTTTTACATAAAAGTATAGCATTTTGTGTTCGTAGCCTGTAAAGTGGAGCACAGAGAAACTTCAGCAGAGACAGCCCGGTAGTAACAACACAAGCTTTCATTGGGTTTGAGACGGGGCTCCCAGCTCATCTGGTGTGCATTAGCTACAGCATCGGTAGCTTATCAGTGTAGCTACGAGAGAGTGGCCCGGTGTGCTAGTGAGCAGCTTGTGTTTCTCCCGTCAGTCTTCCAAAGACTACATCGGCATGGCGCTGAAGAACAACGTGCTCCGCTGCATTTACAGCCTGGGAGGAACCGAGCGCGAGATGGCATTGAGCCCCATCACAGAGTCCTCCTCAGAGACGACCGTCTGGGACAAGGTGGACTTCTACAGGTGCGCGGTGATGTCTTTCATCGAGCATGAGCGGGCTTTGATTTTATCTGGTCCTCACTGTATGTGAGATCTCATTATATATATTTTTTTTCGTTTCATAGAACACCAGGGGGCTTTAGTTTTATTTGGTCCTCACTGTAGATGAGATGTCATTATGCCTTTTTTGTTTTTACATTTCTGTCAGGATCTACCAAGACGCCAAAGTCGTTTTCACCAAATCGTACAATTTGAGGGACCCAGACGCTCCCCTATCTGAGACTGCACAGGGAGACTCTGTCAGGACCCTCCTTGACCTGGATCCCAAGCAGGTGGTCTTCTACGTGGGCGGATATCCCAAGGACTTTGAGGTAAATAGTTCACCCCCACTTTTTCAAACAACAAATCAATCAATCAATCAATCAAATTGTATGAATATGTGAGGTATGAAAATTTGTATTTTTAAAACATTTTAAAAATGTGTATTTTTCAGATGTGTACAAACAAATCATCAACATTTCCACATACACAATTCAAATATTTAAGAAACGTCCTTGAAAAGACATTAATAATTCAATTCAGACATATTATGGAAATGTTTTACACATTATTTATCAAGTGCAATATATAGATATTCTAGATGCATTTTTTTCCCATGTCAATCATGACAGTGGATCTCAATATCTTGTTCATCAAAGCAGTCTCCTTACATGTGAACTTTGACCTCTGTCGCTCCCCCAGCCACCAGAGTCACTCCGTTACCCCATGTACAAGGGGTGCATCGAATTCTACACTTTGAATGACCAATACATCAGCCTGTACAACTTCCAGAACGCCGCCGGGGTGAACAAGCAGAAGCCTTGCAAGAGGTGAAGTCCTGCCGTTCACCGGCAGGGAAGTCGCACAAGTCCCAACCGCCAGCGTGGTTTTGTGCAGTGTTGCAGAAACCCAAAGGACCAGGAAACGGGGTCATTCAGTAGATCACCACCCATGGGGAAAGTACAGTACACTGTGTGCATTCATAAAGTAGTCTATGAGCTTTACAGTGATGGCTATGACCCCATACAATTAAGACACCTTGAGGTTGAAAACAATGAGGATTATATTAATAAGCAAGTGCATTCTCATTTTGGTGGTGAAGCTATATCCGTGTAAGAAGTGAAGAATGCAACCAATCATGAAAAACACTGCACTGGTATAAACTACTAACCTTATTATACTAGCCTTATTATACTGTATGATATAATAATTTAGTTATTAACCTTTGACTGGATTGCAAGTGGCACAGGGCAGTGTCTAGGATGCTTTCCCCTGGATTCAGTCAGACTGTGTTGAGGAAAATCTAACCAGTACAGTCATATAAAGGAAAAGTTGGCCTTCAATCCCAGCTTAATCCTGGCACCGTATCACAGTGACCTCTCAATTCAATCATAGACACAAAGTCACTTTGTCCTAATACAGCACCATGTTAGTCCAGGAAAGTGTTAGCACGCACTGTAACGCTTGGAGGCCTTAACTGAATGCAGGGGTTTGAGGTCACAGAGCCCACCATGGACAGCATCCCCACCGCAGTGAATTCACCCCCCTGGTCCCTCACACGGGGAGATAAGTGTGGTCCTTCTCGTAAGGTCGCGATGAGCAGAGTTAGAACAGAACAGAACGGAATAAGACTGTATGGATTCCCTGGGGGTAAATCGTGTTACCATCAATAGCTCTGTGGGTTTGTCTCTCACCTGGATGTCAAGTGTTCAGTTTCATTTCAGAGATTTTGTGACTCGTTCTTCCCTTTCCTTTGCAGGCCATCACCAGACAAACTGTATAAATACTTTGAAGGCACAGGGTACGCCAGGGTGAACATCACCGACGGGCAACAAATACACCGCTTTTTTCAGTTCGTAATCAGCCAATCGGAGAACGGCATGTTACTTTACATCAAAGGCCAGGTATGTTACATCGAATGTACGCAAAGGTGTCACTTAAGATAAGATAGTTGTTTCTCACAATGGTTAACATCAAATGCAGGTAGCACCTGTCTATGTAAGTGCTTTGTAAATTGCCCTAGAAGAGGGTGGCTGCTTATCAAATACATGCAACAACCTTTCTCACCCCTTTTTCACTGCACAAAATAAGGTGTGGAGGAGTTTACATCTAAAAATATTGGGGGAATAAAGTGTGGCAAAGATGGTGGTAGTTTCATTAGTGACCAGAGGGTGTCACTATAGGAAAACCTCCTGAGCTGAATTTTGTGGAATTTTTGGACACGTTTTGTGGACTTCATATATCGCACGGACTCTTGCTAAATGTTTTACAAACTCTTCATTCTTCATTCTAAATGTGTCCCAACAACCAGTGAAAACTTAACAGCTTTCAAAATAATTAAACTTTCTGATGTTTTTGACCTTTTTTTTCCAAACAGGACTCTCACTACAGCATCAATGTAGAAAAAGGCCACATAGTATTGCGTGGGAGAGAAGGTGACAAAGTTCTGGAAGAAAAGAGTGCCAGTAAAGAGTTCCCTTTGGTAAGAACAATTCTTCTCCCTAGAAAAGGTTCAAATGAGGAGAAGGGCCAATCGTCTGTAGTCGTGGACTGGCTATGGGACAGTGTGGGAGGGATTGGTGGCTGAATGAATCTGTCAAACAGACATGTGGATTTGGTCACCAGTTTTGGAGAGGATATATGTGTCTGCCAAGGAGAGAGGTGAAGGGGGCGGGGCCAGGATGGAGGAGAGACTGGGGAGGGGTCTGAGGGGGGAAAGGAGGGAGTTATATACTAATTGAGAAAGGCTTTTGTGACCAAAATCCAGACAGGTCCATAGACCTTGGTTGTCATGAATTCACATCCCTGGCGAAGGGGAGCTTCCACACAGTAGTTGATGGAATTTCTTTTCTGAGAAAATGTTGCTTTGTCTCTGTTTATTTCACAGCCTGAAGGCAAAGATATTCAAGTCATCTTACAGGGCCACAGCAAGAAGATCCTGGTCCGTGTCAGGGGAGCTGAAGTCATCAATGCTGATTTCATGGGGGGAATGTACAATACCTATTACATCGGGGGTCTTCCTGAGTTTCTGAGAGAGAGGTACAAATCTGTTCATTTACCATGGACATTTACATCATCAAGCTGCACTGCGTCAGACAGAAACCTATCCTTACGTAGAATCAACAGTGATCTGTTTGTGCTTAAAATATGAAATGTAACACATTAGGAGTATGTGTAACAATGGCAATATAGATACATTTTGAAATATATGTATGTATGTTTTATAAATGAAATTAAATGCATTTTTTACATTTGTAGATTTTATATGCTTAAAAACAAATGGAGTCAAAAACTAGAACACACTGGTACCTTTGTAAGGTGAATGAGGAGAGATCAGCTCTGAAGAATCTCATTAAAATGTTGCAATGTTCTAACTAGAGTGATCCTAGATTTTTTCTGGAAGAGGTGGGCAGTATTGTGTGTGTGTGTATGTGTTTCTGGGTCTGGAAATTGCGGCTTGGGATGTGTTTGCGTTCATGTGCAGAATATTGAATATGCAGTACTGCTCCGTGTCTGAGATGATTTATATGTGATGTGTGTGTGTGTGTGTTTGTTTATTCAGAGACCGAATTGCCATCCCGCCATTTAAGGGATGCATGTCGAACATAAAGCAGGATGGCAGCAATGTGCAGTTTGAGGAGGAGATAGGCATCCGTCCGGGATGCGCTAAACAGCTGCTGGTAAGCAGTCATTTTCTCAAAATGTGAAAGGATGTGAAAAATATTTTGATTTACAATTAACATTTTTCATAGGCAAAAGAAGCACACTCCACGGGAATATACAATACTGGTCACAAGTTTGCACACACCTGATTAAGACAAAGCAAAACATGCATTCAAGGACATTTTGATCTGAAGACCTATGCTTAAATGCTTTAAATTTTTTCTTAGGCAAATTTACATGGTGAAGTTGATGCCTATGTATGAATTTATTTACAAAAAATTAAATTTCGAAAAATGTTTTTTGGCTACTTTGAAGTATCTAAAATTTAAGATTTTGATTTGTTTAACAGGTTTTGATCACTTTATAATTCCTTTTGTGTTACTTCATAGTTTTGATGTCTTTATTATTATTCTAAAATGTGGAAAAAAAAACAATAAAGAAAAACCCTTCTGTGAGTAGGTGTGTCTGCACTTTTGGCTAGTGCTGTATTTGTTTTGTAGTACTGTTGCTCTCCCATGTGTGAATCTGCTGTGCAATACTGTGTTAGGTAAATCTGTTGTGTCTAACTGCTACTCTCCCATTTGTAAATCTGTTGTGTAGGACTGTTACTACTCAGTTAATCTGTTGTGTTGAACTGTTACTCTCCCATTGGTAAATCTACTCTGAACTGAAGTATTTATCTGATCGGTGCCTCTGCTGTGAAATACTTTTACTGTCTCTTCAGCTCATTTCTTGTGTTGTACTGTGACTGTCATGTTAAATGTACGTGGTGCAGTGTTGTGGGAGGAGCTTTATGCGTGACCTCTGTCTGACCTCAGGCCATTCGTGAGTCTACGTTCCATCTGGGCAGTTCCCTCTCTGCAGCGCCAAGGGGATTTGGGCTGACGGGCGACGTGATAGTCTCACTGGGGTTCAGGAGTACAGAGAACAAGGGTCTGCTGCTGAAAAACAGCCAGGGGGTGAGTTTCTCACCGTTAACCTGCTAACAGCCTGGGGGTGAGTGCCTACCAACTAACCCTCTAATAACTAGAGGGTGAGTATCTCACCGCTTACCCACTAACAGCCAGGGGGTGAGTGTCTCACCGCTAACCTGCTAACAGCTAAGGGGTGAGTGCCTACCAACTAACCCTCTAATAACTAGGGGGTGAGTGTCTCGCCGCTAACCTGCTAACAGCCATGGGGTGAGTTTCTCGCTGCTAACCCGCTAGCAGCCAGGGGGTGAGTATCTCATCGCTAACCTGCTAACAGCCAGGGTGTGAGTGCATACCAACTAACCCTCTAATAATCAGGGGGTGAGTGTCTCCCCACTATCTCGCTAACAGCCAGGGGATGAGTATCTCACTGCTAACCCACTACCAGTCAGGGGGTGAGTGTCCAACTAACCCTCTAATAAACAGGGAGTGAGTGTCCAACTAACCCTCTAATAACCAGGGGGTGAGTGTCTCCCCACTAATCTGCAAACAGCTAGAGGATGAGTATCTCACCGCTAACCTGCTAACAGCCAGGGTGTGAGTGCCTTCCAACTAACCCTATAATAATCAGGGGGTGAGTATCTCACCGCTAACCTGCTAACAGTCGGGGGGTGAATGTCTCACCACTAACCCGCTAACAGCCAGGGGGTATGTCCCTCAACACTAACCCCCTTACTGCAAAGTGGTAAGTGTTCACTTATGCACATTTGGCTTGAAAGTAACTTCAGTTGGTCTCTCATCTTCAAAGTCTACTGCACTTGAGAACAACAATGGCCCTCTGCTTCCGAGAGGAAGTAAGCCAGCTTCTTACACAGTGCTAGTGCCATTCTGTGCCAAGGATGGTGGGCCCATATTCTTCTAAACTTAAGATAATTTCAGAATTTGACCTTTACTTTCAGTTGTGTTGTACAAGAGGGAATCTAAGGAACCTTAAACAGAGCATCACTCACTGTAGCTTTTCCCACAAGCTCTTCCTGACTTGCGGGTCTCTCTTCCTGTTTACCCTTTGAATTCTGGGTGCACCCCAGACTCTTGCCCCTTGATATAACCTTCTGGGACTGTTTTCAGTTTATCTGGACATCATTTGGCATTAAGGGAAAACTGGATAATTACTCAGTTAAATTAGTTTTTCAGTGAATCAGTTGTGTTGTTCCCAGATATTCTGTGATCAGTTTCCAAGATGTAAATGCTGTACTTTAGTTCAGTCTTTTTTTTCCAATAGAATAATGGAATTGAACTATCATTGGATGATGGCTTTGTGGTTTTCAAATTTAATAACGAAGCCTGGAGGTCAAATAAAATGTACAAAGATGGGAAATGGCACTACCTGACAGCAGTGAGAAATGGCTCAAGGTAAGACAAATTTTGTATCACCTGATATTTTATTGGTACTTTTAAGGTTATATACAAGGTCACTAGACCCCAAACTATTAGAATAAAATATTTTATGACGACTTAAAGATAGCAAAACACTTTCTTTGAACAGCACTAATTTGATCTTACCACAATGTCTTTAATGTTAAGCAACAACATAAATCAGATTTTCAAAAGATATTTGAGCATTTATATGACATTGTGCTATTGACAAGGACTGAAATTAAAATCACATGTATAACTAACAAAAAAATTATCATTTCATGAATTTGCATCTCAAAGTTTAAGACAAAGCGAGCATAGTGCTGAGATAGAATGTGGATCTTGCTGTGATGTGTTTGCCGACATATGTGAAGCAATGTGATTTTGTTTTTACCAATGCACTTGCAACAGTCTCTCTGTGGATAGAGCTATAAACAATTGATTTATTCTGATTTTCATTGTAAAAGATTTGGTCAGTGGGCAAACTTGTCCAAGCTTGCCTTATGCAGTTGCATTTTGCACAGTCCATTCATACCGCTGAAGGTTTTATTAAAACGAATTATGTGAAGTAACTCCAACTGTAAAACAGCAGTACCCCACCAAAGGTGTGAACCAGCAACCTTCCAGTTGCTAGGCCAGTTCACTCACCACTACTCCACCTTTATTTAGTGCTGTAATGTTGAAATGTTGTAATAATTGACATCATATTATCGTCATTTAGCAGACAGATATACAGTGACTTATGCAGTGCATCTAATAAAGTGGCATTAAAAGTTACACACACAGGGCACCACTAACACACAAGGTTCAACAAATGTCAGTGCCAAACTGACATTGACAACTGACATTGCCAAACTGAGATCACAAGTGCTTGTCTACATCAACATGTAAGTGCAATGAAATGCACACAACATCAGGACTATACCATTTCAGATACAATGCTTACATGTACCCTGAAGTATTTATTTTATTTATTTATTTATCCTTTATTTAACCAGGAAGGTCCCATTGAGATACAATATCTCTTCTGCCAGGGAGTCCTGGTCAAGATGGGCAGCAAAATAAGATAAAAGTAACCTCCACGTTTATAATTACACATAACAGTGAAATACACTTCCACGTGTATAATCAAAGGCTGGCATTTAGCAGACGCTCTTATCCAGAGCGACTTACATAGGTTACAGTTTACACTGTTATCCATTTATACAGCTGGATATTTACCGAGGCAATTCTGGGTTAAGTACCTCACCCAAGGGTACAGTAGCAGTGCCCCAGTGGGGAATCGAACCGACTGTGGTAAGAGTTATGGGAATGCGGTATGTGTGGGGGTGTAACCAGTTCTTACCTGTGTCTCTTTCTCAGGATTGAGATGAGGGTGGACGAAGAGGATTTGGGACAGGTGCAGGCTCTGTCCTCTCCTGTCCCTGCCAATGGACAGGACGTCCTGCTGGGGAACGGAACCTTCCAGGGATGCCTCTCCAACCTTTACATGAGGAGGTCTTTTTGTCATTCCAGTATCATATTTCTGCCCAGCCTTCACATTTGGATAAGTGATTAAGCACTTATAATCATACAATCAATAGAAGTATCCCCGAGGTATTCATGTTTTGGTGATTTTTCATTTAAAGATGGTCAGGTATTCTTACGCTTAACATTTGAAATGTATATCGCATTAACAATAATTTTAAATTATCAGTTTCATCTGATGTGATAGCCTACGTGAAAGAATTCTATGAGAGTTACAAATTTTGTAAAACGCATCATTTCATGATAGTCAGAAAGGTTTACAGCTTCAAGTATTCAACAGTGAATACTTAACAAAAAATATAAAACAATTACTTTCTCAATGAAAAGCAATTGAGTATTAAGTGCAGTATTGACTCAAATAAAAGGGAGTCCTCATTTTAAAGCAACCACCCTTTTCAGAAGAAGTCTACAAATCTAGGGCATTGCACTTTTAAAGTGTTTATTTTGAAACATTTATTACGGTAGTACTTTAACTACACTATTCCCAAACCACCCTACACTGAACGTACCAGCCCTACACTGAAGGCCTGGTCTGACTGGTTCTGTTCCAGGCCCGATAACCTGTACCGGCCGGAGAACCTGACTGTGTTTAACTCCAGCGGAGACGTGCTGCTGGGTTTCTGCGCCGCAGAGCGCCCCCCGCAGTTGCTGACCGCCGGGCGCGGCCGTGACGCAGACCGCAGGCGGGCCGGGAAGGTAAGCGGCCAGTTCCGCACGTCAGTCAGAGCCGTGGGCGGGGACATCACCAGCCTATCAGTGATGTCATAAATCACAGCTGGACCCAGTGTTCCAGAAGGCCTGCTGTGCTGGTTCTTCTCATCGCAGATTTCTGCAGCTGTGACACGTGCCCATGCTGGAGAACAGGTGACACTATTGCCGTAGCAAATTGAAATGTAAGAGCAGTTTAGCTCGCATCTTCAGGGACAGGTTTTTGTTTTCATTTATTGAGTGACTCCACTATGATTATTAGTATTATTTCTGCTCTTTTGTGTCCGCTGGTTTCACTATTTATTCTTTAAGCAGGAAGATTCTTGAAGTTAAGAATCTCTCATTGGAGTCTCTGACTGGCCAATGTTTCCTTTTGTTACAGGAGTGTGTCTTTCAAATCTATTACAGAATCGTGATCAACTGTATAAATCAGATTTCTGAACTCACCGCTGTGCTCTTGCTTCTGAGCGTGCGCATGATTTTTCTTTCAAATCCCGCTGATTGTGGCACTGATTGCGTGATTGCGTGATTTTGTATGCTGCTTTGTTTTCAGAGATGAGGGGAGTGCTTTATTCCGGATGGAAAAGGGGACCGACATGGAGCCGTCACATTCTGGCTTTGTCTCTGCACTTGCTTTCAGAGGAGATCAGTGCCCGTCACCTTACCCTCATGTTCCTCCAAGCAAAAGCTGGGAACACAATTATGATAAATCACTGGAAGGAAAGCCTGCAGTGCATTACAGTCAGCTGGGCCTGTTTCAAAAGCAAAAGCACTTGTCTAATATTGTATTTTGTTTCTGGCTCTCCATCTGATATGAAAAAATACTACCATGAAACGAGAGCTGTAGCTCACCTGTTGTTCAGCAACAGTTGAATTATGGGAATTTTTAGTAATGACTGAGTTATGCCTCAAATATGCATACAGATGGAAACGTGTATGTGGACAAGTCATCCAAAGATTCCTTCAAGCTTATTAAAGTTTCACAGGACTTTAGGTGGCGAAATGGACCAGCTGCCAGAATGGTTAGTTCCAATCCATTGTTTCGGTTGGTCACTTTGCGTTTCAGTCATGACAATATTCGTCATCAATCAGTCCTTGAATCTTGCGGTGGACCGCTTTCTTGCAATGTTGCAAAGTCTGGGAGGTGCACAGCTGGCAGCACGTTGTTATGGGTGCATTATTACGTCATTTCGTTTGTGATACAGCTATGACCCTGCTGACTGCAAGAGGTATGAACCAGCACTCAGTAAGGCACTTTAGAATGAGAGAACACAAGTTCTGTTGGCTGCTGTTCTGCGCATGCATTTCAGACTGCTGCCGGTCTTAACTCCAGCCACCATTACATTATTGCCATTTAGTAGACACTCTTATCCAGAGCGACTTACATCAATTACAGCTCTGATGCAGACACTGAACAGGGGCAGGAATTCCCTCCACCTCTCAGTCACAGAAGTGTGCCTCATCATGTTTTTTTTTTAAATTAACCAAACTTAAGACTTGCTCAAATTCATCACTCAAAATTGAGAACAGAGCGCTATAGCGATCGGATTGACCTCAGCCTCCTAACATCTGCTTTGACGGGCAATTCGTTTTATCCCATTTACTGCAGCATTGTCAGTCAGTTGTTCACCCAAGTAGTCATGACCTTTTGACCCACGGGTCGTTTTCAGTACAGAAGGCCACTTTATCAAGGTGTCCAAACAGACGAAGGTGTCCTTTTCTTGCGCCATGCCACCCTTAGCGCTAAACACCATTCCTCTCAGTGAATGATGTCTCTGTGCGGTGTACCTCTCTCTTGTTACACTGTAGTCACACTGATTGCTTTCGCCATCTTAAGGGACAGCCCGTGCTTGAATTACTCCGCTGTAAATGCTGCATGGCCCAGTGTGATGTTCCTATATATCATGATTTTGATCAGATATGATATAAACATGATCACGATTCTATTCCTCACTCTGTGTTGCCTGCTGTCTCTGTTACTCTGTGTGTGTATGTGTGTGTCTGTGGCAAGCCTTTCTCATAGAATCAAATACAAATAATGGCATTCAGGATAATCATAACTGGAGAAGCTGTCGCAGACATTTTCTAGTTTCTCCTTTTTTTGCAATGTATTTTTATAATGTATTAAAAGTGTATTTTTAAATAAAAGTTACCCATGTATTTCTGTTAACATGATCTCTTTTAGATGTCATGGTCAGACATCATAATCAACTCCACAGGCACTCAAGTACATAATCAAGCAGCAGTGAAATCCTGAGTGCAGTGTATACATATCTGCACATTTTCATTGCAACTTACAAGGCAAAAACAGGTCACGCATTAAATGGCCCTAATAACTTTGCATTTACATTATATATACCTATGTACAGTTTAATTACTGAACACATACACATAGTTGTACAGTGTTTGCAGCTGTTAAACCTGGTTGCAATGTATGTAGTAAACACCTATTTACAATCACAGAAGTAATAAATGTATTACAAATACAATAAAGACAATAGTTATAAAGTAGGTAAACATGGATATTTCTCACCCTTTGTTGGTAGAGTGACAAAAAAGTATTAGGGCCACTTATGTGGGACCAAAAAAAGAAATAAAAAAATAACACAGCTGAATATACCTCAGTGTACAGCCCAAATCAAGCATGGAGAGAGGGTGTGTCATTGATGGAGTGATCTGCACGTGTTTCCAATCAATAAATCTGCCTGTCTTTCCTGCTCCAATCAGCATTCACTATCTACACCAATCATCACACCAACTGCACTGTCCCTTTTTTTGCATATTTAATTCAGTGTTTATATTTTATTCATAGATACATAAATGAACAAATCCCAAAGATATGTAACAAATAATAACTATTACTGTAATAAATGAATAATAATAGTTATTATTTACAACAACAATCTGAGAAATATTTCTAATAATATGAAAAAGAATTATCTAAACACATTAAATAGACAAATGTGACAACATGATGTAACAATGTCAGACATGAATGTTCCATATCAAAGTACAAAGTGAGTAAGATTATCTGACAATAAGAATATACAGGGTTTCATTTAGGTGTGTTTTTATTACACATTTATTACACAGCATGTGGCTCCAAATATTTTTTGGAAGATAGATGAAAAAAACCCTTAAGATGGAAAAATACAATCTTAAGAAAAGAGGTAATGTACTTGCTGCAGTATATGTGTGTGGAGCCATTAACACAGTGAATCTGATCCTGGGAACCTGCCAGGATGAGCTCACATGAGTGCACTGGCATTTCCCATGATCCCGAGCGTGAAACAGTCACCCGGCTGTCGGCACCCACCAGGCTGGGCTGGGATACTGCAGCTTTCACAGCCGCATCTGCTGGTCAGGCTCAAACGCTGTTGCCATGCCGATGAGAAGGGGAAACCTGAATTTGAATATCTGCCAGATGTTGGCTTCCGGGAGTCCCGACCAATCTCCTCAGTATCCCAATGCACAGCCTGTCTGATGAGTGCTGTTTCAAACCCGACCTTCCAGGCATTCATCAGCTTTGGCTGAATAAAATGACTCTCATCACGCGGTTAAACTCACATCATTATATATTTTAAAAGTCTGAAATATAAAAATTTCAATGTGTAAGGTGAACAATAAATTGGTGAAAACAGCTGCTGCCAGTTTAGTAGGGTTGAAATTCCAAATTAACAGTGGTTTTGACACACCCCTCTCTGTTTCATTGGGATTTTAACACATCAATGAAATACTATACTGTCAGAATAGGATATATGCTAAAGCATCATAATCTGCATGTTCATGAGGGATGAGTATGTATAGGAATGTTTTGAAAGACACTTTGAAATTAGCATGCAGTTTTGTCAAAAGAACTTATGAAGTTTTCACTGTCATTCCAGGGGTAAAATATAACCATTTATATGGCACTGCAGTCACTGTGAAGTGTGTCCACACATACTTTGAGGTCCTCTGGAGGATCATACAGTAAATATAAGGAATAACATGCATGAAAATAGCATTGATTTTATAAAACAGAATGAGGACCATATAAAAGTGGGGTGACATATACATGTGTTGACGAATACATGTTGTGGATGCGGATACATAAATAAAGCAATGTGCAATATGTAGTATATTCGTATATCTATAGTGTATATAAAATGTGTTACCTTAGCTAGAGACCTGGGTCTTTAGCCTGGTGAGCTCACCATATTTTAGCAAAGGTTGCAGTTTAAAACAAAAATGGAGACCTATGTCCTGATGCTGTGAGATGGCTAAACCTGGGGTGGCAGTGTAACTTAGTGGTTAAGGAGCAGGGCTCATAACTGAAAGGTTGCTGGTTCGATTCCCTGTTGGGTATTAATTAAGAGTATTCATTTACTTTATTGGTGGCTACAGTCTAGAAGTTGCAACCAATCTGGGATACTGAATAGAAGCACACAGAACCAGCCATTCTGCTAGTGCTAAATAAGGCAGGTTCTATCATAATGGTTAGGCATAAGGTTAGGGTTTAGGGTCAGACTGTTGTGCAACCCCTACTACCCCTGTCCAATTTGACCACCTCTGCTCATGTAGACATTTTACCTTCCAGCAGTCCAGTGATTGTAACTGAAGCAATATTCCTTTGTGAACTTAGTGTTTTTGTGATGTGTTCCTTGGGCTGTTGTACCCTTGGGCAAGGTACGTAACCCACAATTGCCTCAGTAAATATTCAGCTGTATAAATGGATGACATTGTAAAAAAAAACTGCAACCAGTGTAAGTCACTCTGGATAAGAGTGTCTGCTAAATGCCAATAATGTAATGTAAAGATAAGCAAGACTGATTCCAATCAGTCAAATGAGACTGCTGTAGTGTTCCCTAGGGGCCTCTCTTCCCTCTATTCCTAGCCATTTTCAGCACTCAGACTAGACTATCCTAAACGGAGCACTGGAGAAAGCAACTAAAACACACCCCAGCAAACAAAACTGCACTTACATGTGGCTGAAACATGTTTCTCCCTGTTAGTATGGGTGCATCAAAAAATGGCAAACAGCTTTCCCTGTGTTTATGTGGATGTATCCAAAATGATCTCAAACCACTGAAATAGCTTTCTCTGTGTTAGTGTGGATTTGTTCAAAGAAGATTTCATACCACTGAAACAGCTTCCCCTGTGTTAGCGTAAGGGTGTTGAATGAAATGACACACTATGGCAATAGCTGTCTCTGTGTTAGCATGAACGTGTCAAATGAAGTTACACATTGTGGAAATAGATTTCTCTGTTATTATAAACTGGTAACGTAAACTCAGACTGGTGCTCACAGGGAACAGCATATGGGCTTACCTAAAGTATGACCTTACAAACATGTCCGCCTGCTGCTCTCTCTCTCTCTCTCTCTCTCTCTCTCTCTCTCTCTCTCTGCTCAGGCCAGCACTGTCTCTGGATGCAGTCTTCCCTCTCCTGTCAAACATGCCTACCACCTGGGAGGCCCTGCCAGCTACCTGAGCTACAACATCACTCCACAGGCACTCAGTTACAGGTAAGCTGCATCAAGAGTCCTCTCTGCATCTTTTTTTTTTTTTTTAAATTGCATTCAGGTTTCATTCATTTGATTGCATGCTAACTGCACCACACTTTTCTGTGATCGCACCATTTGGGCCAGAGTAAATGCATGTTCTTAAAAACCATCGAAAAGCTGCAATGTTGTTTCGCCCTTTATGAACCCTGTTTATGCTGGTAATAAAACCTCATTGGGCATAGAAACTTTTATTAAAAATGCATTGTATCGAGTGGGAGGATTTCTGGGGGAGGTGTCAAGGTTAATCTCTGGAGCTGGGACTCGAACCCTGGGCTCCCAATCCACAGCGCAGCAATGTCACCACTACCAATGACATCTAGTAAGAAAGCACCATTACATGCACATTTAATCAAACCTCTACTGACTCCCAATAGGATCCAAAGTGTTGTTTTTCTGGGCCTTTGTATGAGGAATTGTAAAGGCATGGATGCTTTGGTGCAGATTGCAGAAACACACTGTGATGGGTCCCTCTCTCTCTCCCTCCCTCTCTCTCCCTCCCTCTCTTGCTCTCTGTCTCTGTCTCTCTCTCTGTCCCTCTCTCTCTCTCTCTCTCTGTCTCCTCTCCCTCCCTCCCTCTCTCTCTCTCCTCCCTCCCTCCCTCTCCTCTCTCTCTCCTCCCTCTCTCTCTCTCTCTCTCTCTCTCTCTCTCTGTCCCCCCTGTGCCCTGTGTGTGTGTTTCCAGGCCTCACTTCTCACTGGCCTTCAGAACCGCGTCAGCAGACGGGCTGCTGCTCTACATCAATGGCAGAGCACGCATGGCCCTGTACGTAGCCAACGGCAGGATCCGGCTGTCTGTGGGGAGGAGTCGGCCGATCGTCCACAGGGAGAAATGCAGTGACGGGAAATGGCACACTGTGAGTGATTGGCAGCTAAGCCTTACCCAGGGCAGGTCACATACCGTACATCTTGCACACCAGTACAGCTGGACATGTGCTCACACTCACTGGTCCGGGAGTGTTGTGAGCCTGGTCTGACACTGTTGCTCATTCAGATTGAATGGATACGCTTATGTTCTATCGTGCTGGAAGTGGCTCTAGACAGGAGTGTCTGCTAAAGGAATGTAATGTAATGTACTGTAATGAACATGTACTTACACTAAAAGCAGTTCAGATGAAGCCCCTTGATTGAGGGCATGGTAGCAGTGCTACATGTAATGCACGTGAAAGAGGTTGGCACCTTCACGAGTGAGATCCGAACCCCTGTTCACATCACACAGCTAAATTCTAGTGGCCGACGTGGTTACCAGTTGAGCTAAAGGCAATTTTCCCCCAGCTCTATCAGCTGCAAGGTCTAACCAGGTCTCAGGGAGTGACGTCACTGCTGAAACCGTTCTGCTACCTCCTACCCTACTGGCTTTACGCAGGACTCACACAAGCTACTAATTTCAGCTCTGCCATTTACACGTAGGAACTTAAGTACAGTAAAGATGATTCAAATTTTTTCTGTCCTCGAATGAGGAAATTTGTTTGCACGACTCATTGACAAAAAGAGAAACACAGACAGAGCGTGTGCATCACAAAAAAATGTGAGCACATTTAACCTGGATTTATCCAGGTTAGGGACAGTCATGGCCACTCTCTCATCAGCATTTTGGAACAGAATTGCTATAATACCATCATGTCATAATTAAAAATGATACCTTGGGTCGGTGGCAAAATTTCATGACTGCAGTAAAGAAAATATTACTGCTGTGGTGATACATTAGGCTCAGGCAGATGATGTCATCACTGTGTTCCCATCTCTGTGAGCAGGTCGTGTTCAGTTTAGAGGGGAGAGCGTTCCACATGGTCTTCGATGGAATCCGAACCGGGGACGGTGTGCTGTCCAATACTGAAAGCTTCTCTCTGGACCTGCAACCAGCGGTTTACCTGGGTGCTGTCCCCCCTTCCGCATACACTGACGACCAGGTACTGCTTACATCTTTTACATCAGTTTCACTCATTCACTCACTCACTCACTTACTCACCCATTCACCCATCAACTCGGAGCATCTCTTATCTTCCAGTCACAATCAGGCCAAGGTGAAAAACCTCTCTCCCTCTCTCAGTCTCTCTCTCACACACACACACACACACACACATGCATAGCCACACACAAACACACATGTGCGTGTGCACACACATGCATGCGCTCATTTATGCACGCGCACACAAATTCAAATGTGTTTGAAGCTTGCATACTAAATACATACAAACAAAGTTATGTATTTTCTTCTAAAATCTCCAATGTCTCTCCATTGTGTTGGTAAGTGCAGTTTGATTTCCATGATGACAAAGAGAATTGGCATTTGCACAGACATCTCTCTCACTTTCTCACACACGCACACACATACATGTGTGTATAAATAGCTATGTACATATCTATAATATATACAGAGGAATATTTCCACAAAGTATTTTATGCCAGCAAAGCAAATTTGGATTTTAATTTAGTCATGCAAAGTACTCGGTGTGTTGGTGTGCTGTCTCACTCACAGAACGTTATGTAAATGCCATCAAATATAATGGTTGCAACCGAATCCACAGCGCTTGATCTGTATACACTTGTTAGACATTAGTCTCTTCTAAAATTCCTGATGGCCCTCCTTTGTGTCAGTAAGTGCAGTTTGATTGGCTCTTGTGTTGGTTTCAGGTGCAGGGCCTCCCAAGGGAGAGCGTGGTGGGGTGCATACGGAACTTCAGGATCAACAATAAGCGGATGGAGGAGCCCTCAGCCAATCACGGCGTTCTGCCCTGCTTCGATGGAGCCACAGAGGGAGGGGCCTACTTCTCAGGAAATGGCGGATATGCGGTATTAAGCAGTACGTCATTCCAGTTTAAATTCCTAATGGGAAACGGTCAACAAGAGGGTCTGTGCATACTTGTGGGCAGCAGTGTGACGTAGTGGTAGGGAGCAGGGCTTGTAACTGAAAAGGTTGCTGGTTTGATTCTCCACTGAGGCACTGCTGCCGTACCCTTGGGCAAGGTACTAAACCCACAATTGCCTCATCAAATATCCAGCTATAAACGGATAACATGTAAAAATTGTAACCTATTTAAGCCGCTCTGGAGAAGAGCATCTGCTAAATGCCAAAAACGTAATGCAATATACATACAGTAGTTCCGAGGTACACTGTGACAGGGTTTTTCATTGATGAATTTTTCTGCAGAGTATGGTCGTTTCCCTTTCACGGGGGTCACCTTTCACCTGGAGGTCGAGGTCCGGCCCCAAAACCTGACAGGTGTTCTCTTCCACATCGCGGGCCACGGGGGCGAGCACCTGACTTTGTACATGAGGGATGGGGAGGTGAGGCCAGTCCCGTTGGCTGTGGCATTTCTTTCTTTGACTTCTATGTGTAGAGGGATAAAACAGTAGAGTAGGGTACACCTTTAATATCACCAAGGGGCAAATCGCTTTACAGCCAGGAGTCGATACAAATATCCAACATATTTCAATAAAATAACAATACACATACATACATACCACAGTGTCATCATGACTGTCAGAGAGTGCAAAATTATCAAGGGGTGAGCCCACGTCAATGCACAAGGCAGGCAACCAAATTGTGGTCTGTAGCAAAGCATCAGCAATTACAGCAATTTGTTCAGACACTCAACAGCAGATGGGATAAAGGATTTCCTGCACCTGTTGGTTCCACGCCCGGGGAGGCTAAACCTGTGCCCTGATAGGAAACACTGGAATTCACCAAAGAGAGGGTGATGAGAATGAAGCCCAGAATTTAGCTCTGCTCGTCGGCCTGCATATCTGGCCTGCCTCATCAGCCAGCCTCATGTGACAGCCGTGTGTTTTACTGAGATAAGGATGCACGCACAGGCTCTGTTTGCAGGAAGGAGCGTTGCTTGGTAAACACTTTTCTCCGGACCTGCAACCACCACTTTACCCCTTGTCTCTTGTGTAATTTGAAACGCATACTGCACACTGATTGAACAGGATTGTTCTACCTCTGGGGCATGCATTATCTCCGTGTAGAGTGTGGTCGTCACCACATGTGCTATCGGGCCATCAGTGCGTGATAATCCAGTTTGCACCCGGTCTTCCTCCTGTGCACCAAACCCACACACGCTGTGCACCAAACCCACACACGCTGTGCACCAAACCCAACCAAACCCGCACACGCTGTGCACCAAGCCCACACACGCTGTGCACCAAACCCACACACGCTGTGCACCAAGCCCACACACGCTGTGCACCAAACCCAACCAAACCCGCACCAAACCCAACCAAACCCCACACACGCTGTGCACCAAACCCACACACGCTGTGCACCAAACCCACACACGCTGTGCACCAAACCCAACACGCCCGCACCAAACTGTGCACCAAACCCACACACGCTGTGCACCAAACCCACACACACTGTGCACCGAACCCGCACACGCTGTGCACCGAACCCGCACACGCTGTGCACCAAACCTGCACACGCCGGCGTTCCCCGGTGCTAACACGTGTCCCTCCTCCCAGGTGGTGCTCCAGGTGAACAGCGCGGCAGGTGTGGTCAGTGTGTCAGTGGCGCGGCGGGACCTGTGTGACGGCAGATTCCACCGAGTGGCAGGTACGTTCCGGCCGCGGTGCTCCTCAGTGTGTCCACTAGGGGCAGTCTAACCTCCACACCACACATCTGGCTCACTGATGAGAAGCAAAGCCTTCTTTTTTTGTGGGTACCTTGATTCCCTGAAAATCTCAGGTTAGTACCTGAGATAAAGAGGACTGCCGTTTGCACAGAGGCCTCATTTCTACAGTTTAAAACACACACAATCAACAGTTTGTAAAGCAGGTGATTTGAAAGGCTACCGGTGCTGTCTGATGAGAAAATGAAACTCAGGGGAAGTGTCTGGTTGTATGTGCCAAGCAAACACCATATGAATGCCTTTCATGAGGAACATTGGTAAATGCCCAGTACATCCACCCAAACATTTTCACTTAGGTTCCGTTACAGGTCACTAACTTTTTCCAGAAACCTTTATTTAATCACACTTAGGCATCTGTTTTAAATGACAACTGTAAGGTGAACTATGCACCCTTGGGGGCTTATTTTAAATTAATATTAATCGAAATCTCTATTTTTTCTCCTTTTTAATCCCTCCATTTTTCTTAGTTACCAGGACAAAAAGGCGTGTTCGGCTGGATGTGGACATAAAATTTCAGCGAACCAAACTTCCACGCTTGTCCTCCGCAGTTGTAAAGAGGAGATGGCCCATCTATGCTGCGGGCATTCCAGGTAGAGTGTCACAGAATCTGTCCTTTTGAGGGGCGGTGCATGCAATAAGTAATGGGGCATGACATGACAAAGATATATTTGATATGTATAAACATGAATCTGGGAAATAAGAGGCCACAGTCCATTTGCTGCGGGTTGGGTATGCTCTGATCTCTACCTTATGTTTCCCATCTTGGTAAGGAGTGTGTTGTACTGTTATGACACACTGATTTAACATTCTCCCATACTCTCAGAATATTTTGCTCAAAGTGCTATAGCAGAGACTCTGCCAGGATTTAAAACAAATGCTTTTCCCTGAAAAACCTACTGATCTTCCATTATACCTGTTATCCATTCATACTGCAGTGTATTTACTGAGGCAGCTCAGGTTTGTACAATGGAAGTGCCCTACATTGGAACCCAACCTGCAGGCCTGTGGTCCAAGCCTTGTTGTATTTGAATAAGAGATTGTTTTTCTGTTATTTTAAACCCCCTGCGCAGACTCGTTGCGGGTCACCAAACTCCCAGTGCGGTCATCATTTGTCGGCTGCATGCGGAACGTGAGGATCGACAGGAAGAACGTCTCCTTTGAAGAAGCATCTCATGCGTTTGGCCCGGTGAACCTCAGAGAGTGTCCTGCAGGCTGAGAGCAGAACACTGAGCATGCTAACCACAGTTACAGTACTGGCCACAATCGGAACACTCACCCCAAACAGAACACTGACCGCAGATGGAACACTGACCACAGAAGGAACACTGACCACAAATAGAATACCGACCAAAAATGGAACACTGACCACAGCTGGAACACTGATCACAGATGCAGCACTCACCACAAACAGAATACTGACCAAAAAAGGAACATTGACCACATATGGAACACTGACCACAGATGCATGACCATGACCACAGATGCAATACTGATCACAGATGAAACCGAGACTACAGACTGAATACTGACCACAGACGGAGTACTGACCACAGGAAGAACACTGACCACTCATGGAACAGTGACCAAAAACAGAACACTAACCACTGACGGCACACTGATCACTGAAGGAACAGTGACCACCCACGGACCATTTGTCAGTAAAAGAACACTGACCATTGGCTTAGCTGCTGCAAAGAATCTGTGATGGCCATTATGAGAACACAGTCTATTTAAGGGCTCTCAGATTAGCATCTGTATCTGCTGTTAGGAAGAGAGGTGGCTCAGAACATCCTCTCCTCTTTACATAAAATGAAGGGAAACCTTACATCTGAGTGTAGCAAATACCCTTGTTTTGAAGGGGGGCTTATTTGTTTCTCTGATCTCATACCGTAAAACAATATGGAATGTTTTTTCACTCTCTGTTCAAGAGCAAATTACCATGTGCACTGGAAGAGGCATATGTGGCCTTGAAAATTATTTCCCTGTAAAAACTGAGAATGGCAAATGAACTTGCGTGGTCTTTCTATGGGATTTTTGGTATTCCTTCTTTATAATGCGTCAAATAACACTGCTACCTTGTCACACTGTATACTGCTAACCCTGTCATACTATATACTGCTAGCCCTGTCACACAGCATACTTCACAGACAAACTGGCCACTGGCATTTCCCAGCCTAAGTCATCTTTTATTAAAAAGAGCTGTTGAGAAACAAAACCCAAAAGCCTAATCTTCAGATAGACTGCTCTGACCCTCTTGTTATCAAATGCAGCATCATAAAAACATTCAAAGATGAATAAACAGGACCTTCTTAATAAAAAAAAGATAAATAGCAAAGAAGATAAATAGAAAGGGGGTTGTTGTAATGGCCTGAAAATAAAAGTTGTTGAGTCCTCAGAACATTATTTTTATGCTACAACAGACAAATCACCGTGGATATTTGTTTTTCTAATGTGCTATTTTATATGGCCCTGTATACGTGGAACATGAAATATATTTTTAGTTGATTACTGTAATTCAATAAAGTGTTTGTGGTGACGAAGACAGACTTGCGGATAAAAATTTTATATCAAACAACATTGACACTTTCAGACACTAGAGGGCACTGCCGTGCACTTCAATTTTTCCACACGTTCATTCCGTATGCATAGTTTCTGGGCAAAACCTGTCCGTTAGCATTAGTCAGTGAACTGATGGAATAATCTTGCCCACAGCTCTTTGGATTAATTCAATCTCTCGAATACGCAGTGCCCAAATTATTTGTTTGCCTTTATATTTGTAGGGAAGAGGCTGATTTCCTTTGCATATGCTCCCTATAATCTCTTACACAGTATTCAAATACACAGCGTTGAATAGCCACTTTACAATATTTTATAAATGTATTGTTTGCATTTGCGATATTTTAGCATTTCTGTCTCATTTTCTTCATTTTTATGTGTTTAAAATAATGACTGCCCACAGGCTAAATAACCGAAATTGTTACCTGAGACATTCCATCAAACACTTTATCGAACTGAGTGAGACTGAGCCAACGATTCTTACAACAATCTTTCCGCAATACACCCAAGGGTATACCTGCAGAAATCTATCACGTCGCAACTTGAGGCAAATCCAAATCGAAGAATGAATTTTGGCCAGTTTCCAGAATGTTCTCAATTCCATTAAAATGAATGTCGGGTAAATATACCGTTAAAAACGGCGGTGAATGTTCATTTCCTCGTTGGAGGAAAATTCCATTAACAGACTGAGGCAACCCTCTACCTTCCTGCATCATTAAGTAAAAAGAGACGTTGCAAAAGCACATACACTCAGCATTTTTAAACTGGGGGTTATCCCAGTCTAAGGTAAAACAGAACAGGCAGACAGTGGCGTGTGGTGGGGTATTCAACAAAGCATGGCCATCCGGCTTGGCACAGACAACATGATTTATTCATTGACCGTGCGCTTCTGTCTGCCTCGACCATCACGGACGCGCGGAGTCGACTCTGCCTCGCATCACGCAGAGACGCTCAGAAATCTCCATCCAGCCGGGGGGCCCGTGAACGAGCGTTAGAGGCGATCAGTGCACTCTCCAGCGAGCGGGCTGATGATGCGCGTTCGTGTTTGACGCGTTGAGGCTGTTGTTTGTATCTCCTCCCGTACTGACGCAACCCGCCTTCGGCCGTCACGCACCACGTCCACGCCGCACACGGCCAAACTTCGCAAAGCGCTCTCGAGGTCATCGGAACCACCGACAATATGATCAGGAAATGAAACACGACGCTGCGAAAACGGAGAAGTGTTAAACTAATTCGTATAACAAGTATGCACTTTCATGATCTGCTCAGTGCACCAGTAACTTATCCTTAACCGAGGGTAAGACTGAACACGGGCTAGCTTACTTGCTTTTCATGCTAGCACGTTTAGCACCGTGTTTAGATCTATTTGTTTGTTTTCTAAAAATATAGTGTCGCTGTCAATATATGCTAGGCAGGAAGAAGTTAAATTAAGTATAACGAATATCTCAAATATGAATTTCACTTACGAGTTATGACTGAGACGTTCAAAAAAGGAGTGAATGTTACTGTCATATTATGTCATATTATTATTATTATGCATTATAATTGCATACTGATCAGTTAATTCAAAACAAGTTCACTTCCTCTTCAGTTTTTCCTTCATTTTCATCGTCCAGTAGTCTATAATTCTTGGAATGATATAGTGAGTCGCAAGCAGCACAGCGCGCACGCCAATTTTTAAGAGCTCGTTTGCATGACGCTAGCCGGCTGCGAGCTGATTGGCCGGATAGTGTGTCGTCGGGGTGAGAGGTTGGTGCTGTCACCCACGGCTTCATTTGCGTGCGATTTTAGGCAGATCTGGGAGGGACAGACACACAAGTAGGTAAGCAGAGTAAAAAAAAATCATCCAAGGGACTAAAGAACTGTCAGTGCCGGTCACCTTCGGAATCTACTCGCGAAGAGAGGCGTAACATGCATTGGATCCGCGAACAGTAATCGGATGGGAAAGCAAACAAAAAAAACAAAAGACACATCGTTGCAAAAAATGCTAGGTTGTTGTACCACATGACTTGCCGTGTTTTGCCAGCAAGTAAAAATGGCAAACGCAAGACGAAACTCAGACATTCTGTAAATGCGTGTTTCGTGACTTCAGAATTAAGATGGGGACAGGGTGCAAGAGAGCTTTTCACCGAAATCTAAAGTAAATATATATATATATATATATATATACAGTCGGGCGTAGCTGACTACGTTTTCGTTTGAGAGTGCTTTTAGGCAGCAGCGCAGGCTGATCGTACAGCTTCGGAAAGGGGGCTGGCGTCTGCCGTTGTTGCCAGCTGAAAGACTGAACCCGTCCACCCTCCCTCCCCCTCTGTTTGCGAGGTTACGCCGCTGCGCTCCTCTCTGGCGCGTTGTTCAGTTTCGATTTTAAGGCGGAGGTTGTGGGACGGATCGCTGCTTTTATTTATCTGTCTCTTTTTTAATACCTCAGTTGTGATCGCTTTAAGCAATGGCGGGTCCCGAACAGACCCAGCAGCAAGTGGAGGCGAGAGCGGAGCGGATAGACGATGCGGAGCTGGCTCTCCGAGGCATAAACATGTTACTGAACAACGGCTTCAGAGAGAGCGACGAGCTGTTCAGGAAGTACAGGTAAGCATATGTCATCTCTGGTTCATTGCCTCCTCCCGAAAGATCAACCCGGTACCGGCATCTTGTGTTGCGCTCTGCCGGTGACATGAATCGGTACTGTCTGTTTACCAACTGCACTACACTGTTGATTCATATGATTACTGTAGGCCCCGTCATTTATACATTTTGTTGTGCTTGTAACTTTGTGTATTGTCATCGACCAGACGTTTTCAGAAGCTTGGTGACAGTGCTGCAGATCTGCACCTATGTTCAAAGTGTCGCGATCAATTATAAATCCCAAACGTCTCAAGTCTCTATGTACGCTGCGACAGTGGCGGTGGGGTATTGCACAATTGGAAGTTGCTCCATTATGTTCAACAGCAGCGCGGTTACTTAATATGGCGTGATGTGTACTAACTTGGTTGGTGTGGATTTTTCAGCTCCAGCGTTTTCTTCTCTGCTCGTCGCTCACCTGACTATCTAACGCTGTAAAGTTTCGTGCGTGCGGTACAGTCGTGCCTGGGGCCCTTCCTGCCCGGCGTGTTGAATGGTTGTGGGGGAGCGGTGCAGTCAGGTGGAGTATGACACCTGAGCGCACAGGTGAAGTGGCAGCACGTGTCATCTCTGAGGGTGTGGGGTGAGTCTGCGCTCCCTGCTGTACAGTGTGCAGCACAGTGTTAAGGAGCGGCAGTGTAGCCAGGCCTGGCGTTATGGGGGTGCTTAGGGGGTGCATTGCACCGCCAGAAATACCTCAGTGCGCCCCCAGTTGTCTATGTAGTATTTATGACTTTTTGTGCCCCCCCCGGTGGATTGCATTAGCACCCCTCTGTGTTTTCTCCTGGTGCTGGGCCTGAGTGTAGCATAGTGGTAGGGAGTAGGGCTCGTAACCGGAAGGTTGCTGGTTCGATTCCCCCTTGGTGCACTGCTGCTGTACCCTTTGGGTAAGGTACATAACTCAGAACTGGCTCTGTAAACATCCAGCTGTATAAATGGATAAAACTGTAACCTACTGTATGACACCTGAGTGTCATCACTAAGGGTGTGTGGGGCGATTCTGCGCTCTCTGTTGTAGAAGTGTTAAGGATTGGCAGTGTAGCACAGTGGTAAGGAGCAGGGCTCGTAACAAGAAGGTTGCTGGTTTGATTCCCTGCAGTGGCACTGCTGCTGTACCCTTGGCGAAGACATGGAACCCAGAAATTACTCTGTAAATATCCAGCAGTATAAACAGACAACATGTAAAAATCGTAACCTGTATAAGTGACTCTGGAAAAGAGCGTCTGCTCAATGACAGTAACGTAGTGTAATGTGGGCCAAGGTGAACGGAAAAAAATGGACCGGCCCCCCCCACGGCTCTTCCTTCCTGCTCGGAGCAGGAGAGCTCGCGACCGGTTTGCTGCAGTTTGCCGCCCCCAGGGGCCGAGAGCGCCGTGACCCTGAACTGCACTGAGCGGGTGGATTCATCCTCCGGGGCCAAAAAGCTGGTTTTACCGGCGCGAATGCAGAAGTGGGCCAGGCCCCTGCAGCCTCTGCGGGATCTGCATGCCAGAGTTTGGAACACCTGGGTGAGGACATTTGTCATGCAAAAACCTGTGTCACCTCAGGTGTGCTCAGCAAAATCCCAGATCAGAGCTGACAGGGGATAGCTGAAACAGGGTGAGGAGGAGCCAATGTACAGATAGTGATTTCCCCGACCTAGGACTGCATGCTTTCTCTGCAGCTCCTGGCAAGGCTGTTGTGCATTGTAAATGCTGTTATATTACATTACAGTATTGTCATTTAGCAGACGCTCTTAACCAGAGCGACTTGCGTACAGTAGGTCACAACTTTATCCATTTACACAGCTGGATATTTACTGAGGCAGTTGTGGGTTAAGTACCTTGCCCCAGGATACAACAGCAGTATCCCAGCGGGGAATCAAACCAGCAACCTTTTGGTTACAAGCCTTTATCATTACACTACGCCATACTGCTGTCCATGCACACTGTTCTGTTATTGATGCCTTTCAGACACTCCTGTCCAGGGAGAGCTACATAATGACAGTCCTACAGTCCACACATTATTAAACCCATCTGCATGCACTGCACAACATGCTGCCTGTTACAGCTATCATTACACCATGTCAGTATAGGAGGTCCTGTACTATACCAGATGCTCCGTGACATCATTTGTTCCCAGCTTCTGATGATGTAATGTTGACTGCCCCTCTGCTGACAGTCACAGATTTACTGGCTTTTGGCCGCACATACTTAGTTTTACTTTGTGTTTTAGTGTCAGTCTGGGAAATTAAATGGTTCTGTTTCTGGCCCAGGTTTGATAGGGGGTTCAAACGGTAATGAGTCGGCGCCCTGTGCCATTTCACGCCGTAACCGTGGAGACAATCCCAGCATGCACTGCCAGTGTGAATGAGAGAGCGCCCCTGCCTTGTGTGTCACATGTTAGTCATTTAGCTTAAGTGTCCTCTGAGGGTGATGAGTGGAGCCTTGGTGTGTACTGTACAAACATGGCTGTATTGTGTGTGTGTGTGTGTTTGAGTGAGAGAGAGAAAGTGAGTTTGTGGATGTGTATATGTAGCCTCTGTGTATTTGAGCTTATGGTGTATGCATGTGTTGGGTTTAATTTTGGCAGTCTTGCCTGCAGGAGGGGGGGTGTTCAGTGACTTGTCAAGGAGATGCTGAGTGTTGACACCACCCTGTTTTAAGAACCAGCCCTATTACATTAATTAGCTTGTTAGCAAGCGCCATTAACCAAGGTAGCTTGCACTGCTGCCATGTGCGCACGGTACCCGAGCACAGCTGGATATCTCACTGAGGCAGCCCAGGTTAAGTGTCTTGCTCAAGCCTGTTCTGGCAGCACCCCACTTGGGAGTGGAAACCTGTGACCTTTGACCTAAAGTCTTCCCTGCATCTCTCAGAGAAGCCTGGTGTTGCTCCACTTAAGCGGCAAGCAGTGGCAAGTTGCCAGTGTTTAAAAGGCACGGTTCTCATTACTGATACAGCCTTTATTAATATGCTTGGCAGATGCCTCGTCAGATTTTGGCAGATTGCATATTATCCATCTGGTTATTTAGTGAAGCAGTTCTAGACTGAGCACCCTGCTGAAATGCACAGTGGCTGTGCCCAGCCTGGGATTTGAACCCGTGACCTTTGCTTTGTCTGTCCAGCTCTTTAGCCACACTTCCTGCACTACCACCCCAGGCTGTGATTCTTGCTGTGTGTGAGGGTATCACTGGGTTCTTCTCCTGTAGACAGTACCTAATCTCTGTGGGTGTTACTAGAGGAAACAGTGCACAAAAAGGTTGTGACTACCCCCTGTTCCCCATCAGTGCTTTCCAGATGGTCCTCAAACCTAGCTGGTCATTTACAACTCATCTGTGGCTTGTTTGTGGTGGCAGTCTGTAGCATAGTGGTTAGGAGCAGAGTTTGTAACCGAAAGGTTGCCAGTTCGATTCCCTGGTAGGGCACTGATGCTGTACCCTTGGGCAAGGTACTTAACCCGCAATTGCCTTTGTAAATATCCAGCTGTTGTGACCTATGTAAGTTGCTTTGGATAAGAGCGTCTACTAAATGACAATAATGTACTGTTTGTTGTGGTCTATCGCGTGCATTTGTTAAAAATGCACTTGGCTTCCTGGTGCTCTGTGTTTCTGTAAAGGGGCAGCCTTCACCTGGCTAGTTACATTATTTAGATAAACAGTAAGTAAATGGACAGAGATAACTGTCTCTATTGCTTCTGGTGAGGAAGGTAGTAAGCGGGGGCTCTTTCCTGGCCAACTAGTAGAGGAGAGGTTAGCTACAACTGCAGACACTGCTGCCCTCTGGGTGTTGAGTTTGTTTTTCACACGGAAACTCAAAACACATTTGAAAATAAGCTGTCAGCTGTCTTGACGCTGTTAATGATCTTGTGATAGAAATGTTTGTCTGCATTTAAACACAAGCAACGGCTAAATAAAAGATATTTTTGCAGCCTCTGTGAGGGACTTTTCCTTTATATTTTAGGAGTGTGCAAAGTTCTTTTTCTAGTTTGAGGTTCCCCCCTTGGTACTTACACACCTGCAGCTAACTGAGTGATTTTGGACTGAGCCAGGGCATAACAGCTTTCTCTACAAATAAGCTGTCAGTCATAGTCTGGGCTTTGTTTTCCTGCACGTCTTATCAAAGATTATCAGCCAACCCTGACTGACTGTACCACCGCAGCACATCAAACAACCCTCTTGGGTGTGTCCTCAGCTTAAACTATATGTGTCCCTACACTTAGACTGCAACCTACCTTCAGTAACCTACTATGTATGTTAAAATGGTCAGTAAAATGTTTTCATGTATGTCAGTGTTTAAATAAGGGTCTGTGTTTCTCACTTACCAGATGTAACAGTAGATCTCTCTCATCTCAACTTCAGTGCAGACCAGGTAGTTGTCAGTGTTATTGAGTGTGTTTGTGAGGCTAGTCATGGGCCAAAAGGCCACACCTGTCGAATTGGCCTGTGGTCAAATTCATGGCTGGAGAGTTGTTTGAGTTAAGCCGTTGGTTTTGTTTCTGGCTTTTCTGAAGCTGGTTCCTTTGTTTTCAGATTTTTTTTTTGGTACGTTTTCTCTCCTTCCCTTGGAATGTGTGGTATGTCGGTCAGCACCATAACTAAAATGCCTTGCACAGTTCATGAACAATGGGAAAGTGAGGCCTTGTGAACTCCATAATGGTTGTATTTGTATTAAATGTGTATGAACCACTCAAAGAAAAAAAAACCTCTTCTTTCTATACTCTGCTTTCAGCTAATTAGACAGTGATACCCACATAATCCTGTTGGTCATGGGCAGTAACAGCCAGGAGAACTGAGAGGAAGTCCTCAACACATGAAATCCCCCACCCACACCCACACCCACACACACACCCCCTCACACCTCCACCCCCATCTAGCCCCCACCCACCCCGCACTCACCCCCACTCCGCAACATGATTTGGCAGTGGGTATATAAACGAATTCTCAACTAAGGTACTATTATTATTTGACAGGGACCACATGTAATTTTCAACATGGATGTGAGTCCATCCAATATATTGCACTGTAAGATCATATCACTGATTCAGTAGTGTAAGACACATGCATGTATTAAAGTAGCAATAGCACTAAGCACATAACCACACATTATGTAAATGCATGCTGAGATCTCAGTGCTAACCAGTTTGTCTGGGCTACTGCTTTCTTATTTGAATTTTGTTTTCCATACCTTGAATAACATTAAGTCACTTCCTTTGTCTGCCTTCCTGTATCTCTGTCTCATGATCTTACAGTCTCTGATCTCTGTTTTCGTTTCTCTTTCTCTCACTCTAAACCATAAGCAGCTTTTCAGAGGAAAAACGTTTTACTGTGATTGGAGCAATGCTGCAGGGCCCTGATTTGACCCTGTTATAATTGTCGTCCCGGTAGTGTGAGCAGTCGGGTTTGAATACCCAGGCACTGCAGGTATCGCATATAGCCCAATGCAGTCTAGCACAGGACAATATGGTGCTGTATTTTAAGCAGGGATTTGTTTTGTTTCTTTCTAGCCTGTTTTTCTCACTTCAGGAATAAACCGACAGTATGCAATATGGCAAGAATTGCACAGCAGAGTGTCTGAGGGGTGGAAGTGTGACAAAAAAAAATAAAAGAAATAAAAATCTGCTTTGAGTTACAGTATCGCTGGTATTTAAACTGTTATCAGGCCACCTGTGTTAATTTGAATTAAACTGATGAAACAAAGCATGAAGCTTTTCTGCTCAGTCTACGGAATTTCCCATGTTGCAAGGAACTGAGATAACCAGACGGTTCCAGAGTGCCCCTTAAAGTGCTGTTGTTAAAAGTCCCCCAGCAGTATTTATGCTCTTAGCCAGTGAGGGTGACTCATGTGGCGCTTTTATTCTGACGCGTTCCCCTTGTCAGCTTACTCATCACTTTGGCCACCCAGGAGGAGTTCCTCGTTTAAGTGTACAACTGCATCGTCTTCCCCAAGACTCAAACCCACAACACTCTGCTTGCACACGGCTGACACTTCTGCTAAACTCTGAGGCCTGCATGTGATGAGATAACAAGCCTTGAATGCTGATAAGGAAAAAAAAAAAAACACGCATCCGTTTCACTTTTTTTTTTTAACTGCGGTTTGTCCTTTGAATCCTTTAATCCGCCCTCCTGTGGAAAACGGCGAGGTGAATCCAGGTTGCACTCTGACAGTGCTGTTGTGTCATCATATTGCAGCACGGATCCGTGTCCCCGGAATGCTTCTGACGCGAGGGTCGGCAGCAGACAGCGCTGGTGTCCTCCCGCCTCCCCTCGGTCCTCTGTCACTGTAGCTGACGTGACAGAGCACTGCGTGGATCTCTTACACAGCCGGTGTTTGTACAGCGTTTTAACCCAAACGCAGGCCGTGCTGAACCTCACCACAGTGCTGCTGCCAGACCACAGACAGACTGACCGCACCTGCTTCCTGCACCGACTGACCAATGAAAACCAAGAAAATTTTCACTTATTCATTGTTCTTTCTGCGAACGCGTTCAAGAGGCAGTGTCTGTGTGTGTGTATGTGTGAGAGGGAGAGAGAGAGAGAGAGAGCGAGCAAAAGAGAGAAAGAGAGAAAGACAGTTTTTTTTTTACTGTGGCCTGATAGTGAATAGAAAATGAGAGGTACTCTGTGCGGGTGGGTGAATGAGTTAGATTGTGAGTGGGTCAGAGAGAGAGTGTGTGATTGGGCGAAACTGAACGAGTGGGTGAGGTAGCTGGTGAACAGGTGAGCGGCTGATGTTGTGAGTGAGTGACTGCGTGAGGTGGTGAATGGTTGGGGAAGTGAACGTGTGACAGAGGGGCTAGTGAGTGAGTGAATGAGTGAGTGAGGTGGTTTGTCAATAGGTTAGTGGCTGACATCATGAATGAATGAATGAATGAGTGAGTGAGCGCTTGAGTGTGGTAGTGAGTGGTTGAGGAAGTGAACGTGTTAGACTGGGGCTGGCTCCTTGCCACAGCACGGCTGTAAAAGACCAGGCCGCAATCGGCCTCTTGCGTAGGGGGTTGAATCCACAGGACTTCACTGTGTCATTCAAGCTAATACAGCATATTTACCGCACTCCCATCCAGCACCTCACGGCAAAGGGAGAACCTCCTAATGCTGGCCTATGATCGATTCATTCATTTCCCTGTTTGGACAGCTGGTTTCCCTGGTCATATCGGATGGCGATATTCAAGGATGATGGTTGGTGAACCGGTCCGTAATGGTATACTGAGATATTGTTTCCAAATGAGGTGCCATTGTGATCCTGGAAGCTCTTTGTAATGCTGAGCCCTGTTAGCTGATCATTTTGTCATGCCATTGCAAGACTGCACTCTCCCTTTACAAGCACTGGAGCTTCATCTCAACAGGTTTGTGTGATCCTGAAAGTAGATCTGCTCTGTAGCTTCCAGTGTACAGTCTATGGTATGTATGTACAGTAATGAGCTTGGTGATTTTAGCAGCATATTCAGTGTGTTATCTGTAATATAAGGGGCAACGGGAAGAGAAGATGGACAGACATGGCGGCAGTGTAGCATAGTGGTAAGAAGCAGGACTCGTAACCGGGAGGTTGCTAGTTCGATTCCCCACGGGGGCACTGCTGCTGTACCCTGGGCAAGGTGCTTAACCCACAATTGCCGTAGTAAATATCCAGCTGTATTTGAATGGATAACATTGCAAAAACCTGTAATTGTTGTTAGTCGCTCTAGATAAGAGTGTCTGCTAAATGCCAATAATGTAATGCGATGTTATAGATCTGACTGACACCAATTGGTTGATATTAAAGTGGGTTCTTAAATCCTGGATCACTCTGGCTGAGCGATCCAATCAGAGCTCTTCGCTCTTTGCATCCCACGGAACCCAGGGGGTGACGGAGGCCAGCTGGGGGCGCAATTAGAGGTGAGTGTGAGACACTAAATGGAGCCACGAAGATGGCCTGCCACGCAACCGTGGAAACCCCCCATTGAGCGGTGTGTCTTATGGGTGTTGGCGTGTGAGATGGAGCTTGCGGTTTCCAGTCCTAGGGTGTTGCCTTGAGCGAGTTTGTGAACCTGTGTTACCGCTTTAACCTGAGTGTAGTGAATCCTTCGCTGTGTAAATGGACGATGGATGAGATATTCGCCCTTACTGCTGGCACCTGCTATGAAAATACATAATGATTTTGCGTCATCAATTATACAGAGGTGTAGTGCTCTCTCTTTTTTTCTAAATATGTTAAGAGAGGGTGGCAGGGTTGTATAGTGGTAAGAAGCAGGACTTGTAACCGAAAGGTTGCTGGTTTGATTCCCCGCTGGGGCACTGCCGTTGTCCCCATGGGCAGGGTATTTAAGGTATTTACCCCAGTAAATATCCAGTTGTATAAATGGATGACATGTAAAAACAGTAACTTATCTAAGTCACTCTGGATAAGAGCGTCTGCTAAATGAAGATCGTGTGCTTCATTATGTCACATTACACTGTCAGGAAATGCCACTTCTCCTGCGGTCCAGTCCTGCAGAAACCGGAATCTCAGTGCCTTTGCATCCGCAAAAGGGCTTTCCTCTGCCTCCTGATGGTTTAAATGCCACTGCAGCACTAATTGCATTTGAAGATGGCAGGGGGAGATGGGGGGGAGACACGCTGGGATTACGCTGTATTTGTGCCAACAAAAGAAACTGTCACTCAGTGGACCAATTTTAGCTCACACATAATCGTGCCTTTCACCCCCCCATAGTAAATTCAGTATCCACGGGGTAAAGATCCTTCTGTTGGGCTGTCTGAAAGCTGTCGAGGGTCATTGTGACAACACCGCAAGCTAAATGCAGGGGTCAAAATGTCAGGTTTCTGATTGGCTGGTGCGATCTCTCCTCTCAGAGTTAAGTGAAGTTCCAAGACGGGATGCAGGAGTTGTTCTTTTCTCTAAGCTTTATCCTTCAAATAAGTTTAAAGCGCACGTCTTGTTCTTCTTTTCAATCATAATGTCATAATCAAAAAAAGCATTGCAACATACTTTTGTTAATTTGCAGAGGAGACACTTATGTAGGAAACTAGTGCCATCACTTACAGTACCAGTCAAAAGTTTGAACACACCTACTCAGAGACTTTGTGCATAGACATGAGCTTCACTATTATGTTTGTCTAAGAAAGAAATTTCAAGCATTTAAGCATAAGTCTTTAGATCAAAATGTCTTTGAATGCATGTTTCCCATTATCTTAATCAGGTGTGTCCAAACTTTTGACTGGTACTGTACATGTATTTGAAAACGTTATATCCAGTAATACAGGTTAAGTGCCTTGGTCAAAGGCACAACAGTAGTATCCCTCTCGGGAAGTGGTGACCTTCAGGTTGTAAGTATGCTTCCCTATTTGCACGGCCACCATCTTGTCACAGCTTGGCATGACCTCACAGTCTAAAGCAGAGTATAAATGGTGTGTGGACATCATGCCCAGAATTGGTCTTCAGACGTATGCTGCATTTATTTTTTGAAAATGCTTTATGAATATCAGCAGGCTGCTTGCCTTCTGTATAATGGAAGTGGTAGCTGCTGTGCGTGAGAGAAAGGGTTGAGTGAATTGGTTGTTTGAACTGAGCTTGCTTTGTGCAAAGACTGTTTGCTTTGCGTGGGAGCACAGCAGGTTGTTCTCATGGGGCAAACTGAGTGACATGCTCTTCCTTGAGGGGAGCAGTTGAATTCAAACTTGCAGCCGTTGGGGTGCTCAGACCTCTGTTCCACATTCACCTTCCCAAACCCAGGGGGGTTATGGGTAGTAATGGGAGAATGAGGCTTCTCGAATCCTAAAATGGTTGGATTTATGTGCTGTTGCTCACTTACGGATTTGAACCATCACAAGGCTGTTTTTCTAGAACAAAGGCTTTCGATTGGGTCAAATATGCTATTAATTGACAGCACATGGTAACTTCACCCATTAAGAGGTTCACGAAGCCTCATTCTCCTGTTACTTGCTTTTCATAGTCTGGCTGTTTTGTTGACATGTGAAAATGTGTAGTTGAAGGAAGTGTGGATCCAGAGGTTGGAAAAGATGATGTATATACTGTGAAAAGGAGAGCCTTTCCATCACTGTCATTTTTTCTGTTTTTATCTCTGTCTCTCTTACTTTCTCATTCTCCCTCTCTCTTGCCTTCCCATGCCTCACCTTCCTTCTTCTCTTCCTATTTCTCCTTCTTTTATCCCTCTCTCTTTCCCTCTCCTCCTTCCTTCAACTCTCTACCCTCTCACTCTCTCCTCTTTCACTCTCTCCCTCTCCATTATTGTCTCCCCTCTCCTCCCCCCTCCATTTCCCTCTTCCCCTCTATCTTTCCTTTTCCTTCTCTCCTCCTTCCTTCTCAGTCTTTCCTTCTGTATCCCCTAACCTCACTCTCTGTTCCCCTCTTTTTCTCTCTCCCCCTCTCTCTTTCGCTCCCCCTCCCTCTCCCTCACTATTTGTTCCCTGTATCTCTCTCTTTCCCTCCCCCTCCAGAGCAGTTGTCCGTGTTGCTTTGAGGGAGAGTGCGAATCACGGCTGTTACGAAACTGCCGCGTCCCTCTTAGCAGCACTCTGAGACTGACCCCAGTCCAGTATCTGATGAGGCCTTGCGCGGCCTTACTGATGACGCCCTCTCCTCTCTCTCCCTCCCTCTCAGGAACCACAGCCCGCTCATGAGCTTCGGGGCCAGTTTCGTCAGCTTCCTGGTGAGTACTCTGCACGCACGCACACACACACACACACACGTCGCTTCTTGTTTTGTTACTGACTCGCGCTGTAGCGTGACCTTCCCTGACCCTCACCGTTAATTTCGGGGGTTAATTCGAGGCCCAACGTGTTCTGCCAGGGGCTGTGGTTTGTCATCAGGGCTGTCACCGTCCAACCGCGACGTAGAGACAATCAGCTGACCTAACCCTGCTGAGAAGGTCGTTGATGGGGACACCCGAGTCTGCCAGACAGCATGACGTTCCTGAGGTGTATCAGATACTGTCACTGCAGGTGCTACCTTGTGTGCCACACACGTTGGCTGAGCAAGACATCATTACGTTATATTACATTACATTATAGTCGTTTAGCGGATTCTCTTATCCAGAGCGACTCACATAGATTACAATTTTATACATTCATACAGCTGGATATTTACTGAGGCATTTCTGGGTTAAGTCATTTTACATGAAATCATTACCATTTAGCAGCATGCTAAATTTACCAGAGTGCCCCAGTGGGGAATCATGAACCAGCAACCTTTGGATATTTACTGAGCCATTTCTGTGCCTTACCACTAACGCCACACCTTTCGATTATGAGCCCTGTGCTGCCCATGACAGCTGTGCAGTGATCGTCGGCTGCTGACCTGTGCTTATCTGGATCACTCCTGCAGGCTGTGTTCTGATGGGGCCATGTTGCATTTTGTGTGTCTGCTCAGCAGCCTCCCTGATCCAGAGTGACCTGCACTCAGTGTCCGTTACGTAATGACATCACTGTACCATAATATACTGGACTAGTTTCCCTTTACATACTGTGTTCATTGCCCCATTACATACTTTATTTATGGCCCATTACATAGTGTACTTACTGTGCCATTATATACTGTAAGTACTGTCCCATTACATGCCGCAATTAATTGCTTTTCTGTCTCATTCTCTCCCATTTCTCCCTTCTTTCTCCTGTTCTTTTATTGCACTCTCTCTCTCTCTCATTCTTATCTATCAGTTCTATGTATAAGTAGTTTTTAGCCATTGTTTGTCAGTTATGCTGGGAGGCAGTAGTTTGCCATTTGGATTTTCTGGGCAGAGAATTTTAGTGTCGTAGGGAAGACCTTAATTTCTTTAACCATAGTATCCTAGTGACCTTCCTATGTCTTTGCCAAGGTTTTGTATTTCATCTTTTTTGGAAAAGCCCATGTTGTCTTTTTGAATGTTGTCTATTTTGAATGTTGTCCACTTAAACCGCTGGATTTACTGAGGCGAGTAAGTCAGAGCACCTTGGTCAGGGGTGCAGCGGCAGCGGCTTTGAACCTGCAGCCCTCCGATCGCGACACCGGCTCTCCGACCCTCCTGCCGCGTTCTTGTCCCACCGCTGCGGCAGCCGGCGCAGTCAGCGGACCGGACCCGTGCAGCGCCGGAGTCCCGCTCCCGAAATAGGCCGCTGTCAGTGCCCCTCATATCAGGGACCATGCTTCACGGAGCGCATGATCAGGGCCGTGCCCGGCCCCCTCATGCAGAAAACCCTCCTCTGTTTTTTTTTTTTTCCTGACTTTGCTGCTGTAGCCTCATAGGAGCCTCAAGGTCAACTGAGATCACGGGAAGACGTTACATTTAAATTACTGGCATTTAGCAGACGCTCTTATCCAGAGCAATTTTCATCAGTTACAGTTTTTTTTTTTTTAACAATGTTAACATTGTTAAAAAAAAAATTATAAATGGATAACAATGTTATCCATTTATACAGCTGGATATTTACTGAGGGAGTTCTGGGTTAAGTACCTTGTCCAAGGGTACAGCAGCAGTGCCCCCGCAGGGAATCAAACCAGCAACCTTTCGGTAACGAGTCCGGCACCTTAACTGCTATGCTACACTGCCGCCCCGTGATATGAGCTGTGCTGCGAAGCTCTGAGGGCCGTCTGTGTCAGTCACGCTAAGCTGTGCTCAGACTGGACCTGATCCCATCCTGCGCTGTGAATACACGGTGACTTATAACGCTTACAGTTTTATGTATTGCTTAATCTGTAATCCATTTTTACCGCTGGATTTGAGCCGGGGCAGTCGAGGTAAAGACCGTTTCCCAAAGGCACGACGACAGAAGCGTCCCGCCCGCTGACTGCAGCGCTCACCTTCATTCGCTCGGCGACAGCCAATCACCGGCCCCCAGGTCAGGCCCGGTGCAGTACCCCCCGGCTCTCACCCGAAACGACACCAGACGCGTCGGTGAGATTAACGCGCAATTCGCCGCGATTAACACATAATCCCCGCGGCAGCTCGGCGAAACCTGTCCTCCCGTTACGAGAGAGAACCGTACTGACAATCAGGTATCTCTGGCGCAGTCATTTAAGGTCCTTCGTTCTGTAATATTTGCTGTTTTTTTTCCCCTTCCCATTGAGAGAGAACACAATGTGATGTTTAGCTGTGCGCGCTGCAGATGTCTGTATAGTTAGCGTAGCCGTGGGCTGCTGCCGTGTCCTTTTTACCTCACGTTGAATGCTAGCTGATGTACCGTGCGCCAGGCTAGCTCCGCTGCAGTTAATCTACCCTGCAATAATGCTAATAACCCTCTATTATTCTTATGTAATTATCCAGAGTGCCGCATCTTTTTTAATGTCCACGGGGGAGGACTTTAAAACTGCTGCTCAGCAGAAGCAGCTGAGAGTCGCTCCACCTGAAGCGGGGCTGTTATTGTCAGGACACGTGGTGCGGTGTGGCGTAGCGGGAAGGACAGGGCAGGGCTCGTAACCGACAGGTTGCTGGTTCGACTCCCCGCTGGGCCATTGCTGTTGTAGACTTGGGCAAGGTACTTAACCTATAACTGCCTCAGCAAATATCCAGCTGTATAAATGGATAACATGTAAAACAGTAACCTATGTAAGTTGCTCTGGATAAGAGCGTCTGCTAAATGGTATTAATGCAATGTAGTGTAATGTAATGACACACAGGGCTGCTTCATTTTACAGACAACAGGCCGGGCTGGGTTAACCGCTGTTATTTTTTATATTCTCCGTCTCACGCACACCCTTACCCAGGGCGACTGGCTTACCTCGCAGTGATATGCGTCATCAGTTTGCACAGCCACTTATTTACCAAAGCAGCTCAGGTCTGGCGTGGTGCATGAGAGCAGTGGTGTCCCACCCAGGGGATTCAAACACACACCATTCCGGTTGCAGGCTCAGCGCCTTGACCGCCGCACCGGTCAGCGTCGGCATCGGGGCGTGGAGAGGAAGCCGTCAGACGCGGCCGCCTGACCTTTCCCTCCCTCCCTCTTTGAAGCACCTCTTAATTGGGAGAGAAAAGGGCCCTCTCTCTGCTGCAACCGGGTGCGCTGCCTTGCGTTGCCCGGACAACCTGGAGGAGAGGCGATCATTAATTCATTAATGGTGAATTATTAAACAGCGTTGAGTCAGTCCACCATGCTATCTCCTCTCCATGGCAGGGGCGGGGGGGTTTGCACGTAGACCTCAGGTGGTCTGTGGCGTGCAGGTGGGGGGACAGACAGCGTATGTACTTATAAATGTACTTATAAGTATAATTACTTATAATTATGTACTATAATAATACTGTCTCTACTATCTTTACTTGTTATCCCAAAGCTGTTTGTAATTGTTTTAACAAGCATGCTGTTCTAAGTAAGGACCCCACCATTAGCGTGTGATTGCTTTTTTTATTTGATTGCATCTTATGTGATCATGCTGCCTTTTTATTATCTTTTTTATAAGATAAGATAAGATAGCACTTTATTGATCCCCAGGAGAGGAAATTTGGGATTATCATTAACTATAACAATAATCATCATCTCTCTGCAGTTCATATTACCTTGTTATAAAGAAAAATGAGGAACCTCAAAATATTCTGAGTTAAAACTGTTCTCCAATCTCTTCACAGAACGAGTAAAGATCCCCATGTCACCCAAGCTCTTAGTTATGGTAAAAATACTGCGTACACAGGAATGGTCCTGTAACGCTGAAAAATCATTTCATAAACAATCAGCTGCAGATGGATAATCCATACTCCACCTGCCATTAAAATGATACACAATACTGTTTGCCTCCTGCTCTCAGGCCCTTGTTGAAATGATCAGGTGCTCAGGTGTGTGTGTGTTTGTGTGTGTTTGTGTGTGTGTGTGTTGTTTGTGTGTGTTTGTGTGTGTGTGTGTGTGTGTGCGCCTGTGACTTTGTGCGTGTTTGTGCGCGTGTGTGTGTATGCGTATGCTTGTGTGTGTGTGTGTGTGTGTGTCTGTATGTGTGTGTGTGTGTGTACATGTGTGGCCGGGTGCTGGAACAATCCCGTAATTCTATTTTCGTCTCCCTGGGTGCATCACTGAGTCAGAACCACAGCAATAATAACCCTCCGTCTCCCTGTTTGGTCGACTGGCGGTGTTGGATGAATACGCTTCATACATGATTGATACAGCGATGTGCTGGTCCACTTTGGTGTGTCAGTGGTGAGCAGATGCCTGCACCAGCCCCAAACAAAAACGACATCCTGGGTTTTTTATTATTATTGTTTGTAATGTTGCAGCAGTGTCAAGTCAGGAGAGTTTATTGGACGGTTTATTCAGTGTGTTTTTGTTGGGTTATGGTTTAATGTTCTGTAACAAAGTTTGTCTTTCATAAATGAACACTCTCATACTATCAAATGATGACGCACGATCTGGGTAACGGTTATAAGTGTTATTGATGTCTGGCCCCTTACGCGGATCATCATGTGGTAATTTATGTGTAAATGGTGACTTAAACAGCTTACATTAAATGCCATCCAATTACAGAGCTGGGTATTTACAATGAAAGGGTTTTGCAGTACAGACACGCCTAGGATTCAAAGCTGAAATTTGTTGCATGTATGCTTGGCTCCCTTACAACTGTGCCGAGCATGCCACCTCTAATGTGATCCACCGGTGAGTTTGCACGGTAGACACTTTGTATTTCAACCTCTGTTAGTGTCTGTTAGTGGTCTGCCCTGTAGATCCCTTGGGTTAGTCTGGCCGAAGGTCATTGTTTGTTCCTTGGTTGTTTGCCATGGAAACAGAATAGGCAAGCAACCAGAGAGGGGAACCACAGAGAGGGAAGCTGTGGCTCTTTCCCTCTGTGCTTGGAAGGCCCAGAGGAGGAAATGGTAGTGAGAACATAATGGTGATGGCTGGCATTCAGAGCAGATATCACTTTCCTGCTTTTTTTCTGTTCCTTGGGTCTCAGAGCACCATGGCAAACACCTACACTGTTACATTAGTTTTGCATATTGCCCACACTATTTATGTAAATACACATATTAATTACTTGTGTACTGCATTATTGAATGAGATTAAATTTGTTTTTGTTTTTTGTGGGGAACAAACCACCCTCACTCGTAAGTGTTTTTAAGACACTTACGCAAAAAGTAAAGGTCTCCAGGGTAGAGCACCTTTCACCTGAAGATTTAAAAGCACATCCATTTAAGGGGTCACGTATGTCCTTCACTGACCCCATCCCTGCAGCCGATACACAGAAAATGCTGTGCACTGCCTTGCCAAGCCGGTATCAGCTGCAGTGTACAGGAAGGCATTTAATTGTCCTGTCAGTCTAGGGGAAGATCAGATGGCAGGCGTTGAGAGCCGAATGGGAGTTTGGCCAGGGCCACAACACCAGCAAACATCCCTCACCGCCTCTATTAACTGCCAAGGGAACCGCAGTGAGTCAGGAACACTTTTTAACAAAGACTGATATGAACCCCCATTGCAGCTCGGCATAGTTGCTCAGCTGTTGGTTTCCATGGAGGTCCTGGGGGAGAAGGGTTAAGGTTAGGGTTAGGGTTAACCCGAATTCTAACAGTAACCTGCCTTCTCCAGGTGCCTACTTGTCCAAGCTTGCCAGGCCTCCATTGTTTAAAAAGAGTCCAGGGAGGCAAGGTTACTGGCAGGATGGTGTGTCACAAAGCATCACGGGATAGTGACCCCAGCAAACGTCAGGAGACTGACCTGGATGAGTGATCCTGAGAAAAGGTTTTTTTTTTTTTCCCCATTTGGGGTGTTATGCAACATTTCTGCCGTAAATCTGCGCAGAGTTAGTTCCGCCCTCCGGGACTTGCGAGTGCCTGGGAAAATTCCTTTGATTCCAAACACAACTGTATGCATATAGCATTAATATAATCCATAACTGCTCCAAAACTGATAGGATTTAACCAACTATTTCGAAGCCAGATTGAATCCACCCTGGCAACAGAAAACTTTAGCTTGTGTGCATTTGATGTAGCGTCACAGAGTTGTTGCCACATATTGAACTCTTTGAATTTGAAGCTAAATAAATAAGGATAAATACTGACCTATATAACCTATGAAAACTGTCTAGGTGAAGGGGAAACATAATATAACACATGTCTGTGAAAAGGAAGATCAGTAAAGCTAGGCATTGGTCTAGCCTGAATATAACAGTACATATATACAGTATATGTATTTTTATGGTCTCGAATCTGTCATTTTTTGTCATGGCAAGTCCTACGTTATTCAAGTTCTTGATTTATTTATTTTGTAACTTTATATAAACCTGGGTAATGTTCACTTTAATGTATTACAATTTCTGAGATTCTGAATTTAAGAGCAGGTGTTTTGCATCTCGGTATCTTGTAACAGTAACGTCTTTCAGACCTGAACCTGAACCTGAACCTGAACCTGAAGCTGAAGGCCACAGACCTGAGACATTTCACACCGTACTTCATTGTGAAACATTCATCTAAATCAGATTATTGCATTAGCGCTGCCTTACTTTTCTGCAAAGGGTTTCGTCCAAATCCCCCTTCCCCCCACACTCCCCTGCACCCCCCACATCTCCCCCAAAGTCAACAGTCTGTTCAAGGGGTGATCAGGTTAAAAGCAGCAACAGCTGAAACATAATCGTTGGTTTAAAGATGTGTGTGTGTGCATAAAATGCACAGCGGTGACAACTTACTGCGTTTTTTACTGTCACATGTGCACTTTATCCATATTGAGATAGGAGAAATCACTGCCCCGGTGACCTGTCCGTTGTGTTTTTCTGACACAGCGTCTTTAATTGCTTTAAATCCTTTCCTCACCACGTTCGTCTACCAGCATTATCCATTACTCTCGGTTCTGCATCAGAAACATCTAATCTTTTCCCTGGGAAAAGATGGGTGTTGGCTGGTGCGTTCCTCTCGTGATGCAGGCCTAAATTGCAGGCTTAGCACTGTGGGAGAGAGAATGGAGAAGGGTTTTGACATGTCTCCACTAAAAGGAGGCTGTCAGCACATAGGTTTGACCCCATGCTCTGAAGAGAAGCAGGGAGATTCTGCACTGCTGCCGAGCTTTCAGTTTCAAAGGGAAGTCAGCTGTCAGCTGGTGTAATCCTAATACAGGCACATTACATTATTGTCATTTACAGACACTCTTATCCACAGCTGCTTACTTAGGTTACATTTTTTTTTACATGTTATTCATTTATACAGCTGGATCTTTACTGAGGCAGTTCTGGGTTAAGTACTTTGTCCAAGGGTACAGCAGCAGTGCCCCCCAGTAGGGAATCAAACCAGCAACCTTTTGATTACGGGACCTGGTACTTATCACTCCTCTATACAACCACCATAGTGTACAGGTACATTATGACTGAAAGGAGTTGGACCTGTAGGATAATTTTACTACTTTTTGGTATGTCCATCCTGCAATTATGCATCTTGTTCAGAATGTTCTAATAAATGAAGGTTTCCCACCTCATACCCTGTTACCTGTACAGGGTTAATAATTTTGTTGTTACATTGATATTGAATGATCTGTCATTGCTCAGTTTAAGCTGAGGCCATTTGCTGTGGTATGTTAAGTACCATAAAGTCTAACCTACAGTGTGATATGATGCATTGATTAAACGTATAGATTGGGAACAGCGATATATATAAAAATGAAATTAGGTGAGTGGTGTCATTGTCCATGCATTACATTACATTATTGTCAATTAGCAGTTTCTCTTATCCAGAAGGATTTACAATTTTATCCATTTATAGAGTTTGATATTTACTGAGACAATTGTGGGTTAAGCAGTGCCCCAGCAGGAAATCGAACCAGCGACCTTTTGGTTACAAGCCCTGCTCCTTATCCCCTGCACAGTACTGCTGCCCACTTACGTGACCTTGTTGTAAGGATGTTTTTTTTTTGTCTTGTAAGAAAATGTTTTGCTTGGTAACAATTTCATACTGCAGTTGACACTGAGCTATGCTTTTCCTCCGGTTTAATCGCGACCATTTCCTCTAATTGAATTGACTGTGGTGTGTTGTGTGTGTGTCTTTATTAAACGGAGCGTGTGACCTCTTATTGAATTTGGCGGGCTGTGAGGCTGTGAGGCTCACGCCAGTTAAACAGAGCTTTTGAGCTGTTATTGAATTGACTGCGATGAGGGCTTCTGTTGCTTGTTAAACAGTGCTTGTGACCTAATTGAATTCACTGATGTGCTGCGTTGTCATGACCGAGGTGTGCCGGCGTTTATAGAGCACTCCGATGACTGAGAATTGGTGCGTTTGTAGAACACTGTGATCACTTAGTCATCAGTCAACAGTTCGCACCAGACTTTGTGTGTTTGTAGAACACTCTGCCTGTGATGTAGCAGCTGATGTAGCATTTGTGTTTTCGAAAAATACTGGTGAAAAATGTCTGAAGTGCGACGAATGAGATTGAGAGTGTTCTGTTTGAATCTTTGTAGAGTATTGATAGAACGTGTAATGGCTATAGTGTGACAGCTGAGATGTGTTGTGTTTGTGTTTATGCAGAACACTGTGATGACTGTGATGTAAAGACTGAAGTGTGATGACTGAAATGCATTTCATTGTGTTATTGCAGAATGGCACGATGACTGTGAGGTAATGACTGAAGTCTGGTGACTGAGTTGTGCTGTATTTGTGTTGTATTGTATGTAGAACACTGATGACTGTGATGTAAAGGCTGAACTGTGATGACTGAAATGCACTGCATGGTGTCATTGTCGTGATGACTGAAACGTGATGACTGAGACTGTATCAGTGCGTCGACTGAGACCACGTTCCTGTTCCCGCGGGTGACTGAGGCGTGACGAGTGACACGCGGCCTGGCCTGCGCTCTGTCCGTGCCGCCCGCAGAACGCCATGATGACGTTCGAGGAGGAGAAGATGCAGATGGCGTGCGAGGACCTGCGGGCCACGGAGAAGCTGTGCGAGAGCGACAACGTCGGTCGTCATCGAGACCATCAAGAGCAAGATCAAAAAGAGCGTGAGTGTCGGCGACGCGGGCGGCGCTCGTCTGACCGCTGCTGCCGGGGGCGCGTGTCATATCCGAGACCCGCTCGCAGGGAGGGAGAATGTAGTTTGTCTGAAAAGAATGAGTTAAACGGATATCGGAAGGGAACAAAAGTGTATCTCAACTGAATAGGATAAAAGCATTGTCTAATTGGAACAGGAAAAATGTGTATGTGAAAGGGATGGGGTAAAAATATAACTAAAGGGAGCTTGGGAAACGTATACTTAAAGGGGTGGGGTAAAATTATAACTAAATGATAAGTGGTAAAAGTGTATCTTAAGAAAACGGGGTAAAACTCTATCTAAAGGATTGGGGAAAAGCTTTACCTGAAGGGAACAGCTGAAATGATGATATTTCATGGTTCCAGACCTTGCCAAAAATCCTCTAGTTGTTTTTACCTCTTTGCCTTAGCTGCTGTGGGGTCTGACAGCACTGGCTGCAGAGTAAGGGCTCAGAAATGAGACTGTATTACTACCTGCCCTGCCAGCTCTTTCTATGGTGTGTTTGTGTGTGTGTGTGTGTGTTTTTGTGTGTGTGTGTGTGTGTGTGTGTGTGTGTGTGTGTGTGTGTGTGTGTGTGTGCGTGTGTGTGCTTGTGCGCGTATTGAAAGAATGCAAATCAGAAGCTATTGTGTGCAGCGGCTTTAGAAATGTCAGAAGGCGTCTTGGTTGAAAGGCCATCTGTTGAAACGAGCCATTTCCCAGAATGCCGCGCTTCTCTCCTTCCCTCGCAGGTGGACTCCCAGAGGTCAGGGGTCACGGTGGTGGATCGGCTACAGAGGCAGATCATCGTGGCGGACTGCCAGGTCTACCTGGCCGTGCTCTCCTTCGTCAAACAGGAGCTCTCAGGTGTGCTTCCGCCCTGCAGAAATACCCTCAGGGCTGTCTCCTGCTGTGTGTATGTCAACACAGGAACGGCCATAGTGCTGGGTCTTACGATAAAGTAACATACAATAACACTTTATATTAAAGCCCCCTTTATTAACCATTAATACTTTACTAAAATGTTAGTAATATTCATCGCAATGCCTGTTGTCACACCTCACACCAATGTACCTCACTGACTGTTTATGAATGACTTTTAAAAAGGCACTGCAAACAATAAAAATAAAGTTTATAGTGATAATTAAAGTTTTCATAAGTAATTCAGAATGACTGCGTAGTGTCTGCTTTAGTTCAGACACGATATAACAAGTAATCATTGTCAAAAACAAGCATTGGAAAACGATCAGATACGCATAATAGATGTTAATAATTTTTCGCTGAGGTGTTGATCAATAATTAATGGGAAATAAAGTGTAAATGAATATGCTTTTAACTTGTAAAAACTATTGTTATGACCAGCCACTGAGTCCTCAGAAATGGAGGCTCTGCTACTGCAGATGGGAAATTTGTTGTGCGATAAGAATATTTTCTCTATAAATGTAATACTTGTCTTATCACTAGATCTCTCCGCTGAAAGCACACCTGTTGCTTGTTGTGTAACAGCAAGAGTAATAATGTCACGCTTCACTTGTGCTGAGGTTATGAGTTTGTTAAGCTTATTAGAGCAGCTAATATGTACTGGAAGTGCTGGCTTGTTTCATTGCACCAGATGCCAATCATACATGGGCTTGCAGTACCTGCCAGAGATGCCCCCTAATTGAGTTGTACTGATTGAGTTAATCAATATGAATATAGGAGTAGAACATGACTGCATTTGAAAATGATGATGATGATGATGAAGAAGATGAAATAATGTAATAAAATTGTGTTGTGGCGATGTAGCATAGTGGTAAGGAGCAAGGCTTGTAACCAAAAGGTTGCCAGTTTGATTCCCCACTGGGCCACTGCTGCTGTACCCTTGGGCAAGGTACTTAACCCACAATTGCCTCAGTAAATATCCAGCTGTATAAATGCATAACGTGTAAAAATTGTAACCTGTGGAAGTTGCTCTGGATAAGAGCATCTGCTGAATTCCAGTAATGCAATATAAAATGGCCACCCCTCTCCCTCTCATCTCTCTCCTCCGCACCCCCCTCCAGCTTACATCAAAGGGGGCTGGATCCTCCGCAAGGCTTGGAAGATGTACAACAAGTGCTACAGCGACATCAGCCTGCTGCAGGAGGCGTGTCAGAGGCGGAGCTCCCAGGAGGCCCCGCCCACGGCCCGGGCCAACGACAACGAGCCGCCGCTGCAGTCGCCGGCGCTGCCCCAGGAGACCGTGACGGCCGAGGCGCTGAGCCGGCTCAAGGGCTCAGTCAGCTTCGGCTACGGCCTCTTCCACCTGTGCATCTCAATGGTGCCTCCGCACCTGCTGAAGATCATCAACCTGCTGGGTTTCCCCGGCGACCGGCACGAGGGGCTGTCCTCTCTCACGTATGCCAGCGAAAGTAAGGACATGAAGGCCCCCCTCGCTACGTGAGTAGGTGTACCCGTGTCACTTTCCGTGGGGTGAGAGAGAGAGAGAGAGAGAGAGAGGGGGCGTTACGTGCTGCCCTGTGGGTTCGTTTTGGTGATCAGTTGTGTGTACTGTTTATGTGTGTGTTCTTTCCTCATTGATTTTCAAGCTTTTTCTAGGCCAATCCTACATTACATTACCGTCATTTAGCAGACGGTCTTATCCAGAGCGAGTTGCATAGGTAATATAGGTCATCCCTCTACTGACGCAATTCTGGGTTAAGTATCTTGCCCAAGGGTGTAGCAGCAGCGCCCCAGCAGGGAATCAAACCAGCAACCTTTTGGATACAAGCCCTGCTCCTTACCACTATGCTACACTGCCGCCCCACGCAAAACAAGGACAAATCCTCTGCTTTCCTCTGGCGGATCTAATTTCACCATAATGACACAGGGCTTGTGTATGTCTAAATTGTGCTTTTAAGATCCGATGTTTCAGAGATATTTTTAAGATGTAACGATCAGGGCTTGTGTTTTCGGCAGTGAGCTCACATCGTCCCTGTCATGAGGTGGCTTTGCTGGCTTGTTTTTTTTAAAGGGGACATTGCTGTGATGCTGCAGTGCATCAGTCCTTCTTACATTCCTTACAGCTCTAGAGAGAGAATTAAAATTTCATTCCTGCCGGTAATTTGCAGACAGTGAGGTATGTGGATGAGATATTAATCAGACGCCTGTTTTTAGCTTTGGGTAACATGGCTTGGAGCACAGTAACAGGCCCGTGGGCCTGCACCCTAAGACTGACACAGCTAAGAATAGAGCTGTGCTCGTCCGTGGTTAATCCAATACACATGGCAAAAATGCCAGGAGACAAAAAACCCCTTACAAGAGACCAGCAAGCACTCTTCCTGTGAAGTAGACAATGACATTTCTTTCATCATGGCAAATGGCTTGCTAAATGACTAACTTACCAATGATGAATTATAGTCATGTAGCGGGTTTGTAGAACAAACATGGAGCTGCACTTGGCCCTGACACTGTTAAGACTCTCTAATAAGGGCCACACCGTCTGCATAACAAGCAAATTCTACACTCTCTAGTTCTTAAATTCTGCACACTGTAGTTCTTAATTCTAGTTGTTCTTGTCCTTCTCTGCTCCCCAGGTTTATGTTATTTCATAAGAAAACTAGGTATCATACTTAGATATCTTTTCTGAACCGTATAGCAGTAAATTGCTGTTTTTTAGATTACACTCACATAGTAAGTCAGCGGAAACAATAACAGGGCTTGTTGTCATGTATTCATGCCTGAATAAAATAATGGGGTGTTTGGATTGCTTTTCACACTGGTGTGAAATCAGTCCTTCCTGTGGGGCATTGTGTGGTCTGTCTGTTTTAAGTAATACAGCATTTGCCTCGGATGGAAATTGTCTAATTCCTGATACCTTACTGTAACCAGAGGAAAACAGTTCAGATTGGCTGATTCTGCCCAAATGTCCTTTTACCACTGTCCTGAGTCTTATCTTCAGCTAAGGACAAACTGTGATCTGATGTCTTCTGTCTCTTTTTTTCACCTTTTTGTATTTACTGTAAGCTCACAGCATGTTAGATGGAAAATGTTATTATTATTTTATCATGTTTTTCCCTCTTATTTATGATAGAAGTTGTTATAATGGTATCAATGGTATCATGTTCTTGTTCAGTTGAGTGATGTGCATCATCACCCACATCAGATTTGTACACACTCAGTCAACATGGCTTAAGAAAATACCTAAGTCACATTAACAAAGGTGACAAATGACAGTAAAATGACAATAATGTGTTTTCTCTGACTGGAGAGCGCCTTTTCGTGGATCTGATACTATAGTTAGTGTGAAGATCACCATACTAAGGAGTAAAAACATGTACAATGGTTGGATAGATGTTAAAAATGTTTATGTACAAAGCCTTGTTCCCAGTTAGCAACTGATTCACTCCCAGAGTATCAGCTGATTTCCTGTCTGCACATGGACTATATTAAAGAACAAATGCTATCAGAGATCACAGACCTGGGCCTCTTTTATGAAACTAGTGGCCTCTAGTGGAAAAATAACGCTACTGCAACCCTTTAATGCAAACCCACTGACATCATGTATCAAGACTGCGTATGAGTGTGTCTTAAATGGCAGGTCAGACAGCGGGGTGGCGTTAATTAAAGGGTGTGGTTAATGTTATTCCGGCTGATCCTGGAACAGTTCGGCCCTGCCGCGGATGCAGGCCTCCGCAGCGGCTCCTCTGTTAGTCACTGCTCTGGGTCCTGTCTCCTGTCCCTCAGGCTGGCGCTGCTGTGGTACCACACGGTGGTGCAGCCCTTCTTTGCGCTGGACGGCTCGGACACGCAGGCGGGCCTGCTGGAGGCCAAATCCATCCTGCGGAGGAAGGAGGCCGAGTACCCTCGCTCCTCCCTCTTCATGTTCTTCAAGGGCAGGGTCCAGCGGTTAGAGGTGGGTGTGCGGAGCCCTACCACTACCGTGACCGCTGTCCGAGCCCTACCTGCATCCTCACCTGTACTTCCACCCGCACAGAGGATCGCAGCCGCACCGGCGTGTTCACCCGCACACAGAGATTCATTTCTGTTTCTCGTATCGGCTCCTTATGTCTACTGTCTGGCTTAGTGTTGGACTGTCCGAGCCTGTTACTCACTGCCTAGCTTTTTGAGTATTTCATGACAAGTTGTAGGACAAATTTATTGTACAGTACAGTGACACATAGAAGCTGACCCCCATCCAGGCTCACTTACAGGTACAAATAATAAAGTGCAGCCTCAGATGATAACTATAATACAGTTACATTGGAAGAATATTCAAAAACAAGCTACAAATGCTATGCTGTAATTGAAAAACAACTGATACGTGAGCCCGCAAAAGCATATGGGGTGTGTGAAGATACCACCTTAGTGTAATACCGTTCCTGATCCCTGGCTGGATAAAAAACAGGGGACAAGTGTAAAGAAAAGGCTTAAAAAGGGTTGCCTTTAAGAGGCAAACAGTTATCAAATTCTTTTACTGTTGAAATTACACCGTTGAATTTTATGATCAGTTACACGATTTTACTGTTTTTTTTTTTCCTCACGTTTGTTGTGGTTGTTGTGTATGTAACATCTGATTGAATTTCTTTTTTCCCCATCGTCCTCCAGTGCCAGATAAACAGTGCCTTGACTTCCTTCCATGATGCTTTGGAACTTGCGACAGATCAAAGAGAAATCCAGCACGTGTGTCTCTATGAAATTGGTAGGTTTTTCCATGTCGTACTCAGCATGAAATGAACATGAACTGAACAGAAACTTTAATGCATTTCTTTATATTATTTACCTTGCACCCTCACTGTCTGATCCTGTTGCATTTGTTGCAACATACATGAGAACAGAGGAGATAATACTTTAATGTAGTTATGCAGTAACAGTAGCAGGAATAACCCTGTTGGCAAAACCTTTATGTTTACACTTACATTTCTTCATTTAGCAGACACTCCTTTTCAGAATGACTGACAAAAGTGTAAACGGAAGGTTAGGCTAAGAGCAGAGACCGCACTAAATCACAGGTGTCACAGTCCGATGATTGCAGTCATTACACAACATGTCATATTCTGTCAAGCACCATAGTAGGTGCAAGAGGAGGTATGAGGGTATAGCGAATGTGTTTTAGCATACAGCAGGAATCTTCACACTCTGATGTTGGTTGAACCAAGATGCAGTTTGAGCAAATGACTTTGGTGGAAGATGGTCAGTAATTCGGCAGTTCTGGCTGTTGTGGGGAGTTCGTTCCACCGGGAAGGGGGGGGGGCATCCAAAGTAGAGAATAGACAGGACTGAAAAGATGAACCCTCTTGGACGATGATGCAACCAGATGTTAGAGTGGACAGATCTGGTCCTGTAATTACATTACATTGAATTGCATGCATTTAGCAGACGCACTTATCCAGAGCGACTTCTAGCACAACAGAGCATAAGTGTATCTATTCAACTTAAATAAGCAACATTTGGATTGGATTGTAAATGCACTGAAGGCTGAAGGCTGCAGTTCCTCTTGCGTCCCTGTAGGCTCAGACCAGAGAGAGAAATGGTAAAGAGGTGTGACGTTTTGGGAGTTATAGACAAGATTAACCATCACATGCTGTGTGAGCTGGAGGGGTCTCATGGCACTTTTAAGGAGACTGACAAGGAGATAGTTGCAATGGTCCAGTTGGGGCAACACAAGAGTCTGGACAATGACCTGGCCACCACATGTAGTGAAAAATAGATGTTTTTTTTTTTGTTCAGATATTGTACAGAACGAATTGGCAGCTCCAGGTTCAGTAAGTATGACATGATGTGTAGTAGCCAGATTGCAGACCCTGGTTATTTTAGTCTGATAATCCAATGTATTCACATACAGCAAATGCAGGATACAGAATATAGATATTTACATTATAGCTTATTCATAATTATTATGGTGTTCTGCATTCAATACAACATAAGGATACAATATGAGGATGCAAATAAGGATCATAACCCCTCTCCCTTTTGAGACGTAAAATGTGTGTATTCATAACCATCAACACAACGGCACAAAAGCTGCTGGAGGAAGGTGCAGGTGACGTAGGCGTTTCAGTCTTCAGGGCACGAAGTAAGCCCTATACTGCCTTCCCCATACAGTCATCAGGAGTGAGCTTTCAAACGGGAAACGTACTGTACCAATCAATTAAACATGAGCGATTTGCTGATAGCGCGTGACTGACACCCTGCTGTGATCTCCTGGCGGGACGCGGCTCGGTTAATGAGCTGGTCTGACAGGCCGCGGAGGCTAATTAGCCCTGACAGCGGCTCGCCTTCGTGTGTCTCACACGTGCGTGCGGGTTCCTGCCCCCAGCGGTGAGAACTTTGAGGTGAGCAAAAACGTCTCTCTCTCTCTCTCCCTCTCTCTCTCTCTCTCTCTCTCTCTCTCTCTCTCTCTCTCTCTCTCTCTCTCTGGGTTCCAGGGTGGTGCAGCATGATCGAGATGAACTTCCAGGACGCCTACAAGTCCTTCGAGCGGCTGAAGAACGAATCGCGGTGGTCCCAGTGCTACTACGCCTACCTGACCGGAGGTTGGTGTCCCGGGGAGAGACCAGGAGGTCCTCCAAAGGGTTGGGAGGGTGGGGGGTGGGTGGTTTACCCATTGGCCAGTAGTCTTTGCATGCAGCGATGTCATCAACACATTACATTATTACATTATTGTCATTTAGTAGAAGCTCTCATCTAGAGCGACTTACATAGGTTACAATTTTTACGTGTTATCCATTTATACAGCTGGATATTTACTGAGGCAATTGTGGGTTAAGTGCCTTGCCCAAGGGTACAGTGGCAGTGCCCCAGCGCGTGATCGAACCAGCAACCTTTTGTTCCTTACCACTATGCTACACTGCTAAAACATGATTCCAACTGATCATGTCTGCATATGTACATGCTTCTGCCTGTTAGCTTTCAGTGCTGTTAGCAAACAGCCAACAGCTGAACGCCCAAAACATTTTCTTTTTTTAATTTTGTTTCATCAATACCCACCCCTACAGTTTGCCAAGGAGCCACGGGGGACCTGGAAGGGGCGAAGGGTGTTTTCAAGGACGTCCAGAAGCTCTTCAAAAGGAAGAACAATCAGATAGAGCAGTTCTCTCTGAAAAAGGTGGGCCTGGTCCACTCAGTCACCAAAGGTTCACAGAAAAAAAATATATAAATAAATGAAAAATCTGAATTGGTTTGGCTGGAATTGAGTGTTTTCAGAAAGCCACTCGTATTTTGGAATCGGGAGTCTTTGAACAGTCATGGCCTTTGGCAGATGAGACTGTTTGATGCCTCTCAAGACTATAATCAGTCTGTCGCTTTGGGTCAGCAACTTTAACATGGGGTTAAACCCATGGTTTAGACCACTGGTCCAGTAAACTCTGTTACAACTGGAATAGCTCTGTCTAATCGCACCGATTAGGGACCACTGTGCATGCTCTAATGGTGTTCAGTTATCCAGTCACAGATATTGTCTATATAGAACAGATAATCAGCTCTGTGTGCTTAATGTTAGAAGTTCTGTCTCTCCCATTATTTAAACTTTAACTGTTTTTCTTTAAGTATTTAATGATTTGCAGACTCATAAATATTCTTGGAGGGGCATGATCTAAAAGAAAATCCACAGCTAGCAACACAGCAACCCAGAAATCACAGACCTGGGTGTCTTTTTTGTAACTGGTGGCCTCTAGTGGAAAAACAACACCACTGCAACCCTTTAATGCAATCCCACCAATATCCTGTCTCAAGACTGTGAGTGTGTTTTAAACGGCAGGTTAGACAGCAACACAGACAGTACTGGAACCTCCTGGATCAGGAAGTGCAGAGAATGCAAGGAATGCAGGAGCAGAATATCTGGCCATGATGAATAGAAAATCTGTGGTCCAATATTGTGAACTGAAGGTGCGGCTGATTGGCTGATGGATGTTTTTGTGTGTGGGCGTGTTCAGGCGGAGAGGCTGAGGAAGACCCCGCCCTCAGTGGAGCTGTGTATCCTGGCTGTCATGGAGGTGCTGTACCTGTGGAAGGCCCTGCCCAACTGCTCCACCTCCAAACTGCAACTCATGAGCCAAGGTCAGCCTGGGGAGGCGGGGCAAGGGGCGTGGCTTATTGATCCCCACCATTAAGTTTGGTCATTAAAATAGATCATCCATTAATATTGTTAATAAAATTGTTTATATCTTTTTGTGTCCGCAGTTTGGCACAAATGCATGAAACAATTATGTTGGCAAAAACACACACACACACTACACACTGTCTACACATATGCACTAGGCGCCAAACACTGTTACACTGTTACACTACTATATATGAGTCAAATCTCTGGCTTTCTAGGTAAGATCTGATGGCAAACTCAGAAACTCAGAGGTTCAGGGAAAGAGCGTAAAATTTCATTGGCTGAGGAGATCCTACTAGCTCACTTAGAAGGGTCGGAGCTCTGAGGTTCTAGGCTGCATGTGGTAGAATGCCAAATGAAGAATCGTGGCTCGGTTTTCTTGAATGTCACTCATGGGGGTGCCCTCACTGCAGGTGGTGATCAATTCTAAGATTTTGGGAGCCACTCCCAGAACTGATTTGTAATTTGAGAATCGATGGGACCGATTCCAAGAATTGAATTCCAAAGGCATTCCTGTAAATTCCGGTTCCAGTAAGTCAAGTCTGAAACAGATTTAACACACCCCAAAAAGCTTGAACAAGTGCTGAAACGCAAACAGGAGTCTCAGATAAGAATTACTGGCTTAAGTGGCACAACTAAAATATGGATACCTATAAAATGCAGTTTCAGCTGCATGAAGGAACAGACTTAATGAATGTAATGCATTAAATTATATTCATGAAAAAGTATACATCAAAAAGCAAATCTGCGTGAGAACAGGCTATTTTTTAAGACTTTCCTCCTTCTTCCTCTCACTGCCCTGTCCTCTGCCCTCAGTTTTACAGGAAGTGAATGATGTATCACACATGGGCCTCAAACACCTGCTCCTAGGTGCCATCCACAAATGTCTAGGCAATACAAAGGATGCCATACAGGTAAAACCTGTCGTTTGATGTGCTGTGGTCAGGCATTGTTCAGTTTGAAACCATAAACCAGTCAGACGCATGAAGTCTCGTTTGAAACGGATAGTGTATGTAAGTTCTGTAAGGGTTGACGTTCTCTTTGGCCCTGAGGAGTGGAACGGCATTGATGGCGTGGTGTTTTTGACTGCTCTGTGTCTCTGCAGTCCTTCCAGATGGCTGCTAGAGACGAGGCAGGCCGGCAGAGCAACTCCTACGTCCAGCCGTACTCCTGCTACGAGCTGGGCTGTGTCCTGCTGGAGAACGCTGAGGTAGGAAGCGTGTGTGTGCATGTGTGTGTGTGTGTGTGTGTGTGTGTGTGTGTGTGTGTGTGTGTGTGCGTGCATGTGTGTGTGTGTGTGCGCGCGTGCGCGTTGTGCGTGCGTGCGTGCGTGCGTGCGTGTGTGTGTGGCATGTGGTTGTGTGTGTGCATGTGCATTTGTGTGTGTGTGCATGTGCATGCATATGTGGTGTGTGACTTCACAGAACAAATTTCTTAATTCTTGTATGTAAAGTGAGTTTGGGATCTATGGGTAGTAGGATCTTGGTATCTCAGTGGCAGCAGTTTGGCGTAGTGGTAAGGAGCAGGGCTCATATCGGCTGGTTTGATTCCTCACTGGGGCCACTGCTGTTATACCCTTGGGCAAGGTACTATCCCACAATTGACTCAGTAAATATCCAGCTGTATAAATGGGTAAAACTGTAGCCTGTGTAAATCACTGTGGACAAGAGAGTCTGCTAAACGACAGTAAAGCAATGTAATGGGTAAAAATGCAGTTTCTCTGCTTTGGAAATTATGAAGATGATGGAAACAACACAGCTCATTGATTTCTGTTGTTTGTTTTTCCAGTCTGTGGGAAAGGGCAGAGCATTGCTACTGCAGGCCAAGGTAAGGGTCCCACCTGTCAGAGGTCACGTGACACCTTTAACACAAACCGGATACAAACTTTGTTTTCCAGCCGTATACTCCGTAATCTTTTTACATGCCAATGAACATCATTTAAGTTCTCTGGTTAAATTTTGCCTGTCAGAACTTCTCCAGCAGCAACGGAATCGTTTGGTTGTTTAACACTCTGCACGCCACTTCCTGTCTGTTGGGAAGGGGAATCGCGTGTCACTTCCTGTCTGAAGCGGCGCCCCTGTGTGTGTGCTTTCCCCTGACAGGAGGAATATGCGGGCTACGACTTTGAGAACAGACTCCACGTGCGCATCCACTCGGCCCTGGCCTCTTTGAAGGAGGTGGTCCCTCAGTGACTCCGCCTTGCACCCGGGCCACACTGCACCCCCTTACCCTGCACCTCCCCCCCCACTCCCGGCTCTGCACTTTGTGCTGTGCACAACACCTCTTTAGGATGAGGAAGCCCGGCTTTTTTCACGAAAGCCATCCTGACAGCCTCTTTCGCTTTTTTTCTCTTCTTTTTCTGCTGCGGTTTACCTTGTAGATGCCATACACATACCAGTGGGGTAGAAGACAACACAGCCCGCATTTCAATCAGTTTAGGGAATTGCTGCGCAGTCATTTGAGTTTGAGTTTGTGCCCCAGCGGTGCAATGTGTTGAGACCTTCTTCACTTTCGTCTTAACGTAGGGATCCTCCCTGTTTGCCAAACTATGTGTGTTCTGTCACGTATTAATGAAAAAGGCAGCATCAAATTCACCCGGGTATGTACCCCTGTGGAATAGGAGAGGGGTATAATAGGATCTTCTTTGTGTTTTCACCATGGTACACGTCTGCTGAACAAAACCACCACCGCTCATATATTTAGCACAGGCCCCATACATCCATGTTTTTTTGCCAAATGTTAAGCTTGCACTGTAAGGGACCAGAGAGCAAGTGAGAATCAGGCAATCACATCACAGATATTCTATGTGTGTACCAGATGTACTGCACCATACCCTGCACATTGAAAGTTGTGTCTTTGCCATTGTTTAAAATGGGTTTAAAACGGAACATTCAGAGCTAATGTAGCAATACATACAGTGCTGGCAGCCCAAGTTACTGAGTAGAAATTTGTAGATAAAGTATTGTGAACAGAAGACTTGTAGGAGACAAATATCTGGGCATTGTGTAGAATATCTGTAACTTTGTTCTACTGTAGGTAATGAGGATGAGGTACTGAGGAGGACAGGGTCTCTGGTAGCTTTGTTCGAGAGGTGTAGTACTTTTCCATAGAACACGTATTTATCAGTTTCCTGAAATCTGTGTTTGCTGTGGTGTCAAAAATATGCCGATAGGTAGTGCCAACTGTAAGTCAGTTAGTCGCTGACATACTTCCCCATCCTCAAATTTCTCCTCCCTCTTTCATAATACCTTAACTGGGTCGCTCTCAGTAATGCACTACAAAGAGAGTACATTTACATTTACATTTACATTTACATTTATTCATTTGGCAGACGCTTTTATCCACAATGACCTACAAGTGAGGAGTACATGAGAGTACATGACTGTGAGTGATTTCGCAGACCGTGCAGTGGTATCGGTGTCAGGAACAGCATACAAACACACCTTTCTCATGGTACTTTTTAGGCATAGGTGCCCTGCTTTTCCTGTTCGTTTTCTGCAGCTGAACTTCAAAGCAGCATTGACTACATTACTTTGAATTTAGAAATCGTCTCCCCTGCAAACTTTCAAGCCTCTCACGGCCAGTTTTCAGTTAGGCAGGGAAATCAGCAAACAGGCTTGTGTCAAAGCCTTTTCTGTTAATGGAGGTGCTTAGAGTCTAGCTGTAGCTCTCTGCTGTAGTCTTGGTCGGGTAGTATGTGTGGCAAGGTTTATAATCCCTCCTTCAAACTTGTTCATTTCCACTGTAATGAGAGCAGTTGATAGCAGGCATGTGGAAATGAGCAAAATCCAATGTGTCATCATGCTTGTGCATACCTTAGAAACTCTCTTTTCCCTCCATAGAGCCACAGTATTTTGTTTAACTTTGTACACACACTGGAAAAAAAAACGTAAGTGTAAAGCGTGTTTTAAATACCTCAGTTTACTCGATTCAGTGCGAGCGTGTTCACACAGAGCACTGGACAGAACTGCTGATCTTTGCTGTTCCTCTGACAATGCTCCAGAGAAAAGTAATCCTCCAACTTTCAGTCTCAGAACTCTGGAAGAACAAGACCCCTGGGCTAATAATGTCTGTGGGTCGCTTATTGATGACCTCATCGATAATCACCAAGCCCCACGCTTGTAGTCCATTTGTGCTTTTCTTTCCCTACGACTTCAGTGTAGGGCACATGACTTCATATTGATGCAGTGCGAGAGTGACAAAAGACTCATTTTATGTTCATTAGGGGAACCTACTGAAGTAAAGGACACGGTCTCTGGGGTTAATTATTAATTAACAAAATAGCACCTCTGTCTCTTGTTTTGGAGGAGGTAAAGTGTTAAATTGAACATTGCAGAGTCCCAGGCTTTTTCCCCAACCTCCTTTCACATTTTCTGTTGGTCCAACACTCCCAATGCTCACTGCTCTGAGGCAGCAGGTAATTAAACCATGAGCAAACTCCGTATCACCAGTGGCTAATGCAAAACAGGGCATTGACAAACTCAACTATGCATGTTCTCCATGACTATTCCTCAGAGAGTTTGCGTTTTGCTGCACTTTATTTAACAGTAGAGCATCAAGCATTGAAGCTGTATTAATTTGTACACATTACTGGGTATTAACACAGTGTGCAGTAACTGTTACGGTCCTGGGTTTATGACCAGAGGGTTGGCAGTTCACTTCCCAGTTGGTGCACTGCCGATGTACCGTTGAACTTCACGAACATATTCAGCTGTGCCAATGGACAATATAGAAACACATCAGTAATGCTCATTGCTATAGATTAAGCCTGTCTGCCAAGCACATTGTTGCAGTTGTTAATGGCAGGTAGCTACAGCTGGTAGTTACCTTGCAAAGCTACAATACCAGTAATGAAACAGGAATGAAGTGTTTATCTGTAGAGACTGACCATTTCCACAGTGCCAAAATGTTAATGATAATGGTACCAAAGTGTATCTGGTGGTTTACATGCCCACATGTTTACTGTAAAATAAAGTGCAGTCTATCGTTCTACTGACTTCAGTCCACAGGAACATCTGCCTGTATGCTTCAGACTATTACTTCTCAATGGCTGTATATTAATAGGAATGTTTACTGTGTCCTTTTTTGGGGGGTTTGTATGATTTCTACTGTATACAGTACCTAAAATATGGTTCAGTATTTATGAGGATCTTTTTCCATGTTAAGTTACAGTGCTCCTTTTGAATCAAAGCATGACTATAACCACAGCCTTTTTGGAGGTGTAATTCAAGACCCTTTTACTTTGTAAGGATGACTAAATGTTATTTTGGAATTTCCTCCTGTTTATTTTCCTGGAGATGTTGTTATATTTTTGGTAAAATTAGGATTTCCTATTGGACCGTACTGGTGACGAGTGCAGTGTGCTACCGATAAAGTAAAGAAAAAAAAAAAAGATCAACAGGGTAGAATTTCATAGTTTGTAATAGGCGCTCAGAGGTATGGTTGCTTAGCAATAAATCCAGGTGAAATGTACTTCTGTGTTGGAACTGGAGTATTTGGGGGAACTTTGGTTGCTGTTGTTTCATTGTGAAAGTTCCGTAAGTGCACAGTTTTATTTGTTGACGGATATTTGGACAAAAGTGATTTTTAGTCCTCTGCCTCTCAGCCACCCTCCCTCTGTTACCCGTTAACAGAGAAGGTAAATCCGTATTATAATATAATAGGTCAGACTATATTCTGCATATGTTGCATTGTATATATGCAACTATACTGTCAATATGACTACCAATATTTAATGCACAGTAGCCATACCTACATCGTTTCTGTATGGTATGTGAGAATATTGCTCTTTGCCCACTGAGGTGTTGGTGTCATGAGAGGTGAGGACTAAATTTTAATAGATGTTAATGAAATCGGAATAATTTCACAGGAACTGGATTTCCTGGTTTGTGCAGCGGTTTTTCCTCTTGGAGCTTGTCGAATTGTACGAAGCCAATAAAGGATCGCTGTTGTGAATCCACCCTGAAGCAGCTTGTGTGCAGTCTTTTCCATTTGCATAAAGTGCAAAAATGACACTGTATGCAAAGCCCCAGCAAGCTTGTATTACATTTACATTTACGTTACCAGATCCCGAGTGAATTTCCAGTGTTGACAAAGCAAAGCGCATTTCACAAAACAGCATGAAATGCTGCACAAATACAATGACATGCACATACTTCAATACACCAAGTGTAATGCAGTATCTCCATTAATACAAAAAAATAGAAAACACTGACAGAAACCTACAAACAGCAAAACTAGTACATGAAAGGTGAACAAGATCACAGTAGGGTTCAGGTACAGTTTGAAGAGGTGGGTCTTCAGGATGGATTGGTGATGCTGGAAGGTGAGACTGCAGAACAGACACTGAAGGAAGAACAATGTTCTCAGCAATACTGTTACGGCAAAGGGGTCATTTCAAGTTTCAAGAACACCTTCCCTGAGGCATAATGCGTCACTCTCCATATATAATAGCATGGTTTTACAGTAAGAACTAAATACCAAAAGGGGGGGGCCTGCGGCTTAAATGCATTCTGTAAATTTAATGTCACTGACATTCAAGAACACTGAGGAAGATCTTACCTGTTAAATTACCATGGGGGGAAAAAAACAAACTAAGGAGACTAAAATGTGTGACATGGTAATGATTATCCCAACAGTTAGTCCAACTGAAAAATACCAATTCTTGGTAAAATATTTTAAATATGATCATTAACTCCACAACATAAACTGCTCGTCTGCATCTGTGACACAGTTCCCTTCACATTATTTCCTCAGAGGAACAGAGCTATTTTGGGTTTGTATGAAATCCTTCCAAAGCTCATCACACAGAAGAATAATGATTCATAGTCATGCCTGAAAAAGAGATCTGCCCCCGGTTTCACATAAAGCTTCTTTCTGAGGCAGAGCCAAGGACTGTGATTGTTTGACCACATCCCTTCATGAATATTCATGAGGTAGCCTTTCAGCTTCAACAGTTGCAGACAGAATTGTCAGTGTTAAACACACCAAGATGAATATCTTGGCATTAAATCCTGTAAAAGTATTTTGAACTAACTCATTCAGTCTTTTATACATTACAATTACAATACAGCAGTATTCACAACAATTTACATTTGTACCCAAAAGCTTTGTGTATACAAGCAAAAATATGTGAAATTGCACAATGGACCTCTATATAATATCCAGTTTTTACATGCTACCCAGTTATGTTTGCAGAAGCAATTCTGGGTTAGGTACCATGCCCAAGGGTACAGCAGGAATGTCCCACTATCTTACGCTGCTGGAGAAGCAACTATTGTCCAATAAATGTAATGTAGTGCACTGTTTGAGCTGTCATTCATTCATTTCATTCATTCATTTATACAAGTGTGTACTTATAGAGTACAACACAAGCAAAAAAAAAAAAAAAAACATACGGTGTCAGCAATATTGGAAGCGCTGCTTGACCAGGTTTCAAGGGTTGGCCAGGCAAGGTACAAACTAGCGAGTGTGTTAAACCATCAGATTACTTTTTTTTTTTAATAGTTTAGTAGGAAACAGTTGTAGCTGAGCTGGGGTGAGGCTTCATGGGAGGGTCAAATTCCCCTCACTCTGTGCTGTCAAATGAATGGAGGCTCCCACAGTGACGCAAGCCTAATATACAGCTTGTAAAGCATTGGAAAAAAATGACTACTTCAGTTAGGAATATCTCAAAAAATACATTCACAATATGAAATGTGAGTTTTATTCATTACATTACATACATGCATTTAGCAGATGCTCTTATCCAGAGCAACTTCCAGCACAATACAACATAAGTGTATCCATTCAATTTAAACAAGAAACAGTGTCAGACCAGGTTCACAACACTCCCAGACCAGTGAGTGTGAGGTGAGCATAACAATATTCAAGCCCTACCACAAGTTAACTTGTGCAATCTGATGGAATTCAAGTATACTACAATACAACAGTCCCTAGAACACAGAATCCAAAATACATCACAATAATACACATAAAATAAGTATCAAATACTGGAGGTATCAGGTGTTAGGGGAGGGGAAATAAGTGGAACCGAGATGGAGTCTGAAGAGGTGGGCCTTCAGTCTACGTTGTAAGATGGCAAGTGATTCCCCTGTCCTAAGCTCCGTGGGGAGTTAGTTCCACCACTGGTGGATCAAATTCAAATGTTGAACTGAAAAACATTTGAGCCGTTTTCCAAGGAAATCCGAAAGGATTGTGATAAAGCTGGTCCCACCACACTTGGAATATCTGTCTTATAAAGTGATACGTTTTATCATCCTACTGACCAGAGCTGTCATTAGCTGCTGTTAAGAACCACACACACTTTTCATGGTGTACTGATAAGGAGGGCTTTTAGCCTGATGGATTGTTAGCAAGGTGCTTTAGCAAGGTGCTTAACCAGAATTGTACCAGTAACTATCCATCTGTAAATGGATACTTAAGCATCTGCTAAGCAAATAATGCACTGCTTGCCATTATTCCCAGACAAAGTTTCCATGTGGTATAGCAGTCAAGGTCAGCAGTAAAGTTGTTCATCAGTACATTTTAGCTAAATTACAGTAAAGAAAGGTAATGCTAATGATTTTTTCGGCATGTTCATTGCGCTGTAGGAACTGTAAGCGTACTACAAGCTCAGCTGTTACCAATAGTGTGTAATTAACAGGATTGTTTATCTTTCTTTAAAGCATTGAAGTAAATACATTTAATTTAATTGATATACTTACATTAATTACAGCAGTTTCACCAGCACATTTTACTAACACATTGTTTCACTGTACATGTAGCCTCGGATCTGACCCAGCCACCTCCTAAACCCAGGTAAGCACTCATCACTTTCTTCAACCTGCAGATTAAATTGGGGCTGATGTTTGTTTCCAGTTTGTCTGATTTTAGTGAACAACATGCTGATTCAGACAAGGCGAACACTATAACTGTTGGTAACAATTTGGTGTGTTTCAGTGATAGAATTTACAAACTGATGTGTAAAGTTGTGCTAATGTACATGTGAATTCAAGCATACTGAATTCGTGTGACTTACCAAACTAAGTGTGTATATTGCTGTGACGTTACTAAAAAACACATACTAAAACATTTTACCTGAGCATTTGTCAGCTGAAACCTCTCCAACTAAACAGTGATTGCCACAATAGTACATCAAAATATGAATAAAAAGCATATCTCCCTCTAGTAAAAATGACATGTCTGTAATGATCAAATTATAATTATAAATGTAATCTTGGTACAGCTGGAACTTGCTTAGCTCAATGTTAAAGTTTCAACTGTACTCTGAAAAAATGTACTCCGAAATTATTAAGAAAACAGTGCTAAAGTCAAGCCAAAACACACCCCATTTCCCCCTGTTTTTTGTAACATTAGAAGAGTTCTCCAGTTATTCCAGTTTTCCTCAACATGTGTATGACAGTCATTAGCCTCTAACTGGATTTGACTATAACACATAACTAAAAAGACAAGGTACACATCATAATAAAAATAATATAAAATGGAAATTGTACCTGAAAATGCATACAATTACAATGGAAAAAACACAACATAACACAGTGGAAAAAGTCACAGTATATCGTTGGATGAGGGATTCATTGGAGAGACCCACTGAGTGAAAGCTCTCTATGGTTTTGGCCTTGGCCTCTAAAACCAGAAGAAACAAAAAATAGATGAGACTCAAGTCGTACATTGACTACCTGAATTTTTCATGTTTGGTTATAATGAAAGCAAAAAGTAAAGGTGATTCTACAAATGCCAACACTATCAGTGTCCCTGAAGAATATCATGTCATCTGTGGTATACTTACATTGGTACTCTGACACACAGAGGTCACATCAGCTGGTCCTTCTACAGAAAAGTGAAATCAGAGGGAGGCAAGACAAAGAAAAGGATGAAATCAGGTTGCAATGACAGGCAAAGAGAGTCATAAGCAATTCCATAACACAGATACCGAGAATACAGATATAACACAGAAGATCACCTTTACCTGCAAGGTCTGGGTTCAGGTGTGGAAGGTTCAGATTCAGCTGTTCATGGGTGAGCTGTGTGTTTTTGTTGTCTTCTTCTTCAGTGCCCTCGTCATCTCCACTGTCCTCCTCCCCTTCGCTGTCCTCTTTTTCCTCTTCACTGTCCTCCTCCTCCTCATCTTCGCTGTCCTCTCCCTCTTCGCTGTCCTCTTCCCTCTTCCTCTTCCTCTCTGGTGACTGTAGTCAAGGGAATCAAGTGAGAGATTTATCAAACTGACTTACTCCAAAATGACAGTTTGTTTGTATGTAACTTGCAGACTTTTTCCACTCAGTGTCAATGTGTGATATTGTTCTGCAGGATGCCTGTGTAATCACTGTATAGATACTTTAAAGATCACCTTGTTCTTGGGAAAGTCTGCCTGTTGCATTCTGGGTGGGGAACTGAGGATGTCCTCGTATGAATCTTCTTCGCATAGTTCCATGACACCTGCTGCTTTTTATAGTAAAAAAGAAAGGAGAGTGAGAGTTAACTGCATGAACAGGTTGTTGAAATTATAACTTACAGACTTGATGTACATTTCCTACACTGACACTGTTATACTTTTCATTAATATTTATTTTTGCCAATCTTGGAATCTTGGAAAACTAATACTAAGACATAATTTAAATACTAAGACTGTTGTCATTTCTACCTTTCAAAATTGGTGACTCGGAGGTGAGGGCTGAAATATGCTTTTATTTAAGAGAGGAATGCGTCCAATATTCAATTGAAAAATCTGTAACTAATTCCAGTATTTGGCAGAAATCGTATGTAACTAATTCCAGCACCTTCACATAGACAATAAATCCTGTGCTGTAGTTTAAACCTTGAAGAGGACTCCCTGACTATGTGAATATTCTGCAGCATTGAAATCCATGGTTTATGAGAAGGCTGATTAAGGATGGATCTTGGGAGAGTGTAGGGCTGTAGGAGAACAGCTGAAGCTCTGTACCAAATTCACAAAAAGGTGATGCATCCCTGCAGAATGGTATAGAAAAAGAAAATGAGTTAGTACTGAAACATGGTGTTGCAAGAAGAATTATGTTTTGAGAAAACAATATACAATATGGATGGTATCTGACAACTGCTACAGAAATAAGAGATACATAAGAAAAGGAAAAATACAAGAAAAGGAAAAGAAAGGAATTAGTTTGCTGTAAAAATGAAATCTATGTAGGAAAGAAATACATCATGAGACATTTTGAACTTTATTTTTAGATTGATTTCATGTCCCCTGACTATTCAATGATCGTGTGTTACTTGATTACTTTCCATGTTTGATCCACAATAAAAACTTTTGTCCTTGGAAATCCCATATATTCATCCAAAAACCACAGGTTGAATATGAAATAAAGTAAGGCATTTTGCACAACAACCAAGGACTCCAGTCAGGTACAAAAAAACTGGCTCAAGTTCAACAACCTGAGCTTGAAATCTTGCATATTAAGATCAGTCAGTTTAGCAGCCACGTGGTGCATCCTCAAGGTTTGAGCCCTTTTTAGGATCATTGTAGTGGGGCCTTTAAAAATATTTAATTACAGTGGTTTTCCTAATTCACTTATAATGGGCATGCACCTTCATACTTGCTTACCATGGTATACTTGAGAATGAATTCCCATAGAGAAGTAGATGTTCGTACAAGTTACAGTGGAGAAGCTTGGATGCCTCATCTCTGCAGTGATCCATCTGTTTGTTGCATCTCCTCCTTCAGAAAAACAAAAGCACAATGGATGGACAGTAGGAGAGGGGGGGCAGCTCTGATTATGGGCCTAAATTCAGATACTCAGGCCATACTACACCTAAGCAAGTCAATGATTTTTTTCTCATAGATCATGCATTTCATTAACATAAGAGATGCCCTTGAAATCATTAAGATGCAGAAATGCTTTTAAAATCAACATTTAATACGTGAGTTTAAAGTATCAAGGGGAAGAGTGTTGAAAATCACGAAATTGTACACCAAACAAGTGTATGAGTTTGTATCCATTCACAGAGTTTAAAATGTGTCAGATACACCTTGCCTGATGAAATTTATTTGGTCTTTTTATCATGCACAATAGAGCGGAAAAACACCGTCTCTTGATTTCATATTGGTGTTATTATACATTAAAAAAGCAAGTACTCACCCACTAACTGTCAGCGTGCATGTTTGTGACCATTGGGCTTCACGCAACACTGTGATTGCCTCCTCCAGCAGCAGGCCATCCTGTACTCTAACCCTGAATGAGGGAGGAAAGAGGACATGTTACAAGCTGAAGGTGTCAGGACACGTACAGCCATTATTCAGTAGTGAAATAAGCCACAGTTTGCCACTGTGCTGGCATGCCTTGATGCTGTTCATGTGTGCATCGAGTTGGGAGGCAGGAAAAAAGGCAGGTATTCCACTTAGAATTTCAGACAGTTCAAACAGGAGTGTCTTGCCAGTAGAAACATGAAAAATGTGATGTCTTCACATATTAACACTGTCATATTCATATTGTGGTAAAGCAGCACTCTTGACATCAGTGTGATCAGTGTCATCAACATGGAATGGAAAAAGTCACAAGGAGACAAACACCCAGGTTGTATAAAATGCATTTAGCACTGAACCCTCTATGTCAGAAGCAGAGCTGTCTTTATCCTCCTGAGTGCTGCAATCAACTTCTGCCTTAGAGGTGTTATAATTCTCTTAGTGAATCATAGCAAGCACTTGGCTCTGGGCTTGACAGAATTCACTCTATAAGGTATCCCTTCCACTCTTACTCACATGAAAGAAACAAAAAGCACTTACTCAACACTGCTGAGATGACTGCAGTTCTGGATGAGTCTGATGATACTGGAAGCACAGCTGGCAGTCAGCCATGACACATTCAGTTCTGCCTGTTTCAAAGATCTCACTCTATGTAATGCAGTGAGCACTGCCTCCATCTTCTCTTCCCACATGGGGCTGGTTTCCTGACTGCAACAAACACACACAAACACACATGCATGCACACACAAGCACAAACAGAGAAACACACGCACAGCAATACATACACATGCACACGCATGTACACACAGAGCAACATACATACAGTCATGCAGGCACGTATATGCCCAGAAGCACACATAAACACAAAGCAATACACACACACAGGTAATTTACATGATACACGGGAATAATGAATGAACACCATTTGTTATTATGTGAGAGATATCAGCAGATTGATAATATTTGAGAGAGATCAGCTAACTCCAGCAGATCTAGGTGCATTCAGTCAACACGAGCATCACTGTTCATTCAGGATTAGGCTAAACATCAGTTTGAAAGCTGACATTTTTACTTGAGCATGTTAGAATAGCAGAATTGTAGTTTGTATTTGGTAGAGAGAGTTATACTGTAATTACTGAAACTTAGCTCAATAAGCATAGTGCTGTGATTTTGGTGTGCTTTGTAATTAGTCATTCAGCAGTAATTTTCATCTTAGCTTTGGTTTCTGGTGGTGTATATAATCCATTCTTTTGGTAATCCCTGTCTTTGGTTATGCACTATGAGTCAAGGAACAATTAGTGTGCCATGAATGCAAGCTTTTGCCTGTCTTGGATGAGGCAGCTGCCCCTCATCCTCATTGCAGAGTTACATAAAGAGCAGGGCGTCTACCTGCAGGAGTCCAGCGAGGAAGAACAGAGAGACAGGCATTCCATACTCACCTGGACGTGCTCACCTGGCTATGGTCCCTCTCTACCTGTCCTCTCCTTCCATTATACAGTAACTATATTTATTGGTGCACTCATTCAGAAGTACTGTCAGCAGTCATTACCTGTGTCTGTGATCTCTATGTGTGTACTAATCATGTGTATTTTTCTCATCCCAATTTGTTCTTCTAACCCTTACAGGAGATGCAAACACCACTGCCACTCCCTCTGGCATTACACCCCTTCAACGCTGACCTGTTCATCATCTCAGTATTAAGCAGGTGTGTCAACAGGTATCCATACATCACATGCACTTGGTAAGTGATTTCACCTGGCCAGAAATGCATTCAGCCAACAAGTCAATCTAGGCTGAACAGGAGTGTTGACATGACGCCACTGTTTAGCTGCTTATTTGCAGACAAGTATAGCATTTACCTCATTAAGTGCAGTTGTGTCAGGTGCAATTTGCTAGAGGAAATATTTTAAAATGTTAATACCTTTGATGTGATTCTTCTAGACATTGATACCTCTGTAAAAAGCATCTCCAGTCATTCAAAGGTTCATTTTCATGAAAAAGAAGCTGTATGTCAGTCATTGTCCCTTGTTTGCTTGGGAGATGAGCCTCAGGGGTTTTAATGTGCAGCCTGTAAACCAAACACATGGTAACCAACACAGCCAAGACCTGTTTTAGGAGGGTAATACTAGTCAAATGCTTTTAGTTTATACATGAGCTGCACAGTGTAGGACAGACAGTAAAGTGCTGAATGTTCATTTAGAATAGTTTGTGTGTGTGTGGGTGTTTGTGTATGAGACAGAGACCTCTCTGTGGACAGTGATGTGTCCCCCTGGGAGCTTTGGTAATAGCTTAGTGTGCATTTTGAGGGCTGTAGGGGTTTAGTATTTGAGATAATCATGTCCTTTCTCAGGGGCTGAGTGATGTTGTTATTCCTCCACAATTACCTGCTCCAATTCCAAAAACTATGATCCTGTGGTGTGCGCTCTATCAGACCCTTGTCTCTGAAGTTCTCCCAGAGCAGAAGGACTTCTGATGCCTTTAAACTTTCAAATTCAGCTCTGATGACACACATGGAAAAAGACCAATTTAGAAAACATAATTTTGTAAATTTAACTAATAACGTGAACATGGCATAGAAATGTGCAGTACTAGTAATCACACTACTAAGAATATACTAGTAACATACTAATAATATTTTATAGTGTCTATGATGTATGAGGAGTGCAATGCTGAGAATGGTTATATAAATCATATATTGTTGTCATGTTGCACTGTAAAAACTATTTAAAATACTCACATTACATAGCTGTGCTCTGTTGCAGGCTTGGTCAGACGAGGATAAAGGCAAATATTGTCACAGTTCCCTTTCACTCTAAGAGTAAAATATTAGAGGTGAGAACACAGCATCATTAAAGCTTCCTGTTTGTTTTTGGCTGTAAATGTACTGGCTGTTGCTGCCTCTTAATGATTTGAAATGATAAATGAATTGAGGAATGTGTTTATTTATCATAGAGCAGGAAGAATATCACAATATCTGAGGTTTACAGGTGAATGACAATGATAATGACAATGACATTCAGCTGTTTCACGGTACATTTTATCTACACTGACTTCTCACTGGAAATGGTAATCACCAATAGAACTAATAAACAGACACATCACAGTTTATTAATTTTTTTTCCTTGATTTAACACATGCTGCTGAATTCATCACACAGCTAGAAGCAGCCCCCCTTTCAGGTAAGCATAAAAAAGGTGAACCACTAAAGGGAAGGGAAGCACACAAAACCATAATGCTAAAAACCGTAATGCTAAAAATTCAACTGGACAGAGACTTTTATGGCAGAGGCATATTAATTTGGATGATGGAAATTGTTCCTTTTATGCCTGACACTGAGCTGAAAGAAAAGAATTTTTGGGGTCACTTATTCCCTGTTGGTTTCCCTTGAATGGACAGGGTTTTGACCTCTCTGCTTCTAGCCTGGATTGAGGATAGGATTTTGTGGTGCTTCCTGTCTTTTCCTTACCTGTCTTTTGTTTTCCCCTTTCCCTTGAATCCCACAGTGCAAAGAGTTGGACTGTTGGTTCTGTGTCTTTGATTGAAATCAAAATAAATTTAGCTAACCCACTGCAGTGGCTCCTGTGGCTGTTGGATCCCGGAAAACAGAGCTTGCCCGAGAGGAGATCACGAGAGTCGTTGAGTTAACCTGTGCAACTTTTTGGTTTGTTTGTTTTCATTCCCTCACACACAACACACAATTTGGTAATGCTACGCTGTGCTTACAAGTTACGCAAGCTATTCCCATTACAGGCAGGTATCAGAATTCTGTTTTGGAAAGAGATAGCTAGTTCAGAAAACCTCTCCCTAAAAACATTAATCACCAACAGAACCGATAATGTTCAGAAAAGAAATGAAATCTTATATTGTTTTTATGTTATTATTTAAGACATTGTTACAGCTGGAGAAAACCTTCAAAAAGATGACTGCACATACAGTACAAATATCCAAGCAACACATACAGAAGTAGAAAAAAAAAATAAAACACCACAACACGTTGACAAGAAAGAAGATGCTTCAAATTACTTACTTCATGCGGCGCAAACTGTTAGAGTTGAGAATCAAGTGAGTTAAGCTGGTAGCACTTCTCTCTGTGATGGAGTTCACTGTGAGTTCTACATCTGTGAGTTTGTTCTGTGCACTAAGAGCAGAGAGCACCTTCTCTATGTCTTCATCTGCCAGTTTGTGCTTCCCCAGCCTGTAGGACAACACAAATATCACTGTAAGAGTGGAAAGAAGATGCTGCAGGCTGTGCAGAACAAAAGAGAATATTGCAGAACAGCGATCGGCATTGTGATGTTCATTCGGCAGTGTTTTGATGACTGAGCAAAGTTTACTTTTGGTGCAGAGAAACGTGACATTTACTCTCAGTGGGCCAGATTCATTATTCATGTGTACGAATGTTTTGTCCATCTAGTGTGCATGCAATCAACATGGAAAACTTTGTAATTCATCTGTTTCTTCATACCTGGAAGTTGTTCCTCCATACACACAAATTTCACATCTGCTCCAGAATACTCGTGCCACATGCGCAAGCATACACATTTCAAGTATAAGTGAACAAATGACTCTTTGCGGTTGAAATAGATACAAACACAATTCAATTTTCAATTAAAAAATGTACTACGTAATCTAACCAGTTGGCTTATGTTGTCATTGACTTGCCAAATTACTTGCCAAAAGGTTATTTTCATTTGTTTATTGTACCTACTGTGGCTCCCCAATTAATAAATGCAAATTAATACATGGTGAACTCCACTGCTTATCTCCCGTATAGTCACTCCCAAACTAGACCACATCTGTGCCTTGTGACACACTACATATGCAAAACTGAGAGATTGACCGATAGGACAGGGGTTTTTATCCTTTTAGAACTGTAGGACTCATAAACCAAAAAAATGCTGTTTGCGTTAATACACAAGTTATCCCCAGCTGCTCACATGCACATATCATGTGTTCTGCATATGCTATGATACAGATATTTGCAAAAATTGCTCTGATGCTTAGAGAATTGATTTTGCTGTGATTCCAACTTACCCACATTACCCCACACAGACCAAAGAGACAATATCACCAATGAATGCGATATATGCTTACTCTATTCTTTAAAGTAACTTAGTATAAGGAACTTTTCTCACTGAAATTCTTTCAGGTTTCCTCCTCTCCTCAGAGCTGAGCACAGATCGTCTACAATGGCGTCTGTGAGATCAGTCACACCCAGCCTGTGAACACATGCCATGCACTTCATCAACAATCTACATTAATCACAGGCAGCATTTCAAACCAGCAACACAACACTTAGACCGTTGAGAAACAACGTGCCCTGTGAGCATATGTATATGAGTATTTCTCTGCTTTATATCTCTTCATTACCTACTTGCTAATAAAGACAGATTTTGAATTCAGACATATTTAGTAATGAGTTGTTCATGAATACCTTGGATTGCTGATTAATTGAAAAGAGGTTTTTGCTCAAATGCCTGAAACTATTCATTACTAATGAAATGACTAATATGGACAGATATTTCAATTATAATATATTTAGTAATTAATCATTGGTAGCGGTGTAGCATTGTGGTAAGGAGCAGGGCTCATAACTGAAAGGTTGCTGGTTTGATTCCCTGCAGGGGCACTGCCTTTGCTGACCAAAGTACTTAACCCACAATTGTCTTGGTAAATATCTAAGCTGTGTAAATGGATAACATGTAAAAACTGTAAACTTTGTAAGTCACTATGGCTAAGAACATCTATGAAATGACAATAATGTAATGTAATTAGTTGTTGAAAATGGCCTTTGGATTGTTTATTAATTCAACAACTGGAGCACAGACTGACAGTGTCTGATTGTGCAGAAACACTTACCGTAACTCCTCACACTTGTACAGTGCTGGCAGCAGTATTTTCAACTCCTCTGCCGTTAAGCTGCAGTAACGCAGATCCAAACTCTTGGGGGCGCTGCCGGTCTGAAGGCAATATGACAACGCCCCACAGTCGGTCTTCATCAGTGGATGGCCAGACAGATTAATGTATTTGAACTTGTCCATTGCCCTTCTCACAAACTGGTCATCATGCATCTCATGCAAACAATGTAATATGGTCATTTTCATTCTGTTTAACAATGGATTTCTGTTTTGTTCTTCGATTACTTTTTCAGTCCATCTCTGCAGGCGGGAGCATGTGGACTTGGAGATAAAGAGTTTGTATTTCCTTGCCTGGCTCTGTTTGGATACCTGTTTGTTTGAGAGCCCAAAGAGGAACGGCAGAATCGACTGAAGGAGATGCTTGTTTTGGCCCTCAGTGCTTTCTTTCAGCAGCTCTTTCACTCTCTTCTTTGACTTCTTTTTGTCACACAGAAAGCAAGAGAACGCCATGAAAAACTCTTGAAAGCTGAGGTGTATGAAGCTGTACACAGTCTTGGTGTAAATGGTCTGCCGGAGGAAGATTTTACTCAGAAAGGAAGACGGCACTTCAGGAAGACCTGCAAAAAGCTCTTTCACCTCTTCCTCTTCGAACAAGACCCGATTCTCCCTGATCCCTCTTTCTGCCAAATGGCCCAGACATTGCAGGAACTCCTGCTCTTGTGAATTCAGATCCCGGCTGTGGTGATTGAGCAGAACATCCACAAAGTGCAGGAATACAGAGGTGGTTGTGTCCAGCGTGTGCGGTGCGTGTGTGCCGTCCTCAGACTGTGCCCTCAGAACTGTGCAAACTATCCAGCTCATAACTGGAACAAAGCAGGCTGTGAACACAGACTCATTAGACTGGACATGATCAAAAGCTTGTGTTGCCTCTTGTGAATTCTGAAAGAATTTCTGAAAGTATTCTCTCACTGCCTCCTCTGAAAAGCCCCTGATCTCTGCATACCGTGTTGGGTTCTTCACAAGACGGTCCAGTTTGTCCAGAGCCATGGTCCTTGTAGTGATGAGGAGGAAGGCTTTGGGCAGGACGTGCTTGCTGATGAGTCTGCTCAGTGTCTCCTCAGCTGGGTACCTTTTCTGTGGATCAGAGCCCGAACTGCTGCCTGGTACCTCCAAAGTCAGATTTAGTTCATCGAAACCGTCAATTAAAAAGAGGATCCTCTCTGGGCGGGTCAGAATCTGTGGAACTGCAGGCTCTAGATCTGCGCAACAATTCACCATCAGATCCACAGCACTGACTGTGCTACCGATTAGATTCAGCTGTTGGCACCTGAGGTGAAATATGAAGTCAAAATGGGCCGAGTAGAGTTTTCCCGAGGTCCAGTCACACATGATCTTCTGTGCTGTGAATGATTTCCCGACCCCTGCCTGACCGTGCAGTACCACAGTCCTCTGCACCTCTCCGTGTTGATCCTTCTCAAAGAGCTCTTCCACTGACGTGCTCCTGAACTGCTCACGTCCTCTCTGCTTCATGGTCTTATAGAAATCATTTCCCCTGAGTCGCAGCGCTTCCTCACGCTCTCTCTGCTGCTGATGCCTCAGTACCACCTGGAGCTCTGTGTATCGATCCTCCAGCCTCACATATTCACCTGGGCGGGAGTTGTACTCTCGCACGGTTGTGTATTCACCTCTGACCGATTCCTTGTAGTTGTCACTCATACATCTCACCACTTATGAGGGAAAAAAGGAAAGTAATTATTGAAACCACATGAATAAGAGTTTATATTCTGCCATTGAAAAAATCAAAGGAAGTATGCGGTAATTACACAACCAAAGAGCGACACACATTGTTACATAACAGTACAAACGACTTGTGATCATGAGATTGCATTGTCCTTTATAGATAAAAAATTTTTAAAAAGAAACAAAGGGAAATATGAAGAAAATAAAATGTTTCATTTTGACTGAATCCACTACGGTAACTCATAGATCAACTGTACACTTGTAGAGAATCTCACCTGACTCCAGTGTCTTTGAGTGATTCCCCATTCTTCCTTGCTCTAAATAGAATACAAGTGTTGAAGTAATGTTAGCAATTACAACCTCTCTGTTAGTGATGCAGAAAGTCAAGGCCTTAATATTGTTGCTGCTTCTGTCTTTGCTTTCTATTGTTTTGCAGGGTGGCCCTGCTCAGCTGGTGGCATGCACACACAAGCTGCTACATACTTGTGTATTTTACTCATAGCTGAGACCATTCTGTGTGTAAATGTCTCTCTAATTCACTGTGGCTAACTGCAACCTGCGTGTCTTGGTAATTTATCTTCACTTTTTGTGTTTCTGTACTACAGTTAACTCCACTGCACTCATTGGTGTGTAGCTAACTTTACTCTGCACCTTTTTGTTATGTAGCTAACTTTACTCTATGTAACCGTCTTACTAATTTAGTTAACTGGGTGTGTATTTGTAATGTTGCTAGCTCCACTCTGTGCTTTAGGCTTTAAAATGACATCATTTCCTGTTTTTCATCAGCTAGTAGCTGCGCTCATAAGCCCTTCTCTGATAAAACATCCTGGTTCTGTGTTAAAGATTTAATTCAACCAGACTCTTTAACTAGTAACAGTGACAGCAATGACTTTCTGGAAGACAGGAAGAAGACAGAAGAGGCCAGAGAGAGATAAAGGAGGTGAAGAAGGAGTAGAACAGAGAGACAGCCCTGAGAGATGGTCTAGGATATGTAGATGCTCCATCTTACCCAGCTCCTGGACCAGATGAGAACTCATCTTTCTCAGGATCCTGTAAAACTCAGATTTCACAGCTGCTCCGCCAGAATGCAGGACTGTGTACAACACTCTCATCTTCTCCTGACTGGTGACTGCAGCACGGATATCAGAGTACGCTTCATTCTGAATCATGCCCTGTGCTAACAGGCTGTCAGCTATGGGCTCTATCGTAGTCACCCTCTGAATAAGCTCCGCTCTGTTCTTGTCCACAAAGTCCACTTCTGTGTGGGTTAAAGATACCAAAATTATTATGTGCAACGCAACAGTCTCTGACACGTGCAGCTACCCTCTACAGTGTAAAAGTAGGGATTATGAGAGTTTAAAAAAATCTGCACTCTTCTTACTTTAAACACTGAATCTGTATACCCTGTGTGAACTCTACATTCAATTATGTTGAGTGTTTTGTGCTAATCTAAAACAGCTGCATGGCTCTTTTAGGGTTCAGAGTGGAAAGCCAAAGTACTGAATATCACGAGAAGTTTCTTAAACAGATGAAACCTCAAAATCACATGCACAGAAGAATGTTTCTCTTCTCTTATACTGTGATCATTTCAGCATCTATTTCACAAATGCCCTCCAGAGGTGCTGTGATGACATCAGACTCACCAGTATTCTCTTCTGCCATGTTCCCTCAGAAACAAAACCTTCTGTGGAATGGATATAGTTCCACCACTGCCCCTCTGAAAAGTAGTACAACTTCCACATTCAATTAAAATGATAAAACACAGGGGACCAAACAGGACATCATAACTAATCCTTATTGTGGGCATTGGAGTGCCTTTAGGTGTAGCCCACATGGGTTCAACACTCCAGTTCCCAGAGTAAGCCCACCATGTGCAAACAACAGACAAGCCTGTTTGGTCTGAGATACGGGTGCTTATATTTTAAGTGTGTATATTGTATTAGTAAAATATAGTATTTAGGTATAAATGAAATTAAAAAGTTGAAATTGGACTCTTCAGAACTAAACCTGGACAGGACTACAACCACTCTAAATCTTTAATTGTTCACATCTTTGTGCCTGATGTTGCAGTTTCATTCTTGGTGGTCCTGGGGTACAGGAAGTCAGTCAATGACAAAGAATTGGTACAACTGATGGTGGAGAGAGAATGAATCAAGTGGTTAATTTTACAGTTCTGAGTCTAAAAGTAAGGGAAATTATACTAACCATTTAAACAAGCAAAGCAGGAAGTTATTTTCTTTGCTAACACTCTCTCAACATAGTCATCAAAGCAGAACTGTGAAAAATATTGTGAAATTACTTGTGTATCTATCTTAAAAAATTTTAATGGAGCTTTTTTCCAAGGGATTTCTTCTGAGATAAATGTTTCATATGACTCCCAGTTTCTTCAATACTACATTTTAAATAATTCTTTTAAGATCTTTATTTTTTGAAGTTCTTTACGTGCAGTAAATATGTAACCATTTTCTATATATAAAAAAAGTTCAGTAGAAAAGAAAACCCTAAAATGCTTTGGACTGCTTGTTACCCATTTTCCAAACTGTTTTCCCAAAAGAATGTGAGTAGAAAAAAAGTTTTTACTGTTTATTCATATCTTATATATTTCTTTAACACCATTCACAGGCATTTATGTTGACTTTAATTTTCAGAAATGTATTGAGAGAAACAGAAATACATAGCATCTACATTTAAATGAAATATAAAGAATTGACCAAATTTGACTTGCCGTTTGGATTTGGATTTCCTCACATGTAAACATTATGTTCCCTTCAGTCCATTCAGAGCAAATCCCCACTGATACACAGTTGTTGCCCTAGAGGAGCCAGAAGAGACAAATAAACTTACCTTGCAGGTGTTTCTCTGCTGTTCCAGAACATTCAGCTCTTACACTTCTCCTTCCAGAGAGGGCCAGTCTTCACTCCCTTTCAAGCTTATGGGAATGAAACTCTAATTCCGAGGAACACAATGGTATATGCTTTGTGTCTATATAAAACATGCCTCTGCCAGAAGCAACTTGTCTCTTCCTCTCAAAATTTTTCCCTCCCTTCTCTTTCTCTGTCTCTCTTAAACTTTCCTTTTCTTTCTTTCCCTATTGTTCTTCTCTCTTTCTGTGCTACAGACCACTTTTACCACATTCTGGCTGAGACATACATTATTCTACATGTGCACAGGAAATCCAAAATTCCTTCCAAGTTATTCATGCTGAGTAGGCCTCTCTTTCCTGTAAAATGTGGGTGCGTTACAGACGCTCCACCCCCTCCACCCCCCCTTCTCCTGTGACTTTTTGTGCACCCCCGTGGATCGCAATTGCACCCCTCTGTATTTTCTACTGCCGCTGAGCCTGTATTTTTGTATTCCACTGAATTTTCATCAGCGTCGTTGTGGTGAAAGAGCGGAGTAAACTATTGCCTCGTCTCCACTGGGTTGTCCGTGGTTTTCCTGTAAATTGGAGTTCATCTGAAATGGCTGTGGTCTTCATCACCTAGTGACGAGGAGCTGGTTTTTCACCAACATTTTCTAACGCCGACTTACTGTTCATTCCTCGCTATGGTAGTTATCCAATCTATTATATTTTTATTTTATTTATTTATGTATTGGGTGACCTCAGGGAGAGAATTTCAATAAAAAGCAGGACAGAGGGCAATCATGAAACACAGGGATTTGCTACGATGAGGATGATGACTGGTGAGTGCCTTCATTTTTGTGCAAGTGTAATATTAACCGCTGTATGCGGTTGGTGTCACTACATCAGGTAGCGAGTTTGCTTGTCTTTCAGGATTTTTTTTTTTTTTTAGCAAAGTTGTCTTTAGCATTTTCCTTGTGTAGAGGTTACACCTGATCATGACTGTAGTTTCGGTTTCGATTGGTTTTCCCAAGTTCATGTAGCTAACTGTAGCTATCTGCAGAAACAGGAACGTTAGTGTTGTTGTACACTACAGTTTACTAGTAATTGTTCATTATATATATTGTAATGATGCCACAGTCATGCGCTGAGGGGGGTTGGTGAAGCAGCCAGGGGGCGGGGACCCCCAGGTTATAAAGAGTTGCACTGAAAAGACGTCTCTCTCTCTCTGTTCTTGGTTTTGTGAGTGAGCAGCAGTTTTATTGAATAACACTCGGGCCGTTATTCATTTGGCTACGCTAATTTTGGCCCACGCCAAGGACTGCTGCTAATCTGTCTCTGTGAAGCGCTACCTTTCTCCCTCTAGGTGGCAGTTGTACTTGTACACCACCTCCCCCATCCGATCCAACACCCTGCAGGGCCCCACCCACTTGGCTGACGAGCTTAGGGCATCGGCTCTTCCTTCTTTGCAAGTTGTGCACCCAGACTAGCTCCCCAGCCTGAAAGTGCCTGCCACGGGCTGTCAATCATAATTACACTTTTGTCGTGTACTGGCACCTTACTGCTGCACTCGGGCGAACGCGTGAGCTGACTCCAGTCCTGGAGCCTTCTGGCGTACTCAGGGCCTGGGGGAACAGCAGGAGAGTCTGGGGGGCGCCCAAAGGCCAACTCTGCGGGTGTGCGAGTTCCCTCCCCAGCATGAGGAGTGCCGGAGTACACGCCGTAGAGTCCTGCACTGCTGAGCGACATGCCATGAGCACCGGCGGCAGATGCTCGTCCCAGTCCCGCTGATGCCCAGACGCCAGGATGGCCAGCTGCTGTCCCAGCGTGCGGTGGAGTCTCTCCACGAGACCGTCGCTTTGGGGCCGTAAAGGGGAGGTACGGGTCTTCTGTATGCCCAGACGACAAATGACGCCACTTTTGCCATTCGTTTGTATTGGGCTTTCAATTTCAGAGGTCCACAACGTCATTCTTCCCATCCAGAATGAACAATTGATACTAGTACGGGGGATCCGTACGGATCACGGATCAACTACGGACCATTACACCAGTTATGACTAGTAACAATTGGATTGTAGATATCTGAAATGGGAGTTTTTCCTAGTAAGAACTCTATTGCAGACATCCAGAATGTTCATTCTGGATAGGAAGAATGATGTACTACTACTGCTACTTATGTGAGGAACACTTCTCAAAAATAAGTAAGTAATTAAGTAAATAAATAATTAAATAAAATGAAAATAAAATAAAATTAAAAAAGAAACGGAAGGGAGAAGAAGACCTGTAGAGGCTGTTTTGTTTCCTTTTATGTTTGTCCTTCCCTCTCTGTCTGCAGGTTCCCCTGCGCAATTGGTGCAGGGGGAAATGAGATAAAGCAGCACTTGTGGGTCAAAGGTCAGGTTTCCCCTCTCTGCTTCAGACCTGTTGGCTGTTGGTTGCAAAAGAATTATTGCCTTCGTCTTCCTTGAAAATACTTTTGTATATATTTCAAATAGCTACTTAAATCTGTTGGAAGCTCCGTAGGGAGGTGGGAGCCATTTTCTTTTTGTCTGAACTCTACTTTTTCCCGTTTATGTTAATTAGGGAGGTTAAGTTTTCTGTTGTTTATTTTACTTTTTCTTGTTAGGTTAGTAGACACTTAAAACGATTACGTAGTTGTGTTTTGCGATTTGATTTCGCTTCCTGGGTTGTTTATGAAAATAAATTTTCCCTTTTGCGGAATTGTCGCTAGCGTGGTTAGTGCTGGGGACGGAAGATGGGATACTCCACTCACCATCTTAGTTATGATCCCTGACCCTAGACCGGGGGTCGTAACAAGACCAAACAAAAGAACCAGTCTGAGCACACAGCCACACCAACTGAAGCAAAAAGTCCACCTTAGCAGCAGCCCCATACCTGTATGTTAATGAGCATGTGATTGTGCAGGTGTGGCCCATTAACCAATGGCTGGTTTGGTTCAGTTAAACACCCACACTTAATCAGACAGTTGACCTGTTTTGATGGAATTTATGTGAAACAAGCTCAATTGTTGACAAGGTTCAAACTGACAGAAAGCATCTTAACAAACATGTAACATATTGACAAACAGTTTTTTGGGTAAAGATGAAGGCTCTTAGCATTTGAATATATAGATCGTTTTTCCTTCCGATCAACTTTTCCCACTGATGTACAATCACAGCCATGTTTGTTTTCTGTTGGTGAAACCTAGTGTGAAGGCAAGCCTGCACACGAGAAGTGCAGAGACAGAGAGACACATCTGTGCAGGTAGATTTTTTTAATGCTTTTATTTAGCAGCAATAGAAATCCTATGTTTGTATAATTAACATAAACCATATTCAAGACTATATAAAACCGTGTGTGTGTCAAAGGCCACACAAGCGTGTGTACCTCCGTACAACACATTTTAAACATCCTAAAGTTCTACACCTCATGTTAGGGTACATATTCACGTCAGAGCAAAGGAATGTTTTCAGAATGCAGCAGTCAGAGGCTAGAAACCATGTGACATAACACATACTTCCTCTTACCCCAGGCCTGCTTGCACTGATGATGTGACTTGCATACACTTCTGTGTATTCAGGATTCTCGGGGTCAGATTCCCCCATGACAGATTTAGTACACACAGAGACAAACACACACACACGCGCACACACACAGACTGTATGTTTTCCTGACATCAATGGCCAGCGTCACGTTACTTCCCCAATGGATGCTAACTTAGAGTGAATAGTCACCCGGCCGCAGGCCTAATTCACAGACTTTTAGGTTTTTCAGTCAAAAAATGTTCAACTGAAATTAACCCCTTCGCATTGAGCAAAGAGCTATCACCACCACTACTGTCATTAAGAAAGTGATCTGGAGTCCATGTCTGTGTAAATGAAATACTGTGATTCTCCATTTTGTGTTCCATGTCGAACTGAAGCTTATTAAAAAGCAATTCCTGAGAAGGTCTGAAGAAAAAAAAAAAAACGATCACCACCAAACGTTAACCCTGCACTTCTGTGTTAGTCTACCCCCCTCTCCTCCAATGTGGGCTAAACTTATTTACAGAAAACAAAATGACCATTTATTTGTGGAACATAATAGTGCTCATTAACTCAGTCTGTCTGATGAGATGGGATGCTTTGGTACTGTGCACTCCAAGTTGAACAGAGACAAGCCATTTTTCCTCAGAGGGAAATACAGATGTTCTCCAAGTTGTCACAAACTAACCCCTGTTCATAAACAAATGAATTCCATACCGTTTTTACCTACAAATGTGTGAGACCACACTGTTTCTGCCATGTGCCAACCACTGAACCTCTGGGTTATATGCTGCACTCAGCTAAAGTCACAACCAAGTAACATCAGGATTTTTCTTTCTCCTGTTCTGAGAAGGAGAAAAGAGCAGGTGTTCATTTTCTTCATTGGGTCGGCGGGGAAGATCTAAGCAGCTTCTCTTTTCCTCAAGCTTGACTGTTGCAAAGGGAGAGAGAACACATTATGACAGACCACATTCAACACAAAACAGTGCACCTTAATCATAAACCAGGGAAAAAAAAATTCATCCTGTCATTCACATAACCACGACCCTTGGACCAACTGCAGTGGAGAAAAGGGGAACGTCCTGGCCCTTTTTAATGAACAAACTGTGCTTTATTGCTACAATCTTAGAGGTGAAAAGAAAAATGCCTTTCTCTGTCATGTGGGTTGACCTGACAAACTGAAACGATGTGACCTTGGGGTGCTCATTTCAGGAGCGATTTAGTACCTCTCATCTTACGAATACACAAATACATGTTAAAACATGAAATAAAAATAATTTATATATATCCTAATGCAGGTTGAAAGGTGTCAGGTATTAAAAATACACTAATTATTGCCACAGTGTGAGGGTTCTTAAGGGCCACCAAGTCTCAGGTTCATTTGCATAAGCATAGTAATTTCCACGTTCTAAAAAAAAAAAAAAAACTCTTTTTCAAATATTAAGACAATTACAGCTACACAATCCTTAAAAAAGAGACAGTGTTGAGAGTGAGCTGGATTTGAGATCTCAAGAAAAAGCTAGTGTTTGGACTGAGCCAGGGCTGAGATCTCAGGAAGAGGCCAGTGTTTGGGGTGAGTCGGAGCTGAGATCTCAGGAAGAGGCCAGTGTTTGGGTGAGTCAGAGCTGTGGTTTCACAGGAACGTGCTTCAGTAGATGTCCGGCAGCTGTGAGTAGTCTCTGTCCCAGTATCCCCTGGAGTAGAGCCAGTCCTGGGAGCCCACGTAGGGGTTGGGTCCCTGGTGAAACCACCTGAAACAAAAGAAGCCCATCACACTTTCAGGCAAAATGCAGATAAAGTCGTCTATATGCAGATAAAAACACACTCACCCACACAGACACACATACACTCACAACACACACACATATATGCATATACACTCACATGTTCACATTCGCGCTGTCAAAATTGGCCAAAAATGACATTCGATCATTTGTTTTAAAAAAACACATGGGTTCGAACCATTCAAATATCTATTTTTGCGCATTATGTCCATAAGGCTGTTTTCACACTTGGTCTGTTTTGCTGGTCCGAACTCGAGCGCGATTATTCCCCCCTCCCCCTGCCCCCGCTGGTCTCCTTTCACATTAGGCTACATTTTTTGGTTGCGAACCTGGTCCGTTTACACCATCAACACATAAGGAACATGCAGTTTTTATTTACCAATGTTGCTAAGCAATGACGCAAAAGGGAGGCAAAATGGAAAGCCACTCTGTATTTTCTTATTCATCTTTTTGTTAATATGGTGTCAGCACCAAAATAACCATGTACGGCATTTTCACTATGCCATAAACGCTGTCCGAGAGTGATGCAAGCTGCTCGGATAAGGAGGTTTTTGTGGAGACAGGCGGCAATGCGAAATGAATTTACAGCTTTGCTTGCAGAGCATACACGCATACCCTCAAGGTGAGCAAACAGTGTGGCTACCTGCAATTATTTCCCGAATAGTTCTTAGATGCGACAAGCACGAATTGCCACGTAGCTGTCCTCTAGTCACCATTTTTAAGATTGCCAGCGTTTTTGAAAATTGCATGCACCTTTCCCGCTCATGATTGTGCGACCGTCAAACAAATTACATGTCATCAATAGCGTTTACTTCCTGGTTTTAAATCGGATAGCTTTCACGACCAAATGCGAACCACACTGGAGTTAAGGTGAACCGTACCCCAGACCCCCGTTTTCTGGAGGACTCGGGTATGGTCCCTTGGTGCGCACCCGAGTTCGGAAAACAGCTTTCACATCAACAAAACGAACCAAACTAACGGCTCAAGCGGACTCGGGTCAGCACCAAAAGCTCTAGTGTGAAAGAAGAGAACTCGCGGGGCAGACAGCTGCGGTAGTGCTGCTTTTTTTTTTCTTTTTTCCCCATGATCAAATATTAATTTTCACAATCGAATGTTTTTTTTTTTTACAATTCGACTATATAATCGAATTTAGAATATTTGTTGACAGCCCTAGTTCACATGCTCTCACAACTACACACATCTGCACGCAATCGTGAACCATTAGACACACGTGTGCATTCACATACACACACACTCATACAAACACTGATACTAATGCACGTACGCATGCAGGCATGTACACTCATGCATGCATGGGGAGACAAGGGCTGAACACACTTGACATACTCTCCAGGATGAAGGTTGAGTTCTCAGGGTCTGAGACTGTGCAGGGCTGGCCTCTCCAGCAGACACGTGCAGTGGCTTCAGACAGCATTCAGACCCCTTCACTTTTTGCACTTTGTTGCTGTACATTTCAGATTGAGTCTTAAGTCTTGGTGTTTGTTTTACATAATAGTCTTGTGATGTGTTTTGGATCCTGTGATCTAGCGACTGATGTATGGTAGTGTACTTGGCTTCCCTTTTCTAGTCAGGTTGCACACGTTTACTTGTAGTAGGGCTTGAATGGTGTTATGTTCACACTCGCTGGTCTGGCAGTGTTGTTAGCCTGGTCGGACACTGTTGCTCACTCAACTGGAATGGATGCACTTCTGTTCTTTTGTGCTGGAAGATACCCTGGAGATACCCTGGAGAAGAGCATCTGCTAAATGAATGTAACATATAAAACAACAAAGTGTGCAAAAAGCGAAGGGGTCTGAACACTTTCTGAAGCCACTGTAGAAGTGGATTCTTCTCGGTCTGGAAAGGGTCCCCCCTTTTTCAGGTGGGGCCACTAAGTCACAGGCAGTTGTGACTTAGCCCTGCCTACCTTTCTGAGCCGTGGCCCAATAACAACAGCACAAATTCGACCCTTTTTTGCCTTTTGCTACTGTTGAGCAGAAGTAAACTGACAATAACCAGACCAATCTGACAGCTCGCGTAGAATATAAGCTGTGACCGTGGAGGGTCAAACACTGACAGCACAGCCATTTCCAGACAGGAGGTGTCTTGACATGTCGTGTGAGGGGGCGGCATGTACACACAGACTTCCAATAGGTCTCCATAGTAACCGCCTGACGGTTCCGTCTTTGCTCTTTAATTTAGCAAATCAAGCATTCTCTGAGACCTAAAATGAAATTCGACCTAAAACAACACTTTAATACAGAGAGACGATGAACATGATGCTTTTAACCCCCTGGAGGGGAAACAGCTGAAACTTTATGCCACTGACTGCCAACTACTGCGAATGCCCATATGATGTCACCACAGAGTGTGTAACACACATGGCTGGATCTCATGTAATGCTAATGAGCTGGACCAACTGCTCCCTGAAGAAGGGGTGTTTTCCGGGGCGGGGTCCCACTGGAATCACTGCAGGTCACTCTCACTGTGACCTTTCATGACCTCTTTAGGGACAGTGGTATCTCCCGGGGACCAGATTATTCCACTTCTAGCAGATCGGGGGGGAGACAATAGCATCTAACAGGAGCGTTCGCATCCACGACTGTTGTTGAACAACGCTGGGTGCACCTGAACACAGGGGAGGGTGAACCTCAGTCCTGGAGACCCAGAAATGTTTCAGATTTTTTGTTGCATCCAAAGCTCTTAACGACATAAGCAGCTGAGTTATTATGTTAAACTAGTGCAGGTGGGCATATGCTGTGCGAATAACAGGGATTCGGGTTAAAACGGCTACGGGTTAGGCGCTCTCAGAGAGCAAGCCGCAGCGTATGATGCCACAGGGTCGTAGTACCGATTCCAACGCCGCCATGTTTCGAATCCACTGGCGATTCGCTGTATGTGTTCACCTGACAGTCGTTAAACTGCGTTTGCTTAGCAGATGCTCTCATCCTGATTACAGCCGGGCACAGCAGCAGTGCCCCACGTGGGAATCGAACCAGCAACCTCTAGGTATCCGTACCACTACGCCACTACCGCAACCTAATCAAGACTGACAAAGCAATCTAAGATTTCTCGGTATTAGACCTACACACGTACAGTGTTGATTGGGTTAAACGTAACATCCAAATGCACCATAGACAGAAGCACGAATACGTGGGCTGATTAAGCTCAATATCGTTAGCTACTCTGACGGGCCTATTCAAGCAGTTTTAAGTACAGGGTAAGTGCTATACAGACGTACAGCGAACACAACAGATGCATCAGCTGTGAAGGCAAAGCAGAAGAGCGAACCAGGACAACCCCGCATAGGCGGGTCCATTTGGCAGCTCTCATCGGGCACTGTGGTGTGTTTACTGAGACATGTTAAGTGCTACAGACACACACCACACAATGCCTATGCATTTACCAGATCACTGGGCCTGTACTTTGATACTCAACACAAGCGTAACAGCAAAATATGTTTACCATTAATGGACTATGGACAAATGACTCTATTTAACAAGATGGTGTGTCCAATCAGCCTTAAGAAATGAAATATTTCCTTATGGGACAGGTCATATTGGTGATGTCCTGTTCCTGTTATTGCAATTTCAGAATTTTTCCATTTATGACCATATCACATGTTCCAAACAGGTCCTTTAGTAGCACATAATGAGCACTGGCTAATGGGGTCATACAGTATTTGTGGAAATACAAACTGAATCATTTTAATTGACTGTTTCAATTTAAATATTACACTCCTAGCTATGGATACTCTGCCATTCCTGGAACCACATATGTTTTTTTTTTGGCATCTTCACAACCAATGCATCTTTTGCAGTACTTCAGCAGTCCTCTAGATGGGGTTACAACACAGAACAGCAAACCAAAAATAAATAAATCAAACGCCGTGAAGTGCCAGGCAGCTCAAACCTGGGGCCAAGAGCAGGGGTCCTTCTCATGAAAACATAACAACACAGGAGAAAGCAGTGGAGAGAAAAGAGGGCACTTATTAGCAAATGCACTGGATGGGTGGAACACAAGAAAAAAGAAAAATAATTAATGAAAGGCAAATAACCGAAACACAATGGCAGCACGATAGCACCAATGAATGAATGCAAAAAAAGTGAACTGCAGGCTGCAGGCAGAGGCCAAACTGAACTTTCTAAACGAACTGCTAAAATAATTAACTCACTCATCACAGAGATGGCTATTGTACTTTTTTCTCTGAGCGTAAAAGAACGGGAAAAATGTTTCATTTGGCCTGGGCCGTAGTTAAGACAGGGAGTGTGAGATTAGACAGCACACAGGTGCACAAACACAATGGGCTATAATGCCAGCCGCCGGAGCCTGCACTGCTAAATAATTCAGACAGGACTCCGTCTCGTCAGCTAACCTCGTCTTCCACTCCTCCCCTGACTTCGAGCGGATTTTGCGCGCCGCCCTCTGTTTCTCCTCCAGCCTCTTCTTCTCCTCGCTCGCCAAATCTACGACAGGAGGGAGAGAGAGTCATCTTTTTTCCACTCCCTCCCCGAAAACTCCCCCTCCACCCCCCTCCGCGCAGACAGGGTCAAAACTGAGCCCACGGGAAGCGTGTTCCAGCCAAAAAACACAACACGGCTAAAAGAGTACTACCTGTACCACCTGCGTGAGCAGTTTGTACTGCGTCCCTACAGCACAGCAGTTTAATGATTCCAAGGGCAGGCAGTGGGTGTGCATTTTCCAGCATTACACAGTACACAGAATGTGCAGAAAACAGTACAGGAAATGTTTCACGAGATGAACGTGTAAGGAATGTAGGCCATACGATTCGACCAGTCTCCTTAAATGTTCTTGTAAGTTAAAATGGTTTACAGACGATGGAGCGTGGTGTTTCACGATAGCTTATCTGCTTGTCTGCAGCAGGTTCTGTCTACAGGCGACCATATGGTCCTTACATTACATTACATTATTATCATTTAGCAGATGCTCTTACCCTGCTTACCTTTTTTTTTACATGTTATCCATTCATATAGCCTGGTCTGACACTGTTGCTCATTTAACTTGAATGGATACACTTCTATTCTAAGTAGGGAATCAAACCAACAACTTTTTGGTTATAAGCGCTGCTCCTTACCACTATGCTACACTGCTGCACTAAACTGTCTTAGCATCCCATCACTGTTACAGTGTTAGGAGAGCAATTGAGCTTATCAGCCTCTCTTTTTATATGGATGCACTACTATGTGTGGTCCGGTGAGGTACAGAGACACACACTTTGTAACACTTCTTTGCTTTTGCCCTGCCTTGCGGTACCCAGTGTACTTGTCTGTCACAATCATCATTTCCTCTGTTTGACAGACAACTAATACGTGGCAATTCCTTGAAAGGACATGATAAATAAAATAAATAAATGCTGGCTCGGCCGTACCTATGTCCCCGTTCTCCATGGCGCGGATGTCGGGTCTCCAGCGGCAGTCGGTTTTGGGAATGACCCCCTCCATGTCCTTGTGGAGCTCGTTGAGGGCCATGGCGAAGGTGGTGAAGCTGTACATCTGCAGGGGTGGAGGAGAGGAAGGGGGGCTGAGTGCCCGGGCGTTCAGGGCCGGGAGCGGCATAAAGTGGGCGGAGCACCGCTCTCTCTCTCTCTCCCCCCTTTCTCTCTCTCTCTCACGTGGGCGGAGTTGGCTGGGCAGAGCACCGCTCTCTCTCTCTCTCTCTCTCTTTCTCTATCTCTCTCCCTCTCCCCCTCCCTTTCTCTCTCTCTCTCTCACCTGGGCGGAGTTGGCTGGGCGGAGCACCACTCTCTCTCTCTCTCTCACCTGGGCGGAGTTGGCCGGGCAGAGTGCCTCTCTCTCTCTCTCTCTCTCTCTCTCTCTCTCACCTGGGCGGAGTTGGCTGGGCGGAGCACCGCTCTCTCTCTCTCTCTCTCTCACCTGGGCGGAGTTGGCCGGGCGGGGTGCTATCCTCCACAGCAGCTGGCTCCCGGGGATGGCCTGCACCGTCTCGCCGTCCGGCAGAGACATCTCCTCCTCCTCACTGCCGGAGCCCTGCGCGCGTTACAGACACCACGCGGTCACATACATCATCCGTTCATCCATACATCATCCATTCATCCATACATCATCCGTTCATCCTTACATCATCCATTCATCCATACATCATCCATTCATCCATACATCATCCGTTCATCCTTACATCATCCATTCATCCATACATCATCCATTCATCCATACATCATCCCTTCATCCATACATCATCCATTCATCATCCATTCATCATCCGTTCATACAGCTCACTAATCATTTACACATCATCCATTCATAAAGCTTATTATACCCATAATTCAAGCATTTATACATCATCCATTCATACAGCTTATTAATCATTTACACAACATCCATTCATAAAGGTTATTATCCCTTTCATTCAGTCATTTATACATCATCCATTCATACAGTGTGACGGTTAACAGGAAATTCAGGTTAAGCAGCCTGCTTGAGGGTCCAATGGCAGTGCTCCAAGTGGGCTCTGAAACTGAGACAATCTGGTTATGCGCCCATTTTCCTAACGGCTATACCCGTACAGGGGGCCTTTGGTCCCCTTGCCCCATGGCCCCATGGGAAAGGCCCACTCATATTCATCCCTGGCCCCTCAGTGGTGGGATGAGCTCCCCAACCAATCACGAAAGCCGATTCCCAGCCAATAACAGGAGGCATGTATCTCCCTCTTGTCATTGGAGGCTTTACCCTGGCGACTCTCACTGTTCAGAGGCTTAGTCCTGCACAGATCAATCAGCCAGCATGACCAAAGCTCCCCCCCTACCCGGCAGCCACTCTGGAAAGGGGAGAGTGAGGGCAGACTCTTCAATGGGAAACCAGACAGTGTCTGCTGTAGGTGTTAAGGGGAATAATGGCAGAGATGAAACTGTGATGACAAGATTGACAATGAGCCAGTGAGGGCAGAGGGCATTGCTACAGCAGCTGGGTAAGCATCCTGCAGGACTGTGTGATGTGTACATGACACATGAAACCATGAAGCATACCCTGTGTGTGATCTGGTCTCTGATCTACACTCCAGCCCAGCAGGTGGCGCTATACACCATTAAGTTGGTCAACTCACCAGTAACGCCACCAAAGAAGAAGAACTGGCCAACGTCAATGGTTTTAAATGTTTCAGTGCCTGTCAAACAGGCTGTTCAATTACGACTCACCCTGCTGTTTGCTGTTTGGCTCTGCAAGCTGCAGGTTACACTATGAACGTACTCTCTCTGGGCTCTCTGTAGGTTCTGACAGATAATTGCTCGTCTGACCTGAATCAGTACTAAAACGTCTGACAGACAGATGGAGATGGGGAGAGTGCTGCACGTACCGTTCTGCCACTCTTCTTCTCCTCCGCGTTCTTCTTGTCGCTCTTCTTGTGAGTGTCGAACGCGGCCGGGTCCACGATGTACAGGCACTCTGTCCACTTCCCATAGAGGGCGCATAGCTTCTTCCTGCTGCATCGACAACGAGAGAGAGAACAGTCGGCCCGTCAGTAACCCGGTCCTGCGGGTCTCGACCAGCAGCCACCAGTAGGGGGCGACAACCGATCTGTCAGGACAGACAGGGAAAGTGATGGGTGCTGCCGCACGTGAGTCTATCAGAACAGGGGACGGCCGCGTGGCGAAGCGCTTACTTTTTATCCAGGATGTAGCCTTCCACTTTGTGCAGCTCCTTCCCAAAAAGGCCACAGGGTTTGAAATTCAGGCAGCATCGCTCCCCGGTTCTGTTGAAAACAAAAATGAAACGCAGCTCCTTCACCTTTTTTTAGCATTTCAGTGACAACATATGTCTTACGGCGGAAGTGTAGCGTAGCAGTAAGGAGCAGGGCTCGTAACTGAAAGGTTGCCGGTTCGATTCCCCGCTGGGGCACTGCTGCTGTACTCTTGGGCAAAGTGCTTCACACAGAATAGTAAATATCCAGCTGTGTAAACAGTTAACATGTAAAAACTGTAACCTTTGTAAGTCACTCTGGGTAAAAGTGTCTGCTAAATGACAATAATGTAATCTTGCAATATCAATATGCAATAAATCTTGCAATATGAATGAGCAATAAAGCTCATTGGTGGCTTGGGTTAGTCAGTGGAATGTTGGCAAGATTACATTCCTTACAAAAAAAAAAAATAGTCTTAATTGAAAGTCGATGAAAAAGGGGGGCTCTGCTCCCCTCTCGGCTCCTGTAAACAGTCCGATGTTGGCGGTGCCAGTGGCAGGGTGAGTGTCCCTTACTTTTGGTTGACCACCTCCACGTTCCCGTACTGCTCGATCCACAGCTGGCCCACGATGATGTTGTGCACACAGCAGGTGGGGTTGGTCCATGTGTATGCTTCGTTGTACCTAAGAGCACGCAAGGACTGTGCGTGTGATCTCAATATATTACACATTACATAACATCAAGTGACATTACAGTATTTATTGGAGTGTTACATTATGTAATGTAATGTAACATACCATAAAGGTACTGAATGTAAATGTAAATTAATGTAATAATGTAATGCAAGTACACGTAACATAATGAAGTGTAAAGTGATGTATCGCAGTGTAATGGCACTGTATGGCTGGTCTTACTTGGGAAGCTCCAGGGTTATAATCCCTTTGGGCTCCGCCTCCACGCTCTTCCCCCAGAACTTGAGCTTGGGGTAGATGGACCCGTGGAACACGAAGTCGTTATTCAGGCCCTCGGCGTGAAAGGCGCTGACCGGCGGGTGGTGACTGACCTGTTCTGAGATCAGCCTGAAACCCAGGTCCTCCCTGTTGGAGTGGAGGGACACGAGAGAGAGCCTGTGCTCAGACACCGCTATGGAGCCGAGGGACTGACCAATAGCTGCTCGCTGGGAGTACAGCAAACCTATGGCTGAACAGGGCTTCAGCATGAACAACCTCTCCTACAGAAACCCCCCCCCATTTAACCCTTTCGCACATGTAACTTATTTCATGCTATGTAGCGCACGTGTTACGTTACATGGTTTGTTATGTTTTCATTAGCATTATTAAGCTTCTCATAGTTTTCACCGCTGCATTTGCTATATTTTTTTACGTTAAGTCGCTGTTTCCTCAAAGCTAAAATTAGCTAGAATTTTTCCGACCTAATTTTCTAATTGCACCGGTTTTACCGTACACGTGGAAAGGGTTAAAATGCCCTTTCTGTATGCAGGAACCTAAGATTCCTTGTGTATGTTGCCCCTGCATATTGTAGAACTCACTCCCCACATTTAAACTGGTGACATTAAACTTGAGAAAATAGGATTGTAAATTGTAGAACAGACATAGTCCACCTGACCCAGAGCAGGGGACAGAATGTAACAGGGTCACCACAAAAGGACCACAGAAAAAAAAAACGATTCATCTACTATACTGAGGAATGTAACATTGTATTATCCATCCATGTATTCATTTGTAAGGAGGGGTTGTACAAGGCAGTGTTTTGTAGTGGTATTCGTAACGGAAAGGTTGCCGGTTCAATTCCCTGCTGGGGCACTGCTGCTGTACCCTTGGGCAAGATACTTAACCCACAATTACCCCAGTAAATATTCAACTGTATAAACGGATAAAACTGTAACCTATGTAAGTTGCTCTGGATAAGAGCATCTGCTAAATGACAGTACTGTAATACATGACGAGAAATGGCTAGAGAATTCCTTGTCCAAAAAGCAGCCTCATGTTCGTCCGTGCTGTCACTGCATTCCGCATACTTCACATGGCATGAATTCAGACTGGAACGGATTTGGATTTCCCCTTCACGCTTCACACTTCAGGGGACACACATGAAGCTCTGAAGAGACCCCAGGGCTGCGGGCTGACCGTGACTGCTCTAGTGTATTACTGATTAGACCCCCAAACACTACGCCTCTGTGCTCTCACTGAAACACACACAACACAGTGAAGCGTTCTGCTGTCAGAATTCCACAGGCTAAGCATGGACATTTGAAGCAGCCCACGAGCATCGTCCTCACGCTTCTGTGATTTTATACAACAGATATCTTTTTGTTGTCACTGGATATCAGTGCCAATGCCGTGTCGCTCCGCTGGCGAATAGAGGTAAGGGTGAGTCGCTCTGACCTGACCAGCTCGTAGGTCTCTCCCAGCAGCGGGTTGAAGGGCTTGCCTGTCCTCTCCCACTGAGAAGCCACAGCGGACACCGCGAAGGCCGCTACGCACTGTAAAAACACACACACACACCCACACACACACACACACACACACACACAGACACACACAGTGGCTCTCCGTTAGATTACAACTCACGGTCAAAGAGAAGGAGAGGATAAATATTTAACTTCGCGCAAAGCGCATCTCTGGGCCCTGGGGAGCTTCCGGGTCGGGAGAGGCGGCCGCTAACCTTCATCCTCTCGACGGAGTCGGACAGGGCGTTGGCCTGGTGGATGAGGTACGTGTGCTCCATGTACTCGGTCAGGCGCTGCAGGAAGCTCAGAGGCTCGTTGAAGATGACCGGCATGGTGATCTTAGAGAGCTCCTGCGAGGTGGAGGGAGAGAGAGAGAGAGAGAGAGGAGAGAGAGAGAGAGAAACAGAAGGAGAGAGAGACAGAGAGGAGAGAGAGAGAGAGAGAGAGAGAGAGAGAAACAGAAGGAGAGAGAGACAGAGAGGGAGAGAGAGAGAGAGAGAGAGAGAGAGAAACAGAAGGAGAGAGAGACAGAGAGGGAGAGAGAGAGAGAGAGAGAGAGAGAAACAGAGGGAGAGAGAGAGACAGGGAGAGAGAGAGAGAGAGAGAGAGAGAGAGAGAGAGAGAGAGAGAAACAGAAGGAGAGAGAGACAGAGAGGAGAGAGAGAGAGAAACAGATGGAGAGAGAGAGACAAGGAGAGAGAGAGACAGGGAGAGAGAGAGAGAGAGAGAGAGAGAGAGAAAACAGAGGGAGAGAGAGAAGACAGAGAGAGAGAAGAGACAGAGAGAGAGAGAGAGAGACAGAGAGAGAAACAGAGGGAAAGAGAGAGAGAGGAGAGAGAGAGAGAGAGGAGAGAGAGAGGGGGAAGAGAGAGAGAGAGAGGGAGAGGGAGAGAGAGAGCCCAAAAGAGAGAGAGAGTTAGAGAGAGAGAGAGAGAGAGAGAGAGAGAGAGAGAGACACAGACAGAGAGAGAGAGAGAGAGAAGGACAGACACAAAGGGAGAGAGCGAGACAGCAAAGGTGGAGTGTGACAGAGTGAGAGAAAGACACAGGAAAAGAGGGAAGGATACAGGAGACAGACAGAGTTTGACCATGGGAGAATGTGGGAGACAGGAACAGAAAGAGTGCAAGAGAGAAAATGGGGAGAAACAGAGAGAGGCAGAGAGAGAGAGTAAGAGTGGAGCGTGAGAGAAAAAGAGACAGGAAAAGAGGGAAAGATACAGAAGGAGAAACAGAGTGTGACAGTAAGAGTGTGAGAGTAATAGAATGATAATGTAACATAAAGCAAGAGTGTGAGAGAGTGAAAAAGGTAGGAAGGGGGAGAGTGAGAGAGAGAGAAAGAGAGAGAGAGAGAGAGATCAAAAGGTGGGCAGTCAATAAAGCACTCAGGCAGCAGGTTCAATCTCATATAAGCCTAAGAGAGAACTGGGGTCTGATAAAAGGCCTCAGCAAAGTGAAATGGGAATGAAGGCAGGACTAAGGTGGCTGGGCCTTCAGATGTTTCTTCAGCTTCAGGTGCATTTGCAGCAAAGGGTCACTGGATAAAAGAAATGGCACCTCCCTCCTGCTGTCCCAAATCCTATCATCAACAGCTGATTTCACATGGGAGGAAGCCAGGCCAACCATGTCACCTGCTCTCCAGTGAGCCTCACAATGTGTGTCACAACAGACATCCCGAGAAATCAAAGCCAACACGCAAAAGCCATTTGCATGTCACTCGTCCTCTGCAGACGTGCGTGTGCTGCTCGGTTTCATCTGTAAAGCGGAAAACATGTCTCCCACAGGAACTCCCGAAATCTCTGTGAAGATGAAGGGTCAGAGCACGCTGAATGTAGACCACGATCTGACCGCACCCTGGGGTCCCCGCTACCTGACCGCTGAGCGAGCCGGGATTACCACACCGGCAGTCCCTTTTGTGTGGCTGACGTTCCAAGGCTACGGCTAGAACAAGCCACCTGGACATTACTCACATACCCCTTCCATCATTACACGGACCTCTGGAGGAATGTCATGAGAATTGTACTCTGCTTTTGGACTATATTCTAGAACCGATGTGAACAGTTCCATTCTGAAATACCGTTTCCCCACTGGAAGTGCATACAAACACTGTAGTGCTTGATTCGTTAAGGAGAGATAAGGAGGCTGGAAAAAAAAAAAGATAGCAGGAAAGGCTGGAGGATCTCACCATTCCTATGCACTTCCTTAGGATGCTCCAGATGCTGAAATCATTTCTGGAGAACATGGGGGCCGGCAAACTTGTCCTGAAAACACACACACACACACACACACACAGAAAGATAAAGCTGGTGAGCGTATGGAAATCACAGACTTACAGTCATTCCACTCATTTTTTTGATCCTCAGAAAGGAAAAGGATCATTGTGCTGTCAATTGTCAGCTAAAAACGTTCCTTGTGGAAGGACAACCTTCTAACATTGACTCATTTGTTGCCATTCTAATACTGGGAGGTACAATCCCAATATGAATCACTGAAGACTTTTTCCTCTGGAGATGGTATATGTACTAGGCATCTTATCCTGGATTAGAATGAAACATTTACACTGAATGGCTGGGTTTTGGATTGGAGGTTGGAAAACTGATTTTTAACCAGGTATCAGGGGAAGAAAGCATCAAAAGTGTGCGGGCACAGAGCTGGATTTAAACCACTGGCAAAAAAAAACACAACTGGCGGATCGGTGCACAATGATGACCTCATTCACTGTAGCAATTCACTCTCATATGACACATAGCAAAATTGCACAAGTCAAAGCCAAAAATATTAAATCAAAAACAATGCAAAGATCCAGTCTCTTCCCTTTTCCAAATACAGACACGTTCACAGAAATAATGCTGTTTTGCTTTCCTGTTTCTCTGAAGTACTCCTGCGAGACAAAGCATATCAGCTATATACATTGCTCTCCAAGCTTATTCATATCCCTGATGATGAACAGTCAAAGCCAAAGACAGAGTTCAATTTATTTATGTAGTGCATTTCACATCCAGTGTCACAACGCATTCACAGAACAAACCGATGAAGACAAAATCATGGGTGACACACAATCAGAGCAGGCACTTGTGTAAACAATAAAAGCAATACAATTTAAATCTAAAACAAAAAAAAAAAAAAACAGGTGATGTACACACTGGATATTTTTCTCTGTTTAAAAACATTTCTTTAAAAGGTTACACAGTAATCTTAATAGCATTGCACAGAGCAAAGTCACACTGTCCACTAATAATACATTTTACTCCAGATAAAGTTAAGCACTCCTCCAGCACGGATTTCATTGTCATTTTGCTTCCTGCAGTGTTTTATGAGGTCCTTGGACTCAGCCGCACTGGAAGCAGGAGGGCCGGGGGTCCCGCCCCCCAACTTTGAAAAGCCCCCGCCCCCACAGAGCATCCTGGCCCCTGCATTTTGAGATCACAAATGTTAATTCCTGGTTATTCTACAACAGCACCTTTTAAGACTAACAGCCATCAACACAAAAATGTTAACACACTCTCTCACAAATACACACACAGAAAGTAACTATTTTAATATTTTAATACAATCAAATACCACACGCACATAATGTGAATGTAATAACTATACACATAGTAGCTTTAAACCATGTTAGTAACACACCGCTGATATCTGTGTTTGTTCAATAGCTAGCATAGGCCACCTGCAAGTGCAAATAATCTCATGAGGAGAAAAAAAACAAACACAAATACATCACCTGCTCAGGTGCCTAAAGCAGATTGGCATATATAGAGGCAGACTGGGATGTCTACAGGGAGACTGGGCAGACTGGAATATCTATAGGGAGACTGGGACATCTACAGGCAGGCCAGGATATCTACAGGCAGACTAAGATCCAGACGGTCAGACTAAGATACCCACAGACAGACTAGGATATCTAGTGACAGAATGGGAAATCTACAAGCAGACTGGGATATCCACAGGCAGACTGGGCAGACTGGAATATCTAAAGGCAGACTCGGAAATCTACAGGCTGGCTGTGATATCTACAGGCCGAGGGGGATGTCTATAGGCAGACTGGGATATCTACAGGCAGACTGACATATCTACAGGCAGACTGACATATCTACAGGCAGACTGGGATATCTGTAGGCAGATTGGGATATCTACAGGCTGTGCGATCGGGTAGCTGAAGAGGCTCTAATGATGGTTCATTTTGTTTTCAGGTTTGTTTGGGCTGCCTGCAGGAGGCGGATCTCCAGGCTCCAGCATGGCTCTGTCATGCTCTGCTGGATGCAGGCCCGGGTCTGACTGCCAGCCTTCACTACAGCCTCAACTGATACAGGCTAATGAGCCCGTTCTGATGGCTGCTGATTGCGCTGTATGCTTAGGGTGGTAAAATAATACAACGATAGTAAAATATTTAAAACTGATGGATTACAACTGAGAAAACAATTGCAGAATAGCTCTTTTTTGCCACAGCGATTACAAACAGGTTTGAGAATTTCTGACTGTGATCTTTCCAAGCTTGGCATAACCGAGTTGAAAGAACCGTATTTTGGTCTGTCCCGTGAAGAGCAGACCCTGAGAGGGTAACACCATCACCAATCTGCACCCGAAGGGCAGCTTCCTACAGCTTCCCAACACTGGTCTGAAGTTACACGTATGCATAAACAGCGCCAAGTTCATCTGTATATGGGTACTGTTCTGTAGTTTCTTACTCCCTCTCATTCAGTAAACAGGGTCTCCATATTACCACACTAAGGAGGGTGATGCAGGTCGGCCTCCTCGTTTTTTTTTTGGCACCACACAGAGCTATACTGATCCCAGCTGAGCGAGAGGGGGGACCATTCCAAAGACGACGGGAATTGTGCCGGAAATGTTGGAGCTCCAATGAGCAAGGAGTCATCAAGGAGACACCTCTTCACATCTCATTATCTGTCCATCTTTCGCCACAGACTGCAAACTCATCCGTTCAAACTTGGTTGAAGTCTTGGCTCAACTATCCCAGTCTGAACATTCATACTATATCCCTAACACGTTTGCTAAACCCTGAAAGCTTCCTCTTGCAGCTACTGTAGCACTTAACAATGTAGCATGTTATGTAATGACTCCTACTATCAGATTACAACACTGGCAGTTTACTTATAATCTTATGATCATCTCTGCTCTTAGCCTAACCTTTTTGCATGCACTTTTGTAAGTCACTAAGAGCAGATAAGCGTGTTAGCCAAATGACTAGATGGACTGTTATCTCCTTATTTAATCAAACCGAATAGCTGTTCAATAATAGCCCTTAGCTCAGTTCAGGTAACAACCAGTGACCATTTACATTTGCACAGAAGTAGGTTTCAATGCTGACGATGGACAAACACAGAGGTTTATGAGGAAACGGGGTAAAAGGAGAAAGGCAAAAAAACAGCATTAAAATCCCAGACTTTCACCAATGCATTGCGCACCCACAGGTTTAGCAAGACTCCACGCACTGGACACCGCCGGACTGGAAGAGTAACAGTATCACGCTGTACCCTCATCAATCTTTCACACAGCCTACACAGAGGACCACTTCTTTTCCACAAGCTTTTCTCCTCTCAAGCTCAGGGCTAACCACACCTCTTCAATTATTCAGGGCCTGCTTGGCGGACCCAGAGACAAAACAAGAAGATGTCGTCTTCTGGAAAAGAAATAGGTTTTTTCGGAAGAGACTTCTTTAGACAACAAAGAGGAGGCACCAGAGTTAACGGGCAGGTGAGGCGGGGAGAGGGAGAGAGGAACAAACGCTGGACCCCAGGTGACGTCTGAGGTTTGAAGCGGGGGCTGCCGTTTCCCAAAGAACGGAGAAGTAAACAAGCACCGGTCTGAGGGAAATGGAGGGACAGGGGACACCGGAGACGGGGTGTTTGTTACCGACCGTTAAACAGCGGCACCCTCCTCCACACAAACCGCTCGTGGCTAAATGGCTCTTTGGGAGGCTTTTATGGGAGGCTTTTATGTGCGCTGAAAGAGCAACCGACACGAGCAGATCAATGCACTGCGTCACAAATCTGCGAAAGGCCTATTTACAGTTTCAGTTTTTCCGCACATAGGAAGAAGGACAACAACGGGAAGGAGCAGTCAGAAGAAGAGCTCTGAGGTTGCCTTCCTATGCGCCAAAAGTGCGCCTCTACCCTTTGTGCCTGTTCTGGCCGTACTCTGCCCCGAGCGGAGTTCCGCGGAGGAGGTGGGGTGGGGGCGTGTGGGAGGGGGGCGCGTTTGGACAGAAGGTAAGGCTAGAAGGTCAGAGCGGTGTTCACCTGTGCCTCTTGATCCCGTTGGCCTGGGGCTCCTCATCGCCGCGGTGATCGTCCCGTGACATGCCGGCGGGGGTGCTGCGGCCGCTGCCGGACTGGACGGACTCCTCCTCAAAGGAATGGCTGGCCACCGTCTCGAACCCACTCATGGAATGCTCGGAGTCAGACTCTGCGCGGGACGGGCAGAGGGGAGCATGTCAATGGAGAACCTGCGGCGACTGGCAAGCCTGTCCCGACGGCAACTGACACCTACCCCCTGACAGGCGCCTGTGGACACCTGATCCAGGGATACTGTTGCCTTTAAAGGCAGCGGTGCCGAACCCTCACCCTCCGACAGCACAGCCAGAGCTTAAGGCTTCACACTGCTGCTGATCCATTACCATCAACACACCACACTTCATCCTCTTCATCATCATCACCATCATCACCCCCACCATCATCACCTTCAACACCATAAAAAAAAATCATCACCATCAACATCATCATCACCACACCATCATCATCACCTTCAACACCATCAAAAAAAATCATCTCCATCATCATCATCATCATCATTTTCTTCTTCATCACACCCCTACGAACATCATGATCATCATCACCAACATCCTTATATCCTTATCCTTAAAGGCTTCATGCTGCAGCTGAATCACTACTATCAACACTGTCATCACTATCATCCCCCTCTGACCATCATCATCATCTTCTTCATCATCATCATCTCCATTACCTTAAACATTATCATCACCATCATCATTATCAGTACCAACATCCTTGTCTCTCCTATGCCGCCATCACCACCATTATCCTAATCACCACCATCAGCATCTAAAACATCATCACCATCAACACCAACATCCACATCTCCAATGTCACCATCATCATCATCATCTTATTGTTCCTCATCACCCTATACATCATCATCATCACCACCACCATCTTCATCATGATGGCAGAAAACCAATCCAGCGCCATTAAGTGTTACTGCCCCTGTAACCAGCAGCGTCACAGGTTACGATGTGAGGTGACTCTGGCCACCGCAGGCTAACTGTCTCCTTTGCAGGCCGGACGGCTCCGCAGACACCCAGCAGATCCCTGTGGGATTGGCCGCGGGGCTGCGGGGAACCGCCAGCTGCGTTCCCACACAAGGCTCCTCCCGGCACACGGCGCACAGGGCCCCTGTCACATTAGCCTGCAGTGCACGCGGCCTCACCCAGGGGGCGCTCTCACAACGTGCACAGCACATCTCCTCTGTTTCCACTGCCGATATCCCCTTTCAGCTGGCTGTAAGCACCGCGCACAGCCCCTGAGTTTAAACCCGCAACCTTCTGGTCACCATTACATTCTGGTCACAATTGTCATTTAGCAGACAATTGTCATTTGTTATCCAGAGCGACTTACATCAGTTACAGTTTTTTTTTTTTTATTACAAATTTTTTTACAGTGTTATCCATTTATACAGCTGGATATTTACTGAGGCAACTGTGGGTTAAGTACGTTGTCCAAGGGTATAGCAGCAGTGTCCCAGCGGGGAATCAAACCGGCAACCTTTTGGCTATGAGGCCTGCTCCTTAACCACTACGCTACACACTGCCGCCCTCACAATCCCGCTTCCCCTGCCACCGCGCCTCGTTGCTGTTCTTTTGGTGATGCGGTGTACGTGTTCTGAGAGAAGGTCTTTACAAGAAACTGCTTTAAGAAACATGCCACATCCTGGCAAAGCCAGCAGAGCTTTTTAGCCTCTTCTAAAAAGCGGCCGGCCACTGCTTTACTCATTCAAGCAAAGGAGCAAACAAACAAAAATGTCCAAAAGGTACCCACCCCCACCCCCCTCCACTCCAGAGACTCAATATCTCTGAAAGCTGCAGTCATTTTCAGGGGGAGAGAGCAGGAAAAAAACAACCCTTTCAGATGAGACAGGGAGATAATAATCTCCAGTGCAGCGGCTTGTGGTCGATGTTAAAAGTCACGCTAAAATAGAGACGGCTTCATTGGAAGAACGGTGTGAGCCAGCTGGGTTATTGACGGTCCCCCCGGGGCACCGAGACGGCTGGACCTTATTCTAATTCTCACCTTCAGTCTCAGTAAACAAAGACCTGGTCCCTTAATTAAGTGGATGGTCTGTGTTTTATTTATTATATTTTCTCCACATTAGTGAAAAAAGGTGCCAGGATCACCTGGAAAGGTAATGCTTAGCACCACATGTTCAGAGCTGTCTCAAGGACATGCGGCATAGCGGTCACGGAACTAGGTTTATAACCAGTAGGTGGTAGACCTGAATCCCACACGGGACACAAATATTCACAGACATGGACTGGACAGTATAACATCTCATTTTCCGATTACTACATGAACATTCACAAACACTTCTGCCAGCCGGCCCTGGACCGTCATTAGGTTTGCCATGTCTGTAAGTGATGCAGCCACGGCACCCTGATCGTGTAAGTCACGGTTAAGCCACATTTGACATAAACAGTCACAGCCTACAAGAGTCTATGTTGGGCGGCATAAGTGTTTGCAAATGTCATGCGGTGTTGTAGTAGGTGCCACACACTAGACAGAAAGTGTTGCTCATTCTCTCATAGTCATATGCCATACTGTGATCACAGCCTACAAAAACACGAGTCCAGGAGGATATTCTTGTCATCAGAACCAAGCCGTTACAATACTGCTTTAGATCACTGCTTTAGATTAGACTTTAGGGCAGCAGTGTAGCATAGTGGTGAGGAGCAGGTCTTGTAACCAAAAGGTTGCCGGTTTGATTCTCCACTGGGGCACTGCTGCTGTACCCTCGGGCAAGGAACTTAACCCACAATTGCCTCAGTAAATATCCAGCTGTATAAATGGGTAATGTAAAGTCACTGTGGGTATGTGTGGCTGTTAAATGCCAATAATGTAAATGACATAAACACACATTTTCCATTGGTGTGACTGGGTATTCTGCATAGCACCGACACACAGCATTGAATGTAAAATGTAAACACTCATTAAAAAAAAACGAAAAAAAAAACCAAAGACTGGCACAGCTGAAACACTACCCTGCCTTCCCCTGGTAAGACTGCCCTTCCATCTCACATCAGACAAAGGCTGATTAAAACCCAATCTCCCTCCTTGCCTCGCCGTGTCAGCTGAGATGTCCTCGTTAAGCCGCTGTTAAAGCCAAAGTAATGTTACCCGAGGGTTTCCGAGTGCTTGACCCTTGAACTTTCACAAACCGGGGAAAAACAACCCCCGAGAACAACAAAAACGCCAGTGTTGCTCTTAAAAATGAATGGGATTATAATGACAATGTCACCACCGCATTACGAGAGCGGAGGTGGCTGAAACACAATATGCAACAGCAATATGGCTGTTAAATTAGACAGCTTGGGGACTAAGAGGGAGGAGCAAACAGCTGGTATTTAAACACATGCTAATGCACAAACTACACCCAGGGGAGGCTCAATCACCTTATAAAATAACAATTAAATCCTGAAGCTATTTTATGAATTCAGGCTGTATCTACAGTACAGTAAGCACCATACCTATATAAGTCACTCTGGATAAGATCATCGTCTATATGACAATAATGTAATGCAATGTACTGGTGTGCAATTTGACCAGGACGAAGGAGAACAAAGTCCAGCTGGTTGTCATGGTTACGCGGGCGACCCCCCCCTCACCTGAGACGGCGTCGTAGAACTCATCCTCACTGAGCGCGCTCCGTGGCGAGGACCCCTTGACGACGGACTGCTCCAGCTCGTGGTGCTCAGTGGCCAGCGTCTGCAGGGCCTCCGACAGGATCTTGTTCTTCTCCACTTCCTGCTCCAGTTTCAGGCTCCGCACCTGGGACGCCAACGACAAACCGCAAACGCCGGTGTTTACACCCCCCCCGCCAAACCCGGGCGCAGACTGCGGAGATCGCGGCACACGGCTTCTCCAGATCCGGTCAACATTCGCCCTTAGCTTCAGCTCACAGTTAAATGCAAGTGGCAGTTCTTTCCTTCACAAACAGTTTGGTGAAATCGGGATAAACTTTTGCTCATAATGAGAAAAAGGAACCGCTAAATTTACTGTCAGTCAGAGTTAAGGACAAATGTTAATTAAATACAGGCCAAAGTCTCTATCACTCAGAATCCCAAATCATGAAAGCTCGCATAAAGGGCTAAACCTGTTACCTGACTTGAAGGGCTTTCTGTGCATAAAAGTTTCAACCTCGCCTAACTTCATGTTACATTGAGTGACAGGTGAGGCAGGTGAATCCAGCCTCATTTGCCTATTTTAACATCATTCGCATGGTAAATGCAAACTCAGTTAGGGCAATTTGACAGATGGTGCAACGCTGACAAAATCAGCATTCATAAATAACAGCTGTTTTCCCCCCAAATTTAATTTGCAGCCATCAGTTCCCTCCTCCTGTAGTGCTTGCAAAGTGAAATGCAGGATAAATGACCCAATTATGAGATCAGAATTATCCCTGACTGCATATGACACTCGAAATTGCAATAAAGCAAAACACATGAAAAAAACACATGCCCTCTATAGCGACAGATATTGCGACAGTGAATTTAGGGGGCGAAACTGCAACTGAACACACTTGTGACTTTCGATTTCAGAAATCAATCAAGCCAGACGTGCTGAAGCCTGGTCCATTTTCTGCCACAAAAATAAATTGCCTCTGTAATACACGGCAACCTAAAATCAGAGGGAGCGGACCTCAACCGTGTTCTCATTACGAAAACATCCCTGCTGCCGGGAGAGAGAGAGAGAGAGAGAGAGAGAGAGAGAGAGAGAGGGAGGAGAGAGAGAGGTGGTATCGGCACATCTCTTTGCTACACGGTCAAATTGAGTCGAGTCAAAGACCGCTTGTCATGTGACGCAGGCTCGCGGTGAGGTCACGACCTCACAGATGCCGCATTCAGATAGTGGCCCTCCGCTGTGAGGTAGCTTTAGCGCGTGACGGCACAGAGAGGCACCAGGCCTGTACAGCAAACCCGCTGGCATGCACTCCCCTGCAGACGTCCTGAGGGCCTCTTTGTCGCTCTCAGATAAGCGTGGCAGTACAATACACTTTGCATAGCAGCACAGAGGAAGTGTCAGCGTCTACAGGCTGGGATCTGATCCCATGCAGTACCGCAGCTGCCACTCTTAAACGGGTTAGGGTTAGGGCCCGAATGCCATAAGAGGCTCAGGCAGACCACTGTCCCGTTAATGTGCACCTCCACACACACACACACACACACACACACACACACACACACACACACACACGCATGCACACACATATGCACATACCATCATACACACACACATATGCATGCACACACGCACATACACTCATACACACACACACACACACACACACACACACACACACACACACACACACACACACACCCCGCCATGTCTCTGATTTCCCCCGGCCGGAACACGATCGCCCGTCTCAGGGTGGATTGGGTTACAGCAGCCACGGATGGCAACGTGACCCCAGCAGTGTCGCTGGGGGACCGATCGCTTTTCGGACGGGTGTGCCGCCATCATTGGCCGACGTTCCCGTGCACACCCAGCGAACGCATTCAGGGGTGTGGCACCGCAAGCTCAGGCAGAGTGACCCGGCCATCACGCACAGTCACACAGAGTGGCCCTCAGAGCTGAGAGCTCCGCCCTCTGCTACATGTCGCTCAACAGGGCTTGCAGACCAATGGGATGCTTTCATTGGTGTAAAGAAAGCTGCCCTCTATTACACTCAACCCTGTTTTCCTTACTGCCCCCACTGCTCTGTGATGACCCGGCTGGATTTAATTTCATACATTACATTATATTATATTACATTACATTACATTACATTGTCATTTAGCAGATACTCTTATTTAGAGTAACTTACATAGGTTACAATTTTTACAACTAATCCATTTATACAGCTGGATATTTACTGAGGCGATTCTCGGTAAAGTATCTTGCCCAAGGATACAACAGCAGTGCACCAGCAGGTAATCAAACCTGCTACCTTCTGGTTACTAGCCCTGCTCCTTACTACTGTGCTACACTGTTGCACTATAAGTTCATCTATTTGCTTGTGTTACCTGTATATGCAATGACAAAATCATAGCAATAGTGAAAAGACATTATTAGTGAAAAGAAAAGACTAGGTCTGATGGGAAATAATACCTTAGAACAGTAGTGTGTCAGTGCATAAAAGCCTGGCCCTAAACGACATTCTGCACATGCCTGCAAGTCTCCACAAAGAGATGCTCAAACAGAACTGAGCTCAGCTTGAACTTTTCTGCCTTTGAGAAAAGGGATCTGAAACTCTGGCAGTGCAAGGTAAATAAAACACACAGAGACCAGTAGAGAGAGTCCACCAAGGGGTGCCGACGAGACTCTGTAACAACGGTGGGGAATACAAGGGAAGTAGAGAGGAAGCAGTGCTGTGCTGTGATTGGCTGTCCCTCTGAGGGAACGGGGCGGGGACTGAGAGGGCCGCGGCGAGGGACGCCGGGGTGCCGCGAACCGTTGGGGCCCCCGAGGGCACGCTGGAGAACAAACAGACCTTCAGCGCGTACACCCCACCCTGAGGGAAGTTCACTGCCTGGCAGGTCCCACGGAGGAGAGATCAGCTGACTGGAGCAAGGCTAGCTGGTGTCACCACATTCCCCTGTGTCCTGCCACGCTATCTGCTATCAGGAAAAGCACAGCGCACAGGAACAGCTTTCCAACGCAAAAAAAAATATCCCCGCCCCCCCCCCCCTTCCCGAAACGCACTAAGAATAGCAAGACCAGGAAGAGCAGGTATGGGACTTAGGTACTTTCTGGTAAGACAAGGCGATTCTGGAATTCTGGGAACCGTCTGCTGTCTTTAATCATCTGGATATTGTTTACTACAAACCTAACGACTACAAAACGGGGCGACGGTTTAATGGTAAGGAGCAGGGCTCGTAACCCAAAACTTACTGGTTTGATTCCCCGCTGGGGCACCGCTGCTGTAACCTTAGGCCAGGTACTTAACCCAGAATTGGCTCAGTAAATACCCCTCTGTATAAATGGAGAACGTGTAAAAATGGCAACCTATATAAGTTACTCTGGATAAGATCGTTTTCTATATGACAATAATGTAATGTAATGTAATGCACCAGTGAGCAATCTGACCAGAATGAAAGAGAACCAAAGTCCATCCAACTGTTAAGAAAGTGAAGTAAAAACTCGCACAAACACACCTACAATCCCTTATCCCATCACATCTCCTTGGCATGTTCGGTAGCAGCTTAAAGCTTTATAAAATAAAAACCCGCTCTACTTCTTGGAAGGTATCACGCCAACCTCAAGGCAGGCGCAGCGGCAGGTATCTCAAAGGCAGGAAGCAGGAGGTAATCTGAAACTGGATCTGAAGGACCCGAGAGGTGGCATTTAACAGACTGACTGGCAGAGAAAGCACCCACACCGACTGGTCCAGCTCTTCCTTTCTTTAATTCTCTCTCTCTCTCTCTCTCTGCGTTTCCCAGACAGCCCATCTATCGCTCCTTCACGGCCCGTCTCCTCTCTGCCACAGTGGATAAGCTCTCCAGCACTCACTCAGCCTCAGACTCCACACTCCTGAACCCGTGACTCTCGGCATCGCCAGAGGGCCCGGCTCTCCTGGGAGCACACCGCAGACTAGTTACAAACAACAAATGAGGTCATTATTACTACAACGCGTGTCTTTTTTTTTCCTGTGCTGCTCCAAAGCACTGTCATGCTATTGAGAGTCTAAATTACTGGAAAAAAAAACAGAGAAAATTACATTGGGCTGTACGATTTGGGAGAATATGTTTAAAATTTCAAATTAGCTCATACAGATAGCATGCACACAATGCAAAACATAAATGTAAGGACAATATGTAATCTGTATATTGCCCACGATAAGTGGAGTATCTTCGGAAAACAAGTAATACTTATTCTACGATTTCCATTTTAATGAGCGAAAAATAAAGCAATACACTGGAATGGGTATTTCATTATATGGATGATACTACACACATGAGTGGATGGGATTTCACCAATAGGCTGATTTACATTATACTGCATTACTGTCATTTAGCAGGTGCACCTACCCAGAGCAATGGATATTCTTACAATATCCATTTAAACAGCTGGATATTTACTGAGGCAATTGCCCAAGGGTACAGAAGCAGTGCCGCAGCTTGGAATTGAACCAGCAACCTTTTGGTTACGAGCCCTGCACCTTACCACTATGCTACAGAGCTGACACAGATGGGACAGACAAAAATGGAAGCTGAACTCCAGGCCTGGGTTTATCTGCATCTGGAAACACAGTCTAAGGCGTGACTGCTGGAACTCCCCCTGTTCCTGTTGTTTAAAGTGTAGGCTGTAAATGCCTGGGTGTGCTAAATCAAATAAAACTGACTGATCAACTGACTGACTGACTGGCAAAAGAAATGTCATAAGCTTCCTGTTCACACTTTTTTAAAATATGTCCTGGACAGCTATGTGGCCAGCAAGCTGTAGACAGTAACAGGAAACTGGGAAACTGGAAGTTTCTGCACAGGGGAAAAAACAAACACCAGGCCATGGACTCAATGTAAAACAAATATATAAAGAATGAAATAAAATAAAAATAATAAAAGTATGAAGATTTGCATGCGTTTTTCCTTGTTATTATTCACAGTTCCTGGCTGGAGGGAATTACACTTATACATGTGGAATACAGACAGAGGCCATGTTTCCCACAATCCTCCAGCCTTGCTTCTGTCATTACATTACATTACTGTCATTTATCAGACACTCTTATCCCAAGCATACATGAGCTACAATTTTTACATGTTATTTATATGGCTAGTTATTTACTGAGGCAACCAGTGTATTAAATATATTGCCCAAGGGTACAGCAGCACTGCCCCAGTGAGGAATCGAACCAGCAACCTTTTGGTTACAAGCCCTGCACTTCACCACTATGCTACACCGCCGCCCTGTCATTGGTCATCATGAGTGACAAATTAACAAAATCTCATTAACAAAATCTGTTGCTAATTCTGCAGATCATGGACACAGATGTTCTATATATGGACCAGATATGCAGATCTGTGTGCTTCACACTGGATGTGCTGTCTAAGGCAGTATGAATCAGAAAGTCTGTGTCTGGCACAGCAATGCAGAAAGAGCCATAACCTTCTGATACCAACCAGAACCCCCCACACAAGGAAGTATGGAGCGAAGTGGAAAATCTGGCCATAATACAGAGTATCTGTGTTATGGGGCTTCACAATCAAAATAAGAACTGTTCACTGTTTCTGCACAGTTCAATCTTTAATGAATTTAATAGCTTGAAGTGGGCCTATATGCACCAATTTAAAGGCAGTTCTCTCGACTTTCCTGCATCACTCCTCAATACATTTAATCTTAGCACAGTTATAAGGCAGCACTTAGACAAAATTGAAAAACGAGCTCTGAGGGGAGTAATGTTCCTGATGCTAACCCACATTCAGTAGCAGGCTCAACTCAGATCATCCCTTGATTCTGCAGATGCGTGCATCATATTAATATAATGGTTAATACTGAACCTAACACAAAATCCAAACTGTAAACCAGTCATAGGCATAGCTCTCTGTCTCACACATGCCGCAAGCATCGACAAACACAGTAACACCTACTCACACAGCATGTGCAAACACACACACACACACACAGTACACAATCAATCAGAAAAGCACATAAGCGTAACCGAGCTTGCACACTAAGAGGAAGTGAGACTGAGTGGCGTTTATCAGGCTGTGAGTGCTCTCACCTTTCACCTCCTGACCAACCCCTCTGTCACATGGCGTCAGTATCTCAGTAGCTTCCCACACTCCCTATCGCGTGCACTGACTACTTCCTGTCTCAGCCTCCCGCCCTCCTATTGGCCAGCACCATCTCACCTCGCTCCCCAGGATCTCCGCCCTCACTGTGTCGCCTAGCAGCAGGGCTGAACGCATCACCCTGACCTCTCCCACACCAACCCCGTGGGCCCTTCATGCAGACAGCGCGGGGCTCGCAGGAGACTGTACTCGGATCTCCAAGGAGAGGACGAAGCCCAACGCGTGTGCCTGGAAAAGTGCTCATCCCCTGTCCTGGGGTCAGCGCTCCCTGTTCAACACGGGCATGCTGTGACGGCCAGACTCTTGCTGCAAGCGCCATCAAGAGATTAATAATGGATAGTGGGGATTATGCAATTGGCCCGTCTGCATAAACCGGTGTGTGAATCTGCTACATGTTCAGCATGTCTGGGTGAAACCGGATGCTGGGATGTCATAGAGAAAACACACAATCATGCACCCTCTCTCAGTGTGTAATTTAGTAAGTAAACATTCCCAAAAATTTACGGCACCCTTCTCCTGACTGCATGGAACCTGATCATGTCACTCGAAAATATACATTGTGTGTACAAACAAAATATGTGTATGAACAAAATTCTCGTGACTCCTATGGTAGGTCTCATGGGTGTTTGTTAGAGGGTTTCAGCGCTATCAGATAGTGAAAGATTTGGTCTGATCGATGTCAGCACTGTGTGTGTGCTTGTACTGACACCTCCATGCTTGTATGCTGGCACAGGTTTTCACCTTAACCCAATCATGGATGCATTGCCTGTTACTCTGTGCTAAGGTCCTCATTCTGTAGCTCTTGTAATACGCGTGGACTATCCTGACGCTCTTACCAGTCACTCTACAAGACCAGGCCTCCCGAATGAATGAATAACAATCAGTAACATTAAAACTACAAACTAGCAGGGTGCCGTTCAGCTCACAGTCACGGTAAGGGCTTGATCCGGGTTGATCTGCACAAACAGACACGTGCACGCACACACATGACCCTGGGCATGCAGGTCGTCTTGGACGAATCGGTCCCACGGACGTCACATCCGCAGACAGAGGGCCACACTTTTCGACAGACCTGTCCCGTGTCCGTGTAGCTGAGACCGGAGGGTGAGGGTAAGAGAGAGGGCTGGGCTCAATCACAGTTACAAAGCAGTGAAACTGACTGCTTTCACAGTGGGCTGGGGCATGGCCTCTCCTAATGACCGGCATCCTTTATCCTACAACCTTTGGCTCACAAGCCCAAATCCTTCACCCCTCCACCACACTACCATCCTAAACCCAGTGATGCTGGACCAGAGAGGATTTCCCGCACATTAGCGTAATGCCACGTCCAAAGCATAATTCTATGGACAGGAACCAAACACACAGGCAAACGCGTGTTGAAAATAACATCTGATGTGGCGCGGATTAGCAGAGTAGAGTAGCATAGCTGTCTAACGAGGTGCTAACTCCAAAAGCCAGGAGACAGAGTCAAATCTTGCCCAAATCTAAGCTGTCCTGCCTTATGCCTGCAGGACCCTGCAGTTCTGCCCGCTCATGGTGACAGGAACACCCTTAAGATTCTCCCCATAAGCCCTGCACCCCAAAAGACAAATCTCCACACGATCAATTCATACATTATGTTATTACATTTAGAAAAAGGGCATCTACAGCATGCAGAGAAGCTTGTCCGGTCTGTGAGACTTCAGCACTGTTCAGCAGAAATGAGGTACCTCATTGACATCCCTGAAAAACACACAGACAAACTGAGCACAATCTTCACTCATGTGGAGAAGTGCTCATAGGTGATTAAAAAAATCCCACAGACCCACAATATCGTATCTAATTGATTAAATTAATTTGTTTCCACTGTAAAAACTAGTAACGAAACATGCAACCCTTCAAGGGAAATGCACATGCAGTATCTGGTGCCTCGAGGTATCTCATCATTCACAGCAAAGTTGGGGTCAATTCCAGTTCAATTTGGTCAATTCAGAGAATGAATTATAATTCAATTCATGAATTGAAAATTTTCCATATAAAATGATGGGCCCAATTTTAAGTCATGAATCGAGTTTCATTTCTTGAATTGCCTGAATTGATATGGAATTGACCTCAGCTTGGATTGACAGTTACAGCTGAGATTTAAGCTTCCCTGCCATGATCCATTGACTTATAAAACTCCCATGGAAGAGCTAGCAAAGTAAAAACCCATTCACCCAGCCCGGCCCAGAATGGAACCTGCAGAGAGATGTTTAGCAGTGTGGTGAATGACCCCCTATTTCCCAACCCCAGCCTCACGTCCCAGGGTGCTCTGCTTGACTTGTAAAACCCCCGTAAGAGCTATAAAACCCATTAGGAACCCAAAGGTTGCTGGTTCAAATCCCTGCTGGGGCACTGCTGCTGTACCCTTGGGCAAGATACTTAACCCACAATTGCTGCAGTAAACATCCAGCTGTATAAATGGATAAAACTGTAAGTTGCTCTGGATGACAGCGTCTGCTAAATGACAGTGACGTAATGTAATGTGAGAGCTGCACAAACTGTTAGGGACTGGCAGCATTGCTATTACAGCTGTTGTAACCGATGGCTTTGCAGAACCCTACCCAACCCCCATCACACTCCTCCATCTCTTAGACTAACATTCCTCCTAGTCGCTTTTCATAGAAAATTATCCACACCGCAGAACAGTGGCCGCATTTGCAAACTAAACACAATAAAGTGACACTACACCTTACAGGACACAGTGAAGTACTGACAGTGGCACCGTGAGTGATACCATCTGATCCAGCGTCACGCGAAATAAAGCGAGGGCCGTTCCGCCGCCCATCTGACAGCAAGCGAGGATTATCATAATTCCATCTCTCATACCTCGCAAGCCGGTATTATCCGGCCGTTCCGACGCCCAGATTACCGGTCTCCAACGCGGTCTGAACAGCGCGGCCGCTGCGTTCATATGCTTACCGTTCCCCCGGCGACCGCTAGGGCCTGGTCCCGAGGACATCCCCGCGGGCCGCCTCCGGCCCTCATACCTCGCTAGGGCCGAGTTCTGCCGGCCTGTTGGCCAATTTATTCGCTTTAAAACTAAAGGAGGAGGGGTCTCTCTGGAGCGCTGTGAACCTCAGAGGAGCGCCCAGCTGCGGCTCATTTTCATAATTCAACACTGTCTATCGCAGAAGCAATTTGTTTTAACATACTGCCGTTCTGTTTGCCGGCGCATGTGGACGTCTGTGTGTGTGTGTGAGTGTGTGTGTGAGAGAGAGAGATAGAGAGAGAGAGAAAGACAGCACAAGAGAGGGTCAGAACAGGCACTCTTTAGGGGTTGCAATGAGTCTGATGAATCTTCTCATTACAGCCGTTTAAGCAGCAAAGCCACTGTTGTTACTTTGGAGCAGTGGCACACTCAGTCATTCAGTGGGGGAATGGGGGGCAGTACTAATTACAGCTGAAGCAGTACTAAGCAGGCAGCTACACATCCTGTGATTCGGTAAGGGGACTCAGTCAGTCAGTAAGCATGCCAGCAATTGGACGGGAAGACGCAGCCATTTGCACGGCTTCTTCCTCAAGTCGTGGCCGGAAGGAATGTGAGCTTTTACTCAATGCCTCTGTAGTCAGGCATTTACTGGATCCTAATCCCCTTTTCCTTATGTTGAGGGTCCAGGGTTAATTTTTTTTTTTTTAAATCTAATTAAAGAAATAATAAGGCACATTTAAATTCATAAAAGAAGAACTTACTAAATGAGGAAATTGCATATATTTAGTTCATTTGAAACATCTGAAACCACATACCACATGAACCGGTGATGAGTGGGTTTGGGCCAAAACTCAGCCAATGGTGTCACGACACGCAGAGGAAGAGGGTGACAGAGTGCATTGTGGGAAATGTCCATCCGTGTCCACATGGACAGATTCCACAGGTGCCCTCTCGCTGCGCGGTTCACCTGCGTCACCCGTGTGCCCCCCCGGTGTCACGCAGGCTTTTCCAACTCAAATCCAAGCCGCACACTGATTGGCCTTAATCCCACGGAGTGCTCTGCATTTAGGACAAGAGCAGCCTTTTAGCTTAATGTGGTATTTACCGCGAAATGCCAGAGAAAATCCTCACACTAGCCAACAGCCAGGGTGTTGTTTTTTTTTTTTTCCTCATTCCCGCCCACGTCCCGCCGTCAGTCCCGCTACAGGCTGCGGCCACGTCCGTTTAAGAAAATGAGCTGCAGTCTCATCTGTGCTTCTGCGTCAGCGTTAAGCACACAGACGCCGATCTCTCGTCTGTAAGTAAATACAGCCATTTTTCCCTCAGCTCTTTCAAGCCCTCAGCGCACCCAGACAAAACACCAGAGGTTCAGAACTCCACCAGAAATCCCCTCAGGACGTCCCTCTGTGCTGTTCCTGCATCATTACAGAGGTCTGTGTAAAACACACTCCGACTGATACACTGCACATACGGCCAGATAAAGCACCGAATGATACCACCCTGAGCTGCTGTCTGCTACAGGCACGGCTAAACTGACTCTGACACACTTTCACAGTTGTTTCACCACATTAAGTGCTGCTACGGCACCACAAAGCTACACAAACAGCCTGTTTATTTAGCATAACATCGTCCGAATAATCCATGATATAGAAGTTACGAAAGCATTAATGCACACAGTCAAAGTCACTGTACTATTTTGCAAAGCGCCCCCCACAAATTCATGAAGTCAGCTTCGAAACCTGGCAAAAACACAACAAGAAAGCAAAGGGCAAGCAAGTACCTCTTCTTGACCAGATGTTACAGTCTGTGCTCTTGTTCCTCTGCTCAGCTGATGTTTGTGTGTGTGCGCGTACACGCGTGCGTGTGTGTGTATGCGTGTTCCTCAACTCTCACTCGTCGAGTGCAGCGCTTCCCTTGGGTGCTTGTGCATGCGTTCATGCGTGTGCATGCACTCGTGCGTGTGTGAAGATCTACTGGCTGATTTTTATTTTTTATATATATATATAAAAAAAAAAAGCAGATTCACATGTGTCCTGCCCCTTTCCCTCATCCACACCCCTCCCAGGTCTCTGGCCACGCCTCCCTCTCTCTGGATCTCTGCCTGGAGCAGCTCAGGTGCACGAACCATAGAGATCCACAGGCAGAGATCTGCCAGCCAATGAATGAGCGGCTCTCTGTGGGTTTACAAAAGGGCGGCAACAGTAGGAAACGGGTGACTGAACATGGCTGGCATTTCATTCACCGGTCTGTTACCCTCAGTCAAAAAAAAAAAGACACAAGCTCTGTTCCTTTAATCTTTTAGCAAGGGTATTACTTTACTTCTGCTATGTGGGAGAAGCATTCAGAGACGTGTCTTTTAGAGTGATGGCATTTACCCATCTTCAGTGCTACGGTCACGCACCAAAGCACATCCTCCATAGCCTAAAGGTCAACGCATAACTAATCAATGCCATACGTAGACACAGAGGAGAGTAATATAAAATTTAAAACTGGGTGACGATTGCATAAGAAGCCCATAGCAGGCAGATAGTTACGACATAAACACACAACCAGCATGTACTGTGTCCGCTGACGTCTAATCCAGAATGGCCATTTTGCGAATTCAGAACTGAGCATGAGCCCGCACTCACACTGTCAGTTTCTTCATCTCAGATTTTTTATTAAAGCAGACCTGCAATAACTGGTATGCAGTTGAAATCTCTCCTTTGTTGCGACACTGAAAGTGAACTTCTCTGTTTCTTATTTGCAATTAACTCCCTGTGTAAGTCTCACGCTGAAAGGGGCATACGCACTGTTACAAATGTTAGAGCACTGCTGTTAAACAACATAAAAAAGGAAGAAAGAGTCTGAATAAGTGTGCCTTCCTTTTGTTTCAATCTAAATTTTTACCCTAAAATAAAAGGTATAAATGCCATTAATTCAAAATAATATATATTTATAAAAAATTACAAAATTATTTTGTTATTACTTATCAATGATAATTATTTGTTATTGTGCTTATAATAATTATTTATTATAAACTGATGAATAATTAATTACTTGTGATATTATAGCATTGAGTTAGTCAGATACCATTATCACATTCTTGTGCAGACTACTGATGGGATAGTGAGGCACTGTTAGGGAATAACCCATAACGAGTGCAGCAGTGACTGTCTGTCTATCACTGGTGCATATGACATATTCATTAAATCTATGCTTCCGAAAGAGGGCCATATCAAAACACGACTGGGCCAAGTCAGTGAGTCACCGATAACACAGAGTGGGACCACCCCTTCCCCCGTCACTCATGGATGCCCGGAAAGGGTTCGAGGGACAAAGCGAGGGCTTATGGGTAAAGGGACTCACCCCGTCCTGCTGGGAGAAGAGGCTGAGGCAGTGTCGGAGGGCGGCGCAGGTCTCGCTGGACAGCTCTGTGATCTCGCTCATCTTCTGCAGGACCGGGGCGGGGAGCTCTGTCAAAACGCCACAGAGAGGACGCTTCAGGTGACGGCCGCCGTGCCCCGCGCCCCACCGGCCCCGACGCAAAGGGTTAAAATCTCCCCGCGCGCTCGTCGAGCTCGGCCTCGGCCCGCCTCAGACCTCGCTGCCGGGCGCCCTCGCCACGAGCCGAAATTACGACAACGCGCCTTTTGGCCCGGGACTGCCGCTGCGGTCAGCTAGGCACGCTAATGCCTCATAAACCCATTCATTCACTCAGAGCGTTAGAGATGGATGCAAACTGTGCCCCATTGTAGCCTGGAGTAAGGCACTTCGGACTGACTTTACTGCTCCTTTAAAGAGTCCACTGTACAAATGGACATGTAAACGTGAGCCACACCACATACGCCAGATAAAAATGTCTGATAATGTATAATACATAAAATATAACATGCCATAAATACAGATATCAATTAGAGGTGTAATATTGACAATGATTACACGGTATAGTATATGAACTATTTACTGAGGGTTGGTATAAGCAGTATTCAGCCTACTCCATCCTGATCGTTGGTTAAACACGCTAAACAGATGCAGTTGAGGAGATGTGTATGATGAGAGATTGACTGAATACTCTTACGTTCAGACAGCTCGTCCTTTGTCACCATGGCGAGGAAGGCAGACACCTCTGTCTGCAGTTTCTGCTGGCAGGCTTCGGCCTTCTGCAATTAAAGGACAAACACCTCCATCATCCCTTGACCTCCTGAATGCCGACATACCGAGATGACGATAATAATAATAGTAATTAATAATAATAGAATTACAGTGAACCTTTCATACAGTATCTCAAAGTGACTGACACATCCGGAGCACAACAGTACAAAAGGTGAAGTGTAATGCTACACTAAATATCAGTAAACTGAACAGAAACGATGTCAGTGTATACAACACTAGGCTGAAGAGCATACAGCAGAAGCCGCTACTGAGCATGTGCAGTGGGTGTGGCAGAGAGAGTCCTGAACCTGCTGCAGGGTGCACACCTGAAATACCAGGTGGGTCTCGTCCCTGCAAGGTCCCACCTACTGCCACCACAGACTTGCATCAAAGCAGAACGCTGTAAAATGATTTACAGCACACGTATTCAAAGAGCGCCCTTCCAATTAAGATTCGTCTTTGGTGTCAGAATCAATTTTTCAACGACACACAAAAAACCCAACATACAAACCTTCCATATTCATGCACCTTTAATCTAAAATCTACCACTAAATAGATTTTTATTTGCAGTTCTAAAAGGAAGAAAAATCATTTTGTCACTTCCAAATTCATTTATCTGTGCTCTGCAGGTGAGGTTAACTTTTTTTGTTTAAGTCTAAATAGGGCTGAGTAAATAAATAATAAAATAAAAGGTCCTTCCAAAAGTGTTTTAAAGCAGCGGTATTGATTCATTACTCTCCCAGCTTGAAAGGAGGTTTCGCCAAGTGTGTCTGCTTTGATTTACCCTCAGAGAGACAGGCATTCAGACATGAAGGACCCCTGCAAAGAGCCACACACCCCCCTCACTCTCCTCCCTTAGACTCCCTGATAAGCCTTCAGACATCTCCAACCTGGGCTCCTGGGGAATTTCTTAGCTGTCAATCATAAATCATTCACTGCTACCCCTGACAGAAGGCCCGTTTTTCCCGCTCAAACCCGGGACAGGGCGGGGCACAGGTGTGTGTCGAGCGCCTCTCACCTGCAGAGACTCAGTCAGCTCCCCCACCGACATCACGTCGTCCTCCTCTTCCTCGCTGCCTTGTTCCTGGGAGCAGTAGTGCGTGCTGTAGGCCGAGTGCTCCTCCATCGCCTCCAGCCATCTCTTTTAACACACACACACACACACACACACACACACACACACACACACACACACACACACACACACACACAGACACAGGCACACACACACACACACACACACACACACACACACACACACACACACAGACACACACACACACACACAGGCACACAGACACACACACACACACACACACACACACACAGCCACAGGCATACAGACACACACACACACACACACACACACACACAGGCATACAGACACACACACACACACACAGCCACAGACACACACACACACAGCCACACACAGCCACACACACAGCCACACACACACACACACCACAGACACACACACACACACACACGCACACACACACACACACACACACACGCAAATAGGCACAAACACACACACACACACACACACACACACACAAATAGGCACACACACACACACACACGCACACACACAGACACACACAGACACACGCACACACACAAACACACACACACACACACACACATGCAAATAGGCACAAACACACACACACACACACACACACAAATAGGCACAAACACACACGCACACACACGCACACACACACACACAGACACAGACACACACACAGACACACACACAGTCTCAGCAGGGGCTATGTGCGGCGCGTGATAAGACCAAACGCACTCATTGACTGCGCTAGGGGGTCCAGGCCATGCTCACATGGCTTTAATATCATAAACGGGCCCTAATGAGGCAAGGCAGCGTCATGCATGACCAATAGAACGCTTATTATGCTCTTGGCTGGAGAGAGAGCCTCGGTGTGATGTCACTTCCTGTGTCTACGTGACCAGAAGTCAGTTCAGAGCAAAGTGCAATGACTGTGGTCGGCTAAGGGCAGGACTGAGCCAGGAAGAGTGGGTTGCCTTAACACACTTTAGCTCTCACATACATATTATGACTAAAATCAGCACAGTAACAGATATTACCACTATGAACCTGCCCAATGAGCTGCTTCCTTTATGACACACATGACATAGGATGATATGGTGATACATCTGATGTAATGCATATCTCATTTACGTATGTAAATAAGAACACTGCTCACTTTTCTCATCCCTTCCGGGTCGTTCTTGGGGGACACTTTAAAGTGATGGACGCTGTCATCAAAGCACTTGAGGGTGAAAAAGCAGTTGTCCCGGGCTTTGATCTTGAAGAAAAAGAGGAATGACAGCAAAAATTATTTTTAAAAAAATTTCAAATTAAAGAAGCACTTCAAACCCCAACAGTAAAATATATTCTACGGGAGGGATCAATATAATCATATTCTATACATTACATTACATTCATTTAGCAGACAGTTATCCAGAGTGATTTCCAGCACAAAAGAACAGAAGTGTATCCATTTAAGTTGAATGAGCAACAGTGTCAGACCAGGCTAGCAACTCTCCCAGAGCAGGAAGTGTGTGAGCACAACACTATTCAAGCCCGACCACAAGTTAACTTGCGCAACCTGACTAGACGAGCCGAGTGTACTATCCAGATTATGTTCCATTAGCTGTCTAGTCACACAACTAATCGCAATGACCCAATGGTATAGAGCAGGAAGTAATGCATGATGCTGTATGAGGTATGTAAGGTACGTAAATGAACGTCCACACTTACCATGCAGTGAGCCTGCGTGAGAGGTTTGCATCCCTGCCTGCGAACGTTAGCAGCTGCGTCTGACCTCAGGGGTGAGAGGGGAGAGGGAGGCAGACAGCTTAGCACAACATTACAGATCTTACAAGCACCTCTGATGGGTTACAAAAAAAAAGCAACGAGGCCAGCGGACGAGGGCGGAGAGGACCTACTGTTTGGGGTACCAGGAAAGGACGCCGTCCTGGAGCACCACCCAGTAGGAGCGCCAGCCGAAAAAACGGGAGCTCTGAGGAGGGGTGGGGGGAGAGAGGGGGAGGCGAGGAAAGGGAGAGTGTTTACAACAGTATGGGTGCACACAGCGCAACGCCAATAACAGTCACGTCCCTTTGTGCGCTTCCTGTGGTTATCTAATCACGCGGCTGCACACCCCTGGGGGCCCGGGAAATGCATCAAAATCGGCAGGAACAGTTTTCCTTGGTTAGGCCCATAGGACCTGAATATGATTGGATCATTTCTGAGAGCATCCGAGGTAAACTCATTCTACCTCCGTACAGTAAACACAGCCCTGTCACTCTGCCTTATGTTACAGAACATATCGACCGAGACGTTACCTTCAACAGAGGGCCTTCAAACATCTGGACTCTGCGAGCCATGCCCTTTGACAGGAGGGGAGAAAAGGCGTTACAAATTCTGTAAAATGGACATAACAAGCCAAGCCTTCAAGATGATTAAAGTAATTACACATCTACATGGTACAATATTAATATTAAACTGGGACAGGATAGATGTACTTAATATGGCAAGAATACATTTCGGGTGAGTTGTAAGGAAATGGTGGCTGCAGATCTGATTGCTTAGTGGGGCACTGCTGTTGAACCTTTGAACAAGGTACTTAACTGGAGTCGCTTCAGTAAATATCCTGATGTAAAATATAAAAATTCTGGCTGGGCTATGCCCCCCAGGTAAGTGTGTCTGTTCATTTAAGTAAATAATATCTAAACTAGACAGCAAAACAGATCAAAACAAAAACTCTTCACCTTCTGTGAGTTGCCTTCCAAGATCTGCTTCATCTCTGCATCGCTGGCCAGGTCAAACGCGGTCTGATCTGTGGGGCAGTCGAACCGAGAAAATACTGCTTAAATGCGGTCAAACTAGCAATATCAACAACCTCAACCAGAACACTAATGAGGTCAAACTCTTAACACCTTAAACCTCACCCAGAACAATAATGCCTGTGTACTTTCTTCTTACATCACAAAACACACGCATGGACACATGTACTCATTTACTCTCTCTCTCTCTCTCACACACATACACATACACACATAAACCACATACACACACAAACACACACACGCACACACATATGTGTGCACACACACACTTACAGAAGGAATTGGTATTCATAGGAGAGATGAAGAGAATAAAAAGCATAAATATATGATGTGATAAAGCTGAACAAGCCACTCCCCGCTGACACTGTACTTTGATTTCTCATCCATATCTATTCACTTCTCTTGCTAATACCTTTTCCCTCTCATTTTCATTAACATTTACTACAAACATATGCTCCACACTTATACTTGTTACTATACACATCATGATACAGAAAAAAAAAAATTCATGAAAGTAACACAGATGTTATTAGTAGTGAGTCTGTTGTAACAGAGAAAGGGAGATTTCTGTTCACCGTTTTTGTTTTTGACGTTGGGGCTAGCGCCGCCCTTCAGGAGTCTGAGAGCACACAGTTTCTGCCCTCGGTACGCGGCGCAGTGCAGGGGTGTGTTCCCCAACAGGTCTACGCAGCTGAGATCGGGGGGCTTCTTCCTGTTCAGCTGACGCAAAGGCAAAGAACCACATCAAAAGACTGCTCACCACGGGACAGCCCGGAGGAACGCCAGCTGCTCAGGCTTCAGGCCTTTCCTGCAAGGGTGGTATTCACAAGAGCTACACGGTGCATTTAAGTTAAACAACTAACTGATGGGAGCCTATCATGTGAAATGAGACGGAATATCACTATCAGATGTTTCAAACATGAACCAGAATTTCTGCATGCAAATGCAAGTGGATCTAGTGACTGATGTAGGGCAGAATCAGAAACAGAATCCGACTTTATTGCCCAAGAATGCTTTTACACATACAAGGAATTTGACTCCGGTTCCAATGTCCCTTGTAGTGCTTTCGTTAGTAGGACGCTTGGCTTCCTTTTCTAGTCAGGTTGCACAAGTAGTTGGTTGTGGTTGGGCTTGGAGAGTGTTATGCTCAGACTCACTGGTCTGAGTGTTGTTAGCCTGGGCTGACACTGCTGCTCATTTAACTTGAATGGATACACTTCTTTTCAATTGTACTGGAAGCTGCTCTAGATAAGAGCATCTGCAAATGAATGTAATGTAACGTAAAATGGGGAATGATGAAAATGCGTATGAATGTTGATATGATTATATGATTATTTATTTACAGCTAACAAGCTAATAAGGCCTACAAAGATCCCTCTGTTCTTCCCCCCCGTACCCAAGGTCCCACTCCAAACCCCTGTCACGCCTCTCACTCTCTCCGGTGACTGCAAAGATTTTCCAATGCAGAGGGCTGCAGCGGGTTTGGAACCTGACCCCTACTGGAGCTCACCAGCTGGTTGAGGGTGGCCGTGTCCCCTTCCCGCGCCGCCTCCAAAAGCTGCTCCTCCAGCTTCCTCTCTTCCGTCCTCTCCGCCGCTGGAGACGAAAATGACGGCAAACAGAGCTTGTCATGCCAACAAGTTTTTAATTGCTTTTTTTAAAAAATCAGACAAAGCCCTGTTCAAGTCACGTTTGCTGTATCGGATCGCCTTGTTGCCATGTTCACTCAGTTGTGTGCAAATGTACTGAACTATATAAACGTTATATGACACTGTCAACTAGTTTAACATAAAATAACACTAAATCATCACTAGTATGTGAACGTGTGACTGTGTGACCATGTGACCACGTGGATCGTTGTTGTGAAAGACCGTACTTCTGCTTGTTTTATCACTTATTTACGGAAACGTATGAAATAACCTCACATGAACACACTGCCAGCTCGCAGCAGTTACAGATAAGGCTGGTTTGTTCCTCACAAGATGCTACGTATCACAACACAAGACACAAACCCTAAAGCACGCTGGTTCTTCTTCCTTATGTAACTGTCATCAAAATTTGTGATCAACAGGTTGGCGGGATCTATCAAAATGCAAATTTGCACTGACTTAGATGAGTGCATTTTATGTTCAAGGAATTTTATTTTTTGAAAAGATTGACATAGGAGTCACTCCTACCACACCAAGGTTAAAAAAAAGTCATGAGACTCAACAAGAGTTATTAAATTGCAACAGCCCCTTTTTGCAACATTTAAAACTCCTTGCTATATGCATAAAAAATTGCCAGACAATTGCTTTTATTGAAATGCACTGTTCATGTAAGGCTTAAAAATAACTTGCCAGATTATTATGCTTGCTGAAAAGCACACTTTGTGTGGGTCTTACAAATAGGTTGCCAGATGATTATTATGTTGAAAAGCACCATTTGTGTGGGATTTGCAAATAGATTGAGAGGCGTAATTTTCAAGGGACATACCTTCTAACATAGTTCTTATTTCCTCATTCTGAGTGACATCTTTGGGAATCTGCGCCGTTCCATTAATAACAGTGGGGCATGCGTCAAACCGCAACAGTAACATGACTACCTCCTAAAAGGATGAGAAAAAATGGAGATGCGCTAAATGGAGATGAAGCTGAAATGGACAGATGAAAGACCACAGTGCCAGCAGTTACACCACTGCGTTGTGAGAAAAGAGCAATATGTTGTAACGGTAAGGTAAGGGAGCTGGGCTCAAAGCCACAGAGCTGCAGTTATTTCCTTGAGCCTTTGCGATTCTCGCAAATATCCAGCTGTCTCCGGTAAACTGATATGCATGCTACATCAGGCACCCAAGATAAACACGCCTGCAAAGGAAACTAATAATAATAAACGCATATTTCCAGCACTGGTTACTGATCCTGTGCTGCAGGAAGAGGCAGCCTTGGACCACAGGCTGTTTTAATGCTGTGTCTTTATACAAACCCAAAAATAAAAAAAAGGCATAAGATCTTGCAAAAATGTATTTTGTCAGTGAAAACAATGCTGTTTTTTTAATTAAAGAGAATTTACGTTTGCATCGGCACAGACATCACCAGGAGCCAGTTCTGAGCCAGTATGCACCACTGGACACCATCCAATCATTCGCAGCGTGTAGAGACTCCCACCAATGAGAAAGAGGCGGCTCTAAGTATAACAAAGGCCCAAGCTTCGGTGTAGGTGCAGCACACAGTACCTTTCTCCCTGTGAAGGCAGCTTTGTGTAGAGGTGTGTCCCCCATGTTATTGGGCAAATTCACATCAGCCCCTGCCTGCACACGGAGGAATCACAGACCGGTGAGCAGGACAGACAGCAATAGGCAGTGACGGCAATTCAAAAAAAGGGAAGGCCTCTCATGGTTACCTTGAGAAGCTCCTCCACCGTGCCTCTGTGTCCGAAGTAACAGGCCAGGTGGAGAGGGGTCCATCCCAAATTGCTCTTGCTCTTACCTGGGGCAAAGAGGCACTTCAGGTTAAAGTCACGCGACTAGTATGAAAAGCGATGATGCTAAATGTTTACAGCGCGGCGTTCACACTTACACACTGTGAGTCAGCAGGCACTCTTACCCAGAGCGACTTGCAAAGTGCAAGTACACGTGTTATACAACAGAGGGCCATCCTCACAGACAACCAGCTGTTAGGTCCTTTGAAAACTATTCGATTCGTTCTTATCTATTCTATACCCTATACGGGTGTGCACAGCAGGGCAAAGAAACTGAAGATACTGCCGTCCGAGCAGCTGCTGTCACAGATGAAGGACTCTATCTGACGTTTCTAGCTGTCTGCCTCGTGCATACCCTTGGGACCTGCTTGAGCAGAGCTGCAACAGTAATTATCTCTCCACAAGCTCAGCCAGCGCTGCACTGCCCTTACAGCAAGGCCCAACCATACCATCAACCACAATTCCCCCCCGCTTCACTCATTTTCACTCAGAGCTGCGGGCTGATTTACAAGCTGCGACAGGAAGCAGGTTTTTCTGGACCTGCGCAGAGTCTTGTTTGGTTAACTGCGCATGTGATTTAAGGCGTCTGAGCTTGGGACCTCGTTCGGAGAAACACAGCGAGCTCACAGCGCGTGACATTCTGCAGCGACACGCCAAACCGCCGCCGCCGCCCCCGGCGGTGAAAGGACGGCTACCTTTGCAGTTGATGTTGAGGCTGGTTTTCTCCTTGATCATGGAGAGCAGCAGGCCGCGAATCCCTTCCAGGTTCCCGTTCCTGGCGTCGTGAAGTAGCTGCTCCTCGGGGTCTAGCGCCTCTAGACCCTCCATCATCTCCCGCCTGTGGGGAATTGGAAAGCGGACAGAGGTGAATGCCCGCAGGGGATCTCACCTAAGGGAAAGGTGCCAGAAGAGTCACAGAACCTGACTGATCCCTGCAGAAACATTGCTAGCTGTGCTATTCAGAGGGTGAAGCACATGGCTCTTTTTTCCCAAAAAATCAACAGTGTGCAGATGCTGTAGCCTAAACAATAAGGATAGCTCCTTCTGTTCCCTGGGCCCATCCCCATCCTGTAAGGAACAATAAATGTGGGGATTATCTATTTAGGGGGAAAAAAACATTTTTCCAAACATATCATTCTGCAATCACAGTCATCGGTAAGCACAACATTGTCTTGTCTTTCTGGAGCGCACCCATCTAATGTAACATAGCACCTCATCGGATTGAAAAATATAATGACACATAAAAAACCAATACATTTTCGATTCGACTACAAAGCAATTCCTTTCTTACTGCAGTATACAACATAGATGCCAATCTGTGCGTTAGGACCAAGCATACCTTGATGTTTAGCCTCTCCCTCCCTCTCTCTCAGCTGACTTCTGTGAGAGACACAAACTTCCCTAAAGTTCCCCAGGCCACAGACAGAACAGGTCTGATTGATATGGGCAGATAAAGCAATCTTCCCTGATGAAAAGGATCAGCCCTGAGGTGAAGACATTTGGCCTGAGGGCATTTTGCACCTCCCATTGAAAATCCAAAGTTCACTAAAGGAAGCGGCACTCTTTCCATTGTTTTCATAAACGGTTTAACACACCCAGATCTGTAAAATCAACACACCCACCTCTACAAATTTAAGACAAAATGTCTCTTTACAGCATAATTTCTGAACAACACATGTAATTACAATAATAACCCTGACTTAGGCCTACCATTTAAATAGTTTTAAACATTACTTTGAATTCTATTGCCTTTAACTGTGTGATGGTTATTCTGACAGTGCAAGAAAAACACTTAACTCATTCAGAATATGTAGGGGGAAAAACACCATCACCACAGTATCTAAAATAAAGGTCTTGACATTTTTAGTCTTTCTTCGGCTTATGTGAAAGACTTCAACAAAGGCTGTACGATACCACAATGGTCAAATGTAACATCCACCCAAAGGGTTGAGACTAAAAACATAAACAGATGCTACAGAGACACAGGACAGGCCTGCATATCATGCCCCTACAATGCAAGTGTTGGGCATGCATCACAACAACTGATGTCTAACTGGTTGTCTTTGAGGTTTATGACAACATCACTCGGGGATTAGCGCTTAAGATACTGGAATTATATTCAGTTAATATATCAGTCCATCTTCAGGCTTCGGATCACCTGACCTGCTTGTCATGTGCCTTCCCAACAAACAGCTTTTGCAAAATGCTTCCTGAACACAACGCTTAACGTGTCGAGGCAGCTGAGGTCACGATGAGTGTGGAAGTGAATGCCACAGTGAAATCAAATGGTCACTTCCTTTAACTTCACCGATGCTCAGGCAGAACAATCCACTGAGTCATCATCAGCATGCTGATCAAAAACATTCTTAATCCAGATTTGTTCAGAGTGGACTTTCAGGCAACCACTTGTTCAAATGAACTGTCAAAGATGCTGAGAAAAGTCATGAAATTTTTGACCGAATCAAACTCAAATTAGGTATCTTGTTCTGTTTCCCAGAAACAGTACTACCATTTACCTTACATACCCACCTTTGAAAAATCTTTTAATCACCAGGTCATCAGTTATCTATAGATTCCTTGTTAATCTTCGACTTTAGTTCTTTGTCTGCCAGTGGTTTATAACAAAAGATTGATTGAATCAGATGACTGGTATGCCCGTATCAGAGAATCCTCAGTAAATAGCGTATTAATGGTGAAATAATTCAATCACACCACAATAGTTCTCTTAAAGTTTTTAATTTCCCCAAATTAAAAAAAGTTAAACTTCATTGTCTTGTGACTTCCCTGGTATCTGCCAAGTTCCTAAGAGAAAGTGTAAACCTGTTAAATTCATTTCCTCGAAGGAAAACTTCACTCACGTGACTCATCCAACATGTTCCATTATTAAAGGAAAGTCTTCAAAATAAGCCGATGTACATTAAAAAGAGAGCAAACTCCTGCCTGTAACATACTGAAAGTAGTTTCAGTGAAGCAACTTGAACATGAACCAACTGTTTCTTTTTTCTCTGCAAAATTACGTTTCATCATACCTAGAGAAAAAGCCCGGCAGAGCAGGTAATTTAAAGCGAAACTTGGCAGAAGCAATCCAATATATCGCAAGTAGTTAAGGGCAAGAGTGTGATTTATACAAATCAAACCACACAGTTTGATTTAATCTAATTTGTAAAAAAATTTAATTATGCCTCTTGGCAGAGGTCAGCTGCCTGCATCCCAAAATCTGCACAGGCCAAAAAGACTAATGTATTTATCTCCAGAAAGCTGACAGATGAATTCATATGAAAAGGGAATTGCCTTTGATTTCAAATGTTTACATTCGTCATCAACGCTGCAGGACTCTGACACAAGACTGAGTTTTGAGGGAGAGAGGCATGGTCAAAGATACAGTTGACAGAGAACAGAGGATTCATTCTTCGGGAAATCCTCCCCTACAGCCTCGGTTGCATGATCCCTTGTTGATGCTTATTAAAATAAAAAAAAATGCGGGAATGTGATTCAATGTTTAAATAAGAGAACTTTTCCAAGAGGAGCACTTTTTCTCATTTCAAATTTGATTATAGGGGTATGGAATAAGAAAGCACAACTGAGAGAAAAAGCACAACTGAGAGCAGAAGCTCTCCTTCGAATGTGCAAAATGTATAATGTAAAAAGTGTTTTGAACGTAATTTAGCTGCTGGCGTGTTGATGATCAGTCCATGCCACAGGTAAACGGCAGTATCTTCACAGTTATTGTCCGTGCTACAGTTTGTGATCTTAGGACGTTGCGTCCATTGTACTACTACATCGATGTTTCCATCCACGCAGTACACAATTTGCAATATGTAAAGTTTTAGTATTGCTAAAATGCAGGAAAGGCGAACCCTGTTTCACAAGAGGACTGTCAGTAGACTAAAACTGCTTTGATGGATGGTCGTTACAATCATTATTTGCTGGATTTTCCGTAACATACACCAGTGAGTTGTTATGGAGATAAGTCTACAGTTATCCAAAAACTTGCGACTTACCTTTCAGTATTTACTTGTGTCCATGAATACTTGATTTACTACCGGTCTTCGCCAATCTAGTGTAACGTTCCAGAGTTGTCCGCTTTTTTGAAACAACCACCCGTCTTCAAAAATACAGCGTGACTGTGAAACTTGCTCCGGGTTTGTGTGATCGGAAGTTATCGGTCTATACTGTACGGCTGGAATGTGAAGTTTTCCCTCAACTTGCGTGAGGCAACATGTGATGCACTAAGCCTTTTTACTCTTCCTGTTTATAAAAAAGTACGTGTGGCGAGCTAACGCGTAGTGTTTTGCAATCACATAACATGGACGTTCAGCTCTGAGCCAAAACAAGAGCTGGCAAACTGGTTGGTTCTCCAGAGATGACTGATCGCTCACCACTGCAAATGTTGCCGTGATTGCACCACTTTCAACGCACACCTCTTCGGGATCAGTTGATGTTACGTAGACTGGGGTTTGGGGAATCAGCTGTTACCGAGCACGCGCACATACCCTGCATTGTGGGTACATAGGGGAAGCTCTTGCAGTTTGCTGGCAGCAGGCAGCAACATCCCTTAAATCTTCCAATTGCATTAAAAACACGGAATATGCAATGTATCGAGAGCTAGATTTGCTGGATAGCTGGCGAATGTGTATCGATACAGACGACCAAGTTCATGCAATATAGTATAAGTATTTTGCTAGCTGCTATTATTGACATAGAATAAACGCTGTTGGCCTTCTTTCGGACAGCTGGCATTAAAAATAGCTAATGCAGTCAGTATATTACTCTCTTCATACTCGAGGGCCGATGAAGAAAATATCAATTTAAAGCTATGTTAGATATCTACACCACTCAATTGTCATCTACCGTATCTGTGGTCAATTTGATTTGCAGCCGTGGCCCGGAAGTAAAACCGTGGGTATGTGGCCGTGCACGCGCGTGCGCGTGCTGACCTGTCAAACCAACTGAGAGTGCAACCGAAACAGGCGTGTGTGATTGCAGCAGCAGCGGCACCCTGTACAAGCTGCGCTACATTGACTTTATACAAGCTGAATTAGCAAAATTCATTCTGTAGATCGCGTATCCCCCATACTTTGTAGATACTAACCAGCGATCAGTTAATACTTTTCTTTGGTGGCTTGTCTCAATCAAGGGAAAACGTGTTGGAAGCTAAAGTAGCAGGCTAGCTTGCTAGCCAACTGTTACTGTATTTTGTCTTAATTTACTGTAGCTAGCTAGCTATCCAGTAATGCATGGCTACTACTGCAGACAGTGTGGGAGACCTTCAGGCTCAAGTACGTATCATCATCATGCGAGAGTGAAATCTGTGAAAACTCGCCGCTGTTTATTTTCATTCCTGACACAACTGAGTGTAGTTTATAAACTTTCAAGGAAAAAAAAAACGTGTGTCATGCTGGCTGTGTAGCCATCTAGCTGGGAAACGTTAGCTGGCTCTGACGTGTTGGGATTCAAATGAACCGTTTGGAAGCGGATCGCCCGTCAAACCGTTAGCCGTTGCCCGTAGCTACGTGGCACTGTGTGTATAGTTTGGGATTTAAATTGATCTTTCATTGCTGTCCCCAAGATGAGTGACACCGCAAGTTTAGTTTAAACAGTTCAATCACAACATTGTCGCCGTAGTCCAGTCACGGTGTAGTGTCAACAAAGCCACTGTTAACCTCAAATATTAGCTAGGTTTGCATGAAAACTTCTGCAGTGTTAATTTGTTTCAGGTCGATGAAATCGAGGCTCTGTCTTCGATATACGGCGACGAGTGGTGCGTGATTGATGAGGCCTCAAGAATATTTTGTATCAAAATCTCAGATGACATAGAGCAGCCAAAATGGACCGTATGCTTACAGGTAAGAATAAGCCATAAATTTAAATCACTTGGAACTGAGTTTGCTACAATGTAGAAAGATGCAGGTGTATTAATAATAATGCCTCTTTATTTAACTAACGTTACTTTAGATTATTCTTCCCTGTGATTACCCGAGCGCTGCGCCCCCCATCTACCAACTGAAGTAAGTAAAGAGGTTTATTTGGTTTGATGTATTTGGCTTGTTTCCTACCGATGCAATATGTATGTGCCTGTAACAAAAAATAATAATAAAAACACGCAATGCCAGCTGTGAACCTGTCCAAATCTCACAGTTGCAAACACACCATAAGCTCTGAAGAGAGACGCTTCACTTCAGCTGTAAATTAGATAGAGTTCACATTTTGTACACGTCTTTTTTTGGCTCAGTGTTTGCATCAGGCTTCTGAAATGTTAGCAGTTTCACAGTATGCGTGGCCCTTTTATCTGTGCGCTGAATGCATGCTTCTGCCTTTGTTCCCAGCCAGAGAATTGCATCAAAGAATCTCTAAAGGAATAGGCATAAGGGCTGCGACATATAAAATAAAATATTAAAATAAATATTTTCCTGCACTATGGCCTGTTTTCCCCACAGTGCTACATGGCTTCGGGGACCCGACAGGACAAAGCTGTCCAACAGCTTGGAGGAGATATATGTGTAAGTTTATTTTATCATTCATTATAAGCTTTCTTAAAGAATATGCAAAACAATACACAACTGTCTGTTATTATTATGAGCAAGACAATTATGGTTATGATGGGTGATGGGTGATTATTTGCCAGGAAGTGGACACTATGATTAAGGTTGTTCTTGCAGGTCATTGTAAGAGTGTGCATGTTACATTATTGTGTTATCATGATATAGGTGTTAGGTATTTGCTGTTTTATGCCTGAACTGTAGCAGTGATACAGACTGCTGCTCATTTCCTGGGCTGGTCTATATCATACCTCTTGTTCTTTCTACACTTCTGATACGCGTTTGAATGTACTGTATCTTGCCTTGTTGACCTCAAAAGTCCCTCCAGAAAAGAGTGTCTGACAAGTAATGAGAATTGATCTGCTTGTGTATTTGTGTGCTTAGCAAAGCAGAATTGAAATGCTTGCAGTTCTGTTTTAGCTGCATCCACCAGGTGGATGAAACCCTTATATGTAGTCCTATGTGGGGCTTTACTTTCCCCGAGTTTTCTCTGTTAACATAACATTAATTCTCAGTGCTGGGATTAATAGGAGAGTCCCTCCCTGGTAACTGCAGAAATCACCCAGATTAATAAACGAACGGCTCTGCTTGGTCTCCCCTTCAGGCAGAACATGGGGGAGAGCATCCTTTACCTGTGGGTGGAGCGAGTGCGCGAATTCCTGCTGGAGAAGTCCCAGTCCACCGACACAGGTGAGATTAAAGGAATCGGCATTCCTTCCACTCATCGAGTCAGACTCATTGATTGCGTTAGTTATGGCTAACGATTTGCATTCAGCAGTGGGAGCGCCCAGACCGACGCACGTCAGATATGACCTTTCGTACTTTTTGTTTAAATCTATGAGGCGCGCCGGAGAGCGGCAGGGAAAAGAACCGCGGGCGCAGCGGGCCAATGGCGTTCCCAGCAGGCACGCTTTCACCTGAGCCAAAGGGCTGGCGGCTCTGGAGAAAAAGGTGTGCTCAACAGCAGGTGTGCATTCAGTCGTCGGCTTTCTCAACCCCCAGCACACGGACGGTTGCTGCTGATGACATTTTTTGATTGGCTGTACGTTTTCTAACTTTAGCAAGAAAACACAGCCCTATGGACCTCAATATTTGATGGCAGGAGTGTAGTGTTTTAGGTACTGAACTTGAGCTGTAGGGTATGTTGTCTGGCTTGTTCTGTATAATACATTCCAGTAGTGACTGCCTTACTAAAGAAATTCCCAGCCTGTAGTCCCACACTTCTGAACCTAGTACAATACTTTTGAAGACGCACTGTACAGTACTTTTTTGATGTCATGCATCTCCATTAATTAGACACTAGATGGCAGTATTCATTACAGTATCTTGACAGTTCTCAATTAAGAAAACCCACAGAACATTACTCATGCTTAGAATGGTAATATATGAAAAATCAAATAATAGAACTTGAATGTTCACTCACAAAGAGCTATGCATTATCTTTTGGAGGATGATATGTAAGGGGAAGTTTTGTTGTTGGTTCATGATGATGCAGCAGTACATATTGTGACACTGGGGCCGTGACTGTTGTAACTGACACCAGTGTAGGGTACTCAGGTCCTCCAGCTGCTGTCCCTCGTCCTTTCTGAACAGCCGAAGAGCAAGTCCCGGTATAAAATCTCCATTTGCTTTCATCTTAGTGGTAATTAAGGCAGAGATGACATGCCTGTGCTTTATTGATCTCCGTGTACGGCCTTTGATGTAATCCCCGCAGTTATGTGGATGAAATGAACAATGCACGCTCTGTCCTCTTTGGGACACGAGCTCTGCCGTGTCCGTGTCCGTCCCCCCCCCCGCCTGTTCCTGTAACCCTTAAAGATAGGCTGAGTGCACACTGCTTGTGGATCAGAACATTAAAGATGTGTATCGGTACAGAGATGCGGATCTCTGGGAAACACGTCAGGAGCACAGAGTCTTAAGAGCAGGATTATTACCGCGGCTCTTGCAATCACGGGCTGGGATATGTTTGTGAGTGTTCAGCGCTGCAATCCTTTCATGTTGAAGAGGGCCGTTGCCTCTGACTGCTTGGTAATCACTCTCATGTGGTCAACCAGCACACGTGTGGCCTCCGTTTAAATTATGGACACGTTGAAAAAGAAAATCTCATTAAGATCAGGCCATGACCTGTGCATGACCGCAGGCAGGTGGGTTGCAATGTGGTAATAGCTGTGAAGTTTAAATTTTCTACATGATGTTAACATGCACATAGCTGACCGCAATAAGCGCATCACTGATCTTGACTGCAAAATTAATCCTTGTTGGTCTCTGCTCTGTGAACAGTAAAATGAACTTAATATCGAAGTGGTGTTCATTCAAATGACATTCCACCATAGGAACCGCCTGGCCATCCAGCAGTGTGACCTCATCGGTGGGTTTGTGGGCAGTAGTCAATGGGTGCCCCCTTTCCTTCTTTCTGAAATCTACCCCGGCTGTCTGTGAGCCTCGACTCTACAGGGTGGCCCCGGAGGGGGCTTCACCTCTCTGCCCCCTGCGGAGCCGCCCCTGGAAAAAGAAAAGCCAAAAAAAAGTGCATCAATGAAAAATGAATGCAGCGAGAATTAATGTGAATTGCAGGACTTTACAAGCCGGCAGTGTAGTGTAGTGGTTAAGGAGCAGGACTCGTGACCGAAAGGTTGCAGGTTCGATTTCCCACAGGGGCACTGCTGCTGTACCCTTGGGCAAGGTACATAACCCATGATTGCCTCAGTAAATATCCAGCTGTATAAATGGATAACATTGTAAAAACCTGTTTTGATGTAAGTTGTTCTGGATAAGAGCGTCTGATAAATGTCATTAATGCAATGTAATGTTATACAATGTAATGTAGGGTAATGTGTCAAATTTTGTCACAACCCCACAATGCAGCTGGATTAATGAGATCTGTGTATCTGCCACAGCACCAGGGTCGTGTCTTCACCGAGAACAACGGTGGAAATTTAGAGCTAATGCCCAAATCTGCCAAGACAGTGATGTGACACATTAAGAAACTGTTCATCACCAGAAGGTTGGAGGTTTAATCCCCAGGTACAGCACTGCTGTTGAAACACTGAGCAAAGCAACTCACCTGAATTGCTCAATGAGTATCCAGCCATACATTGTTAAGAGATATGTGACACATGTTGACGGATATGTGAGAATGTAAGATATGCGAGTCATCTAGGATAATTTTGTCAGCTAGAAAATAAACAATGTAGTATAATACAGGAGTCAATACAAGGTATATTACTCAGATACATACATGTAGTTGTTACATTTATGCAAGCAATAATACTTTTGCTAAATGTCTTAAGGCCTGTGCACATGTTTTTCCATCACAAAGCATTGTGTTATGAGTGCTGCACTCCTTCATGCAAACATCAGGTTCTGTGCTTGATTGTTGTTCAGTGCATGTGAAAGGGCAGAGTGCTCTGGCCCTGGATAACTTTATCCATGTATACTCCTGTTAGCTCCCTTAGTTTTGCTGGCTGGCTGTTCTCACTGTCTCTGAGCACATCACCATATTTCTTTAAATTCCACTGAGGTTTTTTTTTTTTTTTGAAAGAGGGAGGAAGAGGAAGAGAAAGAGAGGGGCTGAAGGGCAGAGCATTAAAAGGAGCCTTCGTAATGGATTTAAAAATAGACCGGACCCAAAAGGGCCTCTGTCATCTATGCCAGCCCCACTCAGCAGTTCACAAGTCCTCGTCGTAGTTTCTATAGAAACCATGAATGTCAGATACATTTTTTTGCTTAATTCTTCCCGTTGCTTAGCAGGGTGCCTTTTCCCATGCGACTTAAAACGTGTACAGGCTTAAATATTTACGTCTCCAGTTTTGCGACACCATGTTATAATTCCAGCCCAAAAGGGGGGCGTTTCCCAATAAGCCACTCATCGGTGACCCACGTGCCATTCCTACCTATGACCACCGGGGGCAGAGCTCAGCAATTACAGGGCACACACGAATGCATGTGGCAAAGACCTTGTGAAGTGGATAGCGGTTGAGCCCGATGAATCCGGAAGTGCGAAATAAGCCACTGCTGTTAGTATGCCTAGACCGCTCTCCTTTGCTATGAGTTTGCTGACTCACCCTGAATCCCAGACCTTTCTCTCCCAGGGGCCGTTCTTTCTGTTTTTTCTCCATCAACAGATGTGTGAAATTACAGCAATTCACCTTGTTTTTGTCACATCTCTTTTAACCAAGCTAATAAAGCACAAAATCAGCTTAAAATTGCCCCTGCTTTTTACAAGAGACTGTAAACAGACATTGTGCGGTTGTGGTCTTCTCGTGTCGCAGCCCTTACACAGAGTCAGAGCTAATGAGCACGGTTTCCATGGAGGAGGGCACTGCTTTGTCCTTCGAAGGCCACTTTACATCACAGTTACCCATAATTCAGCCTGGTATATACAGGCAAAGATAGACAGCAGTTTATTATTATCTTTTCCCCAGGAGAGCGTCTAATGAGGGGTGGTGTTATTCCTGCGGTTTGCTCCCAGGTAGCAGGAGCCTCAAAGGAGATGCCACTGTTCCGGTCAGAGCATCCTTTACAGGGACACCAGCTGCTGGGAGACCAGCTGCCGGGCCTCCAGCGTTTTTTTCACGACCGTATGCAAGTCCTTTCTTTCGCGCCCATGCTGCTAAAAGAGCCGTCTTTCCGACAGCTTTCAGGCGGCAAATCAAGTCAGCAAACGAAATGTGTGTTTCAAATATGGGTGGCATTTACGATTGTTATTTTCAATCATGTCACCGAGTACAGGGAGCGAGGAGGGGAGGGGGTAGAGTGGTTTCGATTGTGCCACGGCTCCATTCATGCTCATCCTCGAGTGCCTGGCATTAGCGTGAAAATGGAGTTTTATGTATGTTAAATTAAAAATCCATAAAGTGGACCTATTGTCAGAAATATTTGGGACATTATTATTATTATAAAAAAGAAAGAAAAAAACGAAAAACCATAAAAGGCAGCCACATTTATTAAACAGTCCCGAGTCATCATTGTACTCTCTCCTACGTCTGGGCTTTTAATCTTGTTGAACCTAATTAGGCTTTGGCGATGAATGTGTGCCGTGCTGTTGCCGCAGCGAGGAGTGGACCGCACGGACTCGTGTGCATAATCTTCTCCAAATGGCAAGCTAATAGAGGTGGACAGAAGTCACAGCAGAGAGAGGGCGAGAGGGGGAGGGAGAGACCGAGATCGGAGAGGGAGAGATGGAGTGATAAGGAGCGAGGGAGGTATCAGAGAGGGAGAGACGTGTGACACGCACGCACACGCCGTGAGATAGCCGTGCAGAGGCTGAAGCGACCTCGTCCTCAGCGCGGCTGTGTGACGGCTCTGTCTGAGGGTGTCGTCTCCCTCGCAGAAAGCCGCCGAGGGTGCCGTGTGCGTGGTCCGTTAAAGTGCGGCAGAGCGCTCTGCATTTGAGACAAGACCAGTCTTTCAGCTTAATGCAGCCTTTACTGAGAGAGATTTTTTACGTGTGGCAATTGCGGGGTATGTACCCTGCATAAAGGTTCAACAGCAGTACCATAGCGGGGAATCAAACCTGCAACCTTTTGGTTACAAGCTCTGCTCCTTACCACTATGCCACACTGCCACCAGTTGGCAAGTATACAGAGACACAGTAAAATGAGGAGCATATATCTCTCAAAGCCAGTGCAGAGCCGTACCAGTTTCTACCCTCTCTGACATGCAGGATGAGGAGCAACGTGGTACTGGCTACACCGAACGGCACAGCCTGAGGAACAGGGAGTTCCCCAGGCAACATCTTAGAAGGATCTTCTCTTTTTTTATCTAATGTGAGCTCAGTTCTACAGCCGTCATTTGTCTGATATGCAGTATTTCCTGTGTAACATGTATTGTGCTCAAGCGCTTTGCCAGCGCTTTTTAAATGCAAATAAAGTGTGTTTGAATTTGAGATGGAGAGTGACAAAGGGAGGGAAAGAAAAGCAGAAAGCGGGAGAGAGCGGGAAAGAAAGAGAGCGAGGGGAGGGGAGAGGAAACAGAGGGAGCAAAGGGTGAGAGAGAAGGGGGGAAGAGAGGGGGAAAGAAAGAGAGCGAGCCAGAGAGGGGAGAGGAAAGAGAGGGAGCAAGGGGTGAGAGAGAGGGGGACAGAAATGGAGAGAAGGAGCCAGAGAGAGGGGGAAGAAACGGAGATAGGGAGGGAGAGAGGGAAAAAGAAAGCGAGAGCCAGAGAGAGGAGAGGAAAGGGGGGAAGAAAGGGAGATAGGGAGGGGGAGAGAGAGAAAGAATGGGAGAGAGTAAGCCAGGGGTGAGAGAGAGGGGGAAAGAAATGGAGAGAGGGAGCCAGAGAGAGGGGGAAGAAACAGAAATAGGGAGGGAGAGAGAGAGAGAGTAAGAAAGCGAGAGAGGAAGCCAGAGTGTGGGAGAGAGGGGGAAAGAAAGGGAGAGGGGGAGCAACAGAGGGCGAGAGAATGAGTGAGAGGGGGAAAGAGGTGTAAAGCAAAAGGAGAAAGGTAGCCAGAGAGAGAGAAGGAAAGAAAGAGAGAGAGGAAGCCAGAGAGGGGGAGAGATGGAGAAAGACTGCCCTAAAGCCACACGCTTTATAGACTATTTCGTTCTTCTTTCTTCTCATTACTGTGTTCAGAATTACTTGAGAGCCGTCAGCTCGAGCCGGCCACACCCCTCCTCACCTGAACGTCCTACGTCTTACATTCTGCTAAATTTGATGTGCCTCTCAGCAGACTTACCGCTGTGATTAACGCTCGTGAGGGGAGTCCTCCCCTCTGCACGTGTGCCGACGGCCAGGTTCCGGTCAGAGACGGGCAGGCTTACACAGTGATCCCTCTCTGAGGGGGTGGGAAAAAAGGCCTTCGCTCCACGCCCCCGCGGTAGCGGTCCCTCCAGGAGTGCCCACGCAAACGGCGGCCCAACAGCGTCCTCGTCTCAAGAGGCCTTCTGCAGCTGGCCATTTGTTCCCAAAACAAATGAGGTTTTGCATGTCTATAATTGTGATACAATGTAATCACGCTAAAGTGCCATTCACTTTGCCGTGGTGCCCCCGCACACAATAGCTTCAAAACGTGACATAGATACAGTTGCTGTGCTTAGAGACATGGCTGACTTTTTAAAAAGTATGTTGTTGTTATTTAGGCTGTACATTATCATTATAATATAATGTCATACACTGTAGGCTTATTATGAGGAGTACACAAAATTATTTGCCATTGAATGGTTTGTGCTGACCGGATTAAATGATTAAATGAACAGCCAGAGGGATGGTCATTTAATGATGAATGTTAGGCAAAGCATAATGTCCATATACCCAGGCTTTACTTTTCCAGCTAGTGGATCTCGAGTGCCTCTTCCAGACTTCTGGAACTGACACAGGTATACTACACAAAACCAATGCAAGATTGTGGACACAAACATTATAGTATTATAATAATATAAGAATATTATAGCATTACAATAGTAAAGTAGCCTATACGAAAATGAAATGTGTTGTTGTATACTGAGAAATACATTGTTCATCCCAAGAATATATTGCAATATACCAATAATTTACATATTTTCGATATATTGATTGAACTAAAAAAAGCATACCCTCTAAAATATATTCTCAATATATTGTTTATTGTATGGGAATAGTGAAACAGGAAGAAGAATGGTTCGGTTGATACAGAGCAATCCAATAGGCCCTGGAGGAAGAGGCCAGAGAGGTGGTGTCCAATCACAAGCGGGTGGGCGGGGAAACGCTATCAGCAGGATGGTTGAGCGGACCGTTCCATTCAGTGATCCAAGTGTGCAAGAAGTCCACATGTAGGACCGTGTTCAGTTTAGGCCGCCTCTTCATTAAACAAAGGTATAGCAGTTCGACAAGAAGTACAGCAGAAGGGCAAGAGCAGTGATCTAGGTCCTAAATATTTAATAATTTCATTTGATTGAAGTATTTAACAGTTTAAAATGGATTTTTGACACAGAAAAAATTATTTCCAGTTGCCAGCAGAGGGGAAATGATGATATTAGTGAGCAATCCCCACCCAGTTCCCCCTTCCTTTAGAAACAATTTATACCTTCTATCCTTCTATCATAGATTATGATGAGTGGCTGTGATATCATGGGGAAGAACATGCCTGTGTTGAAAATGTGGTCACTGATGACTGTATGACCAATTTGAAGGCACTTTTTTGAATAAAAACTATTTCATTTACAATACAAATCATAGTAAAATGTTGATAATAAAACTGCCCCCAACACAGACACAGACACAGACACACACACACACACACACACACACACACACACACACAGATAGTAGTATGTTACATGTCTGGATTTATGTAAAACTTGAAACATTTGCATTCTGTATCCCTCCAAACCCTTTCTCAAAGCTTCTTAGAGGTGTAATTTTCTTCAATGTTTTGTGTGCATGAATACAGCTTCTTAAATAAAAAATGTGTCCTTGGGAACACCAGAATCAGACCGGCCCACAATAAGCGGCAAATTGCGCTTTCAGCTTCTGAAGTGCCGTGGAAAGCCTTTGGAATACTCCAGAAGAGCGTAGCAAACTCACACCTCCTCTTGTTTTGGGTAAGAGCGCTGCATCTCATTTTGAGGCCCGGCTGTCTGTGAATGGAGGAGACATTCTGTACAACCGAAAATAAATTCAGACTATTGCCAAGCTCTGCTTGTCAGGTTTCAAACGGCACATGACAAGAAGGCACTGTTGCAGGTGGTCAGAATGAGGTACTAGCGGACTAAGTGAGACAGGTATAATGTGCCACATTTCACAATTCACTCTATCAAGTCTTTCTTCACTTTCCCGTATCTGGTTGATATTCATAGCGCAGTGAAAAGCTCTTGGGACTCTTTGAGACAAAACTGGACTCTGTGATAGGTTCAGCCTAGACCGTCGGCGAAATGACAAGCAAAGACCGGTCAGAATAGCCTGCTCTTGTCATTGTACCCTCTCAAGTTCCGATGTTCTTAAGAGCCTCAGAAAGAGGTGAAAAAAGTACTCTCGAAAAAAGGAAAAGGAAAGAAGCCTCCTAAGAATTGGGTAACAAAGAGCTACGGACACTTTTCAGCATAAAGAAATGCAGTGATGGAGGAGCAGTGAGGAGAGTCCCAGATGTAATATTGTCTGTCTCAGCCAGGCCATCGTCAAAGCATTGGGTTTCTCCACCAGGACAGGGCTGAAAAGCAACAGTAACAAGCACGGGGATGCGTTAGAGGGCATTCATAACGAAGATTACATCAGAGCCAGCAGGGGTTTCAACTGAATAGCTATTAGAGTTTTGAACGGAATTTGTGTCAGACTCCCGGGCAAGGTCACCTAGGAAACATGTAAGACCTCCGTGACATGTCACGATTACTGACATAGACAGTGCTAACCCCAGAGAGCTCACACACGGCACAAAAGGCTAACAGGAGTTAAGGATGTGATTGCTGGTGTCTGTAGCCGAAAACGTGCAAGCGCTGATGGTGCTTGACCAGCATCTGCCTTTATGTCTGATAAATGCTCTGCCTGGATGTTGATTTCTCTCTTTCTTTTTTTGCAATCAAAAATGTTTCTCGAGGGGGGAAAAAAGGAAACCACGCTTACTTCTTGATTTCTGCTCTCCCCGTCTCTGCCGCCACCAGAACGATTTAGAATATCATTTCTCCTGTCATCATCCTGGCTAAATTGATTTTTTCAAACCGATCAGTTCTGATTCGAAACAAAGCTTAAAAATAGCTTAAGCCTTTCCCTTTCCTTTATGGTAAGGATCAGATTGTGCCTTTTGAATTTTGGATATTTGCTATAAAAGCAACAGTGTCAAAAAGTTGCTGTAAAATCAAGAATGATGAAATTATATATAGTTAGATGTACTTGTTTTGCATTGAAGCCTGTGCACGCATAGGTTCAGAGATTAAACAAAAAGAAAAATGCTAAGCTGAAACCGAAATAATTTTTTTCCCTAAATTACTTTTTCCCTTTATCTTTACCTTCCCCGTCTTGGCCTGGAATGAACATGCAATCACTATGTACTCAAGGTTAATTGATTTCTGTGCACTAAGCAATTGCTGTATGGGTGCGTACCGCGTACCTGTGTCTGTATGCCTGTTTATGTCATCGGCCACTGTCAGATGCTTTAAAATCAACTGAGGTGTTTTGAAAGCTTAAACTTAATCCTATTTCATAAGTATGCTAATGTGACGCAATGCCAACTATAGTTCACAGGACCCATCTCAGAAGGGATTAAACAGCATTGAGCGGCGCACATGAATATTTCAGAGCAGCTTATGGGATTTTAAATGCAGGAGAGAATTGGAAAAGGTCATTTAAAGTCCTCAAGTGCGGATGGGTAATGATCACTTCAACGCAATTTAGCGCCAGCCCCATACATTGGGTCTGTAATCATTCTTCAGGTCTTCAGTGCTTTGGCGTCGAAAGCCCTGCAATTATTCCCTTTTTCCATCCAGACACTGCCTTCTACTCCATTAAATTCAGGGTTCATAAGCAGTGATTGGGGGGGGGGCACATCTGAATATAATTGTATTTCATTATTCTAACGTTTTTAAAAGAATGTATTTTGAGTGTGCCATTTAGTTTTGTTAACCAGCAGATTTAAAATTAACTGCTGAACAGCTCTTTCAGTATGCCGCCCGATGTTAATGGCTCTTGTTTTCCAGTCCAGTAAACATGTGAATCCCCCTTTACATGTGAGACTTCAAAACATGATTATCGATAGTTGTGCTCAAATGCTGTCAGAAAGTTGGTGTTTAAATATGGTATGTCTGGGGTACTTTGGGAATGAGAAATAAGATTGTTAGCTCTACCTTCTATTGTCGGCGATTCGACTGCGACGTGAAATTTACGAGCGATGCGAATGCATGAAAAGTCAATGGCAGCAGGCGAATGGGCGGAGTTAATCACGGCGAAACTGCGAGCTATGCAAAATGAGCGTTCCCTTGAGTTAAAAAAAAATGTTCAACTCCATCACCAACGCCAATCACCTTCAAGTAAGGCTAGAAGCCACGCCCCCTTTCCAGAAATCTCAAATCAAGCTTGCTAGCAGCGTTGGTGTAATCGAAAATGCTTGCTGTGATGTGGTGCGAAATTCACTTGTTCATTTTTCAGGCAAGCGATCAAACCCGTGTGAGGCAAGCAAAGCGAAATTTCGCTTCATGTTCGGTTAAAACGGAGAGAAGCACCCTTTTTTTCAAGCGTAATTTCTGCATCGCCGTGTCACGACCTTTTCTGATCTTGAGAAAGCACTTGCGTCACCCTCACCTCTGTTTCCTCTTCGGCATCATCTTAATTGACCAGGGTCGCAGGTTCGGTGTTGGCGGGGTCAAAGGTCGCCCTCTGCCCTCCTCTCTTAATGACCACTTGCCATCTCACCCGGCCAGGCAAAATCGCCTCGACTGAAAGTGTTAGACGGAAACCAAACGTATTACGCAGCAAAACGACTGCCGTTTCTTCGCATTCTTCGTCTGTGTGATTAATACGTAAGTGTCCCGTTTGACCCGTGCCCTCAGCAGACGGCCCGGAGGCGAGGAAGAGGACGGAGGAAGTGGAGGATGATGATGGTGGCGGCGTGACCGCTCTGGGCGACCTCCCAGATCTCCGCACCCTGAGGCTGAACGCAGACTCGGCGCATCTCTTCACCGAGTTCCACGGAGGTACGGTGCGCCCTCTCCAAGGAGATACACGAGCATTATTATTACAATTATTATTATCACAGTAAATACAGTATAGAGGCCTGTATTACAGATGACACCTGACAGAATGGGAAACGCTCAGGTGTGGTGTGTTTCCCTCTCTGCTGTGCCTGATTATATGGATTTCTCTTTGTAATTCGTTCTGGATTAGAGCGTCCTCCTCCCAGTGACCGAATGTAAATGCAAAGCTAATAATAACAGCCATATTAATATGGCAGTTCCCCGGTGTATGGAGCAGTATGTCACCTTTGATGCGTGCGTCTGATAAACACACACTGTAACGAGTACAAATTGATGTTTTAGTCATCAGGCTACAAGCAAAGCAACGCATGCTGCTGTATGTGGCTGAGCCGAGCTGAGTGGCTGCAAGAGCCTCTCTCCTGTCTTCTAATGTTAGCTTAGCATCTGTCCCAGAGATTCTCTCCTGTCCTGTAATGTGAGCTCAGTGTCTGTCCCAGAGTTTTTCACCTGTCCTGTAATGTGAGCTCAGTTTCTGTCCCAGAGTTTTTTGCCTGTCGTGTCTCATAAGCTCCATGTCTGTCCCAGAGTTTCTCTCCTGTCCCCTGGTGTGCATTCAGTGTCTGTCTTAGATTTTCTTACCTGTCTTCTGGTGCACACTTGATGTCTGTCTCAGAGCTTCTCTCCTGTCTTCTAAGCTGAGTTCAGTGTCTGTTCCAGTGCCTCTCTCCTGTCTTCTGTCCGTCCCTGCCCTCCAGTATGTACTCAGAATCTGTCCCCTTCACTCTCACTCTTTCTTTCAGAGCCCATGAAAAAGTTAAACTGAAAAATAGACATGCATCGCAATAGAATTCTCAGTTCCAGAGAGTTCCCCACAAACTGCATCCTTTTGGCTGCGCCTTTTTTGTATTGACTTACAGAACACAGGTGGGCAGCTGTAAAGAATGGAATCCGCCGTTTAGTGAGCTGATGTTGCCTCCCTCCGCTGCGATAGCATGAGCGTTTCTCTGAAGAAACTGCCGTGCACAAAAATTCCTTTCATGAGTCGCTGTTTATAAAAGGGTGACACAAAAGGTGTTTTTTTTTTTCCTGATTTTCATCTCCGCTTCCGCTTGAAAAGGCCTCTTCTCCTCCCCTGGTGTTTCTCTCCAGATGAGCAGCTGCCTCCCATTAAGCACGGAGACGCCATCACAGACCGACGGAGCACCTTCCAGCCCCACCTGGCACCTGTGGTGACGTCCAGACAGGTAGCCCCGCCCTTCCTCACACAGCGTCCCGTTCCACATTCCATGATCAGTGTTCCGTGTTCAACGTTCCGTGTTCCGTGATCCACAGTCCATATTCCACATCCCAGTGCAAAGATCTGCTGTTCCTCTCCACAAGTGTGAATCATGCTCATTCAGATTAGTGCCATTACAGTAAGTCATTACAATAAGTCAAGCAGAGCTCATCCACCATAACAGCATAATGTATCCATCAGTGTAGATAGAAATGACTGAACAACACTTTATCATAAGTAAACCAGTAGTGTTACTTAGACTTTGAGCAATTTCAACCAGAGGTGTGGTGCTACCGTTGTACCCTGAGCAGGGTACTTCACCTGAATTGCTTAACTTCGTCATTTGCTGACAGCCCCTAATTTTTCTATGTACCCCTACAGAGTGTGTGGGTTGAGACTGGGAGTTTTCTCAGAGTGGCTTTGCCTCCAGCAACGTAGGGCTTTCACAGAATTCAAAGTGTGATTGGATATCAGAATATGAGCAGTGCTCAACTAGTGACCTGATTCTCAACTAATCTCTTGAATTAACGGAGCTGAAATGGAATTGACCCCAACTCTCCTGGATAATACAAATGTGGAACGTCAAAAGCTGACCCAAAATTGCTCTACTCCAAACTGTGAATAAATGTACTCAGAGCTAATAGACAGGTTATATGGTTAGTGGTTATTCGGTGGGCAAGAGTTTCGATTTAATTCCTCCTGCAAGATGGCTTATGTTGGCTTAATGGTAAGTACCCTCATTAAAAGGGAATAAATGTCAAAAAGAGACATTTACCGTATTAGGTACAGTTGTTATATTGAAACAAGACAGTTATCTAGATTTGTAGAAATAAATAAATGAATAATGTATTTTAGCACAATGTGTGCAGTAGAGTTTAGCCAGTTCTTAGCTGGCTACAGATACCGCTGATGGAACAGCAGCAGACCTTTAATATGCTCTAGGATGCAGCAGTCTCTTTGTGCCTTTATGCACAGCAGGTGCAGTGTGTGAACAGCCATTAAACACACAGACTCATCCCTTCGAAAAATACATGTTTTCGGAACCACCAATAACATTCCCCTAATACGATGAACGGAAGCCGTTTTTGATTCATTTAATCAAAGCCGTTGGTGAACGGCTGGATGTTACCCATACACACCCATCCCACAGCACACCACACTTTCTGATGAGATGTATGAGTGAGTCACAGGTGCAAGGGGTTTTGGGAATTCCCCAAAAACAGTGCTGTCCTGAGGGGAAAACATTGTAGTGCTTTTTTTTTTTTTTTTTTTTTTTAAACTGCTCCATATACTTCGTATTGGACTTATTTTCTTGTTAGCGTAGCCCGTGAAAGCCTAGCCATGAAAGCCTAACATTTGTTTGCTCCGGTCTCCATGTCTTAAATAAAAGCCCACCTGTCATGACCACAGCACTAATGGTGTTAATGCAAGCAAACCCAAACAGGAGGCGGGCTCTCTTTCTGTATTTGGTTGCATTTATTTATTCCACAGAACATGGGTGAAGAGCAGCCAGTGACATGGAAACAAGCATCAAGCCGAATCCTCCGGGCAAAAAATAAAAGGGCGTAATCATTCCATCATACACCTACTGCCTGGCAATTACCCTTAAAAGCAACGTAATTGCATCATGTTAACAGAGCCTAACAGTGATCTATAGGGGTAACATCACTTTAACATCTCAGCACTGACATGATGCTTGATGACAGCGCTTAAGAGTGTGCGTTGCATAGCAGTAACATCCCAGAGAATTTTATACATGAGGCCTCCATCTTCCCAGCAGGCTCTTCCTGATAGTTTGACCTGTTAGACTTATTTGTTTCTGTGGTATTCTGGCCCTGCAGAGAGCGTTTTGTTCTGCCAGTTGTTCTCCATCATTCCTCTGATACCTGTGTAAGGCTGTTCAGCCAGAATATTTATCAGGCATGCAGACTGGGGTTTGACAGAGAAGCTGTTTTTCCTTTGTAAGGGGAATGTCAGTGAGCAATCAGCTCTTAGCTTTACTCTGTACGTGGATGTACTTCACAGGTCAATACTGGAGTAAATGAGCTACCAAGCTAAAAAAAAAAAAAACCTGTTGAGGGGTTTTGTACGGACATGGGTCTGAATGAATCACTGGCCGGCCATGGCTTTCTCAGAAGGACGCCGATGTAGCATACAGGGCTGTCATGTGGAGCGCGGCTTTCAGAGGCTCCAGGTTGCCTGAGAAACGAGAGTCTGAAAACAAGCAGCTGGAGAGAGATCCTGTGTGTGTGTGTGTGTGTGTGTGTGTGTGTGTGTGTGTGTGTGTGTGTGTGCGTGTGCGTGCATGCGCGTGTGTGCATGTATGTCTATGTGGGTGTATGTGCATGTGTGTGGGTGCGTGTGTGCATGTGCGTGTGTCTGTGGGTGTGTGAGATGTGTGTCTGTTTGGGTATGTGTGTGTCTGTTTGGGTATGTGTGCCTGCCTGTGTGAGTGTCTTTGTGTTCTTTGCGTCATGAAAGTGTGCATACATGTCAATGTGTGACATTTCCCACACTGACAGCTACTGCAAGCCATTAACTTCTTATCTCTGTCGCTATAGCAACAATGGTATAGCGTTATTTCGTGTACGTTTACATTTTGTCATTTGTGTCTTTTGTATTTGTACAAGGAGTACAAATACAGAAAGGTACAATGGGTATCATGTAACATCATTATATGTTTTAGATTGACTCTCAGATGTTTTTGAACATTGAAAAATACATTTCTCAAATTATTTTTGATATGACTGACTGTTTTGATCTATACGATGTAAACACAAATTGGGTATCATAGAAAAGCTCTTTGTGTGAAACTAGGTAGCTTTTAAGTGCTGGGATTTTTTTGACAGTTTGTCCATGTTCATATTTTATTAATAATGGTATGAATAATAAAATGTAAGAATGCAATTTATTTATTTATTTTAGAATTGGTCTGACATTTGATCCATTGTGAGGCTGAAGGGAGTTCTCAGAGCAATACATATAATACAGCTTTATTTCTAATTCACAAATGAAAGAAACAAAAACCCTCCCAAAAGCTTTTTTGGTCTCCTGTAGCGCAGCCACCATGTTGTGAGGCCAATTTCAGAGCCGGGTCTCCCGTCGGGTTCTGGCAGACCTCTGTAGCGCTTTCAGATAGACCTCATATATCGGCAGAAATACATGGGCTCATTGATTTTTTTTTTTGTCAATAAACTCAGAAGGTTTTGTACCTGAAAATGTCTCCCCTGTTCCCCACCACAAAATTGAAAAAAAAGGTGAGTTACTGTATTTTCTGCCCCCATACAGCCAATATTATTATTAACTCTTTCCTTTCATAAAAAAGAAATATGTGGACACGTTGTTTTTGTCTGCCACTGAGGGAATCTGCCCTTGAAGTGGTGGTAAGCTGCTCCTGCAGTAACAACTTCCTACCACTAGGGAGAAGCATAGTAGTCACCACTAACTACTTTAGCTTTTTCTACATTGCATTGCTTCTTCGATGAGGTACTGTCATCACTGGGCCCCTCATAAGACTGCACTCATCACACTCAGAGCCCTGCGTGATTGCCCAGGACGAGGGTAGATCAGCGATGCGATTTTGTAATATTCATCAGGATTGATTTATGATGCCTGGTCCTGAAGTGAATCGTGGAACAGCGTGCAGTTTAACTGGTAAGGACATATGGCAGGAGCTCAGAGCAGGAGTTTAGGAAGCCGAGACCGTACCCAGAGGGCTGTAGGTCCTGACTGCACATGGGTCTCTGCTGTGTCAGCCTCGAAACACGACAGCCAGAATTGCCTCGGCTGTGTTAAAGCGCACTGTGTAACACATGTAAAATACAGTCTGTTAATCACATGAGTAACTGTAATTATGCCTACTGAGTCATTGGGTACTGCCTCTTCGTTGCACACTGTGATAACTGAGCTATCTGCAGATCCCATCCTGGTAATGCCGGGTGAAAAATGACTGATGGAAGCGTTAGGTAACACATCGAGTCTGACTCTCACAGTCTGTCTTTCAGCACTGGGCCCAGGGACCTGCTGTTTGTGCGTTCGGCGGTTCCAGCTGCGCTCGAGTAATCAGGGCTTATTGTGCTGTGAATAATAATAATAATAACTAAAAAAAAAACTTCTGTGGTTTTGACGTCTTTGAAGCAGAGAATGCTGAAGAGGGCTGGACTGAAGAGGTGAACCCTTTCCCTTTTTTTTAACATTATCATCATTTAGCAGATGCTTTTACCCACATCAACTCACAAAGCGTGTCTAATAAAGTAGCATTGAAAAGTTGCACAAACAGGACACCACTAGCCTCATGTGAACAAGTCTCAGTGCCAGATGTAGTGATGAGATTTGCAGCATGTGCCTATATCAGTATGTGTGATGTATGATGGTGTGTGTAGTTGGTTTCACTGGTTTCTTGGCTGTCTAGTCGGGTTGCACACGTTCACTTGTGGTAGGGCTTGAATAGTGTTTACACTCACTGGTCTGGGACTGTTGTTAACCAGCTCATTCATCTTAAATGGATACACTTCTGTTCTTTTGTGCTGGAATTTGCTAAAATAAGATTGTCTGCTAACTGAATGTAATGTAATGTAACATAATGTAATGTATGTAACCTGTAGCATATTCATGCAATTTCTGCTCAGTTAATTGATTAAGATTCATTTAACCTTTTACGTGTTTTACATATATTTAAGTTAATTTTATACAATCCTAGAGCAATGAGACAAACTGAAAAATTTGTGGAAGAAAAACCTTTTCTCGCATCATTAGTGAAGACTGACCGACAGCATGCATTTGTTTCTCAGAGGACTTTTAACAGATGAATCCAAATCCAGCCAAGGAGTAACTCAGTAAAGCGTAATTGACCAAAGGCTCAGCTGGAACTAAGACCAGCACAGACAGTAGATCAGCATCCACGTACAGATGTACTGGGTGCATGAGATCTTGAATCCTAATGTTGGGGGAAGAAGTTTAGCTGCACAATAATTGCTCTACTGGACAGTGATAATTGTAGGCATTTTCATTCAGGCTAAATGGTACACTTTGTGCTGAAGAGTACTTTTGCAGAACACTTGAATTAAGGTTCTGAACTACAACTGGATTGACTACTTGCAGAATGATACAGGTTCATAGTAACATGTTTGATTGTGTGGGGTTTGTAGTGTAATGTTTTTGCTGTTGTTAGTATTTAATTGCTGTGTTTATGGCATGAGTTGTACAGATCCCTCTGTGGGGAAAATTGCTGTGTGATTTTTTTATTAGATTGGACATCTCCAAAACAGCACATGCATTTAAATTTGGAACACATGCGTTTTTTCTCCCTTGATTAGCTAACTCTTATTGGCCGTTTGGAGACTTATTTAATGGTTCTCCCGCTGATTGATGCAACTACAACAGAATAATTTCGCATTGTCCTGGAATGTTCTCACAGACGATGTGCGCGCGAAGTGTCTAATCTGAATTAAGTGTTGATTACGTCCAATCAATTATGCCGTCTGTCATTTAATCAAATTGAAGCAGACGCACGGGAGAGTAATAGACATCGTAACGCTTTGATGATTTTATGTAAATTAGATCTGACCTTCTATTATTATTATTAAGTGAGGTGCTTTTTTTATGCTGATAACCCCGTGTGAGGTCATGTTCCTGTAAATAGCAGTCTAATTCCTTGCCTTTGTAATGGATGGAGGGAACGTGCTCTCCTGGCTGACTGCGGTGCTGGCAGTCAGAGATCATAAATGAATCGTTCTCCAGGCGACTGACTGGACCACCAGCACTGAGTCATTCTCAGGGCACCAGGCTGGGGACCAGACCAGACCGGAGCAGGGTCAGCGCTCAGCAGTGTCAGAAGCTTAGATCAATGTGGGTTATAAAGTAATTGGGTTCTCTGTTTGGCTGTGCTGTACCGTGTTGTATTTCTGTGGTCAGGGTCTCTCTGCCTGTTTGTTGCAGCTCCGTTGAGCTGTGTTGTGTGCTCTGTGTGTGGCTCACGATCTCTCTGCTTGTGGCTGGCAGCTCTGTTGAGCTGTATTGTGCGTTCAGTGTGAGTGGGTCAGAATGTCTCTCTGCCTGTTTCTGGCAGCCGTGTTGAACTCTGTTGTATCTTCAGTGTTTGCGGGCAAGGATCTCTCTGTCTGTTTCTGGCAGATCTGTTGAGCTGGGTTGTATCTTCAGTGTATGTGAGAATCTGTCTACCTGTTCCTGGCGGCTGTGTTGACCAATGTCAGAACGTCTCCCCTGTCCGTTTCTGGCATATGGAGCCTCTGGTTCATGCAGAAACTGCGTGGACTCAGGCCAGAACATCGTTCCCTGTAAAGCTGGAAGAGACAGGGGGAGAAGGGAGGTTTGAGCAAGTGGGCGATATTTGACTTGCATAGAGCCAGAGGAGCATGATATCTGTCGGTTTATTTTTCCGTCGTGTGACTCACCGAGCGTGCCTGCACAGGAAGGCCCTCCGATAAACATTCAGAGCCACCGAAAGCGTCTGACAGCTTGGCTCCCGTTGCCGGGCGCCAGTTGCCAGTAATTTTTTACCCAGCGAGCGGAGCGCAGAAATGAGTCACCCGCGCACCTGCTGATCGTGTTCCAGCGGATTTTCGCTGCGTAGTGTTAATCGCCTTTATCGCCCGCTCTTTCAGCAGCAACCCGGGTAATCTTACTGGACATCGTTTCGTTGAAAGCGGCTATCGTCGCCGGAGCGGAGCCGCCGCAGGTGTCGGTGTTCCGGGTCACCGTCACTCGTGCCGGTGGGTGAGCAGGAAATGAGCCAGAGATGCTAATCATTACCTGTGAAAAACAGCTTGACGTGCCACGGTGGCTCAGATACATCTTACACTGTACACAGCCGCGCGCACACGGCGTGGTTTCTGCATCATCGTACTCCGTCAGGGGTTAGTAAACACTCACGTATACACGTACACGCCCTTTGGCTTTTATTTTTGTTTGTTCTCCCACAGCACGGCATGTCTGTGGGAGTCTGCAGGACTGGAGGCTGGAGTCCCCATTTACAGTGCTCTGTATAAGCACTGATACCCCTGCCTTGGCAGTGGTCATTTTGAAAGGGTAGAATGGCCATGTTGCTGGCTCATATGCAGTGGAATGTAAGTTATATATAGATATGTGTGCGGGATATATATGAATGTGTGTATATGTATTGGTATGTATATATACATGTATGTAGTGGTGTGTATATATATATATATATATATATATATATATATATATATATAAACAAACATATGTATCTCATGTACAGCAACAAGTTTGGACACACATTTTAGAGTAATAGTAAAGACATCAAAGCAATGAAATAACACAAATGGGATTATGTAGTGACCAAAAAAGTGTTGTTATATTTCAGATTCTGCAAAGTAGCCAAAAAATGATTTTTTTTTTTTTTTGGAAAGAAATTCAATCATAGTCATCAACTTCACTGTTTGTATTTGTCTAAGAAACACATTTCAAGCTTTAAAGAGTCTTTAGATCAACATGTCTTTAAGATGATGAAAAACATGCATTTAATCAGGTGTGTCCAAACTTTTGACTGATGCTGTACGTGGTGCAGGTAAAATGATAAGATGAGAGTGCTCCTTCAAACCAGAAACTAGAAAACCCTGCGAGTAATCCCTGCACCGGGATGCACACGGCCTCAGAAATGTGTGTGTGTGTGTGTGTGTCAGGCTTTCAGGGTGGAAGGACCCAGGCGCAAACCGGAATGCCAAACCAGGTATTTATTTGACAGCAAGCCAAAAAACAGTAGTCATAAAACAGTCTGAGTCAAAACCACAAAATCCACAGGCATCCAAAATCACAAGGCAAGGTCAAAATTCAAAAAATACAGGCATAAAGTCAAAAACCAGCGCAAGCAGATATAAACAGGCAGGAATGAAACAAACAAATATACTGAGACAAACTGGCAGAGAAACAAAGAAGATAGAGGGGTATATAGACACAGGCTGGTGATGAGTTAACAGGGAACAGGTGAGCAGGACAGGCTTTGGGTGGTGGGTGTGGCAGAAGGGCAGACAGGCGGGACAGGAGGTGGGGAAATGGAGCACATGGGCTGTAACAAAAGCAAAAACATGCACGCAAAAAACAAACAAAAGACACACCCACGCTGACCGACAGGAAGACAGAAACACAATACAAGCAAGACGTCAAGCTGAAGGACTGACTCTGTGTGTGTGTGTGTGTGTGTGTGTGTGTGTGTGTGTGTGTGTGTGTGTGTGTGTTATAGATATAATATAATATAATATAACATAACATAACATATCATAATATAGAACCACTCTCATGTACGTGGTGGAGGTGTTTGGTAAAACACAGCGGCCAGTTGAGTCACATAGTGGGATACTGCCGTTCACAAAGCCACAGAAGACCTCGCCGTTGTTTTTGTGTGTTGTTTTCTGTTTCTCTGGGCGCCCTTTTGTGTTAGGACCAGCGCCAGGAGATTGCCGCTGGGGTTTTGTTCATTTCTGTTTCATTATTTATGATACTATTCAAAATTAAAAACTAAAGCAAACCCTTAGCGGGCCGTTCCCTGCTGGAGCTGGTCCAATGATGCAGGGACCTATGTTGCATGCTGGGAAAGAAAGAAGTCTGCTGGGGAGTCTTTTGGACCCAAACGGCGGCTTGTTCCCCCATACCCTGCCATGTGGGTGATTGCCTCCTAGCTAAGTGCCTTGCTTTGTTTTTCCTCGTTTTCATTCAGTCTTTCATATGGTTACATTACATTACATTGTTGTAATTTATCAGACACTCTTACCCAGAGCGACTTACAATTTCATCCATTTATACCGCTGAATATTTATTCATTGTGGGTTAAGTACCTTGCTTGTGGGTACAACAGCAGTGACCAAGCAGGGGGATTGAACCAGCGTCCTTTCGTTTACAAGCCCTGCTCCTTACCACTATGGTACACTACCCACCATGAGGTTACGCACCACTCACACTCCGTATCTCTGTAAGTGGGCTGCTGAGTCAGGGAGATACAGAATAGGGGGTCGCGAATAGGATGGTAACATTGGAAGAAACACTTTCAGTGCCGTTTGTGGCAGCGCGCTACAGCGTCGCCTGTCTCGGCAACGGACAAGGGGACAGACATGCGAGATCTGACACCCCCTGCCACAGCATCTGGCTTGTGAAGATCACACTCTGATGGGCTGCAGATCCAACCATGCCCTCTGGGAAAGGTGGCAAAGGAGGAAAAAAAAAAGAAATGTCCTGCAGCAGTCATTTCAGCCCACTTTTGCTCAAGCTGAAAAGTTATTTGGCGTGATTGGCACCGAGGGGGGTGGGAAATGACATGGTTCGTAATAAGCTTTTAGAAGCTGTTATTTTATTGAGAAAGCTGCGCTACGAAAAGCTCCAGAGTCCTCACTCACCGCGACTGCCATTAGCATGAAGGCCGGTAGGGGAAAAGAGCACAGAATGGAGCTGGATGAGGATGGACACAAAGGTTAAAACCTCTACACTTTTGTGCTAACTGCCGACGGATCCTCTGTGACAGCAGTGAATCAGGATCTCGGTTTAGCATCTCGTGCAAACGATCATGTCTCCTACGGGCCTGTGTCCCAGAAGCCTTGCTTTTTAAGGTGGATCCAAGGGAAGGCCCACTTTCAGAAAGTCCGACATGGCCCTCCTTTTTCCAGAAGGTCTCCCCTCCTAGGACTAACCTTGCGCAGCCCCAGTGAGCTTTAGGCACTAGACACAAGAGGGTCACACTGATCTAACATGAAGTGTTTGTATTAGTGTGAAGGTTTCAAACAGGACTACATAGCCCCAAACAGGACTATGATTTCTGTTTGGAGTGGCAGTGTAGCATAGTGGTAAGGAGCAGGGCTTGTACCCAAAAGGTGGCTGGTTTGATTCCCTGCTGGGGCACTGTTACTGTACCCCTGGGCAAGGTACTCAACCCACAATTGCCTCAGTAAATATCCAGCTGTATAAATGGATAACATGTAAAAATTGTAACCTGTGTAAGTTGCTCTGGATAAGAGTGTCTGCTAAATGAAAGTAGTTTAACACAATGCGAAGTCTCTCCAAGTCCCAGAAATAATTATTATTTGTGCAAAAATAATAGTAAGACACCCAAGCTGTCCACATCGATATGTAATTACACATTCATTAAGGTTGCAAAGCGGTGAAACAAAACAGCAAGTGATGCAGATAATCAGAAGAGAATACGTGCTCTGCAAAAGCCCAATGTTTTGTTCAGTGTTCTGTAATTGTTCATGCAGCGTACATGCATGGTATCGATCTGTTTGGCACTGTGTTGAAGTGACCACTGAAGTATCAGACGGAAACAGGCGCAAACTTTAATTTTTAAAGGGTGAACATTGATTTTGCAATCAGCCATAACGCACATGGTTGCTCATGTGGAGCTCAAAAAAGTCATATTAAGCACAAGAAATGACACAGTGCCGTATTTGTGGTTGTGGCTTATTTATTAATGATTCATGTCTAACCTCAGGAGTAGTGAGCGTATCAGGAATAGTTGTGATCTGAAGTGGAATTTAATGGCTGAAGTGCTGTATTTGCACTAAAGAGAAATACTTTGTGTCTCCGCAAGTTCATGCTTACACATAGACTCAAGGGTAGGACAGCAGTGCCCTGAGCCTTATCAGTTATCACTACCATACAACACTGGCACAAAGAACCGTGATCTCACACACACACACACACACACACACACACACACACACACACACACACAGCCCATAGGGGAATTTGATCACACAGAAACACTCTCTCTCACTCACACACACACACACACACACACACACACACACACACACACACACACACAGAGTGATATCTATGACAGAGCCCCTATTGCCACCCATTTTGTGCCCCCTGATTATCTCCAGAGCGCCCTCTGGAGATACGCTAACCCCGCCAGGGGTTAGTGTATGCCAGGCGCGTGCGTCTCAGCCAGCAGCAGCTGAGACCGCGTCTTTGTGCTGGAGAGGTTTATTTCAGGCCTTTCCCAGCCTCAGCTTCACTCAGCCAGGCTGTTGCTAGGTCCCCAGGAGCTAGCCGGGAGAGGCTCGGCTTCCAACCCCCCGTCTCAGGGGATGCACCCACTTTAAAGTGTTCCAAGTGGAGCCAGCCCTTTATCTCCCTGACATCTGGAACCAGGATGTACACACACCAGCCCCAGATCTGACATGCCTTTCAAGGTCTCTGCTCAAAAGAAAAGAAAGACGAAACAGCTGGAAATGGGGGAGGGGGCAGTAAAGATCATTCTTGGCAGGTAACCCCAAGAGCCTCGCCTTGTGTAGAGCCTGATCATTCAGAAAACAAAATCCGGAAAAAGGAAAAAAAAAAACAAGCAAACAAAAAAAAAATCCAAAGGATGAGATCATATTCACTATTCAGGAACACATGAGACTTAACTGCAGCATAAATAACAAATTGCACTAAGTTTAAAATCAATCATTCAATCAAATTACTTGTTAGCACATTTTAACAGTCAAGATTGTCACAAAGCACTGTAGATGAAGCATAATGGATTTTCCAGATTGAATTAAAAAAAAAAAAGAAAAGAAAACCTAGACTAATTTGGGGAAATACTGGAAAATTATTCCCAGACCCAGGAAAGGGCGGTCAAGAAACTCATGGAAAGTAGTGCAAATTCTAACAACAGGATAACACCTCCGCTTTATCAGTTCATTGCAGCAGTCCCATTTTAAGGTGGACAGTGGGTGGCATGGAGGCCTTGGGCAGGCTCTGAGTGGGGACCCTCCATGTGACAGTAGAAGGTGCAGTAGTGACTGTCAGAGCATCTTGTTGGTTGCAGCCGGTAGATTAGCAGGTGGCGGTATCCCACAGCGACTTGTTACTCAGATGGAAAGAAAGGGACCGGGGGAAGAAGGTAGTGGTTAGAATGGGATGAATGGGGAATTTTGTGTCCAGTAAGTTATGGGGCAGTGTGACATTATGTAGCCTCAGCAGAGATAAACTGTGCCAGAGAGAGAGGGGATTAGCAGAAAGGATAAGACCCATGGCGATGGAGGTGATCGGAGACTGCCCAATTTGAAAGTAAGGGAAAAGTCATAGGCCACAGTGAAGACGTTTCATCACCAAAAATGTTCTATAGCCACGGATCACCCTCCTTCTCAGTGCCCAGTGTGACTGGAAGACCCACTGCAAAGATAAATTTTCAATTTAGACTTAGAAATTGAGAATATGACTGGCTTCCTAACATAATTAGGTAGGTTGTTCCATAGCTCTGTGTGAAAAGGCCATACCACCAGATTTATTTCTTTTTCTATTTCTGGACCCATCAGCAAACCAGCCACATGCGAATGAAGTAATCAAACAGGTTGTAGGGGCTCAAAAGATCCTCCAGGTACACGGGCACAAGTCTGTTAAAAGCCGTAAAGTTTAGAAGCACCTTTTCAAGTTACTTTGGTATCTGACTGAGGGTATTACAGCAGTCCAACCGAGATAGTACGGAGGTAATAAATGCATGAGCTAGTTTTTTTGTGTCTGTCATGGAAAGAAAAGAGCTAATTTTTGCAATATTTTGTAGCTGATAAATGCCATTCTTGAAATGCGTTTGTATGGTGTTAACAGTGGTAATCCCAATGTCCATAACAAGTGATGTATGGGTGCCTGAGTGACTAATTTGAGCACAAAATTTGCCATGGTAGAGTTTTTTGGGCCTAAGACTATCATTTCAGTTTTACCTTAACTTAGAATCAATGAGATCTGGATATTTTCACCAGGCTTCACTGAGACATATAGCTGTATGTCCATTAGCGTAAAAATGAAAGTTTATTTCATGCTTACGGATGGCATTGTGAGTGGAAACATATGAAGTGACAACAGCAAGGGCCCAGGGACAGGGACTTGTGGGATACCATACTTTAGAAAGGCAAAGTGTGTCTTCATTTAGTTGCATAAACTGGAATCAGTCAGGTACATAGGACCAACACACAGACAGATAGATAGTTCAGAAGATAGGAGTTTGTCCTTAACAACCTTAATGAGAGCGGTCTCAGTGCTGTGAATGGATCTAAAAGGTCTTCTAGATATTTATTGGATCTTTCTTCAGCAGAGGCTAAACTACAGGTAGATTTAGGGATGGAGGTATGAAGCCTGATGATAAAAAATGTCTTAACGATGTTTAGCATAGGCTGACAAAGCACAGGCAGGAGATCTGTCATTAATTTGCCTGGAATTGGATCAAGTGAACAGGTTGATGATTTAGACATAATTATAGACATAATTCCCCCTTTAGACCTAATTATTCTGTCCTGTTCATTTAGCTCAGTAGGGGAAAATGACTCAAAGTATTGAGTCCCTTTAGATAAGATGTCAGGCCCTTGTGAAGATAAAGGTGAGGGTGGATATGTCATTTCTTATTTGTTATATTTCTATATATAGTAAAATTCCATGAAATACCCACTACAGTGTAATCTGTTGGACAAACTGATACCGTAAACTAAGTAATGTCCAATTTGTGCCAAAGAAGAATCTAGGATGGTTTTTATTTTCCTCAATTCAGTTAGAAAAGTATAATGATCAGGCTGATAAAAATGCATGTTTGTACCCCCTCCTAAAAAATGGACATCATTTTACATTAAGTGATAAATGTGAGACTGATTAGCTGCATCATTACATTACATTTTTCAGAAGGGGTCCTGATTGTGGAGAAGTGCTGTTCTGGAAGCTGGTGGCTGTACCCTCCAACATGGAGCTGATTGCAACCTGCGTTTTACAACGTTACTGGTCAAATCACTGATGCCAAATAGGTGATCAAGGCCTCCGGTGGAAATGTGACCAGCAACTGTCATCTGCTGTCTGTTTCAGGTCAAAATGGTTCTGGACAAACTGTACGAAAACAAGAAGATTGCAAGCGCCACACACAATATTTACGCCTACAGGTATGTCACAAGAAGAAGGGGGGAGGAGGGATTTTGGGAATATTTATATCGCTCTCAGGGATGTGTCTTTCTGTCGAGCAGAAACAAATGTGCAGTTGTAAAAGATCCTTTCTTTGAATCCTAGATGATAGACCTCATGTGGAGACTGGATCTGTACTACCATCCACCGCACAAAATCCCCTCATCAGAATCCCCCTATACCCCAGCCCTGTCGTGCAGTCATACATTAGTTTAAACCGTGTTTAACATTGATTTTCAGGATTCATAGAACACAGTGGAGCGGTTCCTGATGCTTAATCATCTTCTTTTCAGACAGCGAAACAGCAGTACAGCCTTGATACAAGTCTCTCAGTAATAATTTGAGAGGGGAGGAAAAAAAATAATTAGCCTACTCGTCGCTGTCGTGGAGAAATGTCTGAACCCAGCTGTTCAGGAACAGAGTGAAGACTCCTGTTAAACAGCTAAGTGATTGAATTACAGGGGGCAGCCACGTTCCTTTGTTAGAGGGAAATTAGAATTGGTCTGCGTGGGCCTCCGGGGCCGCGGTTTGAGGTTTTTATTTTTTCTCTCTCCATCTCTTTCTCTCTCTCTCTTCCTCTCTCTGGTTGGTTTGCGTCTGTGCCTCCGGTCAGCCCTCTGATAACTCCAACAATGATCTTACAGGGAGACAACGCAGAGGATATTAGCGGATTTTAAATTCAAATTCATTTCCCCTTTCTGCAAAGCATGCACGTCATTACAACTTTGGTGCACAGTTGGGGGGGTGGCTCGGTCACGATGGCACCACTGTGGCAGATGAGGACACGTACCCAGCGTCATCATCACGGCATGTCATCACTGGGGGCGGGGGTAGGAGGGGTGGGCACGGATGGGGGGTAAGGGAGAGCGCCAGAAGGTTGAGAGGGGATTAAGGGCCAGGTGATGTTGACATTCAGATAGGTTTGAATTCCCGAATCGCAGCGGGGTGACCCAGTTCGCCCACGTTAAAGAGGCCTTTCCCCAGCCCCTCTCCTTGTTCGCGGGCCCCGTCAGCGAGCTGGAATAAAAGCAGGAAGAAATCACTTTTCCTTTTAGTTTTCCTCTTAATGGTTCATTAACTTCAAGGTGAAGTGATTTGTTCTTTCAGTTCATTCACTGTGGGAGAGGAAAGCAGGGCGCAAAGAAAGGGCGGATGAGACACTCAGCAGAACTGAAGTGAGGGTAGTTTTAGGTTTAGTTTAGGTAATATTTGGGTAATACTCACCTGTGGCTCACCGAGGGGCGACCCGCTGGCCTTTGGTTCCGTCGGGGTGGCCGCCCAGAGCCGAATCGGCATGACTACAATCCCGCGTCGGTCATGCCCACGACAACGTCAGATTTCTCCCATCAGCCTGCAGTAAGCGACAGCCATCGCCAACGCTTACTGTAAACGCAAGCTCAGTTCCTGTGGCCGAGCACAGCCTCTCTGTCATACCCTCTGATTAATCAGATCACTGTTATCATTTAGCGATAAGCGCGTCACCAGGAACAAGACGTGCTTTGCGGGAAAAGAGACACACAGATTCTCAGGGCTCAGCATTCTCCGTATCAAGCCAAAAAAAAAAAAAAAACCCATCCCCCTTCCTGCCAGTGGTTTTACATGGTGGTTTTCTTGCACGCCATTCGGAACATCTAACAACTTCTAAGCAGAGACTTTATCACAGTCTTCAGGGGCCAGCAGAGCAGCAGGCAGCGGCGAGCAGCTGGCTGGAGCTTTTTGGCGTCAGGGCCTCCATCGCCCAGATTGCAATACAAACAGCTTGCATTATATATGAGTATGAATTTGCCCAGCTCATTATATACATTATTTATGTTTATGGCAGATGTCCTTGTCAAGAGCAACATTGGTCTCCACAGCTTAAGATGCATATTTGCATACGCATGTTTACTGAAGCAATTCAGATGAAGTGTCTGGCCTACGGGTACAACGGCAGCACCCCACCTGGGAGATTAAATGGCAGCCTTGGGGTTGGAAGGGGTTGGTCCTTTACCCACAACACCACACTGCTGTCCAGAGAGCGATGTGAAGAGCCTCCATTACATAACATGGCCGGGACTGTACAGACCCCTGTTCATTAGAACAAGCGGGGGCTATTAATAGGTTTGATGGACTTGGTATTATCAACCCCCTGACTTTCGCAACCACGGGGGCACGACCCCCAGGCACGTAATTATCTGGGAGCCCCCGCACCCGGCTCCGTCACAGGGGACTAATTGAGAGCCGCTCGGTGCTCCAGGGGGCGAGGTCACTGTCTACAGTGGACCCAACTGATTACCTCCACCACCCCTCAGTAGGACATGGCCGGGTGAGTTGAAGTTACTCACCATTGCTGGGTGAATTGAAGGTACATTACATTACATTATTGGCATTTAGCAGACGCTCTTATCCAGAGCAACTTATATGGGTTACAATAAATGGATTACAACACGTTATCCATTTATACAGCTGGATATTCACAGAGGCAATTTTGTGTTAAGTGCCTTCCCCAAAGGTAACCTTTCGGTTACGAGCCCTTACTGCTACGCCACGCTGGCGCCTTAAAAGTCAAATGCAAATGTTGGATGAATCCTGAGGTTAATGTCTGCAACTCGTAGGAGAAAATGAAAAGACTGTACATGGCACCGACTCATGATGGACTCCTCCCCCCACCCCCAAACCCCACAAAAAAAAACAGTGCAGTAATATTTTTATTCCATTTTTGGCGTTTAGCAAACACTCTTATCCAGAGCGACTTACATGGGTTGCATTGGGTTTTTACGCATTATCCATTTACAGCTGGCTGTACACTGAGGCAATTCTGGGTTAAGTACCTTGCCTTTTAATGTAAATATACAGTATTACATTTAATTACCTTAAGGGTAGTATGTTTATTTGCTTAGCAAACACGCATTCAGGGATACTCAGTGTACATATTGTGTGACTCTCAAATACAGTTATCATCCATCCACACACTTGGATATTCAGGTCAAATACCTTTGACCTTTGGCTACAGTACAAAAGCAGTGTGTGGTCTGAGGTGAGAACTCCTGTTCCGATGCTCCGGGAGGTGGATGAGGTCTCCCTCTATATTACTCCATCTGCATGAATCACATCCCCAAGCTCTGCAATTACACTCACAGAGTCTTGTCAATGGTCATAATTAGTGCCATTGTGAATCATCTTTTTTTTTTTTTTTTTTCCATCCTAGGATGAGACATCATCTTTCCCGATGCAGCCACTTGTATTAGAAATCTGCAGTGGAATAATTGTATCATTGTATGCCTATCAAAGTCCTGCTCAAGCTTTTCATTTGAGTCAGATGGAAGTATAAAATTCACCCTTGACATTACGTAATGCAAACCGAGACACGGGCTAACATTACTGTGCAAGTATTTAAAGAGGGAAAAAGTGAAAGAATGGCTTCATTCATAAAAATGAAACTGTACAGAGGAGGAAGTTCTGAATGCCCAAACAAAAATGGGTGGCAGTGTAGCATAGTGGTAAGGAGCAGGGATGGTAACCAAAAGGATGTTGGTTCAATGGGACACTGCCGTTGTACCCTTGGGCAAGGTATTTAACCCACAATGGCCTCAGAGAATTATCAGCTGTATAAATGGGTAACATGTCAAGACACTGTAACCTATGTAAGTCGCTCTGGATAAGAGCGTTTGCTAAATGACAGTAATGTAATGTAAAAAGCCTTCTGCTACTGGGTTGTGGTAACACTGCTTCTCTCTTGTGCTTCTCCAGAATATACTGTGAGGACAGGCAGACCTTCCTGCAGGACTGTGAGGATGACGGAGAGACAGCCGCCGGTGGGAGACTTCTTCACCTGCTGCAGGTGTGACCCCGCCTTTCACCGCAAAGACACCCCCATTTGAGAATCCCGCCGGATACGGGCCGTGGGGGGCGAGGGTGTCTTGTGAAACAAGACATGGAAGTGCGACCTTCGTTTTATTCAGCGGGTTTCTCTGAGGCGAATCGGACAAAAAGGCTGCAAATTACCTATTGATTCTGGGCCCGTAACGCCATGACGTCCCCTGCATTTATCACCAGTCCGGCCCTTTCACAGAGGGCACTGAGGCGGGGCGGACGGGTGGGGCAGCCGTGTGCTGCAGACGCTGTTTCTCCTTTAAGCGTAATATACGCCTAAGGCTTTAGAGGGAATGTTAAGCACCCATCTGAATCTGTGCTCATCCACCCAGTTTAGCAGAAGGGACAGACAAACGTGTCATGTGTTTTCCTTCCTCCGCAGGGGGAGAGAGCAAAAGGGGGCCGGGTTTTCGGGACGGGTCCGCCGCTTATTACGAGGCCAAGGGGAAATTAAATCCACCTCCAAGTGCCCGGCCCTTCGGCAGGGGAACGGTTTCATAATCAGGAGCGGGGCGGGGACAGAGCGGGTGTTTCATCAGAGCACCTCGCAGTCAAGGACCATTCCCAATGCGCTGTAATCTAGCCCCGGCCCCCGTCCCCGGCCCCCTCAACGCCCGGCAGAATCAGGCAGAGGCTGCCATAATGACCCGCCATTTCATTTCGCACGCCGCCCGGTTCACTTTCACACCCACTTATTCTGTCTCAGGTGATTGCTGTGCTTTTTTTGGGGTTTCCACATTTTATTTTATTATTATTCCCTGAATATGAATAATATTCCCTTAATATGAATCCATTCATCATCCCAAATCCATTTGTTGATTTTAATTTTATTATTATTATTGTTGTTGTGGTCACCCAAATGCAGACTTGCGCGGTTCGTGTTTTTTTTTTTTTTTTTTTTTGTGTGAAACACGGTGATTGCGCCGCGGACGCCCACTCTGCTGGACGACCCTTTGATGTAAGCTGTATTTCGGGAATAGCGGATGGGGCTCAGGGGAGGGTTGCCGGGGCTTGTTGCCGCGACGCCTCATGCCCGGGCCGTGTGGGCCAGGCCTATATAAATGGAAATTACCGCCAGCGGAGAATGCCCGTAATCTGCACTTTGCATGCCTGAGCAGTCGCACTTCAGGAACCAGGGAAAGCCGGGCCCGGCAGAACAATGAGATTCTCCTTCTAGGTATTAAAAAAAATCTCCCATGGAAAATAGTTGCACACATCAGTGTATGATAAAATTTGAAAACTAAACAATTCATTTTTTGAGGTGTCCAAATATATAGTTTATATGCAGTATATGTAATGGATCAACTACTGATTTGCTTTGTACTGTGTATTTCTGAATATGTTAACAATATGCCCCTTGAGATATCCTAAAAGATCACATTATGCGAAAATGGAAACAAAGTTTTTGGCTTTTAAACAGAATATATATTCTCAGGCTTTAGACGGTTTTGTCTGTGTTTGCGATGTCGTGTTTGAACACGCAGTGCTTTTCCAGCAGGTATAAACCTCTCTGTTTCCTGATTGCGTGGTGATCGAGCCTTGCTCGAACCTGCAAACAGGCAGGGAACGTGCGAAGCCTGCAAGAATGGGTTATAATGAGGAACGCGAGTGGAAATGAACGGCGCGGAGGGGTCGGCGTCGGCTGCCGGGACTGCCTGCTTCACGCTCACGCTCTGGCGTTCGCGATGAAAGGCCTGATGGGAGTGCGATCGACGTGATGCTTTAATAACGAACAGCTCCGAGCGTTCAGAACTTCGCTTTGCCTTGCATGCGCGGGGGAGGGGGTTGTGTGTGGGGGGGAGGTGGGTGTTGGGCTGGTGGGTTCTGGGTTTATGACGAAAAAGGTTAAATATTAGACCTCGCAAGCTGTGACTGGCATCCAGACTCCTTCCCTCCAAAGAGCTGAGCGGTAGATGGGTTCTGTGCAATCTGTGAGGATATCGCTCAGTCACCTGCTATGATCTCTCTCTCTGTCAGTCATCTGCTACGATGCAAAACTGCTCCCCATTCCAAACAGGTGTCGGAAGGCTTATTGTGAACTGCGAGATGAGATGGATGCAGCCCTTTTCCTTTTTTAAGGCAGAGACTGAATCAATCAATCATTAAATGAAAAAAGAGAATAGAGAGTGATTTTTGCATTTCGCTTCCGCCCTGATGGAACAGCTAAACGCGAGGCTGTGTGACAGGAAGGAGCATGTGTCTGTGGCTTAAAATATTACCCCCGCGGTTCTGAGTTCCTGTCAGTCACGTAAAACGCACACCCCAGCAGGATCCGTCACAAACGAGGAGCTTTCCCGTCCTCTGATCGCGTACCGCTGGCACCCACAATTCATTTCGGTGCCGCCGACTCTCTCAGTTGTGGGCGATTACACAGTGCCTGAATCTCGCCCTTTTTTTGGGGGGTGCGGGTTGGTTGGCTTACATCTCGCCCTCCTCTCCTGGTCTCCCCGCCTTCAGAGCGTGGCGCAGACGCGGGAGCGGAGCTGTCTTCTCATTAACGCGGCCGAACAAAGACGCCAGCCATTGTGCCTCCCCCTGCCCCCTCCCCGGGCAGATTGCAGCTCCTCTCCGAATCCTCAGTGCATTGTGCGGCCCGGCTTTGACTGACGGCCGCGCGTGTGCCGCGGAACACCCCGGCGCAGATGCTCGCTCTCGTGCATGAGCCTCGTTCCCGGGCCTCGTATCGGAAGCCCGCACCTGGCAGCCACCGTCACCGAGGGACGCCGAGTCACGGTGACGGCGGCCGACCTGGGCGCCACGGCGAAGAAGCTTCAGACTGAGTTCCGCTCTCCGCGTGTTTATTTGTTTCTGCGGATGCGCTTATTATGCCGTAATTTACATGGTGAGCGTGACCGGATGCATGACACTCACTGCATTTACATTCTGTCACTCAGCAGATGCTATCATCCACAGCTATTTATTTAAGGCAGCAGAATGAAAGTGCACGTACGGCCACATGAACATCAGCCCGTACGGTGCATGGCAGATGTAGATCCTGCACTTCTGCTGCATGTCAGATGAGCTCCAGGAGCACGGGCGTGGGTGCGCATCAGAGATCAAACATCAGGCTGAAATCGGTGCAAGGATGTAAGCATGCCAACAAAGCTTCGTAAAACAACACGTGATCCTCTTGTGGCATAAATGGAGCTCCTATCAGCGACCTGCAAGGGCAACATAATCTTACATCAAAGTACGCGTAGTGCCTTACAGTGGTCAGTAAGAGCAACACTGTGTTAGTCCCTTACAGTGATCAAGTCAAAGTCAAAGCGTTTATTGTCATATGCACAGTAAGAAACATGTTCCCTGTCCAATGAAATTCTTCCTTTGCTGTCCACAATGGATGCCATATCAATAATATAAGAATAAAAGATAAAGTAAATAGAATAAATAGAATAGAATAAAAAACTATAGGAATACAGAAATAAAAAATATTTAAACTATGTAGTAACAGCAGCCATGTACATTAGTGTGCAAAGTAAGTGTGCAATAAGAACAGCACAATGTTATGTCACGGTAACATATATCAAGTACCAAAAATTGATCCTCAAGAGCTCCATAGCTGTACTTGTCTTCAGCAAAGGCATAGTCCATTACCGCAGTCCATAAGAGCAGCGCAGGCTTACGTCACACTAGTGATAGTCCCCAGCACAGATCCACTAATGCACTGGAAGCCTCCGGTAATGATCGATAGCACTACCCTCGCTCGGGATATGGGGCTGAAGGAGCAGGCCGGGCTCTTGTCCTGCCTGCCGTTCCAGGTCCAGCTGAGTGATGAGTCAGTGGTGAATGTGGATGAAATCGGATACCGTGACATCATCATCCTTGTCGTCCGTTTTGGGGCGGCGGTGTAGCGCAGTGGTAAGGAGCCGAGCTCGTAACCGAAAGGTTGCTGGTTCGATTCCCCGCTGGAGCACTGCTGCTTTATCCTTGGGCCAAGTTCTTAATCCGAAATTGCCTTAGTAAATATCCAGCTTTGTAAATAGATAGCATGTAAAAATTGTAACCTGTGCAAGTGGCTATGGATAAGAGCGTCTGCTAAATGACAAAAAAAGTAATGTAACATTTTGCTTTCCCCCCAACCCCCGCCCCTGCCCCCGGCCCCCACAGATCCTGGATGTTCGGAACGTGATGGTAGTGGTCTCCAGGTGGTACGGGGGGATCCTGCTGGGACCGGACCGCTTCAAGCACATCAACAACTGCGCCAGGAGCATCCTGGTCCAGGAGGGCTACGCGGAGTCAGCGGTAAGATGCCACCCTGAGATGGGCCACGCCGTGTCGTCACAGCGACGCCACTGAGAGAGAGGCGACGTAAGCTCGCCACGCAGGGTGTCGCCCTCTCAGGATTTCCCAGATGGCAAGCACTAGCGACCGGAGAACAAGGCTGCATCAGCCCCAAAATGGGAGGAGCTGTCATGCTCCGCCTTCCACCCAATGACCAATCTCAGTGTTCGGCTGTGGAGGCGCAACGGCTTTTGATTGGTCCCTATGAGTCAGTGATGGACGGCACATGGCAGCTCCGCCCAGTATGGGGTTTATAGATCCTTGCTCTTTCCTGGCTAATTAGACCCAATGGAAGAGCATGGGCCACTTCAGTGTGATGCCTCAATCACTGCTTTACAAAGCACAGCAATGCAGCACAAGTAATTACGCAGACACTCGAGAGAAACACATTTTTATTTCATTAGCATCCAAGAGAGCATCAAAGTTTCCCTGTGCCTTGCATTACACTTAGGACAGGTTTACTCGGATGAGAGGAAGACAGATTACAGTACCACAGCAGTGTTCAAAGACCGTGGAGTGTGGTCATGCATGAAATAAATTTGCTTGGAGGAACAGAAAAGAGTAGCAGAGGGAATTAAGATAAGATTACAGATAATGTGGACGAGCTCGAAAGAAACCTTTAATGCCCTGTGATCAAAAGAAGCTTTATATACACTGATGACTTCATGTAGAAACACAAATGCTGAATTATACTCATATTTTAAAACCATAATTATCTGTGTTAGTGTGTAATAATTGTTTTTCACAGTCATTACGTAAGTTGTTTTTTCATCTTACAAGAAAAATTGGTCCATTCATTCAGTGGTGGGTTTTGAGCTATTGTATCTTGAAGGCTTTCTTGAGGAATGAAGCAACCTCCAGAAGAATCTTTGGGTTTAGGGTCTTTTGTGCATGGTGACGACCCTAGCAGTAGCCTTGAACTTCTTTGATAGCAGATGCTACAATGAACAGTGTAAATACGGTGAGCTGCAGTGGACTATAGTGAATGTGTTTATAGCCATAAAATGCCTTGTGGAAGTCTTTCATAAAACAAAATGCTTAAGCAGGACTGTTTTTGCAGGAGTTTGATTGTGGATGCTTATTTTGGTCATTGTGTTTTCTGAGCACATACTATTTAGAAAACATATGCTGTTCTTTTCAGATCTGTCAGTGTTAAAAATAAAGCTATAGTCACTTCATCTGAGGAAAAAAAATCTACAGTCACTTCTTCCCCCATTGAATTATGTTTTTGTTAAAATGATATACATTAAATTATGTTAAATTATAGATTTAAAAGGGATGCCGAGTTGCTTTTTGATGCAGAGATCGTACAATGGCGCAAACAAACAAAAAAAAAGGCGAGCCTTATCGGCAGCCTTTCAGAAGCAATTCAAATTTCCATCTCATTGTTCAAAGGCGATACGTGCCTCCATTCACAGGCACAAGTTAAAATTGCCACATGAATATGAGGCTTGCGCATAACATGGATTTTAATCAGTTCAGCAGGGCGTTTAATGGACCCTGGCTGGAAAATTCCTGTTAGGTTTTAGCGAGTTCTGCCTAATAATTCCTGCACATATGAACAGTAGCATCGGAGTGGAGGGTGATGTTTTCCCCCAGAATGCACTGCTGTGTCCATTACAGCTTGCATGCTGTGGTTTCACAAACCTGGCCTTCCACTCATCCCATCTCACAATAATATACCAATATGTATTGGTGTATTGGTATTGGTGTGTATAAACCCAATATATATGGGGTGGCAGTGTAACATAGTGGTAAGGAGCAGGACTGGTAACTGAAAGGTTGCTGGTTCGATTCCCCACTGGGGCACTGCTGCTGTACCCTTGGGCAAGGCACTTAACCCAGAATTGCCTCAGTAAATATCCAGCTGTATAAATGGGTAGCATGTAAAAAATTGTAACCTATGTAATTTGCTCTGGATAAGAGCATCTGCTGAATGCCAGTAATGTAATGTTATTAGTCATAATATATGTGATCCAATACTAAAGTACTGTTTCACAAAGCGGGTTTTTTCACATAGGGTTAGGCCATGGTCACTTTCCTGCCCCTCGACCCCAGTTCGAACGCAAATCCCGTTGAAAATCATACCCCCTGCCCACTGATCTCTTCTCGTCCATCATCAGAGAAGGAGCAGGCAACTGTCTTTGCGGAGTGCTTATGTGGCGGGTAGTGCCGCAGTTCACTCTGGTCAAAAAGGATGCTCGAAACGCAACAGCAAAGCTGCCCCTCCAAATGTCATTGCCGTTGAAGGGATGAAAAGGGGAGCCCTTTGTGAGCGGAGAAGGAAGAGCGTCTATTGTGTGGCGATCGGACTTTAATTTCCAGGTGAATGGCAGCCACGCCGCACTGCGCCGTTTCGCGTCCAGTCAATTTGCGAGGAGCGGCAATTTAAAACCCCGCAATGCCCCCGGCAGCATCCCCCGGCCCCTGTTCTGGGAAAACGGTGTTGATCTGATGCTGGCCGGGCTTAAGATGCCACTGATTATTTGATGCCCGCTTAGAGTTTCATTTGACCGCGTGGGCAGGGCTGCCCTCAAGCAGTTGACATGATCGTCATGGTAACAGGCTGCTCTCCTTGTCAGCGCATCGTTTGTTGACGACGCAGATGTCAGAATGCCGTTAACCTCACTCTTCCCCCCCCCGTTCCACAAAGGTGGCCCGTAAATAAGATGAATCGAAGCACCTGGGCGTCCAGCTCTCTTCAACGCGTGCGTGCATGCACACTCACGTGGGTACCGTGCACACGCTTATGTAATGCTGGCTGTGTTCATGTCAACTTTAAAGACTGGCAGCGGTGTTTTCAGACCTCTGCCTGCACCGCATATTCCTGTGAATGTGTTATGATTTTGGTTAAGTGGGGATTTGAGAAGAGGGAGTTTTGGCGAAAATGTGTAGGGGTTCAGGCTGGGAGATGGTGTTTTGGAGCAGATGTGCACTAGCTTTGGCTAGGTGGGGGGATTGAGGAGGTGGTGCTTCAGTGTAAATGTGTCAGCGTTTTGGCTGGAGTGTGGATTGAGATGCCGTTTTGGTTGAAGTGTAGGGTGGCTTCGGCTGGATTGTGGATTGAGAAAGCATTTCGCTTTAAATGTGCACTAGCTTTGGCTGGGTGGGGGGGTTGGGGGGGGTGTTGAGTGTATATGTGTAGGAGTTTTGGCTGAGGGGAGGGATTTAGGAGGTTATGTTTTGGTTTAAATGTATCATGGTCAGAAAAAGACATAGCGAAAAAGGAAAAGCATCCAATTGTTTTTTAAAGACAATACCACAGCTGTATTCAGGGCTATAATGTTGTTTGCTATTCAGCGCATTTAATTCACTGACTCTAGCTCATCGGGCCAGCGATGTTTTCAAGCCTTTATAGCATTCAGCCAACTGCTAAATTAACAACACAAGAGAGCACGCACACAACACAATGACAAAGTCCTAGTTTTTTTTTTTGTTTTTTTTTTTAAAGAAATGATTTAGTGGCACAGATTAGGGCACAGCGGGACAAAGCTGTTTGCTTTTGTTTGCAGCAAATGTTTCATAGAAGGCAGTTTAGCATTTTACACCCAAAACATGCTCAGTTTCCAAGTTTCCTACAAAAAAGCTGAATTGTTGGCATCTAGCCATCCTTCCTAAAACATGCATAAACACAGGCATCAGTTCTCATCAAGGCATCAAGAGATACTTCTCTTAGAAAAATTAGCTTTTGTACTCATTGCACTTATAAGAGAGATTTTAGATTTTCCATTTTCCCGAATAAGAGTCTGGCAGGGGCAGAGGCAGTGTCGGGGCGGAGCATGTGCTTGTGTGGGGGCGGGGCATGTGCTTATGTGGGGGCGGAGCATGTGCTTCTGTGGGGCGGGGCATGAACTTTGGATGTACAACATAAATCCAACCCTCCACTATGCAAATGGTGATTTTAGTTAAAGCTTCACTGTCTGCTCACAGCCAGTGTCATTTCAATGTCCAAGAGGTAGTGAAAGAAATTAACATGAAATTTGTCAAATTCATGTCAAATCTAAATGTCATGGCGATGAATGACGGCATGTAGCGTAAATTAAAATTAATCAAAAGAGGTGGACCATTTATGACATTTAGTTGTTATTGATTGGTGATGGGTTGGCTGAATTTTTGTGAGGAAGCCCCAGGTTATGGAGGCTACTTTAAATATCGACCCACGTAAGAAAACACGTCACTCGTAAAATGAGTCATACCTTTTTACTGTATTCATACAGGGAGTCATGCATTTCCTGTGCCACTGATACCCTTCTGTATGTTTAAATTATACATTTTTATGACGACAGCTCCAGCAGCTCTGAAATATCATTTTATTCTGAGCATATGCTGTGTACTTGGACACATGATTAAAACCCAGTCCGGGTAAAGATGTCTCACGTCATTTGCTGATGTAAATCAGAGCTGACATACTCTCCAGTCTGCAAAGTGAACTATATTAGTCACGGTGAAACAAATTGAACCTTGACTTGTTCATACCCATGACCACTGTAGCTTACAAACAGATGTGTAATTACTCAACAGTGAGCGTGAGCACTTGTACATGCCCAAGGTACATTCCCAAGCAGAAAATGTCAAATGTTGTGAAATTAATTGGCATGGAAGGCCTCACACATCGCCCTCGAGGCAGAAATATGTTATTCCCTGGTTTACAGACCACTTGCCATACACTTAAGACCAATTATATTAACCACACTCTCATTAATATTCATGATTGCATTAATATTCAGTGCCTGTGTGGTAGAATCCATTTATGAACCGAACAGATGTTTGTCACAGTGTGATATTCGTATTTTTGTCTTTCAAAACCCTCGTCTCTCTTATGCTTTTTTAATCTGGCATCCATATGAATTTTCCGAAGGTATGAACAATTTCCTGGCTCTGACAGCTTGCATTTATACATAAATCCCTTCACTAATATGTCAGTCATTTTGCGAACAGCTTGGCACCCAAGTGCTGAATTTCTCTGGTCCCTCTGTGCCAGAACTCTCACAATATATCACTTCTATTCTAAGATAATCACATATGGATTAATGTGGCATGGATTACAGTATAATTACATTGCTAACTAGAGGGCAGAGTTTGTCAGCCATTTTTGGTCTGCCTGTGAATAATGTATTAACACTAACTGTATAATGCTGCAGAAATAGGCAGTCTGTTGCTTTGCACGGTCTCACAATGGTGGAACAATCATATATAACACTTGTGTACACAATATTACAGCAGCTGAAATGTGCAACTTTAAGGCTTCTGCTGACTCCAGTGGCATAGGATGATAAAGTTACAGTCATTTTTTAAAGTCCAGTCTCTAAAGTCCAAGTATGTAGCATTGCCATCCACCATCACCAGCAGCATTTCCATATGAAAAACATTATAGGTCATGACAGTCCAATTCATCCAATGCAAATTATAGCTCCAACATCATGCTCTGCTCCCAACAGTCTCCAACATCAGAGCCTATTGCTTGCAGTGGCAGTGAAGTTTTATTTGATGGTTTTAGGTAGCCGCCACTACATAAGCAACCAAAGCAATAAAAGGTCTATTATTATACCACAGCATGGTTTGAAATTAAGTTTTTGGTTTTAAGTTTACCTGCCAGGGTGGCTGGAAGACGAAAAAACTCACCAGCCAAAATAATTGACTGCGGATCAAGCTACATTTTAATTAGACTCTGCGAGGCATGCAGAATCAACTTTGTGTGGTAGCAACATTGTATTTCATTTGCAAAAAAAAACAGCTATCCAGCAAGATAATGTTACAGCTAAAGCTGACAGCTAAACCATAGTAATTTTTGCTACTACTGCTATGTAGTTAATTAGGCTCCGCCTTTTCTGATGGCTTGTACCATACCTGAATACGGTTTTATTTGTCTTCTGTCTGTGCACTCAGTATAGTTAGTGTCTTCACATTTTTAAATCAATAGGGGCGCCAGATATCAAAATCCACAATGTGATAGACATGATAGAGGGTAGCTACCTCTCAGACCAAAACTAGCTTGTCGTGCCAAGCTGAATCTTCCCAAGATGAATTTGCATTGTGCTGTCATGTTTAGCTGGTTCCAGATTTCGGTCTTTAAGGGGCTTGTATTTGGGCATCATGCATTTTACAAGGGCCCTTTGACTAACACTGGCTGTGATAATTTTAATTTTTTTTAATGTTAACTTCAGACCCTTGCCACTGCACGCATGCTCTGGTGCAGTGGTTCAGAAACTAATATATGTTTATATGTAATTTCATTCCCAACTAAACTGGGAGCCACTGTTGCATCCTGAGAGTAGTGGCTTGGATGGGTTGCAACATGTGGAAGATAAGGTCATCCGTAGCCTTTCTGTCAATATTCACTCAGATCAGGCCTGGCTCTTAACTGGCTGCTGCAATTGCTGAGATTTTGACGCATTACGGAAATCAACTCCGTTTTTTTTTTTTTTTTTTTTTGAAAGTTATGTGGGTCACAGAAACCATCCTCGCTCGTTAAGTGGGCCGTGGGCTCGGAAGGTTTCGGGAGCCCTCTGTTCTGGAGGGAGAGCGTGGGAGAAAAGGAGGTACCGCCGGGCAACATTTGGTTCATTCAAGACCCCAGCCTGAAGTACAATCAAGTCACATTCATCTGTTTTACTGGCTAACCAGGGTCGTTAGGAGAGCCCTTGTCTTTTAAACCACACAATAACACCTCAGTGATTATTTATGAAGTGTCGTCCTGTGTCTTGTCACTGTCCTGTCATTTGCGTAGTCATTGATGTGTCAGCCACTTGCAGCTGTGGCTTTTGAGCCTCCTTCTCAGTTTATGCACATCTGCTGAAGATCCCCAGTAGCACGTTTGATGTAATATGTGCATTATTAGCCCTTTGTAGCTGTGTACGGCCAGGCTGTGGTGTTCTCTATGCCAGCAAATCAACTTTTGAAAAATTCAAAGTTACAGAAAAGTAACACGTCACAGTGCATGTTGGTTTAATGTGAAATATGGCTCTTAAACATTAACATTGATTCATTGACCAGTTTTCTTTTATGTGCCACTGTCAAGTGAACTGTGAACTGTGCAACAGCATCCATCCGAATCAGTGAACTGTGCAGCAGTGTCTATCTGTATTAGATTACTGTCCAACAGTATTCATCTGAATTAGTTTACTGCACAACAGTGTTCATCTGCATTAGTTTACTGTGCAACAGTATTCATCTGAATTAGTTAACTCTGCAGCAGTATTCATTTGCATTGGTAGTATCCATCTGCATCAGCGAACGAAACCCTCCCAGGCTTTAAGTGCCATGAGGTCTTTAATGACCACACTTAGTCACGACTTAATATCCGAAAATATGCACGGTGTCCCCCTCACTGCCGTGGGGTGTTGAGTTTCAGTCTGGCCCAGAGAGAAGCCGGCCCGCTACTGGCCCACTGGCAGCACTTTGCTAACCTGGTTATCCCTGAAGAGCTCCCTGCAAAGTGCTAATAAGGCCCAGCTCAGCTTAGCTTCAGCCGGTTTGGCAGGCTACGGCGCGGCGCGGCCGAGCGATCAGTCCCGAAGAAGCGGCAGCTCTCGTCTCCACAGGTGGCGGTGATCGGACTGCGACTAAGGGTAATTGGTCAGGCTCCCCTGACAGGTGGCGCTGCTGGGTGCGGACCGCGTAGCGGGTAATTGGTCGGGCTCCCCCGGGCAATGACGGGCACCTGCGAAAAAAAGCAAAGCGCCCCACTTTGATACATGTAAACACAGTGGGAGGACCACAAAGGCAGAAGCAGCGGGGAGCAGCCAGGCGACATCCTTTGTTATCCCCGGATCGGCCTCCTCCAGCCAGGCAGTGGCAGGGGTGACACCTGGTGCAGCCGTCCTTAGCAGTGCTCAGGGAGCCGGACCGCAGCTGCTGGCTGTTTATCCATTCAATTACGCGGCAAGCTGTGTGGTCTTTCTGAAAAACTGTCATCATTTTTTCATTCTTCTTCCTCTCCTTCTTCTTCTTCCTAGGAGGACTCATCCAAAGCCGGAGGAAGGGGCAAAAAGCAAAAAAGCAAGAAGGCCAAATGAAAAAAAAAAAATCAAAAGGAACTGTAGAAAAATAAGTTTGTATGGCTTTTATGTTGAGAATAAAAATGGGAAAAGGCAGTTTTCTAGCTGTAGAGTTGTATCTTTGAGATTTATTAAATGAAATTATAAAATTTTATTAAATAAAATTTCCTAGTCTTTTTCCTACCCTCACTTTCTTTTCTAACCAATTACTACAATAAAAAATGACTGATTCCTCTTTATATATGTGTATATATAACATCAACAGAACACAGGTGGATGGGGTTGAGGCATTTGTTGATTGTGGTAGTAATTGTTTTAAAGTGCCTTTTTTTTAATTGTTTTCAAAATGGCAGTTTACATTTATCTGAGTTTAATGATGAAGAAATGAATAAATGAATAAATTCATGCATCTGAATTACTGGCATTGTGAAAGTTACTGTAGCCACAGCTGCCCGTTTCAGTCCACCATTGACTTTAACGGCTCCATACAGTACAGCTGCCTCTGCTGTAACACTTCTTGCCCGAGTCCCAGTCCCGAGTCCCAGCCCTGAGTCCCAGCATGAGTCTGAGCCTGAGTCCTAGCCCTGAGTACTAGCCCCAAGTCTTAGTCCCGAGCCCTTGCCCGTTGTCCCAGACCCGAGTCCCAACTCCGAGTCCCAGCCTAAGGTTGATAACTCTCTGCCGTCTGAAATTGACACAGAGGTAGGTCATCTTTAAATCAGCTTTATCTACTAAATACTTCTCCCCAGGGCATCACACACTGCAACCCAAACATTTCAAGCACCAAAGAGGACTTTTTATATATTTCATTACCCTTGACACCTGTCCTGCCTGTCAGCATTTATACTTCTTTTCTGCACAAGCTCTTTAAATTAATCTGCATCTCCACGTTTACCGGTTCTTAAATTATGTGTCTGGCCCTGGAGCACAATGGTCTTTGATTTAACTAATTCATATGTACAGCAGAAGTGAAAGCATTGACTCTGGGTGTATTGAAGATGCAGAGAAATAGAGTCAGCGGGCACAATACAACGTTGGGGGCTAGACAGGAGGGTAATTTGCGCAGCAGACTCTCTGAAGGGGCGCTACCTGACTCCACCGCAGTGTCCTCTGGTTGTCGGTGTTGTCCCTGCTCTCCGGAATGCTAATTCAGCGCAGACGCAACCTTGGACACCCTGCCGCACTTTTTGAGTCCTGCAGGTAAGAAACTTTTTCCCTTTGAGTTTTCGCCCTTTTGTGCTTTCAAGCCCCTGCTGTTGCTGCGCACGCCTCTTGGCATGCTAAAAACAGAGGCCGCCCCCACATAAAGCGGCCAGGTATGCTGGTGTTCACTTGCGTGTCAGATGCTCTTTTCCACAGCGGCGTGCAGTGCTGACACTTAATTAATTTGTTTCTGGAGGCAGTTCGGGTTAAGTACCTTGCTCAAGGGTATAATGGAATTGCCACATTTGGGACTGGAACCTGCAGCCCACTGGTTGTATGAGCAATGTCACTGGCTGGCTGATATGAAGAACTGTGGCACTCTGTCAAGCCCACCCATATTAGTGGGCTTGACAGCTTAACAGAATGTTAAAGAGTGTAGGTGAGCAGCTCAGATACTTTCAGAACAGTCTGAAGGGGTGGGATTTCATCTATGCCTGTGTTTAGACCCTTGTTGTGTTACTTACTCTGTTTGGTTGCTACGTCTGCTAACTGGATAAATGTAAATATCTTGTATGAATCATTTTCAAATACTGCGTATTTGGCAAAAAAGGTTGGCAATGATCATTTTGTGATGCAGTCATGGGAAAAAAAGATGTGGATGGGCACAATGTGCTGTACGAGGTGCCGTCTGCCAGCTTGCACACTTGTCAATCTCAGCTTTCAAATCACTGAGGTAATTGATTATTCCATGACATTTACTGCCAAAAAACCTGGGTGTGACCTCATCGTCCCTGCCAAGTCCCCTTTCGCCAAATTCATACCCCCATCACCATGAGCTAAAGTCATTCTGGCCACTGAAAGGAAGACAGATTGTGTGGTAAAAATTCTGGTGCCAAATAGCTGCCATGTAAACCCGAGAGGCTGCTAGATGCTGGTGGTAGGTGATGTGACTGAGCCTGAGCATTCAGCTCGTTGAATGGCACTGTTGATAGAGGCTATTCCTGCTGTTGTAATTCCAAACTGTTACAAAGATTACAGTTTAAATGCATTTTAAATTGGTTCTATCCTTAAAGATGACGCTTCAAAAGGTTTGGAAACAGCCACGCTGCTGTCTTTGCTGTCCTCTCCATGTGGGTGTTCCTTGCATTACATTAACATTTTCTTAGCAAATGCTCTTATCCAGAGCAACTTACATTGCCTACAATTTTAGCACGGCATCCATTCGTGCAGAAGGATATTTGCTGAGGCAGATGGGTTTGGGTACCTTGCTCTAGGTTACAACAGCAGTGCCTCAGTTGGGAATTGAACCAGTGACCTGGCTTACGAGCCCTGCTTCTGCCCCCTACACGACACCGCCGCCACCCTGGTGCTGCAGTATTTTCCCACAATGCAACATCATACGCTCTACTGTGCGTCAGTCAGTGTCCAAACTGCCCCCCTGTGTCCACACTGCGGGTCACGCTCTTCGCCTGCCAGGTCAAACTCTGGTTCACCTCGACCCTCTGAGGCAGCTGTAAACGAACTGCGGTAGGCACACTGTGGAGGTGTGAGGGGGTTTCAGGGGGAAGTATAGTGCGAACTGAATTTGATTCCTGTATTGGTGATATTTTTTCCCCACTTCCTGGATTCAGTACAGGCGCCTGTCACCACAAAATAATGTAGACTAAGATGGCTGTGGCATTTCTGCAACAGTGAAAACTGGCAGTGAAGTGAGGCGAAAGTTCACAGGAGGTTGCTAACAGCGAGGGGGATCACAGAAACAAGCTGCACTGTTACATAGGGGATGGGGGGCTGGTAAAATGCTTTGAATGCCAGAGCTCTAAAGGATAAGGATAAAGCTAATGTAAACAGATCAATCATCTTGTTCTGAACAGTATGGCACTGACCTGTCACTCATCATGTGGACACCTACAGGTCCTGGCTCAAACCTCCTCACTGAGACGGTCAGCAGTGTTACCACAAATATTCAATCAGCTGCGACCACGTATCCAGCTCCTCTGTTCCTTCCTTCCTCTGTCCAGCAGGTTGTTTTTTAGGCCCCGCCCCCTTTAAGAATGTTCATAATGAGCCAATGGCAGAGAGAGAACTTCCAGAGTGAATCATGCAGAGCTGAATTTCTGGTGATAATGTGTATATTATATAAGAAAAAAAAGATAATGGAGAAGAAGAATCTGTGTTGGTGTGAAAGTCCATCTTTAATTCAGTACAAAAACAGTATCGAAGCACTGGCTTTGGGTTCAGCGATGTCAGCGTGAACCCTGATCATTCAAACCAATTCCAACATATACAGCTTAGATTACACTCTTGATGTAAATGAACCAGACCTATCGCCTGTATGATAATGAAATCAGAATGCTGTGTTTGAGTCAGTCAGGATACCATTGATTTGAGTAGGTCAGGATACCATTTGTTTGAGAAGGTTCTTGATTGCCCACTCCCAGTCCCATTCGAATAATTGTTTGCCGTCTCCCTTGACCCCATTGTTGGGGTGTCGGCAGAGGTGTGGACCATCCTGTCAGTGTCTCTATGATAATCAAGCCATTTGGGATGATGCGGCTATTCAAATGAGATCATGTCTAGTGAAGTACACATCCTAGGGCCGTATGCTGTAATTTCTTACAATTACCTGTGGTGTTGCTCTCCATAGGTGTCCACCATTGCTAGACAGATAAAAGACTGTTTGTCCTGGTACATCAGGACATATAGCAAACAAATTACATCCCTATCAAAATATTTTTTTTTTTTTTCATGAAAAAACAAAGATTTTTATGATTTTTCATTAAAAATTAAAATCATTTCAGATGTTTTCAAATTTTTAATGGAAAATCATATGTTAAATTATGCAACATGGCACATTTTAGTAAATACATGAAAGATTAGCATTTCTATATTTAATTTTACGTTTCATAATTTATGATTAGATCATTTATAGTTTTATATTGTCATTTATTGGTGGTTGTCATGGTTATGGTCATTCCCACCCCCACTTCCCCTGTGGCGAAAGGCACTACATAAATGCAGTTCATTATGAATGTCAATTATACAGACCCGTGTCATAAGTAGCAAAATTACACCGTGCACAAACACACAACTATATATGGTCTCCTGGGTGGAGGGGGGGGTAGCGCTGTTGTGTGTGCTTGAGCCGGCTCTGTAATTAACCTGACACGTCGCCTGATGGGTTGCAGTTACGGTGCGCCGGAGGTGAGGCCCGAGCGGGCCGCCCTTGGTGAGCGGCGGGGTCCGGCCTGATAAAGGGTCTCTCCCTGCGGGCCCCTCGGGGAGGACGGAGGGGCCCCCGCGTGTCCAAGCAGGGGCCTGCGGCGGGCCAACGGCGCATCTATGAGGGGGGGAGAGGTGAGAAGGATGTTGATTAATGCACGGTGAATAAGAATAATGCTGCTGCTGCAGATGACCTGGGGGGGGGGGATTACAGGGGATTCTGCCCATGCTGCAGAACTGACGCGACACGCGCGCTCCGCCACGCTGGCGGGGCTCGGGACACGCAGAGATGAGCGGCTTCAGGATTACTGACGCAGTGAAAATCCTCACGCCGAGCTTGTCTTTTCAAAATGCCGCGCAGCTGGGGCGGGGCTCACGTTTTTGCGTGGACAAGTGGTTCAGGACAGATGGATTAAACGGCTGTGCCCTGTTTGGGAATCAAACCTGCAACCTCAGAGCTCCAAACCCAGCTCCTTAATTACCGTTCTTCTTTTATGAATCAGTGAAAAATCTTGCTCCTCTGCCGTCACCATGGCCGATGCGCTCCGAATCGCTGAGCTTTTTGTCTTTTCCTCCTGCGTCTACAGCGCTGTGTGTCAAAGGACTGCGTTTGGAAATGGAGATAAGGGGAACATGCGTTTATTAAGTTGTGCCACCACACTCGTGGATTGTTCCGGAGGCACTCTGTCTGCCCAGGGTGCCGTTACGATGTGGCAACGCCGCAAGCCTCTGAGTCATCCGAGCGGAGTTGTTTATTTTTTTCGTGTTCTCACTCTGCGGGTTCTTCCGTCAGAGTCGGGGGGCCCCCAGGTACCCCGGCCCCCGTTCCGTTCCTCCTCCTCCTCCCACGCAAGCCGCGCCAGGACTCCGGCGCCAGAAAAACGCAGGCTCTTCCAGGAAAGTCCGTGCTCTGGGCCGGGTCACTCAGATCCCAAACCCGGGCGCTAGAGAGAGAGAGCGAACAAGCAGCCTGGACGGGCGGAGATCGGAAACCCAGCTGGCGAGAAACACATCACAAAGTGCTTTTGAATAAACAATCCATTCCTTCCGGCTCAACGGGACGCCAAACAACTGCCGGGCATCACTCATATCGGTGCGACACACCGGCGCTTTTATGACATTTTGTAGAAGTGGCGCTGTTATCCGTTTCAGCAAGCAAAATCAAAATTTATAGTGGGAAAGAGGCTGGGGAGTGAGAATGCAAGTGAGAAGAAGAATCTGAAAAAGCAAAGATGTTTTTTTTTTTTTGTCCCCCATCAGGGATCTTTGAGCTTGTGCTGTCTTATTTTAATTTGCTGTTTTCATTTAGACAGCCGTGAAGGGGAAGCCGAAGAAGATTTATTTGTTTTTGTCCTTTGAGTGTGTGGGCTGTCCCTCTTGTCCTGCAGCTAAATAAACACCTGCGCGAAGACTGTCGTTTGCGTCTCTCTCTCTCGCACCGTCTGCGCTCGCATAGGAACCCCGGGGCGGGTGCAATCCTCCGACACACTCCGGCACCTGACCGGCGCCTGCTTCTTCGCACTGCAAGTCCCACAGTGCACCACAGCGGGGCGAGTGCTGATTGGAGGATGAGCGCATCCTCTGTGATGTCACCGAGAGACTCCACAGGTGCCGCACGAGCCAGTGCAGTGAGCCACTGCGGAGAGCCAAGGGAACCCCGGCAACATGTGTGCAGTATTAATATATCAGTGACATTTAGGGCAGCAGTGCGGTGCAGTGGTAAGGAGCGGAGCTCGTAACCGAAAGGTTGCTGGTTTGAGTCCCTGCTGGGGCACTGCTGCTGTACCCTTGGGCAAAGTACTTAACCCACAATTGCCTCAGTAAATGCCCACCTGTGTAAATGTACAAAATTGTAACTTAGGTGATTCACTCCACAAATGAAAGTGATGTAACATAATTAATATATTACAATATATGACTTTATCCCATATTTATCTAATCCTGTTTTGTGAGGAATTAAAATTATACACTGCTTTTACAAACTGGGGCATGGCATCTATGGGACTATAGGACTGAACTCATTACAGAGGGATTTCCAAAGAGCTTTCCAGGAGCTGGAAGCAGTGTGGTGAGTGCAGGGAAAGGCCCGCGCATGCTGAAGATTTCATCTGGACCCTAAGCCCCTCGTTTCAGCGGCCGATCCCAGCGTTAGCGTGTTTGCGGAGCCCGCGAGAGTCTGCCTCACGGAGCCGAGTGCGGCTTCTTCAGCTCAGCCACTGCGAATCAATCGAGTGTGACAGACACAGAGTCAGACTCGTCTGTTGTGTTAGTTGCGGGACCAAAAAACTCGGTGTTCAATAAAGTTGCACCGGCACTGAGTGTTTGGGCCCTGTTAGGGAAACAGATCGGCGCTGAGCTCCCCCAAGCTTCATTTAAGTATGAATGCAATAAAGTGTCAGATGGCAGTGTAGCATATTGGTAAGGAGCAGGGCTTGTAACCAAGAGGTTGCCGGTTTGATTCTCTGTTGGGGCACTGCTGCTGTACCCTTGGACAGGGAAAATTAACCCAGAATTGTCTTTGTAAATATCCGGCTGTGTAAAAGAATGATGTAAAAATTGTAACCTATGTAAGTTGCTCTGGATAAGGGTGTCTGCTAAATGGCAATGATGAAATGTAATGTATGGGTATAAGGGTCTACAGAAAGCAATGATGCTGTAAAAATAAAATCAGAATTCAAAAGGTTTCAATGTGTTTATTTATTACAAGGTTTTATTGTCCATTTTTGAATGTGTGCATGGGGTTTGAGAGTGTTCAGTCAGTATCTCTCCCGCATTTTATGTGACACTTGGAAGGCCCTGTCTGGACCACACATCAAAAACGCGCTCACCTCACTGTTTTCTTGGACAGGAGCAGTCAACCTCAGGACAAGCACAGGACATAAATGGACAGGTAATTGCTTTGCATTAAAATAGCTCATTTGAATTTCATATAACCTGCAGTGGCCTTTGGTATGGTGATTTTTTTTTCAAAAGTGTTAATGAATAATGGTAATGAGAAAAATCACATCAGTAAATTAAATGTGACCGTGGAGACCTTTATAAAAAATAGATAAATAATAAAATAAAAATAAAAACTAGAAACAGAAATGATTAAGTTTTTTTCCCCCAACAGAGAAGTGGCTGAAGGGCTTGCCGGTGTTGTGTAGACATCTTCAGAGATCAAACATTACGGACAAGGAGGAGCTTGGGTCTTTGCCGTCTCCTCTTTGATGGAAGAACAGACAAGTGCAAATATATTGAAATGTGTATGTCAATCACCACACAAAGGCGGTTAATTCCACCTTTTTTTCACTTCATCAACTTCAGTGGCACCATTCTGAGAGGGTGAGCTGTTTACACAGCGGCTAAGCAAGGCGTGAAAAGCTTAATTCTGAAAGTCCATCACTGGGATTTTCATTGGAAAATGGGATTACGAGCATGACAGGCAGTGTGAAAATTTTTTTCCAAAAAATGGCATTTGAAAACTCAGAGTTCTACCCAGTCTCAGTCAGAGTGTATACACTCTGCACACAATTGCATGAAGTCTAACACACAAGGCTAAAGAACACCACGGAGAAGGCAAACTAAGTGCGACCAGACAGTCAGCCAAGATCGTGTCCTATCTGCCGTGTTGGTCAGCCACGAGTGGACACGGTCTGGAGCCATTACCCTGATTGGCTTGGTAGGCTCCTGCAAAATGAGTATTTCATCAATCAGAGAGCGAGAGGGCGTGACCCGAGGACCGTTTCAGTTTCCGCGTGAACAGAACAGTTTTTGGCGGAAAGGGTACACGCTGTGCTCTCAGAACTCGCCATTCAACTCAAACTTAAAGCAAAGCTGCGCTGAACCGTTCTAAAAATAAAAAAACGCGCCATACATTCACGGCGATTACTCATTTGCTCAAGTGAAAACAGACGTGCATGGTTAGGCTGGTCTTTTAAATTATACGGTTAAACGGTTAAACCCACTTCTCCTTCCCTGCAATCGCCATTGCATCTGTAGTGCCTGTCTCTCCCCCGCCACCTCCCACTGCAGCTGTGGGTCAGACTCGTCCTCTGAGCCCCAGGCTTTTGTGCCGACGGGGAAGTGAGTCACTCTCTCACGCAGGAAGGAAGACTCAAATGCCAGCTGAGAATGTAATTATTCCATTTTCCTAAGTTTTTCACTAATTGTCCTGAGTGAGAGAGAGAGAGAGAGAGAGAGAGAGAGAGAGAGAGAGCGAGTGACAGAGAGATGGAGAGAGGCAGGGAGAAGTGGAAAAGGATTGACTTCTATATTTAGGTGAATAGACACAAACCCCCCCTTAGCTCTGTGAGGCAGGGAGGAAGGGGGGTGTTCAGAGTTCTTCTTGTACTGTACCCTCCGGGGCATGGACCGAGACAGCCTGCAGACTGAGACCAATGTACGAATGCACATCTACAGAATATCAACAAGCTGGCCAGAGTGTTGGAGCGGTCTATATAAGACAAGGAAATTCCACCCCTGTTCTCTCCAGATGACCTGGTTCTACCTTCCCACACAAAGGCTCTGTGGCAGTACTGTCATCTGTAGACGCTTACCGTAAATCTGTGCAATCTGTGCACCACAAATACAGACTTTTGTCATTATTATTTAAGTCAGATCACAGGGAATCTTTTCACTTTGGGACCATTACCCCTAGACAGACCACTAATTATGAGTTATGGCCATGAGTTATGGATATTGTTAGTTAGTGACATTGTGATGTAGGGTAGTGTATGTAAATAGTGACTTCCCATAGTTTTCTAGGATGTCTGGGTTCAGATTAGCACAAGTTAACTTGTGGTGATACTTCAATGGTGTTGTGAATGAACTTGCTGGTCTGGGAGTACTGTTAGCCTGGTCTGACACTGTTGCTCATATAACTTGGGTGTATGTGATTCTGTTCTCTTATGCTGGAATTCGCTCTGGATAAGAGCTTCTACTAAATGCATATGAAATAATGTAATGCAATGTAGCTTAATGTAATGTAACATTATGTTGTGACACCTTCCGATATATCTATAAATGCATTTGAGGAGTCAACATGCCAAAGTTCCTAAACCATGAAGGAATTACTATAAGCTCAACCCCAATAAAGATGTCACAGCTGCAGTGTTAAACAGCCAGTCCTTCTCTGCAAGACATACTGTCAAACATAGATTAGAAAAAAAACACTGTGGGATAAAAATCAAATTCAATGCTTCCATGCGCAGTATGACAGAAATTCTTCAAAGAAGGCATGCTGAGCTGAGCAAGTCTATGAAAAATGAGGAACAAAATTCCGTGTCTGTCTGAGTAAGGCTGGCCCACATGACTGCCAGCTCGAGGTATATCACATCAACCTGCTCTGCTCGAAGACAGACACACCTGAGCAACCCACGCTGCAAGACAAGGTTGACAGCGCTGCAAACAGTAAAATTGCAAACACAAAATTATACAAAGGAATGATAAATGTGTGATATGTTTTCTGGAATATGGTTTCAAAGTTTCAGGGCTCTACACCTGGGAGTTCATTTACTGTAAATTTTGTATGAGGAAAAAATAAATTGGCCACCGTATTAAATTTTGGAGCCAAATCTTGCGATGAACGGGGACCTATCAGGTCTCACCAGATGCCGTCCATTGCCCTCAACAATTCTGTCAAATTTTATGAGTTTTCAATAAACTGGGTTTCATTTTTATAGCCTAAACAAATCAATGCACCTCTGGTGCTTAGCTCTGTAATAAAACAAAACAATAGACCGGTATGCTCTCTGGCGCTAAAGAAGGACTTCACCCTGAAACAATATCTTGTCAGAGTAATTGATCCCAAACAAATACAGGCCTTAGCAAGGTTTGCTCGGCGGCCCCCACCTTGGCTTTCAAGCGGGCTACTGTGGGGATGCTGGGTAACTTGAAATACTCCTTGTTTATTTCAGGTAGCGGTCGTGTTGTCTCCGTGATCTGGCTGCTTTGGCGGCACATATCATTTTGTTTGTCGTGCCAATAAAGCTAATTAGAGTTTTGAATTTGAATTTGAGAGATCAAGGGGAGAGGGAGAGGGAGAGAGAGAGAGACAGAGATCCTTATCATCAGTAAGTTCAATAGTGACCCAGGGTTAGCGCCGAGGATGCAAGAGAGCTCAATCCATAAAGACACGCTAATTACCCACTCTCCTAAATAAACGAGTGGAGGACTCTATTCCCCGAACCCCCTGTCAGCACTTGGGCCATCCACAGCAATACGCCTGCTGTTCCTCTGATTGATCTTCCAGCCTTCAAAACGCAATCTAGTAAACCACGTTCCTTGATTTGCGAGACCACTTGGGTAATCATAAGGTTAGACAGGATGGGAAGAGGGGCTGGATCAGTAAACAACTACGGCGACACGTTTAGCTGCTAACAAACTGAGTCCTAAGTACGGGACCGAACCGACCATAAAGCTTGTGAAAAAAAAAATCAAGTCAAGCTGCTTCCACAGGACCTGATTCACCGCGTCTCTCATAAATCGTATTTATGCAATTGACACTAGCCGCTTCCCTCGTATTTCTCTCCCATCTCCATTCCCATTGGCCTGCTGAGGGCAATTATATCCCCACGGAGAGACATCTCCACAGGGCAGCCTCCACAAGGCCCGGTCAATGACCGCAAACAGGGAAGAGGCCTGAACTAAGCCCCGCCCGCCCAGTTCTGCCATTGGTCGCTTGACATTCCATTCACGCCTCCGACGAGTGCCTGCAGCTTCCCTCCTTGCTGTTGGGGACCGCTACTGGCGTGAGGCATAATAACTCACTTCAAGAACAGAACTCTTCACACATAATTTCAGGGCCAGGAAATATTTTCTCAGCTTCTCTCATTTTCTCTCACTGGGGGGGCTTTCTCCTCTTTCATAATCATTATTATTATTACCACCACTTCTGGAAATAATGCACTGTGAAGCTTCATGTGACAGTATGTTTTCAAATGGTGCTATGCTGTTGTGTTGATTTAATTTATGGACTGAATTTTCCCACTTAATTCCAGATGTGGGGATCCAAAATAATTGGTGTATCCATTTATTGTATTTATTTTACATGGGTATCATAATTTGATTTTGCTGTTTATTATCAGTATTATTATTATTATTATTAGTAGTAGTAGTAGTAGGAGTAGTAGTATTTTATAATGTTAAACAGTACATTTACCTGGTTACGTTCACATTATTTGTTTCTAACTACTTTAAAATATTACTCATGTCTAATTATTATGCTGCCATGTATTTCTAAAAGTTTTTAACAATAAGAAATATATTCATTTTCTTCTGCATTTTCAGTAAATGAACCAAAATCACTGCCTTAGGAGATATATCTGCATTGGATATGTACAGAATATGAAACAAAATCATATCCGGTCATGTTCTCGTTTAATTAAACTGCACTTTTAAGATTGTCTGATCTAAAATTACCTCCAATCCCCCTCAGTTAAAATGAATTATGTAACTGGTTTAATGAAGGCTTCAAACGGGTGTTTTAATTAATGCTGGAGTGTTGTGAGACAACACTTCACCTCGGATGTGTGTTTGTTTTCCTCGCCTATGGACTCGGTCTCCAGTGATCTCCATTGTTTTCTGCCTTTAAGGACAGCCAGCCTTAATCAGCACCCAGCATTTATGTTACAGGTGAAGGGTTTCAGATGATTTCAGAGGCATTATAGTCTGAGTGGTTCGTGAACATACCATAAGGGAAAGAGTGAGAATGATTCCTCTGGGCATAGTCACTCTTAATACCTTAGTAACTCTTAATACCTCGTAGCTGTTTTGTCCTTCAGCCAGCCTACGAGCAAGCTCTACTGTTACACATGCTGCAAAGTACAAAGCAGCCTAGAGCTCAGCATGGCAGCACACACTGATGGGAGAGCCATGCTTCAGGAGTTCCGTAGTAGGCGGAGCTACCATGAGCTGTCAATCACTGACAAGTATGAAGCAATCAAAAGACTTGGCTCTCCACAGCTAAACCGCTGGATCGCTGTCTCCACAAAACACTGGCACCAACATGATGACAGTATGACATCTGGAAGCCGCCATTTGTCCAGAGCAGAAACTCCCATCATAAAAGGCAGTGGCCGGCCTACCTGCATGCACTATTGAACCTCTGCAGTTGATACAGAATGCGGCTGCACATCTGGTTTTCAACCAGCCAAAAAGGGCTCATGTTACACCTCTCTTGGTCTCACTCCACTGGCTCCCTGTTGCTGCCCGCATCACGTTCAAGGCCTTGATGCTCGCGCACAGGGTGACCAACAAAACTGCACCTAAGTACCCGAACTAACTGCTGCAACCCTATGTTCCCTCCTGACTGCTATGCTCTGCCACCGAACAGCGCCTGGTGGTCCCCTTGCATCGTGGCGTTAAGTCACTATCCAGAACTTTCTCCGCAGTTGTCCCCCAGTGATGGAATGAACTTCCACACCTCATCCCTTCTGCCCAGTCCCTCTCTGTCTTCGAGAAACATTTGAAGACACAGCTCTTCCGCTCTCACCTGAGCACCAGAAACACTTCCCCCCTATCTCCTACTAAACTGTATAAAAACATGTAATGGTTTGGTTGTAATGGTTTAAAGCACTTGTTAGCTTTACCTGCTAGTTTGTACCTTGCCTGCCAAACCTTTGGAACTTTGTCATGCAGTACTTCTAATATTGTTGACTCTGTATGGTTTTTCGCTTGTGTTGTATTGTACCTCACTTGTAAGTTGTTTTAGATAAAAGCGTCTGCCAAATGAATGAATGTAAATGAATGAGCGCCAGTACAAGTGACACTACAAAAGCTTGTTCTGTTTCAGTGACACGTTTCACCGGGTTGGTGTAAAGGCGTTTGCACTGACTTGGACTAATATTAATCATTCCTATCAGCGCATTGTTCCACACAAAGCAACAAAGCCAAATTTGCCACTTTGGCAGGGGAATAAATATTGTCATTCATAAAATCTTAGATCAAAGCGGTGGAACACAGGGTAACAGACAGTCATTAGTGTGTTTCAGTGCACTCAGGGCCTAGAAACAAAGGACTGCGAGCGTGATAGAAGTGGATTATTAAAACATATTCAAAAAATCTGTCATTGAACGAGGAGGCATTAAACAATCCAACGAAGTTCTTTTCCAATTTCCCCTGCTGACAAAATAAATAATATAAAACATTTTCCACGGTTACTTATGCAAATGCATTGATTTATGGATGATTGGCATATTCATCTCTTTAAGTCAGTGAATGTTTTTTTTTTTTTAATTCAAGTGACATGAGCATTTGTCTGTACCAAATCATTATATTCAAAGGCCAGGCAATTCACTGGGGGAAAACAAATTAAACCTTTTCTGAGAAGATCAAGGGGGCATCAAAATGTCAAATATGTGGTGAGGAGATGGTGGCAAAGACAACCAAACAACACAGCTCTGACCTCATCCTTTTTGCAGTTTTAGAGAATAATATCAAGAATGCTTGATAGGCCCACACTCAAAATGACCACATTGCGCTGTAACCTAAAGTCCAAGGTACTCTAGAAGACATACAAAATGACAATCTTTGCTGAGCAAAGAGCTGCTTTTTCTCTGTTTTAACTATTTGGTGGTACGGGTATGTGAAATTAACAACAACAAAAATACTGTGCAACAACTAAAAAATAAAAGTATGTGCTTCGTTTCATTGCAATTGTATTCAACCCGGCTCCGTATCGGATTCATGGGTTTGCGCTGCGCCGAATTGGTTTATTCGAGGAGGCTCCGCTGTGTCTCGCTTTACCGCTGAGAAACTCTGGGGCCAGGCGTCCTGTACTCATCTTGAGTGCTGTGTGTCGAATCGCATAATTAATTGATTGCATTCTCTGGAGCTGAAATGAAGAATTCAAATGAACCAGGAGAGTAATTAGTAGTTCCACCTAAGGTATTCCGAGATCAGCGGGTAATGGAGGAAAAATAGGACAGGGTCATGATGGGTTTTTTTTGGGACAGCCCTCTTCCATCCAACAATTTCTTGCACATTGTATTCCACCACTCAGGGTTATGTGTGCGTGTGTGTGTGTGTGTGTGTGTGTGGTTTAAATCCTTGCGTGTGTTCTCTTACATGTTTGGGGGTGTGGGCCGGGGGGTGGGAGGCATGGGCAGACCCGGCGCTATTGGGGTGCTTAGGGGCACCCCCAGACGGACCTCAGTGTCTATGTAGTATTCATGACTTTTTGTGCACCCCCCCAACCCCCCCCCCGTGTATTTTCTCCTGGCGCCGAGCATGGCACGGGGGGGGGGTCTCCTGAAATCAAGAAACTTCGAGTGCATTTAATTAAAGGATAGGTTGAATAACTGCGCCTCAGGCAAACAGTCATCTCATTAATCACATTCTACAGGTATAGGGGGTTCACGCTATCTGAACCCCCCTCACTATATTGAGGAGGCCGTCAATCCCAGCTTCGACTTATGTAAATAACACTTGGAAGATGATTATTTTAGAAAACATGTTTTCTGCCAGGCTCACCTGGGGGAAAAAAGTAGTCTGTCAGCATCCAATCTATTCAGAGCGAAGAATGTGACGCATTTCAGAGAGGCGCGTGTAAAGTGATGTTACCAGGAGTGGCTTTCCGCGATTTCATACACTGTATTGGCCTGTCAAAAAGCTGCGAGCGATTCATTTATTAACGTTTTGATATGCTCCACGGATTCCCCTATCATTAAATCAGTTTTACATGCCGGGGACTTAGCACAGAAAGCTTGGGCCCGTCATATCAAGAGAGCAACGACAGACGCACCACGCTCGTAAGGCGAGCTAATTGCAATCTGCGTATATTTGGTGGCGTCACCATGTGAAGGCGCGTCGGTAGTCTTCACATATCTCCACCTATCCCACTCCTCATATAAACGAGATTCGGACTGGGATAGGAACGGTACACAATAAAACTCCCGAATATTTTAAATCGACAGCCAGCTCGCGTGCAGTCAAAGTGTTAAAAACTGGTGCTTGCGGCAACCCGTCGGTCGTTATGCTGTCCGAATCAGCACCGAAACGTTTGAATGGCCAGGAAATTGGTTATGAGAAAACGTTAACTTGATTCCTGCCCAAAACAACTTATTCACAGTAACCTTGGCAACACAAATTATTGTTCGGAAGGTTGAGGGAAAACACAATCTATGACGCCGGATGTGTGATGCAAGAAGAAGTCGTTGTAGCTCGTGAAAAAGTAATACATCCTTGAACATCCAAACAATATTTCAAATATACCAAAGGTCAATATTTAATTAAGTAAAGTAGATGCTTAATTGCCTGTAGGCCCAATTGAATATGTTGTAAAACGTTCCACAGGATGAGTAAATTAGAGTAAATGGGTGGCTATGGAAATAGTTTCTCTGTTTTCCAATAAATTCTGTATATTTCAGCATCCATTAAACGGTATCTTATTTCGTGCTTTGTCCTGTATGGACTTAGTTACCACCGTTACACATATAAAATTCCCATCTTAAATGTGATTAAGAGTGGTTGAACATTTGGGATGTAATACAAGGTTGGGACGTCAGACAAGATCTTCCTCTTCACGTAAACTGTTATAATCATAACATGAACTAGATATATTCTTGTCTTCAGGGCTAAAGCTTTTTAAATGTCAATATTATTTCGAATGATTCTCTGTGAACTTTTCTCAGCAGTTTTTGTGATCACACAGCGGTTCCGTTTGAACATGGTCTGTTGCCATGGTCTGAAAAGTAATAAAAAATCAGCAGTGCGTGTGATAATATACTCCCACAGGCAGACGAAGTAGAAGTAGAAAATATTGTATTGAAAATATTGTAAACGCATTGCTATCAGCTCGCTATCATCGCGCGACGGCAGTGCGCATTTCCCCCAACCGAAATGTAACCAGTGACTTATGAGGGCGCACGTCCTCGGCAACAGATCGCTAGTGCTCTTCGCAAACTAAATTGATACTCTTTTAAGGGAGAAAAAAACCGGGACGCGTATGATATTCTCCCTGGTGAATTCCGAGTGCGGTTTTGTGTATGGGCGATATTTTACCAAGAACCAAGTTACACGGAATCTCCGAGCAGTGGTCAAAGTGGAAACACGCACTGCTTTTCACTGGAATTTTGGACTCGCCGATATGTTTCCGCCTCGTCTGTTTTCAAGCATGTTTTCAGATCTATACACTTAATGTTATGTGACCGCTGCACATACGAATATCACTTTCCCACAACATTCCACCTCATTCAACGCATTGGATGGTACTTTAAAAAATGAACAGGTAATAATACTCTTGATTCGTTTTAATCGCGAGCAGACCTAAATGCTCTTGTTATCGATGAAGACTATGGGAGCTGATATCCATGGAATTAACACGAGCTTGAATTTCACTTACGACGATTCTACGGGGATCAGTGGCACCGGCGTAGCTTTTCCGGGATATATCATGGTTATCTTGGCTGTGCTCATGGTAACTCTCGTAGTTGTAGTCGTAGTTGGGAACGCACTGGTCATCCTTGCTTTCATAGTGGACAAGAGCCTCCGAAACCAAAGCAACTACTTCTTCTTGAACCTGGCGATATCAGATTTTCTTGTCGGTGAGTATAGTTGGAATGGCACTCACATTCTTAGTTTTTATTTTATTTTATTTTATAACGACCCAAACATCTTCGCATGCGCAAATAAATGTGTAAGATGAACTGAAAATACCTCACGGTCTCAAAAATGATGTTTAAAAGGTATTTTAATGACCCATATGCATTCTTATTCTGCATGAATTTAGTCATATAGGGGGCTAATTTATGCATTTAGTTATTTTATTGAACTGATTTGATCTGGGTTTTACGTGGCATTAGTTTTATTTAGTTTTGTTCAGGCTCAATACTCGTGCGCAGTCACGTTCATTGCAATCGTTTAGCAGGCGCTCTTACCCAAAGCGACTTCCAGCGCAAGAGAACAGAATATTTGGTAATACTGGGTAAATGTCAACATAATGTAACTTTATGCTTGTGACTACTTAGTGTTTTCATACGGCTTATTTCTTCGAAACAAAATGCCTGTTGAGGCAGACACTGAAAGCAAACATACAAACAAAAAAATCTATGTCCAGCAAAACGAGATTTGAGGAGGTGGCACCCCTACAGAGAGTGTGTCATTCGGTATGGTCATAGCTGCCAGTATTAAAACCCCTTAACATGTGGTGGCTGCGCCTTTGTAGACCAATTTGCCTTCAGGCTTTTCCATTTTTCGAAAATGGAAAGCGATTTTAGTAACAATTAGTGGACCACGACTGGGCGGTCAAATTATTTGATGTTTGTCCCAAATGGCTGGAAGCAGTCCAATACAGTACAATAGCAGATTCTCTCACTTACACAGATATGCATTCTATGAATGTTCCACCTGACTGGACTTTTTGGCGAATGTTTAAATCGCATCAGATTTCACACCATTAGTCTGGTTAAGAAGTGCCCACAAAAATCACCAATAATTACCTCACCTCACTCGAAGTGATAAGATTATTTTATGTATGGAATATTATAAATGCAATCTTAACACTAACACTTCATTCGCACAGCTTGATTGATTAACTACCGACATTAAGTAATAAGTAATAGAAATAATGAACTTAATAATTATGGATTATATATATATATATATATATATATGCAACTTTCATTAACAGCGTTTCGTGTCTGAGGGTGGGGGTATTGGGTTGGGGGTCTATATATCCCCCAAACCCCCACACACACACAACACACACACACACACACACACACACACACACACACACACACACACACACACACACAGGTGATTCACCAGAATTTTCATAGCATAATAGGAAAGGTGGAAAGGAAAGGGATTACTTAACCAATTACCCAGGGGATGGCAGTTTGGGAATTGGGATACCACGGAATCCCTCCTGAAGGTCGTGTCTCCTACAGTACAGTGTTCCTATTGCTGCACTTCGCTATTTTTTTTTCCTTTCTTTCTTTTTTTCGTCTTGATCGTTCGGAGGAGAGACTGCCCTCTACTGGCCCAACAATATCACATCCAGCTACAACCTGATTTTTTCCAGGGATGTACCGAGTCTTATCAAAGTACTTAAGAAGCCCATCCACACTAAGGTTCAGATATCAGGGAGGAGAAAGCTACAGAGTGGTGTGGCGGCTGGTCAATGATGATGGTGTCTGTTGCAACAGATGCTATTTCAAAAATACATGGCGTCTTTCTTTCAATGATCAACAAATAGCATTTTCTATCACCAACACTTGCAAAGACATTTTAAAAACGGACGACTGCTACATACTCCTCTGAATTAAAATGCTAAGCCAGGCGTATCCGGCGATCCAAATGTGATAGTATTGAACTGAACCTGAACCTCCAAACGTTTCGCGCACTTTAACCCACGAAAGCAATTTCTGACTGACCGCGCTTCTAAGTGGCGGTTCGAAACAACTGGTACACCAGCTGCCCCCTCCCTAATTAATGGAGCTGGACATGACCCAGATCTCTAACCTGAGTGTCATCTGTGGCGACAGCTTGCTGCGTCTAGTTGCCACTTTTACCCGTGGGCGTCTTAAGACATAGCGCTGCCTCATAAGCATATCGGATCTCATCACCCAGTTCCGTCTCAATCTTTCAGGACCACCGACAGCTGTTAACACCCTCGCTAAGAACTGACAAGACCTTTTCATTCTCTTGTATTATGTTTCTGTCTCTTTCTTTTTATCTCATAACTTTTAAGCCTCGACCTATCAACACTGTAATCAAGAGCAACAACAGAGGACACAACGACAATAATCGTGAATATTTAAGGATGCGAACTAAATCACTATGCAGTTATTTAAAAGCAAGAAGAGCTATGCCTTACTTATGCCAAGAAAATATTTTAAACATTTGTGCCTGGAAATAACTTCCTATTGTATACACATTGTATACAATATTTATGTATATGTAAGTATAATTATTCAAATTGCACAACTCTGTGCTCCAATTGTTACTGAGTGGTTATGATGTAACAATATGGCCATTATGTCCTTTTGCTTACAGTGATGATGTGGGAGGCTGAAAACTGAGGTAGCGGAAAAGAGAACAGTGGTACTGAATATAGAACGGAAATTGAGGAGTAGAGTTAAATGTTAGATGAGGTGAAACGGCTGTTCTTTGTGCTGTCCCTCAGAGCTTCAGGTGTGCCACCTGAAATGAGCGTGAAGGAAAAAGCACGCGCACACACACACACGCACGCACGTACGCACGCACCCATCAGGACTTGGATTAACACTGTGATTGGAAAAACGCATGTTTTTTGCATCCAAAATTCATAAAACACTTGCAGTGTAGACGACTATGAGGGCAGGGCTGCACCAGATGCCTCGCTTGTAAGTCGCTTTGGATAAAAGCGTCTGCCAAATGAATTAATGTAAATGTAAATGTGTTCTCACCTTGTCATCTAACTAGAAGCATAAACCCTGCAGAACTGCAGTGTATGTTTGCCAAAGCAGCCATGTCATCAATGCCCTCTCTCCATTTCCAGTGTACAATATGTCATATAGAAATTAATATATGTATGGATAATAAAAACATTTAGGAGTTCTCTGTGTAATAAAAATAATCTGTGTATTTCCAGTGTGGGGGTTTTGGGCATGACTTCCTGTTAGAGTCGGGGGTGGGCAGTGGTTATGACCTTACCTTTTAAAACACATAATTTTTTTTCTCATTGCTTTCTCATTCCATTTACTTACTAAAAAATAAACATGGAATATTTTCCATCATCTGCCCTTTTTTCCAAACTATGTAAAAAGTCTGCTTTGGCAACATGACCCAGCCTCCTGACAAAGATGTCTGTATGTCTCTGCCTCACTTGTGAGTCGCTTTGGATGAAAGTGTCTACCTAATGAATAAATGTTTAGAATTTGGCTGATAATATAGCCATGTATTCTAGAAGAACTATCTGCCTTCCATCTACCAAATATAGCTAGCAAAATTAAATGAAGCAGGTTAGCAAAAAATGTCTTTGTAGAGCACATCTGTACCCATGATGACGTAACCACAGAGAATGGAATTATGCATTATTTGATTGTTTCTGGAAGAGAAATATTTAAATGTGCAAAAACTGCATGACAAAAATCCAGGATATTTTGCAAGTACGTTGGACATGTAAAAGGATGTCAAATCTATGTATCTGAGTGCTCATAAGACATTATGATATGTTTCATGGTACAGTACAAGATATTACATTACATTACATGCATTTAACAGTTGCTCTTATCCAGTTTAGCCAGTTTAAACAAGCAACAGTGTCAGCCAAGGCTAACAACACTCTCAGACCAGTGAGTATGAGCTTAACACTGTTCAAGTCAACTTGTGCAATCTGACAGAAGCCAAGGTATAAGCTTTGCTGAATGCAGCATTGAAAATAGCGTTGAAACAGGCTTGAGAATTTGTATGTTGAATGTATGTAAGTTAGTCAATGTTTTAATTTGCTTAGGAGTACTCAGCATCTTAAATAGTTTGTATTTTTATAGGTGGCTATTTACTTAATCAATTCAGGTCAGGTATCTTACTCAACAGAAATGACTGAAACAGGGCTACCCTACATGGGCATTGAACCTGCAATGTTTTAGTTACAAACCCAATTCCTTCACCACACCACACTCCCACCACTCCGTGAACATGGATAATTTCCTTACTATAATGTTACACACAGGTGTAATTTCAGTTAAGTGCCCATTGCGAGCCGCTGTAGTCATTGACTTTAAAAAGATGTTTTTCCAGGAGACGCCAGCTATCAGTGCCATTATGTCAGATCTTGCATATGATTGTGTGGCATGTCCGAGAGGGTGCTTTCTCTGTTATTATGCCTGATAACATGGTGTATCTGATAGCATGTTGCCTTCAATAGTGGACCATGCCTATTAACATGGTGCCTGATAATGCATCATGTTTCATAGCATGACGTGTCCAATAGGGTATTTTCTCTGATAGTATGTCTTGCCTGATAGGGTGGTGTTTCTGATAGCATGTTGTCTTCAGTAGTGGACTGCCTGATAACATGGTGTTTCTGACAGCTTGTCATATTTCATAGTGTGATACGTTGTGTCATAGCGTGTTGGGTCTGATAGTGTCATTTCTGATGGTGTGACGTGCTTGATAGCATGGTGTTTCTGATGCTGTGTCGTATTTCAGTGTTGCATGTGTGATAGTGTGTTGTGTCTGACAGCGTGTCATTTCTGATAGTGTGACGTACCTGACAGTGCATTTTGTTTATCTGATGCTGTGTCTAATAGTGGGTCGCATGTGTAAATGGCATTTGGCGGTCCCGTCGCATTGTGGCGCAAAATCGCTTTCCAGAACTTTCTCCGCTGTTGTCCCGCGATGTTGGAATGAACTTCCACGCTTCATTCGTTCTGCCGAGTCCCTCTCTGTCTTCAAGAAACATCCGAAGACACAGCTCTTCCGCTCTCGCCTGAGCACCAGAAACACTACCCCCTAAAGAAATTTCTCATGTCTCAAAACTGTTTCCTACTAAACCATATTAAAAAAAATGTAATATACTGGTTTAACACACCTCATTATCTCTACCAGCTAGCTTGTACCTTGTCTGGCCAACTTTTGAAACCTGGTCATGCAGCGCTAGGTTGTTGACTTATGGTTTTTTGCTTGTGTTGTATTGTACCTCACTTGTAAGGTGCTTTGGATAAAAGCGTCTGCCAAATTAATAAATGTAAATGTACCTCTCCAGGGGCCTTCTGCATCCCCGTCTACATCCCCTACATTCTGACCGGCCGCTGGATGTTCGGGAGGGGGCTCTGCAAACTCTGGCTGGTCATAGATTACCTGCTGTGCACGGCCTCCGTCTTCAACATCGTCCTCATCAGCTATGACCGCTTCCTCTCCGTCACCAGAGCTGTGAGTATGGCCTCTTCTAGCTTCATTCCGAGCGGGAAACTTCCAAAAGGAGGGAGGCCTTCTTTGGTTCATGGTTTGACTTTGGTTTTTGGCTGGCGGTGGAAGGACGTGTGGCAGTAACCCACCTACTTTGCCCTACAGCAGCTACAACAGTCAGTGGGTCACACTCATTTTTCACTGAAAAGCCAAAACTGTAGCTCAAACGTTAGTTCACCATAGACCACAACTGATTGTGATAACAGTGTTCACTTAAATGGGGCGGCAGTGTAGGGGTGGCAGTGTAACATAGTGGTAAGTAGTAGGGCTTGTTAACGAAAGGTTGCTGGTTTGATTCCCCACTGGGGAACTGCTGCTGTACCCTTGGGCAAGGTACTTAACCCAGAATTGCTTGAGTAAATATCCAGCTGTATGAATGGATAACGTGTCAAAAATTGTAACCTGTGTAAATCACTCTGGATACGAGTGTCTCATAAATGCCAAGAATGTAATGTAAAAGTCATTTGCAGCAGGTTTGATGTTGCAGCAACATTAATGGATCAAATAGCATGCACCTCTCCATTAAATGGGTGTAATACTTTGCTGAATAACAACCTCTGTCCTCCCATCCTCTCTGTCTGAAGGAATTGCAGTTTCAAGGGGGAGATGTGACTGATCTTCTATTTGGCTGCTCCTGACATTGTGTGTATTTCACAGAGTGACCTTGTGCATGACAAAGTACAACATTAGCGCAAGTCTAGTGGCGGTGACTCAGACCTGCTCTCTAATGTGATATCGCTTCACAGGAGACCAGTGCAGCCTTATGTGCCTGCCTTTCATTTCGAGATACCTTACCTGCCCGCTCACAGGCCTACTGCTGGCTTCTGGCAGACAGCAGGAATATAACAACCAGTTCTGAAAGAAAGAAGCAAAAACATATTTACATGATTCAAGGGTGCATGTTTTTGACATTTTCAAAACTTTCGTTGTGACTGTGAGGGGGTGTTGACTGGTGTTTTAGTAATTTTTGGGGTGTAATTTTTCAAGATGTTTTCAACAACAGCAATTAAAACTAAAACAAACCCGTTCTAATTATTTTTGATGTAATTTTCATTTCAGAACCCCATGTGTCATTTGGCTTGGTTCCTTTGTCTTACTTCTTGCTGTTTTCCTCGTTCAATTAGATTAGGAACGTTTAACATTTTCACATTTTCAAATAACACAGTCTGGTCAGGCCTGGTCAGGCTAAATGGTAATGTTATAAACAAAAAAGTAGATAAAGAGCTTGACAACCTTATCAACCTTAAAACGTGATTTTTAAAGGGAAGTTAATTAACATATGTCACTTTGAAAATATAAATAATAAAAATAATAAATAAATAAAAAAGGGAACCTTGTGGCACAGAGGAAATTTGTGGTGCCAGAAATACACGAAGAGACATGGAGAAAAAAAACAGTCTTCACTTGTGCACGACACAGAACATCCTCCTGTACTGCATGTTTTCCTTGGGTAGTGTCTTCAAATGTATTGTTTGAAGACACTATCCACTCTGCAGCTGTATTGTGAGACAAGTCCTTCACTTTTTCTGGCTTAAAATAAGTTATGGTAAACCACTTATCCTTCAATAAAAACTTGAAATCCAAGATGACCTCACCTTGAATATGTACAATATTGATACAACAATCATGGATGATTTGTATTTGAGTACTCATATGTTACGGCTTCTTTGCTGTCTAGGGGATAGACTCTCGCTTGTACCAAATTGCGGCTGACCCGGAATGGTGAAGCTGGAAACGAAAACTGGGACTCACCTCAGCCAGGTTGCCGAACCGGTCACTAGACCAACCCAAGCTGCCGCTCCGCCGGCAAAGAGCTCCAGCGTCCTCTCGTTACTTGTTCAGAATTTTTTTGAAAGCGTTTTCTTAAAACACGGCGTGTCCCAACGGGCAAGGAAAACAGAAATTGGCTAGGTCAGAACGCTGGGGTATCCGTTTCTCTGGCAGGCCGGTCTCAGGTGCGTCTCTCACACACACATGCACACACCTTTTTCCCACCGCTCTGGCATTCAAAAAAAGAAATGCCCTCCCCATTTCCGACCAGCACCCCGATCAGGACAGAGGGCGTCATCCCGATTTCCCTTCCAAAATAGAGTAGAGTAGAGTAGTGCCATAGAGTAGACTAACTTAACTAATATAACGAACTAAAGAAACCTCAGGAGAGAAAATGATTTACCATTATGACCCACTCGCTAGGGTGTGGGCAGAACACATAATACTGACGTAAAAATAATGGGTAACATCTATTTGAGCATGTATGGTATTAATGTAAAAATCAAGGGTGGCCTCTATTTGTTTATGTACGGTAATGACTGAAAAACCATGGTTGACCTGCATGTGATTATTTACAGTGATGTTGTCACTGGTGTTGAGAGCAGTAGAGGAAATGGTCTAGAGTGTTGACAAGCCTTTTGAAGGTGCGCTGGTCATGATTCTTGTATCACTGTGTAGCTTCATAGTAAGCTTTAATAATGGTATGGTATGAAGGGGGCCTACACATATAGAATGTGCTTCATGCCTTGGCAGCTGTGATATATGATAATTGACATGGAAACATGTTTTACTGCCAGCAGATAATCATCCATTTAATAAGGGCTCTGCAACTGCTCACTAATACGTGATGGCAGTGCTCCATTTATGATGCTTCCAAATTTCATCTAGAATGATTAGCAAACACCTGGATGGGAACACAGGCACACCAAACCATCTTTAATGGTGCCTGAACATTGCGTCCTGTTTCAAGATACAGTCTTGTTGTTGACAGTGTCTTTTTGAGCAAACCTTTAGCAAAAGGAATCAAGTGTCATGGTGCCACTCTTTTTGGCCCTGGATTTAAATGAACAGGTATTTCACTCCGCTTTACAGGAGATGCGGAGATAATATTATGATTTGTGAAGGTTGGGTTTCACGTTACAGGTTTGTAAAAAGCAGGCAGTGATGCAATGAGATGTGTGAAATGACAATATTTGGATGCAGGTGGGATAGGAAAGGCAAGTATGCCTTTCAATGCAAAGCAATCAATTATGATGTGCATTGGCTTGCCCTTGAAATCACTGGCTGGTGGTCGTGGTGGGGTGGGGGGTTGTTTTGTGTTTTGAATCAGAAGTACCCAGGTCTGCCAGTATCTCAGAACCCTGATGGTATGATTCTAGAGCCAAATTGGACAGGCCTGGGGGTGGAGGGTAGTGATTTATGGGGGGTTGTTACTAAACATACGCCAGCTGGTGGTGTTGGTTCCACAGAAAACATCGAGCATGGCATGGTGGCGGCATGCCCCATCTAATTACAGCAAACGCTAATGCAAAGCAACCGGCCTAACACGTTTAACCTCACTGCTGTCAGGTGCACTCAGCAGAGCCTCTGTAAAACAAAACGGCAACAACACCATAGCGGGGAAGTTACAAAAAATTGTGTAAAATTAGGTAACATCACCCAGACAACAGCAGCGTCACACAGCATTTGATGAGTTACATCATTTTTATTTTAACACATGCAAGATGGATATGCTATCATGATTTTCGGTGTTCGACAGACACAAATGTTTGAACCTCAGATAGCGTTTCATGCAGTCCTCTCTAAAGCAAACTTTATGATTGGTATGCAGTTCTTCTACACTGCGTTTAATGCGACAGGTGTCTGGCGGGGAGAACGTTGTGTGCGTAGTTTGAGCGCGGTTGTTTACATGTCAGAGACGGCTGGGTTGGGGGGGGTCAGGTTTTGCATAACGTCAAAGCCGAACAGGCAGGCTTGCAGCACGAAAGAGGTTTGGGTTGTGGGGCTCTTTGTGTTCTTGAGTTTCTCGGGAGCCAAGATATGGCAGCTGCCATAGCCTGCTGTACCCAGATAACACCCCAGGCCCGAGCTTTCAGCTTCCTTCCCGAAAACGGCCAATCCAGAGGCGATCACTCCGCGATCCGTCTCCCCCCGTAAACAACAGAACACGCCTGTCGAGCAATAAAGGAGTGGGTTTGGTGGCTACCCTGACGTTAAAAGAAAAAAAGAAAAAAAAAAGACATTTCTAATGTGATAAAGGTCAAGTCCCTCACAGTTGGCTCTGCGTTCCTGCAGCGGTGGTGTCGGTGCCAGCTCCTGGCTGCAGTGACCCGGGGAGGGGCCTCCGTGTCCCCCAGGCTGCTGGTGACTCCCCGCCCCCGTGACCCTCCGCCGGTGCGCGTCCATCTGTGCAGGTTAATGACTTTCAGGAAACGAGCTCCCGGGAGCCGTCGCCGAGAATAGCCGTCGGCGCCGTGCGGCGGGCCGGCTGGCGAAAGCTAGCAGCTCCCCTCTGGCCCCAGCGGATCCGTTACGGTACCGGCTGTGCCGGGCCGACGGGTTGTCGGGTCGGCGGGAGGTCCACAGGAGCACTTTGATGCCCTGTTTGCCGTGAGGTGACCAAACGTGCAGCAAGTATGCAAACGCCCCCAGCACATAACCACCGGTAGCATCCCAGCAAGCACCAGCATGCTCCGAATCACTTACCGTTTCCCTTCAACGTGACTTTACTGAAATTGTAATGCGATTCTGTCATATCTGAGCATTTGAGCAACCCCCTCCACCCCGCTCCCCAAAAGCCTGGCCGCCTACACAGAGGCAATCCCCAGCTAGCCGCCCCGGCTGTGGTGTCCCTCCACTTAGGATCAGGCTGGATCTAACGCTTCTGGGCCCGGGTACCAGAGCAGCAGGATGTGTTTGCGAACGTGAAACCACCTCGTCACCGTGAACCCCCGTCTCCTTCCTCTCCGAGCTCTGCAGTCACTGGCAGCGTAAACACAGAATGCGGTTCGCATAATCTGCGGAGGCTTTGGATGTTTTCTCTTTCTCTTTTTCATTTTTTTCCCCCTCCGGTGCACACACGCAGTGAATCGATGTCGGGGAGAGACACCATATCATTACGCCCTTTTGTAACGACCCAGCTGCTCCGTCACTCACAGCTGTCTCCTCGGTTCTTGAAGTGAGACTCATCGCTCGGCGTGAAACGCGTTTTTTGTCCCGCTGCAGTGTTTATCTCTCTTTGTGCCTCTCTCCCACGGGCTCTGCTCGTCTTAGTCCTGACTGAACTCTGTTGGTTAGGTTGTGATAATTTATGAACCGAGATCTGACACCTGGACGTGACATCTATCAACGACTGTCATGCGCTAGGTCAGGTGCGTGTGGTGTATGTGGAAGTGTTTGTGGCACTGAAACAACACTGAAACAAAGTTGTTTTTTTTTTTGGTCTGCTAATTTGTTACAGTGTCTTGATCCTGTACATGGACTGAATATCATATCCACCCCGATCTCAGAGGGGAGAAAAGAAACAGTGCTGTGAAGTGATAGTGAGGGGAGTGTTTGACTTGTTGTGCCAAGACAAATGCATTTTGAGGCCTTTAGACAGAAAGGATTGGAGGACAGAGGTCATTTTTCAGCCAAGTATTAAACCCATTTAACAGAGAGGTGCATGCTATTTCATCCATTTATGTTGTGCAACATCAGAACTGCTGAAAATGACACTTACATTACGTTAGTGGCATTTAGCAGACACACTTACACAGTGTGACTTACATAGGTTACAATATTTGCATGTCACCCATTTATACAGCTGGATATTTATTGGAGCAATTCTGAGGGTTATGTACCTTGCCCAAGGGTACAATGGCAGTGCCACAGCAGAGAATTGAACCAGCAACCTTTCGGTTACAAGCTCCTTACCACTGCGCTACACTGCCACCATTGTATGATTGCATATATGTATATTATATCCGTGTGTGTGTGTGTGTGTGTGTGTGTGTGTGTGTGTGTGTGTGTGTGTGTGTGTGTGTGTGTGTGTGTGTGTGTGTGTGTGTGTGTGTGTGTGTGTGTGTGTGTGTGTGAGTGAGACATATATGCTAGAAATGACATTAGGCGAGAAAGAGTGAGAGACTCTAGCTGAGAAATGAATAAAAGATTAAAGGTATATTTTGGACTTGTGCTTCAGCTGAAATGCTTTAAATTTGATGAGATCAATAAATTTTTGTACCCAACCAGTGATTGGAGTCTTGGTACTCTGCACATATGGAGAGGCGTGTTTGTCTCTGATGGAACAACACAACAAAAAGCTTATTTTTTTCTAGCTGGATGTTGGATGATAAAATGTCATAGAGCGCGCATTTGATGGCAGAATTGGTAAGACTACATTTAGACTGTCTAATCTGTTGTCAGTTTTGCCCCATTAGTCTGGGGGCCTTAACCACCCCAATTTGTTCATTATTTGACTGAGAAAACGCTGTCTTGAAATTTGAGCTGGCTGGCTATTACTGCCTTTATGTAATCCTTAAATCAGCAACTCAAGGTATCACAATTAGCAAATCTGACTGTGAGTATACAGACATATTAATATTTCATTATTGCTGTATATTAAAATACGGCTGTATCACAATCTTCATAACTATGTTCTCCATCACTTTATCCTGTAACCCTTTGTTTGAACAAGGCTTTCAGACCTTCTGAAGCTGTGTTTTGACAAAATATTCAAAGCAGTTCACAAAGGGGGTATCATTTAACATGAATATTTCATTTGAAACAATCGTTTTGAAGATTTATGGAAAAAAAAATTGTATAAAATTGTACATTATAGCCAAGCACGTTCCCTGGGTTTCACTTTAAGGACATCTCCCAGGTAACCTCTAAAGCACTCACTGATATGAGAAATGAAAGCGATGAACCCAAAAATCCATACTGCTTTTCTAGTTCTTTCTCTAATATGTAACATAGTAGCTGTAAAATTAATTGTGATTTAAGCCTGAATGACAAAAGGCTTGTGGCATATCAAGCTTGGGCCGTGGCCTTAGCTCACAGACCTGTGCCGTTTAAGGTTGCACAGCCTAATCCTAATGTTGTATGGTAAATGTTTAAGGCTGTATGTCCTTTGACAGCACTTAATCTCATTGTGGATGTGTTTCCTATAATTGCACTGCATTTCAAAGATGGCACTAATGTTTTAGTATCTGTGCAGATAATTGCCTTAGTAATAGAATGCACTTTTGTAAGTTGTTCTGGATAAGAGCGTCTGCCAAGTTAAAATGTAATGCAGTTGTATCCTTTATTTCTTCAGTTCCCCAGCAGTGTGGCAAAGTGGCAAGGACAAACCCAAAGGGTGCCATTTTGATTCCTGCTGCTGTTCTACTTTTGGGCCGGGTACTTAACCTAAACTGCTTTGGTAAATATCCAGCTGTATGAATGGATAGCATATAAGTGGATGAGAATAAGAGTGGGAAAAGAGCAGCTGCTAAGCAAGTGTAATTCAATGCATCCTTATGAGGATACGTTACTCCCTTTATGCCCTGAAGAACTCAACGGCATGAAAATTATCTGAGTACTTAAAACAAGCTCGGGGATAATTATTCTCCTCAAATTCCACACAAATTCAGTAAAGCACATTCTCCTTCAAAAATACTTTTTTTAACCAAGACACACTTGCCCTCACTGTGAAGCTGAGTATCTTATGTGACAGTTTAACAGAGGAACTGACACAGGAACTGAGCGCGGCCTCTGGCTAAAGTGTGAACAGTGTTGCTGTCCCATCTGCTTGAACAGTCCTTGCAGTCTGGTGCCCATCTTGCGGTATCTCTTGGCAAATACTTTGTGTGCGAGACTTTGAAGTTTGACACAATTCAGTGGTGAATCGATGGGAGTTACTGATGAAATGATGAAATGCGTTTTCTTTCTTGTGTAATTTCCTTCTTAAAGGAAAAGCGCATATTGTTCAGCGTTCACTCGGACAACAAAATGTGCTTTTTCTTTAAGAAAAGCATGACGGGTAAGCACAGGAGTGTATGACTGGTTGATTGCATTTGTGTGCATTTTGTACTATATTTTCCCATGCTCACAGCTGCTTTCTTTATTGGCGTCTGGCCAGTATTCACGAGAACATTTTTTTTATTTTGCATCTGTCATGACAACTTTCGTGCCGATGAATGCAAGTCATCTTCCTTGACCTTTCGGTGAAATGATGAGAGAGCCGTCTTTGATCTTCCAAATGCGTTTCAGATGGAGGCACCTTCAATGACTTAAAAAAAAAAAAGAAACATTCAATCAAAGGGACACTGGGCGTAAGGGGAGAGGAGTACGCTCCCGTTGTGTTTTCCTAAAAGCATTTCCCTCTGATCAGTTTGAATAGGCGCACCAATGCCAACCATGTGAGTTCGTCTCGCTTTTTTAAGGGGGCGCTGAGGGGACTGGCTGATCCAGGGTCAGGGATGTTACGGGATCAGTCCTGCCTGTTTTCTACCTCTCCTTAAAAAAAAAAAAAAAACAGCGAAAAACACTAAACTCCTCGATGATGTGATCCCCTTTGTTCCTTTACCCCAGTAATTGGGGGGAAAGGGGGTCAGCGAACAAATAAAAAACCAGAAGCAGGAACGGTCAGAGAGGAGGTAAGAGCAGGCATATCAGAGATGAGAGCTGATGCCATCGTCTTGAAAGAGGAGCGCGAGAGATCTCTGTCCGCCTCCTCTTCTTTTGAAGTGTCACTCGAGGTGAGAACGCTCTTCTTTGAAGTGGCTCATGGGTCTTAAACGGTTTGACATTCCGGGGAGGGCGCTTTTTCGCAAAATCCACTGAGTAGTAGTGCGGTCAGGCACGGGCTCTGGAGGAACACAGTGCGGATGCCCAGACCTGGCCGCTGGGCCGTGGTCAGTTTGTCACAATGCGGTTGTGTTGCGGTCATAAACCGAAGGGGTGTGAAGATGTTATAAGGAGTCCAGGGGCATCCTTGCGAGGTCCTTTCAGAATAAATGAATGAGCGTAATGTAATGTAATGACTGAGAGAGAGGACATAGAGAGTAGCTCTGTTGGGAAGAATGACACGGCAAGAAGGGTGGGAGGCTGTTGTGATGGGTGGCAGTGTGGCGCAGTGGTAAGGCGCAGGGCTTGAACCCGAAAGGTTGCTGGTTTGATTCCCTGCTGGGGCGCTTGCCTCCCGCACCCTTGCACAAGGCACTTGCCTTGCTTCAGTAAATGTCCAGATGTGTAAATGGATAACATGTTAAATTGTAACCTGTGTAAGTCACTCTCCTAAATGGCAATAATGTAATGAATGTAGGAGAGATGACCATGTAATGAGAGGAGGGTGCACTGAACAGGTGATTCTTACAGATCTGGCCAGGTTTGGGGCAAGCTATTGGGGGCTGGGGAGAGAGATCCCAGAAATACTGAGTCTGCCTCCTCCTGAAAATGCTAGACAAGCGGGATTAAAGTCTGCTCTCCTTGGTAGCGTTCAAATTGTTTCTTTTGTGTCTTTTTCATTTCGGTTCAAACTTATTGGACAGGCTGTTATTCAACACACTTTGATAAAGCACAGGCCATGCCTAAAATGTTCTCCACTCTCCAGTGACTTTCTTGACAATGTTTATTTGCAAGGTGTGAAATTCCTTGAAGAGAAGAGTGGAAACCTTGTAATCTTTTATCTAACTCTGTAACCATTTTCCCCAAATGCAATCAAATCCTTTAATGCTAGTTTGTCACCCTGTTATAAAGGAAGCATCTCAAATTCCAGTCCAACCATTCAATGTGCAAATGAAGTGCTTTTAGCACAGGTGGTGTTTACAAGGGTGTTTTCTGGACCCTAGGTACAATTCCCAAAGCTGTTATCGACAACAGTGTTTTAAAATACATGCAAAGAAAAAATGAACATTTAGGGGGATACGGCAACCAGGATGCTGGACCACTGGCTGGCACATTTAAGCTGAGGACCCCCATAAGCCCAAGAACAAGCAGGGAGGGGAATAAAAACATTGTACTCCTAGCAAACAACTTCACACCCACACAGGCACAGCTGGACATACTCAACAAAGAACTATCATTCATACCCACATCCGCAGAAAATTCTCTAACCTAACCCTAACCCTAGCCTTAGCCCTACATCTAACCCTAACCCTAACCCCAACCAAACCTTAACCCTTACCCCAACTCTAACCCCAACCCCACCCTAACTCTAACCCCAAACCCACCTTAACCCACCTTAACCCACACTTTTTAATTGGAATATGTTCTTCCTGTTTGCTTTCACCCTCAGGTGACCTACAGGGCCCAACCCTAACCCTAAACCCTAACCCAACCCTACACACAAATAACACAACACCAAGGAAACCAAAAAACTGACTACCCAAGGGCTCCAGTACACTGAATGGCCAGTGCAAACTTTTCTTTCCTAAAGGGCCCTCACAGAGGACAACTTAGGAAAGAAAGATTTTCCCTAATCTAACCCCAAACCCACCTTAACCCTTACCCCAACCCTAACCCTAGACCCAATTCCAACCCAACTCTAACCTCACCTTAACCTGAACCCAAAAATGACAGCAGTTCCACAGCGGAGGGGGTGTAGATAAAGAACATGCGCCAGTGCAAGTTTCTGGACTTTCCAATTGGAAACTTTCCTAAGCCTGGCCCTAACCCTAACTCTAACCACCACACCACACTTTTTAATTGGAATATGTTCTTCCTGTTTGCTTTCACCCTCAGGTGACCTACAGGGCCCAGCAGAGCATGACGAACCTGGCGGTGGGCAAGATGGTGGCGGTGTGGGTGCTGGCCTTCCTCCTGTACGGCCCCGCCATCATCTTCTGGGAGTTTGTGGTGGGCAAGAGCAACGTGCCTGACGACGAGTGCTTTGCCGAGTTCTACTACACCTGGTACTTCCTGCTCTGCGCCTCCACCTTCGAGTTCTTCTCCCCCTTCGTCTCGGTGGCCTTCTTCAACCTGAGCATCTACCTGAACATCCGGCGGCGGAACCGGAGCCGGGCCATGCAGATGAAGGAGCGCGGCGGCGGCCTCGGCGGCGGCCACCACTTCCCCCCCTCCTCGCAGGGCTCGTCCGTCTTCTTCGTCAAGACGCGTAAGGTGTCGTCCAGCGAGGGGACCACGGGCGCGTCGGCGGCGGCCATCGAGGAGGAGGAGGAGATGTCCCCATCCTCCAGCTGCCCCAGCCACAACTCCCTGGTGCTGAAGAAGAAGGCCGTGCCCACCAAGCAGAGGTCCGCCAGCGCCCGGGCCTGCCTGGGCAACGGCCGACGCCGCCACCACCACCACCACGGCGCCGCCAAGAGGATCACACAGCACTCGCGCCTCTCCCGGGACAAGAAGATCGCCAAGTCCCTGGCCATCATCGTGTGCATCTTCGGGGTGTGCTGGGCGCCATACACCCTCCTGATGATCATCCGGGCCGCCTGCAGGGGGCGCTGCGTGGACTACCACTGGTACGAGGTCACCTTCTGGCTCCTGTGGTTGAATTCGGCCATAAACCCTTTCCTGTACCCCCTCTGCCACAGCAGCTTCAAGAGGGCCTTCATTAAAATTCTGTGCCCCAAACGGCAGTCGGTGCAGCCTCAGATCGAGACGCAGTCTTGACAGGACTGCTGCCAGGCGATTCCTGATCAGATTAAGATATCCCTCTCCAAAGAAAGCTGGGGGATGGAGGTGTGTGTGGGGGGGGGGGTTTGGATTCCTCTGGACAGTCAATGCTCAGCCAGGGCCAAAAGCACAATGTACACGGAAACAGACCCTAACCAAATGCAGTAGCAAACTCCTCTTTGTTCTCCGATGTCCATACTTGTGATGCATATGTTTAAACCTCCCGTCGTTTCTGTCAAACAGAAAAAAAGTTTCACATGCAATGAGTTTGAACTGTAAATATCCATTTCTCGTATCTGCTTTGTGCCAACATTTTTGGGGACGATGCTCATCTAGGTTCAATTGATGTGGTGGATGCTAGCAAATTCGGTTGTCCATTTTATGAATCTCAAAGCAGATGAGAGTCACTCTAAATGTGTCACTCAGTATGGTGTTATTTTAACTTCTATCCAAAGGAGTGTGTATGTGCAGACATGTGTTTTTCAATGCTTTGAAGAAGTTCAACAACTGTATAAATACTGTGTAGTAATAGGTTCTGAACTCAGTGTATGTAAAATACAATGTAAAAGACATTTGTTCCTAAATTACAGGATGAAATTGTAATGACAACTCGGCCTCACACTGGGTAGTGGTAAACTCTAAAGGGCACAGGAGGATGTGCTGAAGACAGAACATTGTGTAAAGTATCTGTTTTTCTTTCACTGACCGTATGTGCCGTCTACATAACAAATTAAGTTTGTACTGTTTGTCCATTTCTTTGAGACAAAAGAGAAAAAAATAGTCAATAGCAAGGTCCAGGATAAATAAGGTCAAGTCAAGTTTGCTCTTTTTCAAGTAGAGGAAAGAAAAAAATACCCAAGAGGACCTACAAGGAGAGTGTTTCCTGTGATTGGACACTAATACAGATGTCACAGTAAAAGGAGCACTGGCTGTACCGGTATGTTTTTGGATTTCAACCCCCGATGGAGGAAGATGAGCTGGTTCATTCCACCCTGTCATATCTTTGAGATATGTTGTCGTGGAAAATTATGCTGTGGTCCCTATTTCAATTTCGGCAGGCCATCTCCATGTTTATCATGAGGCACGTCAACCGCAACCGAGCTCAGCGCCGTGTCTCAATCCGTACCGAGTCACGTGTGGTGCCATTTTATCGTCATGGTGATAGCATGATGTGACACCACCAATCAGCATGAAAGCTCGCTGACCGATGTATTCATTTCCGAACATAAGTGCTTGCCATGAGAATAAGTGTTTTCGGCTTTTGTGCGTGCCCTTCAAAAGATATTCGGGGTCGCATCACGTTGCATGTACAGAAAGGCAATTTCCATCCTGCCATGCTTACACCTGCCTTTCCTGTGCTTTGAAAAACAGGCCGCTGGTACTATACCTTAAAAAAGATGCCATTGCATGGAAGAGAGTGGGGACGCGCGCTCAGAGATTTAGCATACGTCCTTTGATGTTTATGTGGTCTGCTGCCCTGCTTTGAATGTATGTTGAAAGAACTCCAACATACTTTCTCCAGTTTCTCCAGCTACCCTATAGAGCTATTAAAGCTACAATAGCTGTCGAACGACATCGGGTTGTAATGAGTTCTCAGCGTGGATACATAAATTTGTAATTCTGCGCTTTGTCTGGCCAGTATAAAGGACTTATAGCATGCACATTATGTGTACTAATACAAAGGGGTTATGACTTTACAAACAAAATGGTTTGTCTCAAAGTGCATTCGCCTCGGGTCTGCTCCATAAGTGACCTTGAATAATGGTGATAGAAAAATGGCACTCTTTTGATCTTTTTAACTGTTCTGCAGTCTTCTGTGTTTCCGTGAATATATGTCTCCGACCCTTGAAACTGAGAAAAAAGGTTATTTTTTAATGTACAGTAATTTAAAACTTGGAAACAATTATAGGCTGTGTAGTCCTTAATTTCGAGTTTTGTGTTTCCAACCAGTTTAAAAAGGACAACTGAATGCATTTTTCTATGAATTATTATTACTAAGAAATTTGGGGAGGAAGACCTTTTGCTATGGCTGTTTAGGTGAAAAAGGCCAGTTCAGTGCTTTTTCACTTTACTGTGTGCTTACAAACACATACACATCAGGATTATTCTTTCATTTGTCCATAATGTTTATGTTGGTGAAGGCAAGTTCAATGACCTGATTGTCAATGTGTTGTACAACAAGAATTTCAATTAAAAAGGGAAGAAGAAAGCCTGTCTCTTTGTTGTAAACCAAACTTGGTTTATCAAGACATTTTAGCTCTTGAAAAAGCACTTAAATGTAAAATTAAATGCAGAAAAAATGGCTAAAATCATGAATCAGAGACACACTATAATAATAATAATAATAATAACAGGCCAGGCAACAAAAATTGCGACCAAAACAACAGAAATGTATAGAATATTACTTTCTCTAGGCTGTTAAACAGTGAACATGTGAACGTTTAATTCATGCAACAGTGTGCAAACCGAATATTAAAAATTGAGCAACAGTTAGTGTTAAAGTGTTTAAGTAAAGTGTAGAGCGCATCCTTGATGCACTACCGAGTGTAAGCTTGTCTTATTTTAGATGCAGGTTTTCTTAAGGGAAGTGTGTAAGACATGAAATTGACGAAAATTTCAAAGAGGGATGAATTGGTGGGGAAAAGGTATTATATTGATGTGAGACGTTCTTTTCGCTGCTGGTGGAAACTGTTCGCCTCCACAGCAAAAAATGAAGATGCAGGTTTCATTTCTACATCCGAGGCTGCCACGCGGGAAAGAAGATTGCCGATTTTCGCTGAAAGGAAATGACCGCGATGCGGGAAGCTGGGGACTTTGTAGACGAGCATTCAATGCAGAATTACGGACAAATCCTGGCTACGGGGGCGCTTGACAGTTCTAATGAGTTGCGTGTTTCTTCCAATGCGGACGACCGTGATCCCTTTTCGCTACGGACCTGGAGGATTTCTTTTAATTATGTTCCTTTCTTTCCTCCTCGGGATAAAAATCATTCCGTCTTTGTGATTCCAGAGCGATAAGCGCACGTTCCAGCAACGCGTCACGTGCGTCACAAATTAGCGCGAGGCGGTAAGAGGAGCTGGTCGCGTGAGCCTCCAAACGGCCACAGCACGCGAAAAGGCTTCATCACCTTTTGACTTTCCCCTCTCGACCTGAGGTGCTGATTATAAGTACAAAAGCTCCATCATTTTAATATCATGGTCTTACTGAGCAGTGGTCACTACTTGTAGTCTTGAACAAAAATCAACCATTCCCTGTCCATACAAGTCAGCGTCCGTGCAAACACCTGAGCCAGACAGAGACACGTGGGAGAAGCTCGGGAAGCTCGTGTCCGTCACATTCTATTAGTATAGTTAAAATAATGGCGAAGCACTCTAATTTTTTCATCAGTTTCACATCAAACACATCCATTTTCTGACTCAGTTATTGATATATCTTGCAGGGCATATTTCTCTTGATGATTAATATTTTATTTTGATATTAAGAATATTTTACATATTACCCATGAGTTAAGTTGGCTCTTCTGGTTCAAATATAGTAAAAACAAAACAAAACAAAAAAAAAAAACAGATTTTATATACACCACTAAGGGCTTCTGCTTTGCCTGACAACATGGTTGAGGCCATGGTGTTAATCATGAGGTCACTGCCGTTTCTCCCACAGAGCGTGGTGATTCACCTGAATGCTTTCGGTAAATATCCAGCCGCACATTTGTAAGGCCGCTGAATGCAAGCGGCTGTGGTTCAGTGCATCTGCTAAGCAAATAAGTAATATTCACAATAATGATCAAAAACAGCTAATGCGCTCATAATGCTCCAAGACACTACAAAAGTGGGGGAAGATGCATTAGTTATGTGCTAGACTTGTGAATTTCAATACTGTGGAGTGTTAATGGCATAAATACAAGGAGCATTAATGTGTTTTCTTTCCTACCACCCAACCCAACAGCCTCCAGGCCCTCCCCCCACGCACACACTTCCCTTGAACACCCACACACGCACAAAAACATGCGGTTGTTTTTTTTCCCACATATTTGTGAAAACCACATTTTAAAAGGAAGGAAATGCTGTTTTTTTCAGACTTGTTCTGACACGACAGCATGTCTTTTAAATGGAATGTCGATAATATGATTTACAGGTGCTTTGGAGGAAAGGTCACTGCACAGTATTCGCCAAAAGGAGGTTTTTTTTTTTTTTTTTAAAGAGAAGTGCCATGTTGGCACAGAGAGAATTAAAAAAATTTTCATGATACTAATAAAAAAAATTAATGAGAGTCATCTGAAACTTCGCTGTTTGATGTTGTTGTGTGTAGCCGACTCACTCTGTCTTTGAAATGCTCCTTCATTCACATTCTGTTGTTGTTCCACTCTGCAGCTGTCGTTCAGCAAGGTTTCGTAATTAGTCAGAAACGCCTAACGAGGGGTGCCGAATTGTTAGCATCAGCTTTTAGGAGAAGATCAGTATTGTGCAGGATCTAAGAGCCCCAGCACGAGTGGGTTTGCTAATGAATTCTGCAGTGGTTTGAGAGAGCAACGGCCAAAACAAGTAGCCTATCTCATCTTAGGTGGAATGAAGTCTGAGGGCAGAGGGCACAGTGTTCATTTTGGAGAGACAGGAGGGCAGCGCTCAGGACATTTATATTGAATGCTCAGGTTCTGGACAGGCTGTTGCTGTAGTTCTTGCAAGTTCTAGTTCCTATAACAGATTATGGGGTGAGACTTTTAGGCCATGCTTAACCAGACCTGATCACACTTGTTAATCATATTTCTTCACGCTGGGAAAGACTGTGTAGCTGTGTAGCTGAGGCTGTATGTATATGCATTTGTGCAGTGAGCTTGACCACAGTGTTATACGTGATTCTCACACCTGTAAAACCCTCATCACAGGTTGACGTCTACTCCCCCCACACCCCCCGAGGATGAAAGGGATATAGAACCACTGATTAAAGTGTGGAATTCTGTGTTTTCCATGGTTCTGGGCTGAAGAAAGAAGGAATGGGGATGGATGATGAAAATAAGGCGTGATGCAAACACAGGGTTGCTAGGTTACATGAAACGTGGGTATATTGTTGTATAGGAGCAGAGGCCATTTTACATGGGACTGTCAGCTCTGCCTCACCTCTGTCCTCCATAATGGTCATTTATCAGGAAAGTACAGCACACATAAAAGGTGCCACAAACTATCTGCTGCCTATGGTTGCTCTAACTGACCATGAATGAATATTCATAACAAGAACAGCGGTTCATATGAGAATGGGCAGAACTGGAGCAAATCAGAAAACTTTACCCTCAGTAATGGCAGAGACAGAATTCTCCATGATTAAATCAAACTGAGGCACGTATTGCACGCGTGTCCAGTAAATATAATATCTGAAACACAATATTACTCCATTTGAAAGAACATGAAAAATTGGTGGGGTCCACTTAAAATTACACTTCCGACTCCATGTTATGTCCACTCTCCATAGAATTCTTGTTAGGAGCTATAAAAATAACCACAAATAGGGTGCACGTCTGTCCATTATTTCCTTCTGCAGCTTAGCAATTTTCGTGGAAAAAAAGGGGAAGTCAAAGTTGCCGTGGTGACACAGATGGCCAGAAATGCTGGTCTGATGGATGAGGACAGAGAAAGCACACATCTTAACTCCTTTGACCAAAGCGATTACTTTTAACAGGCGCAGACCTTTGTACAGTGTCATCACGCTACAAGCCTTTCAGTTTTTAGCACAACAAAATACAACCTTCAGAAACCTGAAGAAGAACCATCACAGATAACAATTACTCATAAAGCGCTCAGTCAAAGGTCGGGGTGTCTTGACCCATAGTGAGTGGGCCATCTTCAGACACGCCATAACACTGTCAAATAGCCCTGCCTTTATAAAGCAGAATTGTCGTAATTCAGTAGAATGTGCATAGTCAAAAATGTAGCAGATGTAATGTTTTTCAAAGAAGAGGTGTGCACTCTTTTCATCAGCAAGGTTATTACAGCGCAGATCTTAAGCAGTCTTTTGAGGAAAAAGCTCCTCTGTCAGTGTGTGTCTGGACTGCCGTGGCTTGACTCACCCCGTAATTCTGCTCTTCGGTGTCAGCTATTAAACACTCACAGAAAAAAATCAATTCTTCCCCCTCTCAAGATCTCAGCGCGTTAACTGACTTTCCAAACGAGAGTGCCTGCCTGTTAACGGAGTGGCGGCAGGAAGGAGACGGGATGGAGTGCCGCACCAGCCTCGGCCTCTCCGAAAAAAAGGAGGAACTCATTTACAAGTACTCACACGCGCACCGTCTCTTTGAATTGAGCGGCTCGGAGTGGGGGAGGCTAAATAGTGAAAGCGACGGAAGGGAGACGCTTATCAACTTGGTACGCGGTACACATGGAACAGACACAGGACGCATCAGTGGAAATGGGGTGGGGGGGATGGGGGCTCTTTTGTTAGACAGACATCTAACAAAAAAGGCTGCTGGCTGATCTCCAGACATCGATGCATCCTGCGCATCCGAGGTTCCGTCGCCATGGATACGACCATACAAGTGGAAGAATGGGAAGCTGGACCGGTGGGGTCAAGGCGGCATGGCTTGCGGGGTGGGAGCAGTTAAGAATCATATGGATCCACAGGTCAGCGAACCAGAGGGTGTGCGGTTTGAACACCTTAACTACACTGGGAGGAGAGGTGCTCCACGCTCGAGACAAGGCATCAGAAGATCAGAACGCTCAGAGCCTCCAGAGTACCCGTGACAGAAGGAGGCACAAAGAGATGAATATCTTGGTTAAAAGTAATATACGTGGAGAGACCCTTACGGTGTTCAGGAATGAGCTTGACATCGTGTTGACGTACACACAAAACTGTAGGCAAAATGACTGGACTGAGCTGCCTGTTTTCCTCATTAACCGCGTTGTGTTCTTACGATAAAGGCTGAATCACCACTGACAGTGGAATGAATGGCTTCCCATTGCAGACAGGACAGGGTAGCCACTGGTCATGTTTCATCTCAGGCCACCCCTGAGAGGTGCCAAGTTTTAATATTTAACATCTTGCCTTTCCATATCACTGTACAGTATCAGTGCACTCTGACTATAGCTGTTGAGTTTTTATTTTTGTTGTATTTCAGCCTGATTTCAGTATGGCACTGCACTGTTTGTTATAGTGCTGAGTGATATGAACAGACACATGTTCAGTTGTGGTTGTCTGCATGTGCTGTTGTTCATGTGGCCTTTTTTTATGCACTTTTGGACCCTTTCTTTGTTAACGCACTCTGGATAAGAGCATCTGCCAAATGAATAAGTGTAAATGACTTGATGAATAGAGAGGAGGAAAGTGAGTCAGGTTCACCTTTTTGGACAGGCAGTTGCAGTAGACACCCATTAGGCTGTTGAAAAGTGTGCCTGTTTTTGTTGTGTTTTTTTGCTGGGGGAGTATAAGAGGTAGAAAAGTGTTTGCTTCAAGGAGACCTGTGTGAGGATTAAAACACAATGTCTGTCACCAAAGTGTTTGTCTTATATGGGACAGTTTTTTCATTTATTTTTTGAAATGTTTTTTCTTTGATCTAGAAATTCTATGGTATGCATAAATGCAACATATATAAAAAAAATAAAAATAAAAGAGAACCTGGAAGAACTTATGGTTTGCTCTCCTATCCTTTACTCTTATCAGATTCACCAGTCTGAATAAGGAGTAGACACCACTTTAATGTCGTCTGCTGACATTTTCAGTTTGGTCAGGTAAAAATGATGCTTCAGTCTAAAGAATGTCCATTGCACTTAATGGTAACATCCTTCCAGGTAATGCAAATAGAATTTATCTTTCACTGAAGTGCAGCTGGCATTTCCTGATTCAATCAAACAGCTGCCACACTTTATCTTTTACTTTGAAAAGCAAATTTTGCTTTGATTTCATCAAACAATACCAAAACAACACAAACAAATGTAATACCTGTTTCAATTTGTTACCAAGAGTTAAGGACAAGGCTAACCGCCTCAGCGTTTCCATTGAAAGTGCGGTTGCAAGCAGACACGGTGAAATAGACAATACTCTGGGACTCGCACAAAGTTGAAATGTTGCGAAGCGGTTTATAGCAAGATTGTTAGAAAGAACGACACTTAGGTGTCGACCTAGGCGGTCTTCATTAGTTTTGCCATTTAGCCATCTAGCCAACCGACGAAGACCAAGTGAGTCCGAACGTTTTGTGTAATAAATTTAAACGGTGTCCAGGTGCACGTTTTTTTTCTCTGGATACCCGTGTGGTCTCCTTTTTCCCTGAGCTTCCTCGGAGCGCAGTGAGCAAATCGCGGAAGACCTGGCGTGATCCTGGACTTCAGCGGCCGCGAGAGAGACGTCAGAAGAGCAAGGGCCGCAGCAAAGGCCTACCTGAAGAGTTGCAGTGGATAACGCCACAATGAGGAGCAAAGCGAGGCCAGGAATCAGGGAGTAAGATAAGCCTTCATCACTCACACCCGGCTGGAGAGCTCACAAGTGCTATTAAGGAAGGTGAGTGTGAAAGCGTGTGCGCACAAGAGGGGGATTCCATTACACGAGTTAAACAACCGGAGGTCTGCAACAGCGAGATGGGTCGTGTTTGAAAAGGAAGAGTGCCGCAGGAAACGATTACAGGTGAAGAACAATGTCTCGCTGAAAATCACAGTCCCCGTAATGCCATATTTCCTCCAGCACAACGTGTCACTGACAATGCGTTTCAAAGTCAAATGGATTCTTTTAAACCCATAGTCCCACTTAACAGCACCATTAGAGTAGCATTTTTTTTAACCGTAGGTGTGTAGTTTCAGAATAATCGATTTAACCAGTAATATTGGCGGCAAATTAAAGTCGGCTCAAAAAGTAATGTTAGTCTGAAGGATCATTTTTGCATAACGCTAATGTTATGGTCCAGGAGTTTATACTGTGTAACGGAGATGACGTCAAGCAGGTCATACGCAGATTGTTCAAATTCCCTATCGTTGACAGAGGAATGAAAACCCGGCAAAGCGATTCGGGCAGTGCGTTTTTTAAAAAACTCTTTTAGCACACATGATGCCTTGTGATTTTTTTTTATTTATTTGGTCATTTTTTCAGTCCTGTATAGTTAAACCATTCGCATTCGGTTCGTTTGGCAAGATCACCATTTTCCGACAATAAACCTGAACCTCTTTAGTTATGACAGTGCAACATATTTGGATGAATAACTTCCTTCCTTCCAGGGTTTCCAGTGTAGCATTGTAAGTGAAGAACAGGCCTTGATCAAGGTGGTGACATAGTTACGTTTCGACTGGGGCAATGCCGTCTCAACTTCGACAAAGGTACGTTGCCTGCACTGATTAATCCTGTATACGGATGGATAACGCCCCAAATATCAGCCGCGTTCGACATGCCTGTCAGATCATCTGCTATGAAAATTAATGATAATACCTTCCATAGGTCAGATGGATTATACTGCATAATGATGACTAAGTAGACCTATTCTTGCTGTCGGAGTTTACGTCTTCAGTTGACACGAATGAATCTGCGAAGTTTCAGTCTCCTTTTGTGTCCGCTTTGACATTGCCGCTCATAACGGTGCCATCAGCACAATTTCTGGTTTCATTACAAGTTCCGTCACCCCGCCGAGAACTCATCACCAGAGTAATACGTTTCCCATGCAGTTTATGGTTGCTGAACAGTATCTGAGACCGCGTATTCAAAAGCGGTCAGATTGAGGTGACTGATAGAGGGCTCAGTGCATTTTTTACCCGCCCCCAAACTTAGGAGTGTCTGTTTTTACCGGAAATATTTATTTCCCCTTAATCGACTCGCGAGTCCACTGAGGTACAGCTCGATCTCCGTAATCAAACTCCGCTCTTTATGTAGAATCGCCTTTCTGCATACGGTTGGAACGATTAGGTTTTTTGAGTTGGGCACTAGCACAAGATGGGTTCATGCCTTTTTGCTGTTTCTAAATCCACGCAATATATTCACGCACAGAAATGACAATATGTGCATTCTACTTTCAGCTCAGTCTTTTTTCCCCATCTACTAAATTGTGTTCTAACACTGCACCTATAGATCGATGGCGCCCTCTGCTGCTGTAACATGGAGGTGATTTTTTTTTCCTAAACGCTAACTGCCAATCACACCGTGAATGACAGCAGTAAATGCAAATAACCGTAGAAACAGTCCACCGATGATATTACGTAAGAAAGAACAGTAGCGCAATATGAAACATGGGAACTTCAAAGACAAGCTTGAAAGCAAAGATTATGCAGCGTAAAACAGAACACTGGACCATAACCAGAGCTCTCTCTCAAAGGACAGGTGGTCTCCGGTTGAGATGAGTAAATGTTGAAGGTGCAAAGTAACGTTTCTGGAGTGGTTTCAGTTATACTGAGTTCCCCACTGCAGTTCATTGTGGGAGGAAAACATTTCAAACCAAATGTCAGGGCTGTAGGCGTTTCTGTGTTCAGTGGACTGGTGGTGCAGCAGTGAGTGTTGTTCTTGGGGTCTGCTAATCTATAAATCAGTTTTACCAATGCAATTGTGCGGCAGTGTAGCATAGTGGTTAAGGAGTAGGACTCGTAACTAAAAGGTTGCCTGCTGCTGTACCCTTTGGCAAGGTACTTAACCTGCAATTGCCTGAGTTATTGCCTCTTGTATTTTTTTTGTATTTATTCTTGTTGCCTTTAACTCTTACCATATGTTGTCACAGCACTGATACAGGGGAGTAACTGTAATCTCGTCCTGTACAATGACAGTAAAGCTCTCTTATGTCTTATGTCTCTTATGTAAATATCCAGCTGTATAAATAGATAACATTGTAAAAAACTGTAATTGATGTAAGTCACTCTGGATGAGAACATCTGCTAAATGCCAGTAAGGTAATGTAATGCAAGATGCAGGTGTTGAATCATATTTGGTTCCCTCAGTCATATTTGGTTCCCTTCAGCTTTCAGCACACGGAGATGATTTTTAACCTCTCTCCCATGTGGCGCAACTTGAGGTGACACTAATCCTGGTCCATTTGCTCATCTATGCAGTGCAGACTCGGCACCAGGAGAAAATACAGAGGGGTGCAACTGCAATCCACGAGGGTCCACTAAGCACCCCCGTAGCACCGGGCCTGATGCAGGGTGTACTTTGGGGGAAACTGGCCTGAACGAGTCGACTTGCATTGCGCTACCCTCAGCAAGCCGTTTGAACAGGCTTTCTTTCCCTCTCTGTATCACCAATCGGCCGTTGTCGTGAAGGAAAATGCAAGCAGGTTGCAAATGAAGGCGTGCCATACAGACAGTTCTCCTCATCAGCGGGACGCTTTTCTCAAATCAGTGAATTTTATCATACGCTAATGGAAATTTATGCAGCATTCTCCTTTATATTTTGCGTTGCAAACAGTGAATATCATTTTTTGTAGGAAGCGGAGGAAGATGTAAGATGAACCTGTGATGAATGAATATAAGTGCATACAAACTGTAATTTGTTTTTTTTTTTTTTTCATGAATGTCCAATCTACAGTTATGTTCAATAGCCTACAGCAGTTCTGACAAAAATGCTCTGTATGTACAAACACAGCAAGTCGTTCAATGGCACAAATCATTTATTTAAGTCAGTGCATACACATTTGCAAAAAAAAAAAAAATAGTTCTGCTGCCCAAAATATTGATATCAATATGACACCAACTTACAGCTAAGACATTTGCCACATTGCCTCACACACTAAAAGGGCACCAGACCAAACAAATGCTATTGACTGGTTCCTCTGTCATTTTCAAGTTACTTGACTCTGGCTTATCGTTTCAGCATCTTGAACAATTTGAAATTCTCAAAAGGCCTGTTAAAACGCAAAACTGTCTGATGGATACTTTGGCCTGACTACCACATCCATGGTGGCTTTGCCTATCATTGTTATTACCCAAAATGCTTTACAACAGGCTACAGTGAAATGATGAAACAGGCATGTCATTTTGTCTACTTTGTGAAGCCTGATTTCGAACACTGCAAGGGTCTCTGCTACCACTACTCATCCCGGCAAGCTATTCCATGAATTTATAACCCCTGAGGGGAAAACAACTTGCTTGTGTCAGTATAAAACCTACCTATATCTAACTTGTTCTGCTGTGAGAACTAACATTAAATGAATCTCTATCTGTAGTGACAATGTTCTTGCCTCACACGTTCCACATTAGCCCTCGTGCTCACCCATGGGCCATGTTCAGTGTGCTTCTTCAGCCTTTCCTGGAAGGAGCAACATGTGTGATGGACAGGCTATCCTAATAACCCGTTTTGAGGGTACCTGCCATGTCATTTCACATCTTCATTGTGTCCTACTGGTTGCTGGTTTGATTCCTCGCTGGGGCACTGCTGTTGTATCCCTGGTTGAGGTACCTTACCCAGAGTTGTCTCAGTAAATATCCAGCTGTATAAATGGATGAAGTTGTAACCTATGTAAGTTGCTCTGGATAAGAGCATCCGCTAAATGACAATAATGTAATGTAATCATTGCATTCGGCACCTGTGAACACACACTGGATTATGTGTTGCACTGGTCTTATGAACTGCACTTATAAATGCATGGCAGCGCATATGTATCTATGGTAGCAATAATAACCGCAGTACTGTGTGAGGGACATGTATGCTTGTATGTGGTCGGCTGTGTTTGCAACCTTATTAGATGCACTTACCTGCTGCACTCTTACTTTGGAAAGTGCTCTGTGTAAAGGCTGCTGGATGACTACATGTCAGATAATGCAAATATAATGTTTGTGTGTACCATTTCTTCATACCAGTTCATTACATTACATTATTGTCATATAGCAGATGTTGTTATCCAGAGCGACTTACGTAAGTTACAGTTTTTCATGTTATCCGTTTATGCAGCTGGATATTCCCTGGAGTAATTCTGGGTACAGTACCTTGCCGAAAGGTATAACAGCATTGCCCCAGCAATCGAACCAGCAACTTTTTGGTTATGCTCCTTACCACTATTCTACATTGCTGCCCATTTGCTCAAAAGGAACCCATTAAAGGATTACTGTGCTGGTAGGACCATGTGGTGGTAACATTGACTAACCCTTACAGGGGGTTTGATTGTTATTTGATTTACATGTACAATCAGCCAAAGGCCTGCATGACCAGGCTGACTCTTTTTATAATTATTGTTGGAAATGCAGTGAAATTTGCTGTCACTTAGGGTTGTACTATATTTCATTTGTAGCGCTTGACTGGTTTTCTATTTTTACAGCCATTTGACACAGCTTAGTCTCTCTTTAACAGACTAATAATGTTGAGGGGTCTGGTCATGAATTCAGCGAATGCTTAACGTGACTGAATTCTGTTTTGCGGCATGGAATCACATGGAAAACCTATGTTAATTTCTTGCGCTCAACATACCCGAAACCTTTTGCTACCCTCTAGAGGACAGTACAATACTACATGACTTTTGCTTAAACACTGAGGCATGTTGATCAATTTGTTCTGAGTAGATTAAGAGAAAATCCTGTGCTGGAAAAGTGGACTTCCCACAGTTCCCAGCATGCATCAGCTCCAGTAAGAGACACAATAGTAGTACAACCTTGTATTGAGAAGGGCATCTTACATGCTTGAATTTCAGACATTTTTTATTCCTCTGTGTTGACTATGTTATTGGTCACATATGCAACTATATTATTGCATTATATATACATTAGAAGTATACGGGTGTATATTTGTACACACACACACAAGACGTGTGTGTGAATGTGTGTGGGGGGTTTAAAAGGAAAGTAATGGACAAATGGACTAATAAGACTAAAATGAAACAGAAACAAAAAAATGAATAGATTTATACAAGTAGTTGTAGTTGTTGTGCTGACTTTAAGAGCTGTCCATACAGGAAATTACATTTTATGTACCAAGAAACACATTTTATACAGTCACAAAGATACCTGCAGTGGTTTAACAGCTGCATTGTAATTATATTTAGATAATTATTTCAATGGCGGAAAAAGCAAACCAATATAGCCTGATGAAATGCCTGAGAGTTTTTCCAAATGTCACAGCAAATAAATTTACTCTCACATTTTAATTAATTCTGTAACATTATTGCAACAGTAACCAATTGGACTTGTTTTAAATGAGTTTTTAAATGCTGTCTTGATGTTTGTTTTTTTTTCTATTGTTACTCTTTAAATTGGTTTGTACGTGTACATTTTCAACTCACAGGGCATAAATGACCCTTGGTTGATGAAGAATAAAGAAACATTGTGGGGTGGCAGTGTTGTGTAGCGGTAATGCTTTAGGACTTGTTGCCAAAAGGTTGCTGGTTTGATCCCTGGCTGGGGCACTGTCACTACCCTGGGCAAGGTACTTACTGCAAAGATTGCCTCAGTAAATATCCAGCTGTATAAATGTCTAAAATTGAAGCTTATATAAGTTGCTCTGGAAAGAGCATCTGCTAAATCACAATATTGTAATGTAATGTACTTGTGCTTATTGTCAAACCAAAATGAATGTAATGTAATGTAACCACTACCTTATTAACAGGGGGTTAAGTAATCACCTTATAGGCTAAAGTGTAACAATGTTTCATTTTCCTGCTGGTTAAGGAGGTCCAGCCTAACTTCACACATCATTCACAATCATGCATAATGTGACTGGTCCAGAATTTGTTATAAATCTAAGCACTCCATCTGTCTAGCATTTTAGACTCAATTCCAGTGCTTTCATGCAAATGTCGCAATAGATAGATACTGAAAGTAAAGTTGTTTGAATTACTTCTTTTCTTGTTGCTTGGGATGGATTGCTTGTTGATGCCGAAGTATTTGAATCTTAAAACAGTGAGTCAGGACTGATCTGTAGCAATTATGTGTTTGCCTTTTGAAGTTTGGATCTGCCGTGAGTCAGTAGCTGAGCAGCTTTTTTTTTTCCATTTGAAACCACTTGGGAAGGTAGTGGATTGGACTGGACACCATTAAATGCCAGCTGTAACCTCATGGATGAGTAATCTAGAATATGCAAATGCATCAATGATTCATTAGTCAGCATACAGTTGTATCTTGACATTGTTTGCATTATTACTGATATCATTCATATACAGTGTGAATATGACAGGGCACCTTGAGCTACGCCATTAAGCAGCTTCAGGAAGTACCAACACGATGCAGCGTCAAGGGTTGGGGCTCATAACCTGAAGGTTGCCAGTTTGAAAGGGAAAACCAAAGGGTTGCCATTTTGATTCCCCACTGGTGCACTGCTGGTGTACCCTCAGGCAAGGTGCTTAACCCAAAATTGCTTCAGTAAATATCCAGCTGTATAATTGGATAGCATGTTAGAACTGTAACCCATGTAAGTTGCTCCGCTGATGCATGTAAGTGAAAGTTTGATTCCTTCTCTTCCATTGTGTTTGCTTTGGGGCCTGCCAGAGAGGATATGAGGCCGTATTGCAACTACTAGCTGTGCTACTGATTGTTTGATAGACGTTGAGTATGACTGACTCTATGGAGGCTTCAGGAAGAGCTAGATGTTAGCTTGCCTGCTCTGTGGTTAGTGGTATTTTCATTGACACGTCGAAACCCACACATATTTTCACTCAGAATAACCAAAAGAGGCCAGCACAGACAAGGCCAGAGAAGCATGACACAAACACATATTCGCTCACAACATCTCAGTGATCCCCAGGGCTCTGCTGTGTCTCTGAATATGATGTCTCAAAACTTTTCTTGTTCTGAATGGTGTTCTTTGTTATTTATTTATTTATACTGCAGTCAAGTTTAGATTATCTCATTGAAGTGCAATGTGTAGTACGAGTTCCACTGCCCCCTCTTAATTTCATAGTTTTTTTTTTGTTTCAGACACACGTGACTTCATGTCCTACACACCTCATGTCTGCACACTATTTCACCAGCAGAGGGCACTGTGTTGTATACAATCACTTAGTAGCCTAGTATGCAATGAGCTATTTATTAGCAATAACTTACCAATAAATTGTGTTTTATTTATGGAAGATAAAAAAAAAACAACTTGCAATGCAATCTCCAAAAAATAACACAGTGTGATTTTTTGGATAAAAGCTGGTAATTCTTTATAATGAAGTAAGAACTATTTAGATGATACTAAGACATTTTGCCACTAAATGCTGATGATGATGCGTTTGTGAAAGGTAACTGTGGACTTGAACAGTGTTCGTAAATTTGTAAATGAAATCTTTCCCTTCCTTAAATTGTAATGAAATGATTTAAGGAAAGATCAATATCAATACACAGCATGAGCATAGAATGAGAGACATGGCTTTCATGAGGTAGTTATACTCTTTTCAGCAGTACATTTTCATAGAGGTTCTTGTGTTAGTCAAATACGTTTTGCAAAAGCTTGAGTGAAAATGTCACGAAATAACAGTGGTCATGAATTTTGATATAAAAACTGATTTTGCCACCAGAGGTCGCTGTAGGTCTTCCTGTATTTTCATGGTTCTGAACACGTGCGTTGCAGTCCCACAGTAACAAGGCTGTCACTCATCAATACATTCAACATTATGTACTACTTGGAGAGGTTTTTTTTTTTAAAACAATGCATCCAAAGATGACAGGATGATTTTTTTTTGTTTTTTGAAATGGGAAACTGTTCCTGAAATGTCTGTCTAATATGAACGCTCATTAACTGTATTATCAGACACAATTTTATTCTTTGTTTAAGACCGCCATTCACATAGAAGTTCTTTTGTCTTTGACATATTACCTCTGTCATGGTTTCAATAGATTTAACGGCACGGTTGTTGTCTCTCAAGGCCATCCTTATTAGATTCAGCCACGTTATCGCGTCTCTGATTTTGCTGGTCAGGTTTCAGTGTACAGTGTTACACACGAGTCCCAATCAAAGCACTGCAATGTTGCAAACATTAATGCATTCATATCTTATGCATTAATGCATCCGGCAGCCACGCCAGAGCCCAAGGAATACTCCGGGCTTCAACACTCCCGCCTCCAACGCTTAATTTCACCCGACATTCGAAATGATTTGAGCTGCAGTTCGGAATAGGAAGGAGGTTTTTTTTTTTTTGTTGTTTTTGTCGTTGTTTGTCTGTTTTCTCCACAGCGTCACCGGATGCACAGACGCCTGCAGACACAGGGGTCACTTCCGAAGCTGACTCCCCTCCCCTCAGGAGGGCCGCACAGGTGGGGGAAAGGTAAACGGTCCAAACGGCGGGTTCATTTTTCACCGGGGTAATGACCTAAAGCGGACTCTTCGCACTCTCTCGGCAAAAAGTGGGAGAAGCTCGCTGCTTCAGAGAGACCCCCACACTCTCACCCCCCACCAACTCCCCCACGAGAGCAGGGGGAATTTCCTAAAGGATGATTTATGACACAGGGACACATCAATAAAGAGCGGCATTAACGCTGTCACCGCGGCGACCGGCGTCAGATGGCGACGAGGTGCACCGGCGCGTGTCACGCCTGTTTCCTCCCCTCCCACCCCTGTGCCCCCGCCGCCCCCCACCATGAGAGTGGGGTCCTCCAGATTCGCCCCCCGCCCCTCCTTCCCGGGGTCAGTGGTGCGCGGAGCAGATCACTACACCTTGGGTATAGCTGTGAGTCACCGGTGTCTGGCGGGCTGCAGATAGGCAAGGCAGAGAGCTCACCTTCATCTGAGAGTTATCTGGTAAACCTGGCCGGGATCGTTTAAGCGTGATTAGCAAGCAACGCCAGTTCAAGTAAGGATCACCCATTAGCAGCCTGTCCTTTTTATGTATTTATTTCTATATTTAATTTTTTTTATACGTGATTGCATCTGTGCATTGCCTTTGTACATGCCATGTGAAATCACTTCAGATGTGTGGTAAAAAAAAAAAAAAAATAAGACTTAGTTACTTGAAACTGAACTTCGCTCTCTATTACAACGTAAATGTAATGTAGTGTAACTCAATTACCTGGTTCTAATTAAAATGACTCATAGTGCTGAAACGTGACAATGTTAAGATACTATTAAACAAGGGAACTAGGTGCTGATGGGTTATCCTTACTTAAACCGGGCAAGGTTTTGTAATTACCAAAAAAAACAATGAAAAACGGGATTTCTCTGCCCCCTTACAGCGCTGCGCTTCACTAATGTCACCCGCAGTGGAGCGTCAGGCGGGCACGAGGCGCCGTCGTTCCCGCCGAGCGGGACCGCGCCGCTGGGCGTTTGGCACCGAGACGTTCTTCTGCATTGTCCGGTCGATTGCCCCGGTCCAACTATCATTTGAGGGGAGCTTTGATAACGCTTCACTGCAAGGCAGGCCATCAAAGCAAGGCAGAATACATTCACTTACATTTACTTAACACTTGCCTATATTTGTCTGTGGAGCAGTGTGGCTTGGTGGTAATGAGCAGGACTCGTAACTGAAAGGTTGCTGGATCAGTTCCCCCATTGAGGCACTGCTGGTGAAACCCTTGTGCAAGGAACTTATTCCAAAATTTCCCCAGTAAAATATCCAGCTGTGTAGATGGATAACATGTAAAATTGTAACCCATGTAAGTCACTCTAGAAAAGAGGGTTCACTAAATGACAATAATGCAATGCATGTATGTGGTTTTTATTTTGTGAGTGGGACCACATGCTTTACAGCGGGAGGTGGACCTGTGTCATGTTACAGCCAGCGCTTTTGGGGCCTGTGTGCTGGTTCGCGTGGCTTGAGCTGAAAGGCTTTGCCTTCGTCCCGTTGTGGTTGCTGAGAGGCAGTGATGGAGAGGTGTCCCAGGGCTGTTGAAGGGGGCACTTCAGATCCTCAGCTCCTGCTTCTCCTCTTCGACGCTGCTGCGCGTTTTTCTGTGGCTCTTAAGCTCGTCTTGGGGACGTGCCAGCTCTGCCCCCCCCTGCCAGCAGGGTCCTCCAGAAGGGCCACGTGCCCTTTGAAGGTGTAGAGGGCCTCAGTGGACATTTCAGTCGCCTCACTGAGACAGGCAGAACAGAGCCCCGGCCCCCCCCAGCAAGATTGTCCTCTGTGTACGGCACGCTTACCCCTGAAAACATGTTCCCTCTCTGGTCTCCATGGAGCACTGCAAACTGACCACTAAGGGTTGGGAAAGTGCGTCTCCTGCCTAGTTTAGCGCTGTTGCGTGCTGCACCCTCCTCCAGGGGCACCTAGCAAGCTCTGGCACCGAGCGGCACTAGCATTTAGGGTCCACTCTAGCTGCGATATTGGCACTCGGTATAACTGGTGACTACAGTGTTACGTGTTCCCCTGTAAAACGGTGTAAAGTGTGTTGATGACAGGCCTGGCAGAGGTAAGGTTCTGGTTAAGCAGCTGTACCGCAGGCTGCTTCTGCAAAAGCTTTGCTTTGTGAGTAATTTCTGCCTTAAGCGGGGTGTCTTGCCGTGGCCGTGTTTGCATGATGTGCACTGCGTGGTTTTGTACCGTAGGACCGTGAGCTGACACCTGTCCTGCTCCAGCATGGGGAAGCGTTCATGCACTCCGACCACAGTGAGGGCGTTCGCGGTCGGTCAGGTTTGGTGGCGTGTTTGCACCAACCAGTGCCTCGGCGGTTGACTCCAGCTCTGTGCTCTGTCAAAGTGAGGAGCACAGAGCCCTGCAACCATAAAAAAAAAAAAAAAAACGCACACAGGGCATGAAAGCCCATGGGATCACTGTCGAAAAAGAGGCCTAAAATTTTGGCAGCCCTAGTGATAAGGTCAGGCAGAACCTGTGTTCATGTTCATCAATCCCTGGGTGAACTCTAATAACCCAGGATTCCGTTACAGTTGGTAGGATGAAAACTCGCCCCCTCCCCCACGCTGGTATCCCGGCCTGGGCGTCTGACCACCTGGCTGGATGATACCGTATATGGGTCAGATTTGTCACACCTGTACCCCACTTAAGGAATTGTCCGTGTCCCTTAGCGCAGGGGTTCGAAGCGGTGACTGATAATTGCACCCACCTGTGACGCTCTAATTTATAGGCTGCCTCGGTGGGGCGGGAGAGCAGCCTTTGAGGGGATCAGGTAACCCCCCCCCCCGGAGGGCCAGCTGCTGTTAATGGACTTTTCTGGATCTTTAAAGTTTGCTGGGTTTTCCCCTGCATCAATCACGCTCACTCTGCGGGCTATCCGCTGGGAGGGGCCACGGGCGGCCGGGACCGCCCGCCGGACACCCCTTGATGGAAAACAGCTGCTCTGATTGGTCCCTTTGTTGTTCGTGTAACCCGATCCAGAGGTGGAAAATTGCTGGAGTACTTGAGGTTGAAAGGGTTGCTACCACACCCCTACCCCTACCCCACCCCCACTCCCATCTTACTGTACATAACTCCTCCTCCTTACACTCAGGATGGCAAATCATTTTGTCTACTTCCATGGTAGACACCCTTAATCAGAGCAACTTGCATAGCTCACATTAAATTAATTATTTTTTTTCAGTATTAATCATTTATACAGCTGGGTATTTACCATAAGAGTTTAAGGTAATACAAAGAAATAGCTCACCATACATTGCAAACATGTATATCGGTCTGCACTGATAAAGATATATATATTTGTTTATGCTCACATATTGACCTGAACAACAGGCTCACAACAAAAAAATTGCACAAGCGCATAAACAAAAATTAAAGTATGTGAACGTTTGTTTCGTTCAGACCTTCATCAGTGCTGAACAGTCCCACAGTCACAAGCACTTAAACAGAGTCACTTGAAATCAAACCAAACCAAACCTGTAACAGTTTCAGGTAAATACACTCATATGCAAATAAAATGTATGGTGCAATGGCATCACCCCACCCCCCCATCCCCAAGACTCGAACCCATAACCCTCTGGTCAAGAGCCCAGTTACAGTGCGACACCACCGCCCGTGGTGAGGTCGTGGTGCAAGGGGCGGGCGGCGGTGCGAGGGCGGCTCTCGCCCGCTCGGTTTCCACTTTAATGATGCTCTGTGCAGGAAGTGAGGCGCGTGGCGGCCCCCGTCGGGCCTGGCCGCTTCCTGGGAGGATGCTCATTGGTAGGAGAGATGCAGTCTGCTCTTCTACCCTCAGGCTGTTTACTGCAAGCAGGACGTTATTCAAATGAGCAAAAGGTCTGGAAACGGGAGAACTAAATCAAGATATTTTATTTTACTTTATTTTCTCACGTTGAAACGAGTCTGGTTAAGATAAGTTGTATTTTTTTTTTTTTTTAATTCTCTTCTCTTCAAAGCCCCCGCCCCTTCCCCGCCCCTCGCTTTGTGTCGTAAGACTTGGATTTTAAATAATTTTGCTCCAATCCTCTCAGGGTGGAATCCCCCCCCTCACACTTGGCAATTAAACAATTAATTTTAATCAGCAAGGGCGCCTCAAAGAGTCATCCTCATTTCAGACATTGATTAAAAAGGAATTCTTCTGTGAGTAAAGAATTAGCTTGGAAAGCTTGGGTTTCTCAAAGTTTATGGGATTGTTAGGGTTAAACATGGCATCTGCATGCAGAGACGGCCCACTGTATCTGTGGCAGGCTGATAGACCTGTCTGCAGAGTGGAGAAATCTTCACAAACAGGGTCTGATGCACCTTGTTCCACCCTCTATGTTGAAAAGACAGGATGACTAAAGAGGGCCCAGAACTGTAACACACTCCACGATCCTCTGTAAAAATAAGACACAAATACACTTTGATCGATAACCTCTGATTGATTTTTAGTAAAAATGATGCAAGATGAGCTGTGGATCAAACATTTGGAATGGAAAGCTAAAATGCTATTTGAAAAGACCTGTTTCCTAACTGACTTAAATGTTCACGCATAGAAATAAGCGTTTGCAGATCAGACACCACAGTGTTAAACCTAACCCCAAAAAGATGTTTTACAAAAAAGACTGAGGCTGATTCAGGATCAGGGCTGGAGGGCAATAGCTGTCTACACTACATCACACAACACTCAATACGCACCCTTAAGCGCTTCCTTGTCACCCTCCAGGGAAATAACAGTAACAGAAGTTTTCAGCCATTTTGGTTGCGGTGTGCTACGGAGTGAACACCCATTTTCCATAATCGAGTCGTGCTGCGCGTGGAACACGCCCGTGGAGTTTGACAGTCGCATCCTTTTGAGCTTTGAACGTCTCTCAGTGTGCATTTATATTTGACACGACAGACGAGCATGACATTGAATGTGTAGCAGCTACTGTGTATCACGATGCTGCTTCGGTTTGTCCATGAGCGTCAACCTGTCCCAGGTTGCTCAAGGTGGCGTGTCACACCAAGCAATATCCGTGTTCCTTAATATTGTATTTCACCAACCCCAAAGTAAAGCCCCAAGTCCATACAGTGGGGGCTGCACTGTTTCTGAGTGTTTTGTCTGCCGGATATTTTTGTTGGTTTTAGAAAGGAGGCTAATTCTGGTTCTGAGTAGGTGGCTAACCACTACGCCATACTGTAGCCTACTCTCTGGGGCGGCCAGCGCGCTCCGGCACAGCGTGTCAGAGGCCCGAGGGATCCAATAATAGGTGTGATATTAACGCTGGTTATAACTTCTCTGTTATAAATATTACCAGCGCCGGTTGCACAATCATATTGCACAATACGACATGACAATAGGTTGCGCGATGGTACAGTATCTATTCATTTAATTAGATTTACTGCACAGCGCTTCTGCGAAGTTTTCGCTTTATAAGTAATTTCTACATAAAACAGGATATTAAACGTATTGTGAAGAGTGAAGAGTTTCACGTTGTAATGAATCTCTTGCCGAACGCCTCTCAATAAACCTCGGCGCATTTTTTTTCTTTCTCCTCTCACGGCTCAGAGTATGAATGGATTAAATAGAAGATGGAAACATAATTGTCTTTTCTGCTGACATTTCCTCGGAAGCTCAAGTCGGTTTGGCGGTCCTCTGGGGAGAGGCGGTACAAAACTGATAATTACATTAAAAATACATACACAATAAAGAGTCTGTTTACACAGCTATGCCCGTAAATATCTGATTGAGCAGACATTGTTCTGTTCTCTCTTTTTAAGCCGCTCTCAGCGGAATGCCGTTTTAATGACATGATGGTTTAAAAGATGTTGCACAGTCTTGTTCCATATTTAATTAACTTTCCTTTTCTTAAAAAAAAGAAAACATGTGATAGCGGGGAGACAATAACAAATAGCTGCGAACAGAGACGGCAGCCGGGAAACATGAGCGAGACCTTGTCATGCTTTGTGAACCATTTACAATACAAGATATGCAAAGGAGAAGCGGCAGCCGGGGGAGCGCCGCCGTCCCCAGGGGAGCGTCATAATGAGGCATTTCCTAGCTCACCAATAAGCATTAAAAATTACAATCTCGCGTTAAGGACACAAAAGGGCTTTACCGCGCATTCCGACAAAAGAACGCGGGAGGGGGAAAAAATCGGCCTCCTAGCCTTGAGACGTGTCACAGCCGGCTTGGTACCCCAAACCCAACAGACCCCCGCAGACGACCGCCAGCCAGATTGGATTGAGGCCCCGGCGATGTTCGCAGCGCGCGCTGGAGCCCGTTCACGTCCCACTCCAATAAGTTTAACACAGTGTACCAAACTTGCAGAGCACACAGTTGGAATAGCGGGGCCGCTTCATAGGAACAGAGCGTGTTTGCGACGCCATGGCAACAGGATTTATTTTTAGTTTAATTACATTTTTTTCCTTGTAGCCTTAATTTATCAAAGGCTGTGCAGAATCTTTAAGGGGAATTGAATTGTTGCGTTGTGGTGGCTTGTTGGCTTGATTAACTACACATCAGCTGTGGATCAGGAAATCACTCCTGGGCCAGGTTGAAAATGGAATCTTTTTTTTTTGTCTTCTTCTTCTTATGCAGTGTAATCCAGGTGAAATGGAAAAAAAAATGTGTCTCTTTGTTTTGGGCCTTTGCTCCATCTATTGTTATGGAAATGTCACTGTGCCGTATGTAAATCATACCCAAAATGGGTGTGAATTATGTAGAGAAAATCACAGCGTTACTAAGAATAACTGAACGTGGCCGCAGCCCCCCCGGCCAAAGGTTCCTCGCCGCCTTTTCCTGTGTCTGTCTTTGTCCTGCTTTGTTTCGGGTATCTACAGCAGAAATGTAAATTGCGCTGTATGTTGACATAGTCACATGTGCAGTGACCAAGGCATTCACAGACACTGGAGATCAGACGTGAGGGCTCAAATGCAAATGTGTTTGCATTTAAAGGCATTCAACTCCAGTGTTTTGGTGAGCTTGGTGTTGGTTCCCTGAAACATTACCCCCTAAAGGAACTGCTCATGTCTCAAACTGCCTCCTACTAAACTATAATATAAAATAGAATAAAATAAAGTAATCTAATGGTTTAACACACGTTAGCTTTACCTGCTAGTTTGTATCTTGCCTGGCCAACCATTGAAACCTGGTAATATTGTTGACTCCGTATGGTTTTGTGCTTGTGTTGTATTGCACCTCACTTGTAAGTCGCTCTGGATAAACGCATCTGCCAAATGAATAAGTATAATGTAATGTAAAATGTGGTTCACTCTGAACTATATGCTGGTTCCACTGCATTTTGGCATTGAAACTTTCTGACAAAAAGACATTTTGAAAATATGTTTGCACTCATTTGTATTGGGATGCATTCGATCTCAAATTATGCAATGAGCTGAATCCCAAAATCTGAGGTCAAATACACCAACCAATCACAAACTTTCATGAACTACTGATGCTTCTGTACTGTCCGATTACTTCAGGTGCTGTACCTCACTTTTTTCCGAAAGTCAGGAACCCCGGGGGTTAAATGTAAATGATTTGATTCATTTCCCAGGCTGTTTCCACGTTCAATTAGGTTGAGCAATTTGCAAAATAAATCCAATCAAAACAACCCAACCCTACTTTAAATGAATTTGCATTTATAAAAAGTTTTGCTGCTAGTTTACATGGGTAGTTCATTGGAATTAGAGGAACATGAAATTAAAGGTCGGGATCAGGGTCTGCTATTCCCATGTCAGGTGAGCTCACCTTCGGAGTGTTTAACACGCTTTCTCATGCAGACATTGCGCCGTGGCGATGGGTGTCTGGGGTTTGTTGGTTTCATCATTAGGAGACATCTTGGCACTGATACAGTAGGGTGTTTTTTTACAGGTTTGACAAAAACACAGTCTTAACGACCACATGCAGTCAGCAAATAAGATGACCTTGTAACTCACCTTTCAACAAGCGCTGATTTTTTTTTGTGACTAAGGCAAAAATGTTGTTGGTGCATTTCTTCAACCACATGGCTTTGAACAAGGATAACGTGCCCATTGTTGGAAAGATTACAATGACAACAATTATGCTTTTGTTCAAGATGGCAGATAAGCAAGAATGAAGTTAATTTGGTTCACATATCACCTTTCAGCATAAAACAAAGAAATAAAATAAACACCCTGGCCATATTATTGTGGTCACTTTCACAGTGCTCCCTGTTGAGCACTATTCTTTTTGTGGTCAACCCTCAAAAATACAGCCCTGCTGAAACTATAGTTGTAGACAACAAAGGCTTCTTTAAAGAGGGCGGTTCCAGCCAGACATGGAAATTCCATTTTGTGGTCACCAACCAATCATAGGTCAGCACAGGTCTGCATCCTATGCCTGTCCAATCAGCAAGTTTGAGAACCAAACTGAGAATGAAAGAACAGAAAGCCTCCCCCCCTAGCTAACCAAGTCTAAGCACAGATTAATGTTCATGTCTTTTAAAAGAGAAAAATTCAGGTACATCTGTGTACATTTGAGACGCATTAAGAAAAGACCAAACACAAAATAATGTTGTATTATTGTCTTGAATCATGTGACTCAGTGGGTGACACACACACTTCGAGAATTATCAAGCACCTTAGTGTGTGAAGGACAAAAAAAAAGCAAAAATAAGACATCAATGGGTAAGGGCATGTGTAGAGTCTGCGGTAAAGCACCTTTCCTCTCTGTGTACTCTCTCTCTGAGTCTCTGAACCACCACTGCACTTCAGTCTACTTTGTCACCCATTAATCATTAACACCACTGACACTTTTCCACTTTTCCACCGAGTATAAATTGGCAGGGAGGCTGGCGAGTGTCAGTTCATTTTTCTTTTCAAGAGACACAACAGAATCACTCGAAAGACACAGACCTTGTTAAGGAAGAATCTTGAACTTTAACACTGCGCCGCTGTTTCTCGCGTGCCATAAGAAGTCAAATTAGCAGACGATACTCCCGGTCGCAATTAAAACAGTTCAGCGCTATTTCTAGATGTTTTGTGTATTTGTTTGTGTTAGCTCAGTGGGCTACAGCCCATGGTAATGCAATGAGTTTGTATATATTAAATAAAATAATAATAAAAGCCTTGAAAACACATATCCTCTTTGAAGACGACAAATTTATGCCGGCACTAGTCGATTCTGCGCTCGATTGAAGCTACTTGACTTCAGCTGCAAAGCCTCCAATAACGCTATATTTCCTGCCCTTAGAAGTCATCACAACAATAAGGGCGCTCGTTCTCTTTCTCTCTCTCTCTCTCTCTCTGTGTCTTGTAAAAATTTAATTTCAACCCTCAGTAAGCTGAACCAGAGAGGTTCAAACAAACCTCGGATTCTCTTCTAGGCTCTCCTGAATTAACCTAATCAAAAAACCTGTCTTCCCCTCTTATGTTGGGAGTTTAAGGGCTGTCTGGTCCCTGGAGGCTTTTTTTTTTTTTTTTTTTTTGGTTGTACTTTCCCTCACTAATGACTCAGAATTAGTGGGAGAAGTTTTCGCTCGGCGCTTGCACCGGGAGGCCTCCTCAGTCGCACTTCTGCTGGGACTTCATCCCAACCGCGAAGCCTTTCTGCCGTCCCCCCTACCCAGAATCCCCTCATCAGGCGCATGGGGCCCCACGTCGTCAGTGCTGGCTCCGCAAGCCTTGCCCAAATTCAAAGGACCTCCCACCCCCCCGCCCCTCCAACCCCTAACACCGCACCCCATGCCCCCCCGCCCCGCGCTTCAATACTTCATCCGAACAAAAAGCAGAGAGTCGCACCCGATCACGTTGAGGAGAACAAAGCAAAGGAAGGCACCTCTGATTGTCACGTGCGCCCGTTCTCTGCGCCCCTCCGTCCGCAAGCCCCCACCGCGCTCCACCGGCTCTCCCTACACCGCAAATGGGGGGTCGCTTCAGCAGAGCTCGGAACCGGGGAGCGCGGGGGGAGCGGGGCGTATATATATTTTTTATTTCTTTCTATTCAATTCCTTTTCCTCTAACGTTCTCCTGGTGGGGGCTGGCAGTGGAGCTTCGTTTGCCTTCAGCTAGCCCAACCCGCCAGGGGAAGGGAATAATTGGCGATCAAGGTTAGAAAAATGGGAACGGATTGGGGCTTTGTGGTTAAGCTTGTGCGGCCTCCGAGTGAGAGGTTAGGGGAGCAGGCGGGAGGAAAACGGAGCCCGAGACAAAATGATGAAGAGGGAAAGTATATGTTGAGAGGTATTTGTGTTACCGCGTGGGCGGACGTGCTCAACATTGCCAGCTCTCGTCGAATTCCCCCAAGACGGAGAGAGCAAAAAAAAAAAAAAAAACGAAGAAAATTCCCAGTTCCTTTTCTTTCCTGCAAATTACCACCTGAAAAGTTTTTTTTTGTCTGCTGAACTAGTTCGATGCTTACCGCTGCTGCTGCCTGCTTATGGTCTTGTGTGTACGTGTGTGTGGGGCCTACTGTGTTTGTGTTTTAGAGTTATAGTTTTCAAGATTTGATTTTAAAACTTTCAAAAGCAGATGTTATGGGATGAAAATGAAAAAAACAAAATAAAACATTGATAAGCTCAGATACATATTTGTATGTACACACACACACACACACACACAAGCAAGCACATATATAATATATAATAGAAAAATATGTAATATATATATAGTTGTTTATATTTTGGATTGATCTCACGTTAAGATCGCTGTAGTTTTGCTGTGGGCGCTATTGATAAATTCATTCATCCGGACCCATTCAAACTGAGCAAGCATCTTGTTAGTGGTTAGTCATCGCTGTCATAGGTCGTAGCCACACCTATGAAAGCCCGTTGCTCTTTTGCGCTCTCAGGACAGGGGAGCTTACACGTCGGCGGTCTGGGGCGAGCGCACCTGCATTTGTCCCCCCCTGCCCTGTCACTTATCGGGGCGACGGCGTGCGATCCGCATTAACGCCGTGGAGGAACCCTGTCGCGAATGTAGCCCATCTGCCCCTAATTGATTTGTGGCTCCACTGTTTGGCCTTGAAGGACTTATTACCTCACACTTTTCTGTTTTTTTTTCTCTTTCCTGTGGAGATTATCACGAGCTCTGGCACTCTGGCATCTCTCAATTTCAGGAGTTGTTTTTTTAAATTATTATTATATATATTTTTTTTTTATCTCGGAGGACTGTTATTTACTTGATTTCTCTCAACAATAAAACGAGGTCTCACGCAACACAAAGGCTGGAAAGTCTCTGCACAGAGAGAGGGAGAGAGAGAGAGAGAGAGGGAAAGAGAGAGCTTCCATTTGCCGACATATCTGGGTCACCCAACCGATAAGGAACAAAGTGCTGTACCACTTAAAAATGTTTAACCGCAAAGCCACACACACACAGGACTCCAGCATGTCAGTTCTGCAGCTTTTGTTCATTTGTTGCATAGAAAAAAACAACAACAAAAAAAACCCCTGAAAGACCGGACGTGTCATTGATTTGATACAACATAATCATTTATGAAGAATAACTTTTGAAATCCCTTTGCCCTGGCAGCCAGCCAACTGAAATTCTTCATAAGAAATATTCATGCACTGTGTGTGTGCTAGCAAATGTAACGGTATACTGTGATTCATTCTAATATAATCTGTAGAGCATTTGTTATCATTTAAACCACTGAATTTCTATATGTCAGCTTTTTTGTTTTGTACCCCTGATCTAGGGACATTTTCCAATATGTCCTATGCAAAGTTGCACCATTTGCACACAGTATGTCAAAAACTGTTTGGTTTTCCATCAGTTTCTACATCTTTACCTCAGTCAACTTTGCATCAAGGTAAAGGTGTATGATTCCATTCATAAATTCCAAATTTGAACGATCAGCCTACTCTTTCCCAGCTGCTCAGTTCAGGAACACTTTTCCTCTGAACATAAGGTACTGCACAACTTATAGCTCTTTTAAACACACTCTTACATCTTGGCTAAAAAGTAACCAAAACTGAAATCAGGACTGATAATCATTTCTGTAATACAGAATTGCTTTTGTATGTATGAAGCTGATTTTTTACTGATATATTATATTTGTGTATTCTATCTTGTTGTGTTATGTGTTGTATGCACATGCAAATTAACCTTCCAGTTAACTGTGGCATGTTCTGATTGATGTGTAAACTGCAATGTTGATTAATGTGTACTGTCTCTGTTAAATACAGTGCATAAATAAATTAAAGAAGATAATACCACAAAAACAACGTGCATAAGGTTTTGTCAGTTACACCTAGAATAAGAAGACCTCAGCAAAGCCTCTTAATATTGGATATTGGTGTACAGAATTTACAAAATGATCTGTCCTTGTTTCAATCGGGAAAGTAATCTTGTTAGTAATGACAACATTTTTCTGAACAGAAGGTGAGCTAATGAAAAAAGAAGATATTTTCATTGAAATTCAGCCTTGCTGAGCATTGTGGGATATGTGTCAACATATATTTGACTTTGACTGAATCACTGTAAGAATTTCACCCTTTTAAATTAGTTCTGTATGTGTAGAATAACATAATACATGTATTTTGAATATTACGTATCTTCAGCAGTATAATTGTTCACAAAATTCATTTAAGATGTCATACTTTTAGTACAGACAGCATACCCAAGACCTGGGTACCCCTGCTTTATGCTTATTTAATTAAACATTCATATGAATCCATGACCATTTAATGCCACGATAATTTAATCATGCTGATGTTATTACACCTCAGATTTTGATATTTTTTTTTTCCAATATGCAAATATATATGTACAAAGGGGGAGACGGAGATGTTTAAAAGCTAATTAAATCTCTGATAATGTGTATGTGTATTTAGACGTCACATTAATCTCTGTTTAACCACAAACTGGGAGGCCGATCTTTAATGGTGCCCTGGGCCCGGAGGAGGAAGACGCTTTTCAGTGCAACGGCATTGTTTATGACTTTCGCTGAATATTATTCCCCACCCGATACCATTATGAATTCATTATTTCCAACAGCACTGATCCCCGCTAATCTGGCGCTGAAAGATGTCGGGGCGGCAGTCGGCGCGGTAATCCTGTTAGCAAATACGCATCGCGGCACAGAGTGGCGTAGCGTGTGGAGACCGGGAGAGGCGCCTCCCCCCCCCACCCATCATCATCACCCCCCCAGATATCAGGGCACGTTTAGATAGTTGTTTAGGAGGAGGAGGAGGAGGAGGTGCGGAATCTCTCCTGGTGCTCCTCCACGTGCACCCCAAAGCTAAGTGAGCCCCTCTGCGTGGGCCCGTCCTTCCTCGTCTTGCGCAGGCGATCAGAGGACACCCCCTCCCACCTCCCAGGACCTCCTGCCCGGCTGGAACCCTGTTTCATGCAGTTCTTCCGAAGGGGGTGTCCTCTTGCCTCCTTTTCTCACTGCCTCCCACAATGCAACAGTGAGAGGTGGAGGTGGGGAAGGGGTGGTGTCCCCAGAGGTACAAAATAGACCATTCCCCTGAGATCCAGTGTGGTTCCAGCAATCCCAACGGGCCAGTGGCATTTCCCACCCCCCAACCCCCCCACTCTTACCCACACACAGGAATAAGACTGTGGCGAAACTTAACAGCAAGGTCATTTACACTGCCACTCAGCACCTTCAGACAGGGAGCTCTCCAGGAGCATTTTCCCTCTCTTCAGGGCCTGCGGTGTCCCACAATCATTCGCGTTGTTCTTGGTAGCTTGTCCTCTCGTATACAATACACCTCAAATATTGTATATTTTCCAATACACTTTACAGCTCAGGATAAGAGGATGATAACATGGTACAACTGCGGTTGTTGCTAACTCGCAATTTCCTGAACTTCCCTCGGAGTGTGTTATTTGTGTCACGGCAAAAAGAAATATAACAGCTGCACTGAAATTCAGTTAGTTAGTGTCAGAGGTAGCGTTTTTTTTTTCTAAAGACTCAAAGAGAAGATGTGTAAGGCAAAGGATGTATTAGCTGGACTTGGTCAAGAGCCAGACCTGGAAATCCACTCTCAGAAAGAGACACAACAGTGCAAAATAAAAGGGGGGTGCGGGTGGAAGACTTCATCTTATAGCTATTTATGGAAGAGGGCAGGATCAGGGCTGCAGGTCAGGCTCATATCAAATTCCAAATTCCAGCTTGTTTATCCCTTGATATATATATATATACCGCCTCATTAGGAAGCCACTCACATGAGAGACAACAGTAACAATAAGAGAAGGAACACAATGCGTCACTGGGGACTGGTTGACCTTAAGTGTGCGCTGCTCCATTTCTGGAGACAAAGAGAGACCAAATGCCGCCACCTACCGGGTGTGTGTGTGTGTGTGTGTGTGTGTGTGTGTGTGTGTGTGTGTACTTGTGTACGTGTGTCTGGGGGGAGGGCTATGCAGGCCCAAACTTATTTTAAATCATGGACTCTAGGGGGTATATATAAATCTTGATAATCGATTTCAATTATATAGCGCCTTTCAAGGATGTAAAGCTGCTACAGCAAAGAGGACGGCGGTGGCGGGTCCGTGCAGAGCAGTCATAATGCTTACCGTGCATAAACTAAGGTGAGGAGGGAGTTTATTACTGAGCCAATTAAACGGAGGGATTATTGTATGGGCAGATTGAAAGAGCCAGATTGGGAATTCAGCCAGGACACTGGGGAAGTCCCTGCTCATTGCGATAAGTGCAGGGGGGGGGGGATGCTAACGACTGCAGTGAATCAGGACCTCGCTTTAGCGCCGAATCTGAAAGACGGCGCCTCCTGCGCCGCAGTGTCCCCATCCCCACCCCGGGGCACTGGCTCCCTGCTTTAGGAGGGGAGACCGGCTCCCCCCGACACAACCTCCGCTAGTAACCTGGTCGTCCCAGGAGGCCCCCTATCCAATTATTAACGAGGCCCAGCCCTGCTTAGCTTCAGCCATCAGGCAGGGGAAAATTACAGGCAGATATGGCCACTAGGCGCAGGGTCAGGCTAATGCTTTCTCCGTTTGCCCAGGTTCCTTACTGGCAAAATGCACGTTCATTAATTCTGCAAATGTTTTTTATGTTGTGTTGTTTCATCTTACTGTAAATGGACAGCAGTAAATGACTCTTTAAAAATATCCATGTCTCTGTTATACATACAGTCTATTGATTTTCTGTAAGAGTGAGGCCTGACAGTGGGACATTTCAACGCCCTATATCTATTAGAGAATCATGTTTCCTCTGCAATGCCAATGATAGTTAGAGTGACCGGTGCTTCCCAATGTTTCTTTGGCTTCTGCTCTAACAAAAAAAAAAATAATGCTGATTTATTCTAGGAATGCAGTTTATGATTTGAGTTATTCCAGGGCACAGCAGCACCCTGCTGTAGGAGAGACAATGCACCTTAGAAGGAAGATATCAAAAATGGCACGATGGCATGATAAATAAGCTTGTGTTTTCCTCTGTGGAAACCCTTATCCAGGGTGATTCACAAATGCTCACACCTTCCCCACTCTGAGGCCCATTTACGCCGCTGAGCTTTTCACTGGAGCCACATCAGAGCGCTTCCTGAGATTCAAACCCATGACAATGTGGTGTTTCACGGATGTATACCGTACATGGCATGTTATTTTCACTTCTGCCCAGCTTAGTGCACAACTGAGACCTGCTTTTGCTTGCAGCGCTGTTCCAGCGCATGCATATTTCATCGTTTTATGAAGCAAAATATGATAAATTATGATCCTCCTGAATAATAAACAAGTAACGTCATGCCCCCTTGTGTGCGATTGTTTTAAACATAAACCTAAAAAGCGAAGGTTAAAAAAGAAGACCGTTTATATACGGAGGGAAAAAACCCTCAGATGAAATCAGCCGGAGCACAGGTCTGCGGCGGAGCAGGATACGGCAGCAAACAAGATGAACGGGCCTCGCTTTCACCAGCTCACTTCAGAAATTCAGCATTTCCTCTTTTTCCGTCAGTTCCCGTGCCAAGACCAAATCTCAGCCCACCTCTTCAAAAAAAAAAAACACGGGTCCCAGGTTCCAGCCGCTCAAAGGCAGAACCCAATCCCCAGGCCGGCGGTTTCCCCTGTTTGAACCGCGAAAAAATGTGGAATTCATCTAGGCGAGCGAGCCAGCGGAGCGGTCCGTCCATTGAGATCCTGGACGAGAGAGAGAGAGAGCCTCCCGTTTTTGCGACCCGGGTTTCATTTGAAGGCGTGTAGTCACGTCAAATTAAACGCAGCTGTTGCAGCTCCTCTCGCAAAAAAATAAATGAATAAATAAATAATTAAAACAGAACAAAACAAAACCTTGAGAAAAAAAACCAGAAAGAAAACTAAAAGAGAGAGAAAGAGAGAGAGAGAGAGAGAGAGCAGATTGTGGCGGTTCGGAGCTGTTTTTTTTTTTTTTTTTCCCAGAAGGCCCTTCTGATCCGTCCAGCGGCAGCGCCGGGAGAGCCGGCGGTGGCCCCCTTTCGCCCACGTCCACGTGACCATGGAAACCGAGCCGACGTGTCCATTTTAGCGGCAGCGGTTTTTAAAAACAACGGGGGCCGAGCCTGTGGCCTTGATGCTCAAAATGGCTCCCGCTGTGGGAGATTGGGTTACCCAGACGGTCCCCGGAGGATCCGGGCCAAATGGAGCGGGATCACATGCGCACCAGCCGCGTCTCAGTCAGGCAGAATCTCTGCCGCGCTGCAGCAAAAAAGAAAAAAAAAAAAGAAAGAAAACAACCCGCCGGGTAAATAACCCGCTGAGGGGTAATTAACCTGCAAAAGGGTAAATATAGCAGTGAATAAATACGGGTCGGCGGCGTGTGGCAGGGCTGGTCGGAAAGGATTCTGGGCCTGTGACCCCAAAGGTTGCCGGCTTGAATCCCAGGTGGGGCACTGCCATTGTGCCTTTGAGCAAGGTACTTAACCCGAACCGCTTCAGTAAATATCCAGCTGTGTCAGGGTGAAATTGCCCTGGATGGAGGCGTTCTCCCAGCAAATAAGTAATAATGTAAATACCCTGCGAAAAGGTAAACAGCCTGCAATAGGCTGAACAACATAATGGAAAACCGTGAAACAAGGACAGCTTATTTCACAGGCTGAAAAGGTACGCATAACTGAAGGGGCATTTCATTTGATAAATTCAACACTCATTTTCATTTCATAAATTCAGCTTTTTAAGCATATGCCCATTTTAGACCATTTTTTGTATCAAATGAAATTAGGGTAGAACTGTGGTCTTCAGTGAATGATGACTGTGAAAAGTAGTATTTGCTGTTACAAGCATCACCTCATGTATTCAATGATTGAGGAACAAAAACCTGAAAACTGTCTTCAGCCAATGATTGACGAAAAAAATAAAACAGCTGTATGGCATCGCTGGGAAGTATTTCAGCAGAAATGTGCACAGCAGAGAGTTCAGATCCATTCCCCAGCCTCGAAAAACCCCACCAGCAGTGTTACAGGCCAAGAAAGGTGATTTTATGCAACAAAAAAACAAAGAAGGAAAAAAAAAAATGATTTGAAAGAACGCATACAATTCATGTCGAGTTGCGCTGTTCACAGGTACATCTACCTTCATTGATTAATTAAAGCTGGCAGAAGGGGAGTATATCCTCCAGAGGCCCGCCATATGGGAGGTGATTACACTTGCATGGGTTCTGTTGGGCTGATATTATGAGAATGCCTCCTTTATAGCCGCCGAGCTGAACAGATGTTTGTCCCGCTCCTCGAGAGCCGAATTCAATTCATGCCACGAGCGCAGACGCCTTCTCAAACATCGCTCGAACTGTCGTCTTTTATCGCTCGAGTGTCGCGCTTCTTACCGGTGTCATAAGGCCCTCACGAAGCAGACATTACACCTTCATGGGCGCTTGTTACCGTGTTATAAAGCAGTTATAAGCTATAGTTGTATAAGCAGTTATAATGTAGTGCTTTATGTTGGCTGGCAGAGTGACATACCCTATTTTCTCATGGCTGCATTTTTTTACGTCAAATCCCTCTACATCAGCCCTCACGAAACACTACAGTTGTCTAAGAATGCTTTATGAAACAGTAATGCCATGCTCATGAAGGTGTTATGTAGGCTTTACAAAGACCATGTGAAGTTCTGGCTGACATGTACAGCGCTTGCAAACTCTGATACACAAAGACAGACAGACAAGGTGGGCTTGGAAGGATAAATTTTTTTTTGACAAAATTTTTTTTTACAGAAATACAACAAGGAAGTAGTGTCTGGGGGCCAGTTCCACACTCATTCAGGGTCCCCAGCTCAAACCATACCGCCAACCAGCTCACAAGCAAATGTCAAGCGCCGATTGGCCCGATGTTTGCGTTCCCTCTCAGAACCGAGTGGGAGCCACAACACCGGCCCGCACCGAGGAGCAGCCCGGCTGACCCCTCCCCTCCCACGCTTCCTCGCGCACTCAAACGAAATCAAACAGAGTCAGCTGCCGGAGACACGAGCCGTTTTTCTGAGGTCGGGAACGAGTGCCAGCCCTTGAAGATCGCTAGGCCGTTCCAACTGGCCTTTTGCGCGCAGTATGGCAAAAGCAGAGTGTTTTTTTTTTTCTTCTTGTTTTTTTTTGGTATTTATTTCTGCGCGTTGGCAGGATGGTTCCAAGTTACATCACTGTGGAGAATTTAGCTCAGCAAAGACATCTTTGTGCAACCCATGCGGTCGGCTGGAGCTGTCGGGGACGGGCCAGGGTGTACGTAATTATAATGGCTTAAATGGACCCCCGAGAGCGCCTGTGCCAAGTTCTTACAGATTCCTTGCCTGGGCAGGGTGTCGCGCTGCTTTTAATTCAGTGAGCTCTGCCCGTGATAGCTGGCTACGGGAGAAACTTTTCAGGTCCGGATGCTCGTTCCAAGCGAATTTAATTAAATCACGAATATGAGCACGCCGTTACCACCCCGTTTAAAGTAATGGATAGGGTAGGCAGGTCCAACTGAGGCGGCGCTAACTTTGGACCGATTCTGAATGCCCTTGAAGCTTGTTAAAGCTGACTGGCTGACAGACCAGGCCCCCTCTGCTTGCCGCTGAGCTGTAATGAGACACACACGCGCGCGCGAGCGTTCTGTTGGTGCATTTCCCGTTCGCTACCGTCGTCAGGCAGTGAGGATCGCGCTGGTCATCATCCAATCAGGCAAAGTGGTTTTTGGCTGCGGCTTGAGGTATCGGCTCTTGAGAAGGCATTGTCTGTCTGAGATCGACTGGCTGACCTTATTGGCTCTTGTAATAACATCATTTTACCACTAGAGGGTAGAATGTAGAAAATTCTAGCAAAATACCAGCAAAGTAGTCAGAGTGCTTAAACAGCACCTGTTCAGCTCTTGTTTGTGACAAAATTCACAGCAGTGCTGCAGAGCCCTGGTTGCTTTGCACTGCACATGCAGATATTCTCAAATAATCTTGTGTGTGGTGGCCGTGCTGGCATAGCGGTGGTACTGATGTGCCATATTACTGTCAGTGTAGTTGCTAATTCGGTCGACGCAACAACAGACCACAGACACAGTGGCCACCCACACAGCCGAGGGGTTGCGCAAATATTCTTCAGAGGTAATTTGACCATCGCACAGCTTCTCAGGGCCTTCTTCTCAAGGTGGAGCTCACAGTGCTGTCTGTAAAGGGAGGCAGGCGAGGGGAAGGAAGGATGCTTTTGGGGGGGGCGATGAGGGGTGGAGATGGATTGAGGGCCTGTTGTGTAACCAAACATCTGCTGGAGAGCACCGCTCCGGTATTGCAAGGAATAAACAAGGCTGAGGAGAGCAGTAGATATTACTCATTTCCCCTCTGCGCTGGGGATCGGCTGTAATTAACACCCCTTTCGTATGGATGCGAAATTATACATCAGCAGCCGAAATGCCCGGGGATGCCCTGGGTGCCCACCCATGGTGCTCCTAGGTACGGCTCTTAAGTACCGCCCTCCCGAAAGATAGCCGTGTATCTGATTACGGCGAGCTGCTCTTAATTGTACAGGTAATATCGGCGATTAGGTTTTTCTTTTCACATTACGTACTCTCTGAAGCACACTTTTCTGGGTAAGAAGATTAATTAGTCTATGTAAAACAATGTGTTATGTCTAAATATCAAAGGGCTGTGAGCTTCATTGGTGGAGCCAGGGGGTGGGGCTAATGAGGACTCAAGGGGATTGGTTGCACAATTAGGACTTGGAGTGTCCTGATTGCATCTTTAAATAACAGGATCTGTACACACGCATGCACGCACGCGCGCACACACGCACACACACACGGTGGGTATAAGTGCAGGGAGCCACTCTTAAAAGGATGCCTCCTGTAATGGAGTTTATCCTTGTGTTGACGAGGTTTGTTCAAATTAGCAATTTACAGTGATTGGTAGAGAAAAGCGATAAAATATTCAAGGTTTGACGTTATTAAGAAATTTTCTGATAGTTCTATCTGCTGGGGGAGCCAATAATTTATTTTCTCTCTGGCTACCTTAAGACGGGTGATTATTAATATCAGTATGAATTACCATGCACTCCTTGAATTGTCTGGCAGTATAAAATTGATATTCAATAATGGGTGTTACTTTTTTTGTGAAAAAGTGGCAAACTCTGTGCTTAATTAGATTCTGACAGAAGATTTGTCATGGATAATAAAATCTGGAGTAGGCTCTTAACGCTAAGACATCTGAGCTTTGAGGAGAGCACGAGCTATTGCATTCTGGGTGAAAAGATTTGTGGCAGAGTTCTAGTAGTACAAAGAAAGAGAAAAACAACTAGGTAGAAAAAATGTTCAAATGGTTTAATATTTGTGAATGTTATCATAAAAGAGGGAAACTACTACTGACATGGACAGTAACTGACCCACAACCATCCTATCGACAAAAGGATTCACTCAAATCAGAACACATTTGTGGCAGTATATGTTTAAATATGAAAAAGAAGAAATATGTTAAAGATTTCAATGACAAAATATGTTTTATACCAGAAATATGTAAAATTCTATTCATACATGCAATTTTATTCATATATTGCATAATATTTATGTATTCTTTAAATTATATACTTCAATATTTCCAAAACACATCTTTAAATGAGCCAATGCAATATGTGACACATTTTTTGACATAAAAACAATACAGGCCTACTGCTTTTAATAGGGTGAATCACAAATAATAATAAAAAAAACCTTACTTTTCAGGCATGCACCTCCAAAGAAATATCTTACACATAAATATGTAGTATGAGTATTTTATTATGAAGACCATTTGAGTATTCTGAGTGTACTTAATGTATAAAGCCATTGAATAAGTACTTTTTTGTTTCCAGCAAATTGTATGTGAATGTCATTCTTACAGTTTCAGGTTTTTAATGTTTATATCTTTAGTGAAAAAAAGACAAAAACAAATTTTAAACAGTCCTACAAAATGACAATGGAGACATTAGCTCCGGCAGGAGGAGCAGCTCCTAAATTGGCACTGCTATGCAGTCGTTGATCCTGAGAAAGCCGTCTCTAAACAGCAGCTGCGATCCAGACTATGACGAGCACCGCTCAGGATGGAGGCCCTCACCGGTGTGGGCAGAGGGTTGATGTAATGGCAATTATAAATCAGCGGAGGGGACAGATGTTGGTGCGTGAGTTTGGAGGATTGGGGAGGGTCCTCAGAGAGGGCATTTAGGCACCCCCTCTCCACCCTCCACCCCCGATCCCCTCATCCCCACCTTTGGCGACAGGGAGCAGTGGGACTCTAATCGACCAGGAGCGCATGCATATGCATTTGGATTCAGATTCAGAGAGAGAGAGAGGAGATGGGGTTATTAATAACAGACTTCCCTTGACACGTTTCAGGAGTGTAGACAATCCTTACATGCCTCTCAGTCATTATTGGTGGGTTAAAGATGAGGATAACGCAGCCACGTTTTGTCGTAGCCTACGGTGTCTGTGATAGAGGCCCTGCTGTGGTCCCATAACTCTCTCGCTCACGTTGGTTTGATTTCTGCCATAGCGCTTGGTCACTTTGACCCTACCAGGAAACCGACTGACTCAAGTCATCACACACACACCACACCCACTGACCCCGCCCCAAACTGTGTGTGCAACATGACTCTGGTACGGGCACACAGTGGTCGTAAAGGAAGAGCAACATCAGCTGATGAGGGAAAAAAAAGAGACGGAGTCACACGTACACATTGGACGCACTGCTGAGCTCATCGGAGAGAATGTTCTGGAACATTCCGGAACGGAGTGCGGTTAAGAAAGGTTCTTATTAAATGAAGACCTTATTAAAATTAAATTTTTCCTATGTTTCCACGACATCTCAAAGAGTCATCTGTTTTTTTTTTTCTGAATACTGCACTGACTATTTCCCATGGCTCTGCATAGGCTGATGAAATAGCAAAGATTATTACTTTGTGTGGATGGGGGTGTGAACAGCATGTCACTACACACGTAACTGGTGTTATGAATGCAGCTTCCTGCTGCTGCATGGGATTTAAATATATATATAAAAAGCTTGGATTAATTAGTCTGGTGATCATCAATCAATAAATCAATCCATCAATCTAACAAACAATCAGTTAATCAATTACTGAATCAATCCTTTTACCCATCCATCCATCAGATTCACTTGCACAGCACTCCAAGTAATTGTCATAGCAAAAAGAAAGGCGGCGCAGTGTTTCACAGAGTTCAGTGATGAAAAAGTGAAAACACAAAATTAAAAATTAAACATAAACCACAGCGCAATGGTCCTGAGATCTGTGAGGTATAAACTGTGTTTGAGCAATAGTGTACCGTAGGCAAAGAGATGATGTTATAAGGCAGTCAACAAGTTTTTCAACTTTGCTGAAAGAGTCTGGCAAAGTGCAGAAATCCACCCTGGGCTCCCAACAGCAGCCAGAGCTAGAATACCCCTTGCCTTGGCTTACAATGGATCAGAGAGGTTAGCAGAAACAAGGAGGTAACAGAATCAAGCATTCACAATAACGGAACAGAACATGGTTCGGGGAACAGAAGCTAAAACCACTAATGACCAAAAGTTACCAAGGAAGAGAAACAAACAAATAATAATTATAATTAAAAAAAACATAGCTGTGCTATTTGTTCATTTCCGAGGGAGAGAGAACAAAAAGTCTGCTACATGCAGACAGTATCAGTGGACAGTAGTCAGACATTGCTGTCACAAACAACTGTTTAAGTGCATATCACTGGCAAACCATTAGCCTGAAAGCTCTTGCGGTCTCCTTGCAAATAACTAGCAAAACAACCTCAAACAGGCAGCAGACAGAAACTAACCTGCAATTTATAATTACTTTGCAACATCACAGGTTTCCAGTGTTTTTATACCTGCTTTATACCTAATTTATGCTTTGAAGCAGCTAGGCCGTATAAAAATGTAATATGCCTTGCAGCTTCCTGCATGAAAGTGCAGGTTTGGTACCAGTGGTTTGATCATCGGAGTAAAGTTCTGAGGTCATTATCAGCCAGTGTGGTGTGAAAACTGAAGCGTCGCCTCTCTGCTCACTGTCCTGAGTGTGAAAATTAGGATTTTATTCTTGTGGACACATTTTTATCAGATCTTTCACTTAGCTGACAAGCTATACGTTAGCAGTCACAGCTAGCTCGCTAACAAGCGCCGATGCCATTTTATATTTGCTTATTTCTTTTTGCCTTTTTTTTTTTTGTTGCAGTCATCTCTGGTTGTGCTGTGCAGATGGTGATGGCTATGGTTCAAAACCCCAGAGCAGAACCTCCCCCTAGAGTGTTCACAGCCAGGCTTGACAGCGTTATATACTGTGCGCTCTAGACTACAGGCAAAATGACAGGCTTGGTTGTGCTAAATGGCCTGTTTTCATCCTCAGATTTCTATGTTCTGATGTCACATAACCACTGTGGCCGAGCCGGGGAAACCGACTGACTCAGCTGGTCCCCCTCTGTATGAGTGATAGGCTGTACCAGGGGGCTGGCTTCACCCAAAGCAGGGTGCGGTGAGCCTCCACACTCATTCCGGTTGTCCTCAGAAAGCATTATTATACAAATTGCTTAAAAAAAATACGAGAGTGTTACGCCCGCAAATTGAAGATCCGAACGAAGATTCGGGAGGAGAGCTGTCAGACGATCCCTATGCAATAAACAAACAAGTCCCATCCACAAACATAAAAAAAATAATCCCACTTACCACTTCCTTTTCGTGTCAGCTGTTCGCAGCGTCTCTCCTCCACCCCGTCTCCCCCATTTTTTCCGTTCCCCCTGCATGATGCCCAGACGTGGGGCAACGACCTCGGCCCATGGCCAGGTGCGATGCCTTTATTGGACCACAAGCCAAACATCAGTCACCGATACCCTCATCATCAGCAACACTTCCCTTCTTATTGCATTAAAAGTCATATCCGGAGTAGGGAGTTTTCCCGGAGTTTGCATCCGAAGTTTTTTTCTGTCTTTAATCACCCTCCAGAAAAATATAAGATGCCTTAATTAATTGTAGAATGTGCAACATTCAGAGTACTACACCTTGCTAGGGTTGTCAGGTGAGCAGTCAGTGAGCTCTACCTTCACTGGGTGTGGCTAGTGACTAGAGTATGAGGCTTCATGAGCTGCTTGTTGGGTGGAACTGCCCTATGCCGTCAATCACTGTCAGTCTTGAACAAATCAACTGGTTTAAATGAGTGAATCACTGATTACACATGATGACTGCATCTATTTTGGGGTTTGTAGAGCCTCTGTCTAGCATAAATTGTGCCCAGGAGACATGCACCTGAGGTGGCTGGTCAGAACAGCCGATCTGTTGCCCATGGAACTAAGGCCCTGTCCACACGTACATGGGTATTTTTAAAAACACCCCTGTCCACACGTACATGGGTATTTTTAAAAACGTAGCTTTTTCTATGCGTTTTAGCCTTTCGTCCACACGCAAACAGCATTTTAGGTCAATGAAAACATAGTTTTTGCAAAATGCTTTCCAGGGTGGAGATTTTCAGAAACTCCGTTTTCAGTGTTGACATGTTGACAGGGAAAACAGAGTTTTTGGTTTGTTACATCAGAGTGTGCGCCGTAATAACTTTTTTCAGGCTTCCGATTGGCCGACATGGCTTTACGGTTAGGGTTATATCGTCGCTTGTTGGTTTGGCATGCTCATGACAGCGTGGTTTTACCTTTTCGTGTGGACGGAGATTTTTTAAGAACGAAGGAGGAAAACCCCCGTTTTAAAAATACCCGTGTACGTGTGGACATGGCCTAAGACACCTGGTGAGACCTGTGCAAGCCTGTTCTCTCCTGGTGGACGCAAGCAGACCCTCCAGCAGGTGGCGCTCTCAGGTCTTCCCCAACTTTACTCTAGGGCAGGGGTGGGCAACTCCAGTCCTGGAGGGCCATGGTCCTGCTGTTTTTCTTGTTGACCAACTAAATACAATCTCTGATTGGCTGAAGAGCAAGCACACCTGTTTTCAAGGTGAAAATCAACAGGTAACTAAGAGATGAAAACAAAAACCAGCAGGACACTGGCCCTCCAGGACCGGAATTGCCCACCCCTGCTCTAGGGCGTGACGAAATTCTGAGTTGCCTTCTTTAATTTCAACTCCTCCGGAACAGAGAGCAACCAGTGATTCAAAATGGCATAGACCTCCCTTGGTACAAACAGTAACAGTAAAAAAAATCAACATTAGTCATGTTTTGAGACACAGCGAGCAAGCTCATATTCTGCATTACAGCAGGGAAATAATAGAAAGTGTAATAACTGATATCTCAGGGTGAGATATTGTTGGCTTGTTTTGCCATTATGACAATGCCTGAAAGTTTCAGGTAATAAACACATTTTATACAACTATATTTCAGTTAAGACTGAGTACATGCCAAACAATGGTCTGCTGATCTTATATTACTGAATGTGACCATGGCTTGAATTTATAATAACCACAAGATGCTTCTGTGATTTCATGGTCATTCTTTTGTAATACATCTCCTAGTGCTTAATCAATGATTTGACCCAGTTTCTGACCACCAATCGCAAACCTTCATAATAATAAGAGACATTCTGTGTGCTATAGGGCTGTTGTTTCCACGCAAATGAGAACTTGTCAGATTTTGTCCTTTATTTACAAATGTGAGAATAGACCATTTTGTGCTTAGTTGAACCAATCACAGAAAGTGACAAGACATGATACATTCAGCAATGATGCATTTTTATGAACTGCAACTAAAACTACTAGAAAATACTACTATTACTATGTAAAAGTATGCAGAGAGAGACCATTTGAGAGATCATTTGCAGGAGCGCACACACACAAAAGGACTTCAAAGTTCTTTTCACATACACTTTTAATAAGCTTCACATGTGCAACACAAAAAAATGAGTTCTGCGAAATTCAGAACTTTGTCCATATTTGTACATTACATATTTAATAACATTTTTTTTTTTTTAATATTCCAAAGTCCTGCCGCGGAGGATAGTTCCAGTTATCCGAAAAACGAAAAGATTTCAAAATGTCAGACATTATGTTTCCATACAAAAGTGCGTCTCAAGATCAAATAATAGTAAAATCTTAAATAATGGAATGTGATATCTCTGCTTACAGCTTACAGCTTCAAAAAGGGGGAGAATGGAATGTCACAAAAGCCAAGAGAGGGTCAGAGGGCTGGAGCAAAATCCAAGAGTGCAAAGGAGGAGAGGGGGGTTTTTTGTAATTACATCATCAAAACCGAAAAGGAGGGAAATAAAAGCACACTCTAGTACCTGAAGGTAAATTGGATTTATTTCCTCTTGCAAAAAAAAAAAAAATTCCAGTAATCTCCAGGTTCGGGGCTAGAGAGTAAACATTAATAACTGTAACATACAGGTTGGTTTAATTGACTTGAGATTTCTCTGTGCCAGAATCATTAAGGGAGGCTTACACTTCAGTCTGTGTCTGCGAGAAAAAGGGAAAAAAAGGTCTGTTTCCAATCTGTGTCATCACTATTGCATATATGGGAATGCTTTTTTTTTTGTTTGAACTCTGCGCATCAGCAGACCACATTAAATAATCCACTTTTCTTATCTGGTCTCCCCCTCCTGCAGTAATGAGATTTATGCATGAGGTCAACTCCTCTTTCTCTTTCTTTCGTTCGTTCCTTTTTTTTTTTAATACCGGACTATCAGAAGATCTTCTAACTCTTAGCCGCACATCAAAGCGTTCGGCCCCCGAAAGGAGCCGGTCTCTGATCGCTGTGATGTCCATCGGAGGGAGCTCTCGCAGACGGGACACCTGCAGCCTTCCCCCCCTCCAAACCGGAGCTTGCTCCCGAACCTCCCCCCACCCCCGCCCCCGTCCGTCCTCGGCTATGCCGGGCCCGCTCCTCTTTGATTGGCAGGGCTGCTCTCTCTCAAGGACGGCTTCCCTCCTCGACTCTGGGCATTGTAAAACTGCTTGGTAGCTGGAGTTCGACAACACATAAAGTACTTCTATATACATTAAGTCAGCCGGATGCTTTAAAATTTTGAAATATGCACTGTCCAAAATCCAACCCCCCAACTCCCCATTTTTCCTTCTTTTAAAGATAATACAGATTTTTTTTTTTGTTACCATACATGGTTTCTGTTATCGTGTACAATTGCTATGAAAGTTCCGTGCAAAGAATAAAGAAGAGGACCATGTTAATAGTCGTCTTTTCTATTTTTTCTTTGTTCTGCAAAGTCCTCCTAAAGACATCGCCTCCAGGTTAGCTGCTGTGTTGACTCATGGTGTGATTCTGTAGGGACACACACACAAAATGCAGTCAGGGTGTTAATTTCAGCATTAATTCTAGCATTGCATGACACACATGCAATTTCCAGGTCTATACACAGTGTCTGCAGTCACCATAAATGCTGATGCATAGAAGGACGTGAAACTTTTAACATCAACCTTGCGCTTCTTGGTTATCCATACAGGTTATGAAACACACAACATGAATAACTATACAATGTACAATAATACAGTATATGCCTAGTGTGTATGTGTGTAGAGTCATTTAACTTTGCTCTCCATCTAAAATAAGCAAGCCCCCCCCACCCCACCCCCAAAAAAAAGATGTTTCATAGATCTACAGGCCCACATTTTCATACAGACAAAAACAAACAGAATGTATCGACCCTTTTCTTCTGCATAATGTCACATGTCTGAATCAAGAAGCTGATTTGTATGATTTAAGCATGTAATGGACTGGATACATGAAGACACATCGGTGTCACGGATTACGCCGCTGTTCACATATTTAAATCCAATTTACCATGAAATGGCTTCAATTTGCATTGAAATCAATGGCCTAATCAATATGTTCCAGCACTGTCAGGGAGTGGGTCTGGTTAAGTGATTGCCTGGCGCAATTACACGCCTCCCCAGATAACATATTGTGACAATTTAATCCTCTGCAATGCTGTCAAAGACAGGATGACTGTGGCAGAAATGCAAAAGAAAAAACAAGTAAAAAGAACTGTTCATTAATTATGTGTGATTTTGAGGTTAAAAAGCTGCTAAATGCTGTTCTCTGAAAAATAAAACACAAAATCAATGCAAACGGATTTAAAATGTAAAATCTATGTAAACGGATGCGAGAAACGCAAAGACGCAGCACAAAAGAAAAGACACCGAAATGAAACCTTTATTCCCCGCTGTGTTATAAATCAGAAATGGCTTATTGTCAGAGCCGCTGTGAAATCCATTTTGAGGGAAAGAGAAGAGGAAGAGATACTCGGAGACAAAAGCAGAGCGCTGCCCTGCCATTAGAGCTTCGTCTGTAACACCTCGCTGCCGGTTTATGTGGCCCGCGCCTGGTCCTCTCTAATGGCCCTCGCAAACTCTGTCTCCATCGCGTGTGCGTGGGTGCACACGCACGCGTACGCAGTCACAAACGAATGACCGAATGAAAGAAGGCACGCACATACACACGCACGCACAACGGGCTGGTTTGAGTGCTCGTGCAGGAGGTTGGGGTGGGTGGGGGTGGAGCAGAGCCAGGCGAGAGCTTCTTTAAAGGGAGGTGTGTACCCAGGGCTGTGCGGCTGCTGTCCCTGGTGGGAAGAATCCAGGTCATCTTTTGAAGTGGCTGCTAATCCCTTTAATGCAAACTACATGGCCCACTTGCCGCGCTCCGCTGGAAAAAAAAAAAAACAGGGCCTCGGACTTCTCCGACAGTGCCAGCTCCTTACACCCGTCTGAGGTGCCCCTTCCCGACTCGGAGCGGGCTCGGGTTCGACTGCAACCGCCTGTCACTTCACACACACACACTCATTTCTACATGCGCACACACACATGCCCACACAAACTAACACACATGCACATGTACACACACATGTATACACACACATACATGTGTATAAACACGTGCAACCATTCTGCTAAATGTAAAAGTGTGGCATGTAATATAGTCATTGTTTCTTTAGAAGGTGAGGGTGTACGAGAGAGAGTGTGTGTGTGTGCATGTGAGCATGTGTATAAATGGGTGTGCAGTAGTCCTTCTAGTCTTTCTGCCATCGTTCCTGTCACCACGCATCGCCATCCGGCGTTTAAAGCACTTCGGCAGGCTTCTCCTTAGCCAGCCAATTGGTTTCCCGACAGCCGGGATAATAAGTCTTTTGACCCGCGCGGATCTCCGACCCGCTAAGGTTACCCGAGCCCGCGCACAATTGGGGGTATGTTGGGCGCGGGGCGGTGCAGTGCGGACCGGGGGGGGCGGGAGGGGTGTGGTCCCTGGAGCGCCCCCGCGCCCTGCATCTTCTCCATTTCATCTCCCCGGCCCCGGCGCTGAAAAATAAAGCTTCTTTAAGTGTGTCTGGGAGGCTCCCCCAGGACAGAGCAGCCAGCCCTGTTGTGGGCAATGCAGGGACCGGCGCTGCAGCCTTATTAATGAATGCAGACCATTACGCGTCTGCCCGGCTCCTCGGCTGCTCCCAGAAGCATATACAGTACGTGACTTCAAATGCCAGAATATTGACACAAAGCGAGCAGGACGCCCCCCAAGGAAAATTACTCCTCGGCTATAATGTGGGGCTCGTAACAGCTATTAGAGTACAAAATAAAACCCCTCGGGATCCGCCGGCTGACATATACCGCATTCTACCTTCTCCCTAAACATTAGAAGAATTTCTCAGTGAAGGCGTTTTCAAGGACAGCTTTAAAAAGGACTTTTTTTTTGCGCCGGCCCCTGTGGCAGGTCGGTTTGGGGAGAGAGTGCCCGCACCGTCCGTCGCGATTAAAGGGGGAAAAAACGAGGGGGGGTGCTGGGGTGGGGTGGGGGTGGGGGGCTACGCGGTTAATCGTTTCCGTGTTTGCAATTTAATCTCATCTGTATCGCCGGTGTTTTTTCCTCACATTCTTTCACAAAATTTAATCGGTGAGAGCCATCAAGCATCTGCATGCCTTTGAAAGGTCGACAAGCAAGTGTCTGTCCTGTGCGTTTTTAGTTTGCGCGTATATGTGTTTGTGATGTCTGTGCATTGTTTTTTGAGAATTTATTTTGTCCAATCAGGAGTCTGCTTTGTGCTCCGCTGTGTGGTCTTTGTTTGTTTTATGCACTGAAGTGAATGCATGAATTTGAGTGTGAGAAAGGATAATGGAGCCATGTTTGTCGACCTCCTGGGGTCAACCCATTCTTTTTGCCACCCGCCAAAATAAAAAAAAAAAGAGAATGAAAGACATAATGCAATGTTTAAAAGAGAGGCGCTAATTACACACATTAGTCCTGTTCATATGACATCCATTCGAGGCCTGCGATGCTAAAATGAGTGTTGCCGTGAACAGATCTCTGAAGCGTTCCCAGCGCACGTGGTTTGACCTCCCTCTCCGCCCGCAATCCGATCCGAGTAGAAGGGCGGAGCCAATCCCAGGCCTTTGAGGAGACGGTGGGAGGCCGTGTGCAAGCCCCGACCGAGGCAGCAGAGTCGCACAGACCCATGCTCTTGGCAGCTTGTGCGGCTGTCTGGCTTTGCACAGACCGGTGTTTGGTAAACGCTAAATGACGCCGGTGAGAGACAAAAGGAGAGCGTGACAGGCAGAACGTGGGCGGGAGAGGGGGCGGGGGGGGGCGAGGGATGGCATCCGGGCGTCCGCTGGGGGGTGGTGGTTAATTTTGGGCCTCAGCTGGGACGGGGCGGACGTGCTCTACATATCGGCGCGCTCTCAGTGGCAGGTGGGCCCGGCGGTGCGTGCGTGCCGGTCGACGTCTCCACGGGCTCAGAGCTCAGAGTGCTGGGGGCTCAAAGCCCTGCGTACCCACCGAGGAGATACCACCACACCCCCCCCCCCGGCCAAACCCCCTTCTCCCAGAGCTGCGGCTCGACCTGGATTCAGAGCGATCGGAGAGGTCTGCTAGCCTAGCCCCCCCCCCTCCTCGTCTGAGGTCTGCTCGGAGGACGATCCCCCCAGCCGCACCGGCCTGTCGGTCCCGTCACACCATCAAACACGCCGGGAGAGAGAGAGAGAGAGAGAGGGAGAGAGAGAGACTCTGACAGAGCGGACAAATCGTTTCACCTCCCCTTTTGTACCTGCCAGGCGGCACGCAGCGGATGTATTGTTTATTCTTCCTTTGTTCCGTTTTCGGGTCATCCATCTCTCTCTCTCACTCACTCGCACTCCATCACTCCGTCTTTTTCCCAAGCCTTGCCATGTGGCTCTGGCAATTCGTGCACAGTCGTCCAGGGGGCCCGATCAAGGGGACGTCCCATCCCGATTCCCACCGGCTGGCAACGCCCTCCTCTCTCCCCCATTCCTGCTGGTTTAGCGTTTTTGGCTAAACCGAGGCATTTCGCGCTCCCTCACCGACGCCAAAACGTTCCCTTATTGATGATGGCCTCGGGGGGGCGCGGCGGGGGCGGGGCCCTTCCGCCCTCTGCCTCCCGGACACCGCCGCAGGAGAAGTTACCTTCCCTTTCACCAGATTACATCATGTTGCAGCATCTCCTCCAGTAGCTATGCAAATGACGACAGGTGAGCGCCCCGCTAACGCGCCTTTTGTAGCTGGTGCGGCATCGGAGGCCCCCTGGGGGCTGGTGAACAAAAGGGAGGGGCGGTTTACGATCCTTTGATATCAGTATGGTGGATGACGTTTGGCGGTTGGGACCATACTGACCTCTCTCAGCAAGGCCTCTGGGGTATATATGTATATACGTTCGGAGACACCACTTCAACCACTGCAGCACCAAAGAGGAGTAAGATTCTGCTTATAGTGTTGTTGCATGGTGCCCAGGTCAAGAACATATACAAGATGAGACAGAGGATCCATGTTTGGCCTCACTTATAAGCAGGCGTGATATAGACACGTCTCAGAAAACCCCCCGAAATACAGCATTTATTGGCGTTCTAGCATTTCATTGCTTTGTGCTCATCAGTCCAGGCTCCAGTTTGAGATCTGAGCGCTGTGTTTGGCACTGGCGCTTGTTGACATGCGGTTAGCGGCGCGCTGTTCGTACACCTTTTTCATGCCACTTGATTAGCTGCGCTTTGTAAGCTGCTCTGGATAAGAGCGCCCACTCGAGTCAACGCGCCGTGTAAGTCTCTCTGGATAAGAGCGTCTGCTGAATGACAATGACGTGACAGTGTGACGGCGGGTCTGCAGAATCAGCCTTCCCTTTGTCCAGGCGAAACGGTCGAACACCTGAGTAATGGATAAAGAGGTGTGTGACGGCCATACCCGCCGCTCAGCTGAGAGGTGTGGGGAGTGCGCACTGTGTGGAGGGGTGAGAGGATTTAGGCATCCCCGAGCACAGAAGGATAGAGGGGGGGGGGGCTCTGTCCTCCTGTTTTTACAGGCTGGGGTTCTCACACAGTGCTCAGGACTCTGGGAGCGTGTCCCTCCAAAGGTCAGATCTCAGCCGGCTTCCTGCCTCGGCCGGTGAGGCGCCTCGTGAATGACATCACGCCCTCCGGGGGCCTCGGCTCTGGAGCTCCACCAATGACGCTGTGCGTGCTGTCTCTGCCGACGCCATTTCCCAGAAGGACCCGCCCCCGCTCCAAACGCGCTACGACTGACACCCACGTCCCAGGTGGCTGGGGAGAAACCGGGCCCTGGAGAGAGGCGGAGAATCCTGCCACCCGCACCAGAGGAAAGACAGGAAGGCGGGCGGGTTCCGCTCAACCCGCCGCCGGCGCCAGCTGCGGGGAACACGCTACCAGGATCCGCGATGCGGGCGCGTTCATTCCATCGCCACGGAGACGGACCTCAAGCCCCGGCCTCTCAATAACTGCGCCGCGGAGCAACCCCTCGGGTTCTCGCTCATTACTGTCGCCCGCACTCCCGAGACCGCCGTCTCCGCTCGAGTTAGCCGGGGCTTCCTTGCCGCGCGTCCTGTACCGCCCCGGTATAACTCAGCCTAACAAGACAATCTTACACGCCTTAATAGCCGCCAATCCCGCGCCACCTCGCCGGTTACCACGGCCGCGCCGCCTCTTCCCCTCTTATTTTCCTATTCATCGCTCTCATTTGCATGCTGGAGCTTAATTTCTGAATAATTTATAACTATGCAAATACCTGTCTTGAGAAGAGAGAGATCCTGCGCTCGCGGAGAAGGCTCTCTCCTGGACACCGCCACTGAAAAAAACATGTCCTTCCCACAATGCACCTGTGATCACCCAACATTCTCACCTAGCCTCCGCGCCACAAAGAATATCAAATGGAAAATCAAATGGACACAGCTGTGCTGCAAATGTATTAAGCTGGCAGGTAAAGTCTCTCTCTCGTGGCAAGATGCAAATGCAATTCGTTCGCAAACTACAAACACGGCTGAAAACAGCATTTTCTTTCCGCTGATGTTTTTTATGAGTAGAAAAAAAGAGGACAAACAGAGCCATTGTGTATCACTTTGCCTCGCCCAGATATTTTTTTATGAGAAACTCCACATCTGATTTCGTGCAGGTCACAGCGACCACGTGAGAATCAAAATGAGCCGCCGAGCCAAGATTATCGGTGCGACATTGAGTGTCTAAAATCCAATACTGTAACCTTTGAGGGGAATTTTTAAAAGTGTCCTTCAGGGAACGTTCCTGAAAAAGGAGCCAGCACACGAATTGCCTCAGGGTCAGACATTTTGGGAAATCGGTGATGATCAGACGCGGGTTTCCTGTAGCGGTGCATCGGCGTAATGTCTGGGAGATGGCACGGCGTGCCCCTGGGTCTCTGTCACCTCTAAGGAACAATGCGGTGATGTCTAGCGGGGACTCCACACCATGCCCCAAAGGTGTGCTAACACTGTATCAATGTACACGACTCAAACATATGTGCTCCAAATACGCAGCCCCCAAATGAATGAATAATGCTCCTCATTCCTATACAAGAACTACACAGGCTAAGCTTTTTTGGGCAGATGGCTTCATTGCCCAAATATTAACAAATGTATCATCTGCAATCATTTCAATGATCTATTATACCATACAGCAAAAATATCATTATAACCAAGAAACATTAACTGTTCCCACTGGATGCGACTCCCCTGAGAGCTGTTATGCCCTCTAGTGGGAGAGCATCAGTACTGCGGTCGCAATTCACTCACTGAGCCAGTGAGGGACAATAACCTTACTAGGCCTCTTCCTCCCAGTCACAGCCAAAATTTGGCAGCCCTTGACAGGGGACGACAGCATACGGAGCAGCGTGTATGACTGTAACTACAACCATCACCAGACAGGGGGGCCAGATTCTCTTCTTCTTTTGTTTTTTTTTTTTTCTCTTCCTCAGCAAAGGAAACAACTCATTATTATCCTGATCCAAAACTCATTTGCATTCTGTGTGCGGGAACGCGGAAACCCAAATTTATTCAGAGTCATCAGTCAAGATTTTAATTAAGGCGTAGGAGCACAATGCCGCGGAAAAAAAAAGCACGGCGGCCGTCTGATTGCAAATAAAGCACGGGCGCACATCCCTCTTGAACCTTTTAATTCGGATCGCGCCGTATCCACGCTGACGAGGACAAATCTCCTTCTGATCCGGCTCGTTTATCGCTAATTTACCTGTTTGCCGAGATGATCTCTGAAGTGGCGGGCGTTTTTTTTTTTGTTGTTGTTTTTTTTCGCCCTGCTCTTTGTGCTGAATGGTTTTCTGCGCCACCTTTCCCTCACAGACACTGACTTGTTCAGGCACTTCCTCTCCGCTGCGGTACAGTACCTGTGTTACAGACACGTTTCCAAGATACTGCTGCTGTATTTGTCATATATAATGTTCTGCTTCCTTTACATGCCGCTCTTGTTACTTTAATCAGTTTATGGGAAACAGAGCTCGCTGTTCGTCAGCAAGGTGGAGGTAATTTACGGCCGGGGTGACCTTTCTCAGCACCGGAGAATGCCTTTGTCCAAGCTGTCACACACACAAGAATTCAGAGGGCGAAAAGAAAAGAAAAAACAGCGTGTTGGATTAGCGGTCTGCGTTCTACACCCGAACCAACATTTTGGGCTTTCCACGGTCGGGCCTTCCGCAGTCCGAAAGAATAACAGAGCTGCCTTTTTGAGGGGTTCTGGTGTTTGAAGCCCGGCCAGTATTGACTCAGCCCAAAGTAATTTTTCTTTTTTTTAAACAAGAGCCCTCGGGGAGATCTCGACTGCTCACTGGCCTACCGGAGGGGGTGGTGGGGGAATTCCTGCCTGGTTTGGACAAACGCCAAGGGACCCGCTGTCCACTTTGGCTGAAGAAAGAGAGGGGGGAGAAAAAAAAAGGCGTGTATCTGACACAGCGGACACTTATCAGCCCGTGTGAGACAAGGCCCCCGTACTTTTGTTTTGCTGTGGCCGGCCCTGTCTCCTTGGAAACTGACCATCTCCTTTGAAGTGTGACCCCCTTGGGGAGGCACGGACATACCATTCCAGGGGGTTTTTCGGTGGGTGGGGGGGGCATTTCCCCACAGGCTTCCTGGAGTGGGCAAACTGAGTGGGATGCCTGGAACAACAGGTAACGGCACAGGATATTGTTACGAAAGGAATGCGGCCAAGCCGTTGTTTTTCTGCTCTTTTATTCTCCCAAGGAGGGGAGAGCCTTTGGGTGGACGCCTAGGACAAACTACCATTTAGGCCAGATACAACACGCTTCCCAAAAAACCTGCCGTGGGAGAGGCCTGGGAAAGCAAGGAAGCGGGGCCGTGGGTATTTTGTTTTGATTCCCCCCAGTCCGCTGGGAAGGAGAAGCCCGACGCTTTTTCCGACAAACAGCTAAAAGCAGAAAATGGTAACAATGCACAGGGACAATTCCAGAACTCTCTGGGCAGGTTCTTTCTTCAGTGCCTCTGTAGTATTCGATGTTCTGAACACGAGCGCGGGGTCATGCATTTGGTCCACGTATATGATTAGCTTCCTGGTTGTATGTGTGGACAATGTGGAGAGGGCAACCCCGTAAATGGATTTACAAGAATTTACAGTGTTGTTAAACGATGAAGGAAATTTGTTTTCTTAAATCTATTTAAGTCCCCCCTTCCCACCCCATCACCATTTTTTAACATACATCAAGGTGTCCTCCTGAAAAGCGTCTTTTTTTTGTGCATTTCCTCTGCGTTCTTGGAAAGTGGCTCGTCTCTCTGAACGCACCCTCGTGTCCTTCAGTGAAAAGCACTTACAGGCCCGGCCCTTTAATGGCTGAAATAATCAGATGTCCTTCACTGCTGCCACGGCTGTGCGACTGAGGGAAGATTGAGTTACCAGCATCCAAATAACCTGCTGTCAATCACCCTCTCTCTGCCTCTCTCTCTCTCTCTCTCCCCCTCCCTCGCTCCCTCTCCTTTCTCCCTCTCCGCCTGGCCTCTCTCTCCCTTTCATACAAATGCGCTTTCAAATTTCATCAGAAGACTATTGTGTAAAAAAGCTAGATGGATTCTGACATATTTTGTCCCATTCCCTGATGTCTATGAGTCGTTTAACAAGCAAACCAATTCCCTCCTGCCACAGAGCAGAGAAGAATAAAAAGAGAGAGAGAGAGAAAGAGAGGGAGAGAGGGAGAAAGAGGGAGAGATTCTGCTTTAGTTCGCGCAAAAGCACTGCAAACCTTAACCTTGGGCCATGCAAGTTAGCGCTAAAATTTAAACTCCAGAAAAAGTTTTTCAGCAGCTTCACTCGCAATTAAGTCGAAAAAAATAATAAGGGGGAACGGCTTTGTTTCTTTTCGTCGGGTTATTGGGTGGTGATGAAAGGCCGTGTTTGAGGCGGAATGCGCGCCGCCGACGACGGGCGAACATTCTCCAACCGGGGACCCCCGTCCCCGCTTTCTGATCAAACGGGGCTCGGAGCCGAAGAGCGGTCGCCTTTCAGCCCGGGCGTCGCGTTCTCTTCGATTTTTTTTTAATTTTTAAATTCCAGCCCTGCGGCCTCATGCTGGTCGCCGCCTCTTGCTCTTAGCCCTGGCTTTTCTGCTCGACAGCACGGCATGCTGGGAAACGAGGAGGTGGCGGCAGCCGCTGTGCGCTCGCTCGCGTGGAGGCCGAGGCGGGGGGTCAGCGGGGCAAGGGGGCCCCCGCGGGGCGAGGGACGAGTGGCTCTTTGTTTTCCTCCCGGCGGGGGGCGTCGCTGCCTGCCCATTAGAGGGGAGGACTGCTCTGCTCCCAGGAGACGGCTTTTAAACCGCGCTCACTCACTTCCCCGATCGCCCTGCTTGCTCGCTCATTCTCTTTTTCAGTCACTCATTCACCCCATCCAGATGCTATATGACTGAGTCACTCACTCATTCACTCACTCATCCAGTCCCCGTCTCTCTCTCTCACCCACTAAACACCCGCCCCACTTGCACCACACACACACTCACTCACTCACTCCTCTGATCGCCCTACTCGCTCACTCGTTCACTTTATCAATCACTCATCCACCCCCTTTCAGCTGCCATATCGCTGACTCACTCATTCACTCACTCATTATGTTACCGTTATTATTGTCATTTGGCTGGCACTCTAATCCAGGCCGACTTCCACAGTGCATCTAGTACAGGAGCACAAAAGCTGAACAAACAGGACACGGCTAACCACCCATGAACAATCATTAGCACTGTAGTACTGAGGTCACAAATGTGTGTCTAGACCCATCCAGTCCCCCGTCTCCCTCACCCACTGAGTGACAGGGTCACTTGCATCACACACTCACTCACTCACCCTTCCACTGTCACTGTCACTCATTCATCCATTCACTTACTCACCTACACCTCAATAAGGACACTTGCTCACTCACTCACTCACTCACCCTTTCATCTCCTTACATTCTCTCAATCGCTCATTTACCCACACCTCCACCTATGAAGACACTCACTCTTTCACCTTCTCTCTCACTCTCTCCCTCACTCACTCTCTCTCACTGTTCCGAGACCAATGCGTATTAACAACGCTCACCCTTTAAGCCCTGCAGTTATTGCTTCTTTAACAGATGATCTCAGCTGCATTGTTTTTACGCATCCTCTTATGACCGACAGTGAAAATCGGGTTTATTATTTAAAAAAAATCCTTTTAGCAGACACTGTTTTTCAGCTCCAAATGAGACTCATTACCCTGTCTAACTAGACAAGGCAACGCCGGCTGGCCACATAATGCCGTAATCCCGCTGTTTGACTCCGGCGGATCGGCTTCTGCAGTCTTATTAAAGGGTTCATTACGGGAGAAAGTGATGGGGTGGAGAGCAGTGAAACAATCTCACCCCCCTCCCACCCCCACCCCCCCCCAATGACCCCCACCCCCTGTAAAAAAAAATAAAAAACCAAACAAACACAAAAAAACACCTGCTCAGTTAGAAGGTGTGGTCATCGCAGACGCTCTCTCCTGTACTAAACGAGGGCTATGTATAAACTCCATAATTAATGCTGTCCTCTGAGGCTCTTCTGTATGAGCCATGAGGGGGGAAGTGGGAGGAGGGGGTGGGGGGGTGGGGGTCTGAGCGGGACACTAGCCGTGGGCTACGTTTTATAATTAGAGAGAGGAGGGAAATGTGTTCTACCTGTCACTGGGTGGGAGATGGGATCTGTGGGACCTCCTTGCCTCCAAACCGGGAGCAGAAAGAAAACATGGCACTCTCACAATTAACCATTTCATACATGAGTGCCTCTAATGCCACCCCCCAAACCTCACCTCCCCCTCCCCTTCCCCGCACACACACACACCGAAAAAAAAAACCAACACGAAAAACACACACACACAAACCAGCGTCTTATACACCGCACCTCTGACCAAACCAGAATTGGAATTATCCACCCGGACAGCCCAATACACGGAAGAGCTACTGTCCTTTAAATCTAATTTGATCCGCTGCGAAAAAAGAGACCTTCACTACATGACTTGAGGATATTATTAACAAACTAATGGAGATACGCTGTTATGCATTTTAATGTTTTAAGAGGTGGCAGGTAGCGAGAGGTCTGGCGCACGCGCATGTGTGTGTGTGTGTGTTTGTGTGTGGGGGGGGGGTGTGCAAAGCCTGTCTGGAGGCAATGGTAAGTGGTACACAAAGGGACTGCCAGCTTGGAGGACAGTAAAGGGGATCTCAGTGATGCTACGGTGGAGGGAAATTCAGCAGAGAGCTCCGGAGTCTCCCTCCCAGGCTGGGGGATAAGGCCATCATGGTCTGCTGCGGAGCTTCATAAAGCATTATTATTTCACCAGACGAAGGCCACCGTGGCCGACTCTCTGCTGACATTTGCATGCCTGCTGAAAGGGTCCTTTTATACATAAAGCGAGCTGGTAAGACAATATAAAATACGAGGTGTGCTCTTGTTCTGACAGGCCATACTGTAATTTCAATATTTTCTCAGCAGCTGACCTTATCTAGGGTCAATTACTCTGCTTGCTTTTTTCAGCAGTTAGTTAAGTATGGTACTCAAGGGTACAACAGCACCGCCTCGTCCGGGACTAAAACCTGCAAGCTTGTGGTTTGGAGCCCCGGTCCTACTGTTCTTTCACGCCACTGTGCAAAGCACAGCGCTGAAATGTCTGTGAGCCCCTTAGCAAGAATCACAGCGACGGATAAGCCGCACAGTTAGCCGAAAGCACACCTTTAACCTTTGCCTTAGACCAGTGTGAAGTGCTTCACATCACTTCCATGTCCAGACTTTACTTAAACAAAAATAAACAGTTTGGATTTCCTTGACAACCTCTAGAATAGTTATGGCAGTTATGTTTTTTTTTATCAAAGTTCCAAAAAGTTCAATAAAAAGTAATCCGCGCACACTTCAGAAAACAAGTAACACATTTACGCGCGCTGCAGATGCTCCTGTTTCCTGTTTGTTTGCTTTTTCCTCTACAAACTGGGAACAAAGTTAAATCTGACAATGTAGTTCGCATTTCCCCAGTAAGGAAGGGGAAGGGGGGGGGGAGAAAAACACACAGGCACGCATACACACACAAGAACACAAGAGCTCTCAAAGACTTGTGGGAGTATTTGTCACATCTCCCTCCAGATAACGTGTTTGCATACACAAATCAGACCCTGGGAGAGAGTGTGAGACTGAGAGAGAGAAAGAGAGAAGGAGAGAGAGAGAGAGAGAGAGAGAGGAGAAAGAGAGAGAGAGATGAGCCCTCACGCACCGACACGCACAGAGCAGAAATCCTCTCAGGATGCAGGTGGCTGTCATGTTCTTTAATTCCGCCCTACCAGGGAAACGGGACGTCACTCCTCTCCAACGTCGCCATTTATCCCAACGTCTCTTTCATGTTGTTTGTCTACCTTTAAAGGGCAGACACAGAAATGTTTACAGCCCGCGCGCGCGTGTCTGCTCGTGCATTGTTATAAATAATCTTAAATATTCACGTCGCGTTCCCCTCGGTTGTTGCCTTGTTGTCGCTTTTTTTTTTTTTTGTATTATTACTATTTTATTTCATCTTTTAATTTAGAGCTCAACCTGTGTGATCACTTCAAAACGTCACGCTTTGAATGAACAGGGGAGATGAAATGAGAAATGGAGGAATGTTTGTTTGTGTTTTTTTTTATTCTATTTTTTCTTCTTTTCGATTTCAAAGAGCATCACTCAGCCACCGTAGGCCAATCCAACCCATTTCAGAAGCTGCGGTGTTCAAAGCCGGTGATGATTAAAAAGTAAAGATGCCATTGTGTATCGTATGATTTGTGATCTACTGGGATTTGGAGAGATGGGAATGCTCGGGGTGTGTTGGGGAGGGGGGGTTAAATTTAGAGTTAAGTTACCATATGTGGCTTTATACTGAGACAAACAAACCGGTTGTATTTGACTTTTCAATTTGGCCTGATGTATTGGTGCAGCGTACCTCTCAGCCTACCCCAGAAACATTTATGCTCTAGCGGTGGGCCAATTAGAGCCCATGCTCTCTTTGTGTGAAAAGAAAGGGACCAATCAAATTGGTCTCCACAGGGCACTGAAGGCCAATCCAACCCATTTCAGGAGATGAGGTGTTCAAAGCCACTGATGATTAAAAAATAAAGATGCCATTGTGTATCATATGATTTGCAATCTAGTGGGATTTGGAGGGATGGGAACATTGTGGGTGTGTTGGGGGGGGTGTAATCTTGAGTTAGGTTACCATATGTGGCTTTACACTAAGAAAAACAAACCAGCAGTATTTGACTTTTCAGTTTGGCCTTGTGTATTGGTGCAGTGTACCTCTTGGCCTGCCTTAGAAACATTTATGGTCTAGCGTTGGGCCAACTAGGGTCCCTCCTCTCTTTGAGTGAGAAGAAATGGACAAATCAAATTGGCACGTGCACTGAATGAGTCTGTTGTGCAGAAAAACCGGTTCTTTACATGTAGAGGAAACCTAGTGCCACACACCCTTGTCATAGTCTGCATGCAGTTATATCAGTTGTGCCGGAGATTGTATCACAGATGTTTATTGTGTCTGTCTTATCTGGGGCGCAACAGTAAAGCTGAATGATCTTAAAGGAATGATCTTCAATTCATAAATATTTCAGCGAATTAAAAAAAAAACACAACTAAATAAAAAAAATACAAAAAGGAATGTTTCAAATGAAATAGAACGTAGGGAAGAGGCCCTTTCACAAAAAGCCCTCACAGGAAATAATCTGTAGCAACGAGTCTCCCAGCATGCAACATCGCGACCATATACGCATATTCGTTAAATGTCAAATCGATACATCACAGCAATGGACACACACACGCCAAAAAAAAAGAAAAAAAATTAAAAATAGAATATATCAGCGTGAGGAAGTAGAACATGGTATTAAATTGATCTTATCACTCCCTCACTCTCATTAAAGCATACGGTTTATATCATCTTTAAAGAGATCCTCTTTACCAAGCACCCCAATTAAGTCTAGGTGTCTGAAGGTGCCTGAGGAGACGTCATTCTAATTCAAACTGTTCTTCAGTCCATTAAACCATCCCTTTCTGTTTCGAGCACTTTCCACAGGAAAAAAAAAAGAGAGAGAGAAACATCAGGGTGTCAAACCTTCTCCCAACTACCCCCACCCCCCACACCTCGTGATGCGAAGCCGGCCCAAATCAAACTCATTGTCTCTGCTATCAAAGTTCAGTCCTGGTAGAAAATCTAGGTGCTGGACTCCTAGTCCAGTCAGGGAGAGGAGTTGATTGGTGGTACGCATTATAGGTATTCCATAACTCATCTCTACATTTTCGGTTTAGAAATAAGCTTATCGCTCAGGGGTAGGCCGGCAGCATTTGGTCAGGGACCAGATCTCTTCACAAGTTCAGGGTCCATTCCCCGTAACCACGACTCCAAACGCCGCCCCCGACCCGTCGAGCCGAGACTCCGCAGCCCCACTGAATATTAATAAACGCAGCATTTTTTTGTGTTCTGGATGATGGAAGGAGCAGCAGACCGAGTTGCACTTTACATGTTCAAGGCCTTTTGCTTCCATACATTTTTTACCGTATGGAAGGTATAACTTTCCACCTGCCCATCAAACAGGCGCGCCGCGGGTTTCGGCGCTCGCCTCCGGAGACCCGGCAAGGCTACGGCGCGGTCGCACAAAGGCGGCGATCGACTTGGAGAGCATCAATTATTTTGTACCGCAGGCGCGAGCGCGGAGTTTGAGAGGCTTCAAGAGAGATCAACAGTGATTTTTATGAGGGACCGAACTATCACAGTGGCTCCAAGAGTCCATGCAAGCCGCTGAAGGGGCTAGCCGTTGCGTCTATGATCAGCCACTGGAAATGACACATGGAGGAAAATCTGTTTTATTAGGAAGAATCGATCCTGGGAGAATTTCTCAAGTCTGCGGAATAAGCCCAATATGGTGCTCTTTTGGGAAAACATCTAGTTTTCAAAATGGAAATGTAAAGCATACAAACATTACTAATGTAGTTTGCTCAACAGAATGTGTGCAACTTGGTTTTAAGTTGTTGTAGGGTCGAAAAAAAGTATTTTCAGATCAAAGTTAGTAATTCTCTGGAACATTTTGAAATCATACATGGAGATAGGCAAGAAGAAAACAGAACCAAACTGATTTTCCATGTGAGGTAGACCTTTCTCAACACATCATAGGGCAGTGCTGACCCCAGACAGTATGTAATGATACTGAGGGCTGTTCCCTGTAGTAGAATCAGCTTTCTAAGGGCACGTGGTTGTAATGTAATGTAATGTAACAGTTTTTCAAACATAACACTTTCCCTTGTCTTGATCTTCAAATTGCAGTGCATGTCTATTGATGTTTTGGGAGGCTAGACCTTAAATCAATTTTAATATCTAACTATATGAGGTAAGTGGTACTGATGAGGAGGTGGAGGGTATAACTTTTGGAGAGATGTAAGAACTCTAAGAGCCCTTAAAATTCCATTGGATTGAATTATTTACTCCGCTCAAAAAAAAGTGCTCAAATCACCTCAATTTGCTCAGGTGCTCAAAGGCATTACCTTTCCGAATCAACGGTGGGACTGCAGCCGCTGAGCTTGTTTGAATACGCACATACTCCATCCGAGGTCAATACAGTAAGCGAATTCCAAACGGGCTCCCAGCAGAGTGAAAGAGACGCAACGTTTCAATGTTTAATTCCTGACATGGTTAGTTCCATGCAACCCTGATAAGGGCAAGCATGGGAAAGAACGGTACTTCCAGTGCTGTTTCACTGGTAGGCCCCTTCAGCTAAAATGGCAGTTAAAGGCCTGATGACACCTTAAAAATGGCTCAGTGAGCCAGATCCTGAAAAGACCTGGCGTTAGCTTCAGAAATACAACTAAACCTCACCCATTCGACTGCAGTATTTATTGTGGATAGCTCTTTATTTACACATGATGGCACTTACAACTATGTCTCTCCCCCTTGAACAAAATGGACTTGAACTCACTATGATGGCAACACTATGATTGTGGCTTACTGTCAAAACACACCAGCATCTGTGAGGATGAATAGAGCACACTCTCCAGCACAAGCACACATTATTTTCATTCTAATTATATGATCTCATTGTACTTATTCTTTTTGCAAAAACTTTACCTACAATGCCCAAGCCAGGGATGAGACACACCACGCAGCCCTAGTCAAACAAGTTGACAAGATTAAGTACCAGTGCTGTTCTTCTATGTATCTGTATAACCAGACGGAAGAACACCAGTGACATCACAAAGGGAGGAACCTTGGGGACATTACTATGTCACTGTGGAATGCAGCTGATGTCACTGGGTGCCAACAGCCCATGGTGGCCATCTTTGTGGAACAGAGGTTTTCGGAACTGAGCCCAGGTTTTGCCTGCTTTCATAAGTCTCTGTACTCTACCCCAGCAACTGTTTCAAAGTTCAGCAGAGTCTCCAGGTGCCCCCTTCGACTTACAGACTCAGGCTCATAGACACATACACGCGCGCACATTCACACACACACAAAGGGACTCAGAGCAACATTGTACAAACTTTCATTATCAGCCCGCCCGGCCTTTTCCGCGAGCCAGAAAAATGAATCCGATCTCTCATTCTGTCGTTATCAATTTTTCAGCGTCGGCGGTGCCGATTTGTTCCTCCCCAGCGCCGAAAAAAGGGAAGGCGGTGAGCTAAAAAGCAGGGGAAGCGGAGGGGATGCCGACGGTGGCAGGGGTTGGGAAGAATTCGATTCTTCAAATTCGCTCTGCCTTCTCCCGTCAAACCCGGGGAGTGGGGAGGTCGGGGCGGGGGGGGCCAAGGCGGAGAGAGACAGGCCAGCGCACGACAGGCAGCCAAGGCTGCTGAAACATTTACCTCCCGTCCCCGCCTGACAGCTCCCCGCGAAAAACGCTGGCGGGTCGGCCCCCATGGCTCCCGTTCCTGAAGCGCGTGCGTGCGGGGGGCCTCAAACCACCCCTCCCCCCCGGAAATGTGAAAATGGGGGGGGTTTGAATCGCACTTCAGTGCCAGTCTGCGGGAACTGCCCCTCCAACCCCCCGCTGCTTCCCACTGCTGGGAGCCCAGTAGGAGGAGGAGCCCTGGGAGCTATTCAACTGGGCCGGGCGGCTGTGGTGGGGCGGGCTGTGATGGGGGGGTGGGGAGGTTAGCCGAGGGGGTCCTTGGAGGGCTGATTAGAGCCAGGCCCGCGCGCTGTCCACCTTGCGACGCGGGGCCGGAATTAGCCGGATCCTCGCGCCGGCCCGGGGCTTGGGCGGCGGGGAGGCTGCGCCTGTCACAGAGTTTGTCAGGGGTCCTCTCCGAATTCCGAATCCCGGCGTCAAATTAATAAAATATCAGCCCCCTCGGGTCGCCTCCAGCGCTCGGCCTAGCAACTCCAGGCACCAGCTCCAGGTTGATCTTTCACCTCTAAGACTGCAACAGCGCAGGAGAAGAAAAATATATCTTTTATATATATGTATATGAAAGAAACACAAAAAGAAAGAAATGAAGACAGGAGATGGTGGTTGCAGGTGTACTCGGCTTCCCTGGGTTCCTCCTGGGCAGCCGGTGGCCGCTGCTCCCCTCCCAAAGCGGACGGGCGTGCCTCTCAGGGCTCTGACCGCGTCGGCCTGCGTCACAGACGGGGCAAAGGGGGTGGTGTGAAGAACACGACGGTTTTGTGCAACGCGAGGCGGGCGCCGATCGGAGCGGACCCTGCCAGCGAATCCTGGACAGGAAGCCTCGCCGAGCCTCCGCTGTCCGCAAGCTAGGACCCCCCACCCCCGATCCCCCCACCTCCCGCATGATAAAAAATAAAAGCACCGCCTCGTTATCAGCTCCAGCCCCTGATTGTAACTTGAGAGGGCTGGAGCGCCAGGGCCCCAGAGTTGCAGTCAACGGCAGAAATCAAAACTGACAGATAATACAGCGGCCTAGATGTGTGCAACCGTGGGAGACGGCCGGAGAACAATGCACAGGTTGAATATAATGATTGTTTTTTCCCTCCATGGCTCAAGCCTGTGCTTCTTTCATAACCCCTAGCAGAAAAGGTCATATATCTTTCATGCTCGGTCTTGTCTGAGTGTCTTCAAAAAAATAAAAAAAGTGTAAAATAAATATAAGCAGGGATAAAACAGAGCCTCGGAAGATTGGGGGGGGGGGGGAGATCTGTTCACCCAAAAATGTCCATCACTCTCGTCGAACTGAGACAGATTCCGAAAATTCGGTGTTTAATAACCCACATTTCATGGGCCCTCACAGAAAAAAAAACAAAACAAAACAAAAAGAACAACCAAAAAAACAAAACAAAACAAAAACATGCGCCCAAGACATATTTCATTCCACTACATAAAATACAAAACAATAACACGAGTGAATTTGCAAGAGAGAAAAATATGAAGTGAGCTTCAAAGCCCCCCCTTTACGGGCCGGTCACATGCTAATGGAGAGAGCTTGCCATTTACCGTTTCCACAATGACCTTCCATGTCTGCATTTTGATTTTCTTCGCTGGGCATTGACTAACAAACAGCCGGCGATGGTATCGGCGGCCCTAACCTTGCTTCTGGCGCCTAATAGCTCAACATCTACTGTCTGAATTATGATTTGAAGAACACATAATTAGAAAAAAAGAGAGAGAGAGAGACCGCTGCCTGTTCTCCTGTTAGATGCAAATGACTAACGCTGCTAACGCAGAGCCACTGCTTTGGGTGCCGTGTCTTTGCAGTGCTGCTCTCTCGGTTTTCGAGGTTTTTTTTTGCGCTTATGGATAATTATAATGCAGAGTGCACTGGTGAAGTCGCCTGGTCAGCCGGTATCATTAGATAGGTATATTGTGCCGGACTCGGAAGACACAGACACAGGACGGCACGGAGATACAGGTGCGGTATTAATGATTAATGCTGGGAACCGGGTTAACAAACCAACAAAACGTTCGCTCGGCGTTTGCTGTGATGTTGTAACGATGCGAAGATGTTGTGGGGTTTTTTGCGCGCTTCGGCCAGGCACCGTGGTCTTTTACTCCAAGAACGGAGCACCATTAGATTTGCGAGAGTTTAATAAACATTTTCGGCACCTGAGACACTCTCCGTGACTACGTGAACTGTGTGCCTGCCCCTTCCCTCCAAATTTAGCACGCACACCATACGAATGTAAAATAAAATGAAAATGAAGACAACAAAAAATTCAAACCTGCCAAACCTTTGTTGTGTTACTGTTCCCTCACAAAAAAAACCCAGAAGGTATCTGGTTCACGTCTGTTGGTTTCAAATCCACACCAAACACTCAAATTCACCTAAAAGATTTTGGGCAACCGCGCCGGCGCCAGATCACCTGACAGGAAGCCCACCTGAGCGTACCCTCTGTCCCGGACAGTGCTGGAACGGACCTGACCGTGTCCATGGTAACGGGCGCTTGCATACGCACCTGTAACTCTGTCTGGAAGAAGAACTTCTGGGGGCAGTGGGAGCAGTCGTAGATTTTGTCCTCCTGGCCGTGAGATGAGAAGATATGCTGCTGCAGCTTGCTGGCCTGAACGAAAACTGAGGACGAGAGACACAAAAAAATAAATAAATAAATAAATAAGAAACTTCTGTTTATTTTTAATGGATATCCCTCTGTACCATATAAAAAGGTCAGCAACCAGATAGCTGATTTCCTGGCTGGTGAGAGTCAATACAGCTTGTGTATTAGAGTTGGACTTTTGTCACTGCTGTGCTGTTTGGCGTATTGTTTTGGACTGTTACTCTTGCCCCTTTACGCTGTGAATTACCTTGGATATCATTTTTGTTCTCATTTTTGCTACCTTCAAGGTATCATTTTTTTGCTTTAGTTTTGTTGTCATTATGCCATTATTAATAAAGCTCTCGGCCCCAGCGGGTAATGCTACCAATAAGTCAGTGGTAAACGCTGGCGCAGACACCGTGCAAACAAATATGTGTGTACACCGTGCCAAATCGAGGAGCATTCCTCAAAATGCCATCTGTGGGACGAGGAAAAAACCTTCTAAATGTTCTTGATTAAGTGCTGTTTATCATTTCTTTTTTTTCAACTTTTGAATATTGCATGAGGCTGAAATAAACGGATATAAAAATATGTGGAGCAACTGGCTTCTAATGGAAGCTCGGAAGTCAGGACGACTTAGGTGTGTGTGTGTGTGTGTGTGTGTGTGTGTGTGTGTGTGTGTGTGTGTGTGTGTGTGCGCACATATGCACATGCACGCACACGTGCACAGCTCTGAGGGATGTCCCTGTAATCACTGTAAACCTCACATATGTCCCTGTAGTCACCAAGAAACACCATTCACCAAATTCCATCGACTCCTGACATTTCCACATTATTTCATTGCATTACTTTACCCTTAGCAAAATTATTCATTGGTGGCAAATCAGAAATTATCCATACAACACATGGTGAAACTAACTACACTCAGTGTGTCGATTTAAAGGAAGGTCCATTGTTCTGTACCTGTTACACACTAATTTAATTTCTATACCAAACTAAATACCATTTATGCTGTGAGTTTATATCATCATATTTAATTCTCGCCATGGTCAAACTTTCATAAAGTATTGTTATGGGAATAAAATATGTTCTGTCTGTTGACAAAACTTCAGGGGAAAAAAAGAAATGTAAGAACAACAACAAAAAATGTCACCCCCTTCAAGTGAAAAAAGCAAACAAAAACAAAACAGCCATCATTAGCCAACATCATTAATTATAATATTTACAGTATAAATATTCATGTGGACATGCTACTTGTTTCAGAGGACCCGAGGTGCAGCGATGGCATTGCAAACCGCTATAGCTGGCGGTTAAAAATATATATCTATCCGATTTAATTAAGCAATAGTCCATACTGGTAAACTGCTAAAGTTTTGCGTGTATTCTCCGAGGAGCACTTCAAACATGGTGTTTGTTATCCCCGACCCACAAAAACCCCCCATGCTTTAAGGACTGCTATTTAAAACAGCAAATCTCCCAGGTCCTGCTACGTTGGTGAAAGTTAGTATTTACGGCTTCATTTGAATTTCTTATCAGCGGAGAAGCTTCTCCCCATGGCTGCACGGGGGACACCACCGCATCGGATAAAAGGAACTAGAGGTACAGTCTCTTTGGGTGCCTTCAGATCAGCGCGGATTATGCGCTCGATGCGGGCGCCTTCAATAATATAAACATGCTCCAATTTTAATGACTACAAAACAAGGCCCTCAGACTCTGTAAAAGTTTACCTGGGAGACGCGTTTATTAATAATTAAACCCCATATGCCAGAGGCAGAGTTGGGGTTGGCAGCCTCGCCTTCAGACGGACAGCCCGTACTCTGTGACCTGAGAAAGAAAAAGTTTATGTCTATAATATTAATCCGAGTGGCACACACTAGCGGGCCTGGCCGTGTCCTCGGCCGCGCACGTCTATCGCATCCAGCCAATGAGAATAATCTACTGGTTGCACACCGGTACCTTTAAGGATTATCCTGCTAAAAGCACTTTTTACATTATCATGCACACTGAAGTGTCAATGCAGCAAACTCATTTCTCCCCCTGGTCTCCAGTCACTGAGAACAGGTAAGGCTAACAGAATTTCCATTTCATAGGAAAAAAAAATACAGAAAATTTTTCATTTAAGAACTGTTGTTGATGTAAACTTATTTTCCAGTAAAACTATGTGTGAAAGGTAGGAATACAAACACAAACAGAAAAATGGACAAGGGAAAAACGTTCCACATACTGTTTGTCTTGATTCTGAGAGCAGTCTGATTTTGAGAGCATCTCTGCAGTGAACTCTGTGCTCTCACACAAAGTTTAAACTTGTAGTCTCACTATCAAGTCGATGACCTCAGGATCCAAGCATTTTGGACTGAATATTTATTATATGTATTGATTTTTTTTTAAATGACATTGCACAACGTGATGTCCTCACTTGGGGAAAGAATCCATGTTTCGGCGATGTTCCCCGGGATATAAGTCACAGTCTCATCCCTGAAGCTGAAACAAGTCGATGAACCACTTAAAACTATAAAACAAGCGCGAGGAAAAAAAAAGAACCTCAGGAGAGGCGTGTATCCCCAGTGCGGCCCCAAACGTGAGAGAGACTGTGCCAGTCGAGCTTATGCACTAAACACACCGATTACACGCCACCCGTCCCTCGACATATGGAACCCAAAGACCAGACATATTCTACCTCACGTGCACGAAGCAAGCTCACTCGCCGAATGTTGGATCAGGTTGCATTCTCCGTCACGGTGGCCTGTTTGCCACCTCAGCAAGTTTTAAACTGTTGAAGCCTTTCCTCCATTGTTATGAAGCTGACTGATGCCTCAGGAAAGTAAAAGCTTTCAAATGCACCAGAACCTGGGCTACTGCAAAATAATCAATTTGGACAGATCAGGCTGTGGATGAAGACAATTTCCTTGAAAATACTCCAATATTCAACTCCATATAAAACAACTTATGAAGGGTGTGCTTGGTTTTACATATATATGTGTATTTGTGTGTGTGTGTATGTGTGCGTGTGTATGTGTATATATGTATATACATAAATATGAGATAGATAAATTGATTTTTTTATGCTATAACAATCAATTGAATAACATCATCATTTATTCCTTTTTTGTTAATATTATTACATATTTACATGATGACTGAAACACCATGATGACCCAGGAAACCATGTCTGACCTCTGAGGGCCAAAGTCCAGCGCTCTGCCCAGCACATTAACTTCACACATGGACCTATAAAACACACACTGCATAGGAAACGCAGACTCATCTCTCAATAAAACTCACTGAGGGGGGGCGAATGTGGAAAGCACCTTCACCCCAGGCTTGTAAACCACGCTGAATTATATCAAACCTTATTCTATTAAAACCATATTCCAGTAAAGTATATTATATTCTAATCTATTCCGTTCTGGGCAGAATCTCAAGAACGCGTACACTGGCCCTGCAGACATACCAGATTACTCGCCGCAGACACAAAGCGATTAGCGCGTCGCGATTAGCGAGCGCGCGTCGGTCTGACGGATGCAGCGGCCGTTTCTACGCCCGGTGCACCAGCCCAGCGGACGCCGGCATTGATCGCCGGACCCTTCCTCAGGACTCTTATCGCCATGGGGATTACCGAAACGCCGGACCGGCATGTGGCGGCCGGTACAATAACGGCGATTTACAGATTGCCTTTATCTCCCCTGTCTGGAAAAAAAAAAAAAAAAACAGCTCTGATTTTAAACGTCCATTATAGCTACTGGCTGTCACGTTTCTTGGAAAAGAACCAACTGAAGAATTTGAGCGCACTTTTAAACCGAGTTACTAAGGAGGGCTGATTACAGTTTTCATCACACATATCAAGCTTATGTGTATATTTGTCCATTAATATTATTAATAACAACTACAACAGGAACAACTATACTACATTACATCACATTGTTGTTTAGCAGATTCTCTTATACAGAGCAACTAAGTTTTACCCATTTACACAGCTGGATATTTTACTGAGGCAACTGTGGGTTAAGCACCTTGCCCAAGGGTACACCAGCAGTACCCCTGCAGGGAATCAAACCAGCAACCCTTTGGTTACAAGCCCTGCTCCTTACCACTACACCACATTGATGCTATCACTGCTAGCACTGCTGCTGCTGATGCTGCTGCCACTACTATTACTACTACTGTTACTGCTGCTACTACTACTACTACTACTGCTAGTAATAATGATGATAATATTTGAGCAGAGTGGCAGGCTTGTACGGACAGCCGACGGGCGGCGCACCGGCGGCGATGGCGGCGGGGGTTGCGGAGGGGCTGAGGCCGGCTGGCAGTGGCCAGAACGCGCCGATATCACGCTTCTGATTAGCTCTCCGGGGCCGCATCGCTTTGGTCAGTGCGAGTTTCCTTCAGGCGGCGCAAAAGCTACATTAAGCTGTTCGTTTTTTAAAAACAAATAAATAAATAAATAAAAATAAAGTGCGCTCTTCGATTTGCTTAGAGATAAAGAAATCTGTAGCGTAATCAAAGGGAATTGGTGCCAACTTCTTACAGTAAGCGTTATCAGCACAATATAAAAGGGATGATTAATTAGCTCGGGCAGCACAGTTAAACGTGGACGTTTGACTGCTTATGACTGCGCTGAATATGATTTAAAAGGTGAATGCTGCACAGGTATTTTGACAGCCGCTGCAAGGCCGTTATAGGTAACGTTTGTGCGCTGTGGCACGCAGCTCCTGCTGCGTTCCGTGGCCCCGCTCACGCAGACGCGTGATTTTTTTTCCGTCCCTGACAGAGCGCGCTCTCCCCGGTTTCATTCCCGTTTCTGATCACACTCTTCTGACGATCCTCCCCGCTCGCTGGCGCTCTGGCTGTCTGCCTCCGCAGAGGCCCGGGCGGTCCTTGCTGCAGGCTCCCCCACTTCTGACAGCACTCGCATCCTCACCGGGATTCCAAAAAAAAAGTCACCCTGCCAAGTTACGGAGGGGCGCTCGCGCCGCCCGCCCCTCTCTCTGCTCTGTCCTCTCGCGGCACGGGTTTTTGCCTCGCCTCCTCCCCTCTCCTCTCTCCTCCTCTGCTCTCCCTTCCCCTCTCCTCCCGTGCCCTCTCCCCAGCTCCCATCCTTCCTCCTCCCTGTCGTCTCTCCTCTCCTTCCGATTGGCCGGCGCATCCGCTGGTGCAGTCGGGTCCGGTCGCTGGGACTCTGGGTGGGCTATGGATTCAGTCAGCAGCCAGCATTCTAAATCAGTGCAGCAGAGGAAAGGGACCTGGGATGGCCCAAGAGAGGGACAAAGAACCTCGAGGCTGGTCAGCCAATGGTTTGCACACGTGGCCTATCTCATGGGCAACGCCAGGACTGTCTGAATAAAACTCTGTACTGCCCAACTAAGCTCATACACACGGATCTCAGATTTTACCAAAACAGAAAAAAAACCTTATGGCTGGATGTAGTCCACGCTCTTATTTTGAAAGATTTATGGACGCTTCCTCGGAAAACTCGAGCATTCAAACCTCTTCAAATAAATAAACAATGACACTAATCTCGTTTGAACTACGCGATCGCGAAAGAAAAGAGAAAAGAGCTTCAGGAGCTGAAAGAACGCTCCCAAAATAAGTTTTAATTATACATGCGGAAAGACGCCGTGACGTAGCGCCCCGTTTGGATCGAAACGTCGGTCTGGGTTGGCCATGTATAATTAAACACATTTTGCGAGCGTCGTTTCAGAGAGAAGGCCTTCCCTTTTCATCTTACGCGACGCTGCGCTCCGGGCTGAGCACCTGATGAAATACTTGCGTGTGCACGCGCGTCTCCGCCAATGAGCCAGGCTGTTGTGAAAGGCGCCGCGGCATGCTGCTGCTAATTTAGCGCTTGCTATGATGACTCTAACCATCCGCCGCTGATGAGGCATCGGTAACGTGTGCTGGCACATATCCAGCCCGCAGATGCATCTAGCCGTTTCCAAATAAAGAAAAGAAAAAAAAAAGAGAGCCGTGGCTTTAATCAATCTCTCAGAGTTTGTTTTTTTTTCGGTCGGGGGCGTGCGGGTGGGGGAGGACGGCGTGGGGTGTCGCGGACGTCCCCGGCCAGCACGCGGGGGCGGCAGTGTGCTCCCCGGCCGTGAAAGCCAATCAGCCTCGTCCCGCCGAGTGTCTTCCTCCCCCCCCCCCCAGCTCTCATTTCCATCCGCCCCTGGGGTGGGGGGAGAGGGAGGGGAGGAGGTGGGGGGTGCTGGGGTGTGCCCTCTCCGCTCTTCTCTCCTGTCCTGGAGGTGCGCCCTCTCTCTCGCCTGCCGAATCAATGGTGGCGCTGGGGATGCGCCCGTCAAACCAGCCGGTGGAAAATTAACACCCAGATGAAAGAGCTCTACATGCTCTGTATATTAAGAGCCCGGCCGGCTGGGAGGTGGTCAGCAGGAAGACACAAACGTCAATAAACCTCAAAAGAGGACCAGCAGTCTGACACGGGGGGTGGCTGAGGAGATAGACACAGGGAGGCAGGGAGAGGCTACCCAGATTTATAGTTTATGAACTGATGCAGGTGTCTGCCGATGCAGGGAGGATAAATACGGGGGTGTGAGGTCACCCGTGTCCCGGCTAGAGCCTGGGGGAGGGGGGTCATGTGGCAGTTTTCTGCCAGACCTGGCCCACGTCACGACAGCACAGGTGAGACAAAAGCAAACCCATCTTCCTGCCCACTGCTCTCCCTGTCCCGTGAAAGAAGTGAGCAGAGCACACGCCTGGGGGAGGGGGTGACAGCCAGTCCGGCAGTTCTGTGCAGTTTAGTGCCAGTCCTTCAGGCCCACGTCACTCTCAGCCCAGTTCAGCACAGGTGAGACAAAAGTTCAAACCCATCTTCCTGCCCAGTTCACGTTCCTACCTGTCCCAGTTCACTCAAGAAGCCTGGGAACAAACATTTAACAGCATTTTGTCACTGAGCTCCTCACCGGGTGACAGCCAATCCTGCCTCCAGTTCTGGCGGGCAGTTTAGTCCAGTCCGGTTCAGGCCACGTCACTCTCAGCCCAGTTCAGTGCAGTTCACTCCAGTCCAGTTCAGTGCAGTTCAGTCCACTTCACTCTAGCTCAGTCCAGTTCACTCTAGTTCAGTCCAGTACAGTCCAGTTCAGGCCCACTGCGTGTCACGCCAACCTGCCTCCCTGGGTCCCAGGAGCACTGCTCTCATTGGCTGCTTCCTCTCTCTGCCCTTCCTCCCCGCCCCGCCGCCGTTTCCCGGGAGACGGCTAATGCTTCCCTCACCGTGCTCTCCACCCGGCATGCCGCTCTGAATCCCCCCTTGGCAACGAGGAAGCATCTGTAAGAGGCTGGTAATAAGCATGCCGTGATGGAATCCCAGCATTGGGTGCCTGAATCGTCCATCTGGGTCCATTATTTCAGAGGCTGATTATATTCACCCGGCAGAAATTAGCCTGTATTGATGCTGTAGCTGGTAAATCATACACTAATTGAAAATGGATCTCTTGTTAAAGGCGTGTGTAAGACATTGCTCAGCGTGGCTGTTCTGCCTGTGTTCTGTTGTTAGAACAGAGTGAAGGATAAAGTGTGACACCGCTGCTTTGAAGCTGGATTGCAGAAAAAAAAAAATTGTGACATCACACTTTTGGAGTATGACATCATACATTCTGAGATCGGGAAGTAAAGGGTTGTACGGCAAGTGTGCAAGACCAAAAAGACCGTGCTAAAAGTGCAAAGCACTTGGGATCTTAAATTACTGTGTGAATTAAGCCTCCAATATTAAGTCTGAGTAGCAGCCCCTTTTCAAAGTTATTACCATTTTTAGCAAAATCATCCCTTTGGAGTAAATACATTAATCACACATCTTATTGCAATAATTTCTCTTTTCGGAACTTAACCTATCCTTCAGAAGAGGTTAATTCAATATCCTGAATTAATGTTATATTTATCAAGATTGCATTCCATATGTTTTCTGGAGGGGACTTTAGGGTACTTTTCCTCATCCCTCTTAATGTTTTTTTTTCTACTTGCCACTCACAAATGGTTTTATTGTAATATTAACAGGAAGCCTGTTTATTATCACCTTCTGAGTAGACAACTACAGATTTTTTCCTTTGGGTCTGCTGTTTTATGATGACTGATTCAACTAATAATACCCCACTTACCCACAATGACATTGTGAACAGCCAATCAAAATCAGTGAGACGGTGCTAGAAAGAAACGTCCCTGGGATATCATCAGCTAAACTAACACCTTGTCATAATGATGCCAAAAATGTCTGCACATCCACTCAGCTCAAAGCAATAAAGCATGCATACCTTTTTAGTATACTAACTTTAACCAATGCTCACTTCTGATTTTAATGCATCGCTGGTAGTGTAGGTGTTGGGTCCTGACAGTTGATGCAGAAAAACACTGTAAAAAGTTGAGTGAAAATGGGTGTGGTTCATAGAGCTTCAAATTCGACAAATAGCTTTGTTAAAATCAATTTTAACATTATGGTTGATCAATTTTGTCTGTTGCACATCGCTGTATTCACAAGTGATAATACTTTGCTATTCATCAATCAATGCTAATGTCATCACAGACAGTGTGTGACACTAGCACATGACACGCAGATGTTCTACAAAAGTACAAGGAAAAGAGAACAAGATGGTCACATCCTGTATGTCAGGTGCCCTTTTGACTTTCAGAAGAAAAGCCATCATTGTGGACATTTCAGACATTTCTTTGCAGAGTTTCACATCCTTTGCACAGCCACTTTTCTAGCCACCAGTAGAGACCCAGATGCCCTGATGTAGACAACTTTTCTTGCCATCTACATTTGGTCATCTGGGCTTCTACAGGCTCAAACCCCTGAACGCAGGCTTTTGTCTTAATGCATAAAGAAAGCAGGGAGAGAGGCACAAACACGGTCAAACTCCAACAAAACATTTTCCGATGCTGATCTCAAATGTTTAGAGTGTGAACCTTAAACCCCCCAGTCTGAAAGGAGTGTTGGAAGGTGCTGACAACCTTACAGATTTTATTACGCTGGTAATTAACCCTGCTGGCCCGTGGAACGGGAGCTGTATTCTCACAGGGTACTTTCATGCATTCTGTTGTGGCTGTCGGTCGAGGAAAACATTACTGGCGCCGACATCAACAGTTTGCACATCTTTTTTTTCTGCTGATTGCATTCATTTATTTCTGATTTGGAGGGGTAATTTGTCAAAAATCCATATGCAGCATTATTTTAATAACCTCACTGGCAATGCTACATTTGTCTTCAAGCATCAATACTGTAAACCTCCCTGTAAACTTATAGTCTTACAATTGTTTGGTCAAATTTTCAGAGGCCTGGGTTGATTCTCATTAGGCAATGTGTTATCCAGCAACAACAATAATAATAATAATAATAATATGATCATCATCATCATCATTCCCAGATTAATCTGATGCCACAAAACTACATAGTCACTTCCCCATTTTTAAGATGGCTTGGCAAATCCAGGGTTTAGCCCTGAAGTGGAAGTGAATCAAGATTGTGTTCTGTCTCAGAGTAAAACAAAGTTATGGGGTGATTTTATGAGAAAACAAAACTGATGGGCAGAGTTTAGCTGGCTGTTCATGCCATGTATAATTCAAACTTGTAAAGGCCATGTACTTGCTGCATGTTTTGTTTGTCCACCTAAGACCTTTCCCTGGGGTTTACTTTCAAAAACATTTGCTTTTTTTTTCTCAAAATAGTAAAAAGCGAACAACCTTAGGTTCTCTTCGAGGAGGAGGTGTAGGGCAGCAGCCATAACGTTTTGCAGACTTGTAACCTCTACCGTGGAAAACTCCAGAACACAAGCACTTACCATCACATTGTGTTTTCAGGGGATTCATGTTTGTTTTACTTATCCAGAGCAACTCACACAGGTTACAATTTTTTATGTATTAGATATTTAGTGCTAGATAGATATTTAGCTAGCTAGATATTTACTGTGGAATTGTGGGTTAGGCACTTCAGCAAAGGGTACTGCAGCAGTGCCCTGGAAAGGAATCGAACCAGCAACTTTTCAGTTACAAGCACTGATCCTTACCACTATACTACACTGCCACCCCTACTACATTATCATCTTTTAGCAGATGCTCTTATCCAGAGTGACTTACAGGTGTTACAATTTTTTTTACAATTAATTTAGTCATCTCACTCAGTCCTTCATAGTTTTAATTGCAGCTGAAACTCTTGTTTCGCCTAAAGATGCTCTTTAGACCCTTACACCTCAATTTATGTACTGCATCATGACATCAAAATGTCATGATGCACTCTGGCCCTTATTTTCAACCTGAAAACAACCCCACGCTGCAATATTAAACCAAATGAGCTCAGACCTCCGATAGCGAGATTAACCCAGGTGATCAGCGATACAGAGGTACAGAGGTGCAGAGGTTAGACGATCTGCATGGAAAATGGCAGGAACGGACGTGTCCACCCACCTGTGAAGCAGACGGGGCACTTGAAGGTGCCGCCCATGCCCTCGAAGCTGTGCTCGATGAGGTGACACTGCAGTTTGGCGGGGGAGTCAAACGTCTGGCTGCAGAGCTTGCATTCGTGATTCAGACCTTCCTCTGCAAGAGTGAGACACAAACAAGGAGAAAAAAACAACACAAGGTTAGCATCACCTCTGTGTGGAAAGAGAACATCACCTTACAGGCACTGTGTTCATATACAGTATGTACATCCAATGTACATTACATTAATGTCATTCAGCAGATGGTCTTCTCCAGAGCAACTTGCACAGGTTACAATTTTTACATGCTATACCTTCATACATACGGAGAATCGAACCTGCAACCTTTCGGTTACAAGCCCTGCTGCCGTATTACATTACACTACGATACACTGCTGTCATTCAGCATACGCGCTTATCCAGAGCATATATTTATGTGTATGTATGTATATGTGAAGCTCTTTCTATGGTAAACTCAATGAGTGGTGGTGTGACTCCAGGCCATGTTGTTATTCCACATCTCCCTGTTTCCCGCACAGCTGTTTCCTGTGCGGTGTTCACAGCATCGTCAATGCCTGGCCAATCCCGCGGCTTCGAGGGGGCCGAACAAACATCGCGGCGAGATGGCACCGGGCGATCTTATTTAGATTTGATGAATAAAGATGAGGGCGGAGACAAAGCGGCCGCCTCCCCGTGTTTGCTCGGCTCCGCGGACATAATTCCGGAACGCCTTATCAGGTGACACAGAGAGACGCGGGCCCCGGAATCCTTAATGCTCGACGGGAGAAAAAAACAGAAAACAAACCAACCCCCCTCCCCCCCCCCAATCCCGACTGCTCCCGATAATGCAGAGCATTTGACATTTACCTCCAGCTCCTCCCGTAGCAGGTGTAGCTTAAATTGATGGCTTTATGCCGGGTGAACATTAACATCAATCACAGTTCATCACCTGCCACACTGCGTCACCGTCTCCCCCCCCAATGCTGAGCGGCATTGAGGCGTCCGCAGTGACCGGACGGGCTCATTATTATTATGGACCTGCACCCTTTTCTTTGCATTTCCCATCATGCATAGCGGGGTTTCCCAGGCCTAAGCCTTATGGTGGAAACACGGGTTGAAAATGCCCGACTGAGTCTGTGGACTGCGGTCTGCGGACGTCACTACTGGCCCTCTGTGGGACATTCACTGCTTGTCATAATATTTGAAACCTTCGCCCCTCACGGATTTTACATGTGCATCCACACTCTGTTCCTAGGCTACAGCGTGCCATGCCAGTCTCTACATTCTTATATTTATCTTACTTACTACATGTGTTCATTGCATTATTACACATATTGAGACCTTCAGTTGCTGCATTATTATTTTTTGTGTTATTTTTGTATTATATTAGTCACAGATCCTCACATTTGCAGTGCTCTCAAAATCATATCTCCGTCTGTGAGAATCTCCTGCGCTGTATTAATCTACTCAGCATACGAGCTATGGCTGCCTTCAGACTGAAACAACCACACAGCCACGTGTAAGCTTATCCAGAGAAATGGTCAAACCTGGCTGACTTTGCATGCATGCTGATGTCATGACATTAGTGTTTCGATTTTGTTGTTAAATTGTTGATTAAAATAAAAAAAAGTTGAGGGAGAAGGACTATTAACAACTGAATTCAATTTTAAATACTTCATAGGGACTGCATTGAAATGTGAACTCTGAAAATTGGAAGCAAAGTGGTGAGGACCTGACGATTTTTGAATTTGAACCAGTTATTGTAGTGGAAACCTGGAGCAAGAACGGGATTGGTGGGATTTTTCTACTGGTTAGCTTTGATTGGATCTCTGAATGCATCAGACACCCCCTGGGCGATGCTGCATAGCTGTCTCCTGCAGTAACAGAGTCAGCATACAGTCATGAAATTCAGTCATGTTGGCCGAGGCGTCCTTTTACAACATGAACTCAACCTTTGAGAGAGTGGAAATACTCACTGTTATTTATACCCACTGACACGGAAAAGTGTGACATGAAAATTAAACAACTGATTCACAATTATGAAATAATTAATTTGTAATAATAATTTGTAATTATTACTATTATTTTGTAGAACAGCTTCACCCTGTATCTTCATCAGTGCCATTATACCAAATATGACAAGCAATTAAAGAGTGTCTTTATACAGTCCCCGACACACATAGCTGGTATGCTAAAGGTATACTGAGCTGTCATAGACTTCCCTGGTGAGGTGTGACAAGACAAATGGCTGACAAGTTGAGAGATAATGCATTTGCCGACATTTGTTTACATTTCGTAAATAAATGAGGGAACGCTGTTCATTTTCTTTCAAATCAAAGAACTGTCTACTGTGACATTCAACAGCAGGTAAAAGTATGCGCATATATATATAAATTGCTCCTAGACAAAATAGGAGTGGGACATTCCCTTACCACAGTCTTTTCAGAAAACACAAGGCACAAAGGTGTATATTACACACGCACAAACAGACACGCACAATGCGGAAGGAAAAAAAACCCACCCACAAAACAAGATTTTAATTTTAGGTGAAGAAACACGGCACGTCGCACCACGCCATACTTTTCGTAGCAACGGCCGCCATATGCGAGTTTTCTGTGTTGACATGTCTGGATCGTTATGTGGTCCAAATTGCCTGCCTTTCTCCCCTCCGTTCCGTGCCCTACTGTGACTCACTCCTGCTATGCCCCTGCTGGCATTTCGGCAAACAATCCTTAATTTATCAAGCTTGGCAGCTGGCGGCCGCGGGGTGAGACTCCGGGGTGGGTTGTCTCGCTTGTGAAGACACCAGGAGATTCCCTGGCATAAGCTACACCCCCTACCCCCCCCAGCCCCCCCCCCTTCAAACCCACAATAACACAAGAACTGGCCGCCTCAGCCTTGTGCTTGCTTCAACCTACAAAAAAAAAAAAAAATCAGGGGAGTGGAGGGAGCAAAGAAATAAAATAAAACACCGATCTAGAGCATCGCGTTTCACTTTTTTTTTGATCTATTGCCCGTGGCGAAAAAAGAGAAAGTTGGAAATGACATTTGCAGCTTTAAAAAATCCCCTCGTCGCAAGAGCCTGCCCCCGCTACGCGTTCGGAGGGAGCAGAGAGGAGAACCCCAGAGGTGCAAGAGGTCATGCAAGCAACGTAAATTAGCTGTCAATAATTTAATGAGAGAGAACCGTAACCCAGGCCCTCTCCCTTATTTCTAATTGCCATCTTCAGCAGAATAATGAAATATTTGTAGGGCTGCGGAGCGGTATTATAATGATGCTTTGGGCATGTTTAATTTTTAATTGCTGCACTTTGTGAGAAGTCTGTCTGCTCTGAAATAGAAAAAAAAACAGAGGAGAAAAGGGAAAAAAAAGAAAACAAACAACAAAAAAAAAAGTTCATCCAGCATAGTAAATTTTAAATATGGTACAGATAAACAGAGGGGTAGAGAGAGCGAGAGTGAGATAGACAGAGAGGGAGAGTGAGAGTAAGAGTGAAAGACAGACAGGGAGAGCAAGAGTGAGAGAGAGAGACGTGTAATTTGATATTGCCATGCGGAAGGGAGGCTATCTATTTTTGACGCCCCAGTCTTGCCTTGGAGAAACACAGGGGCCCTTGTCTTGCATGTTAACTTAGGTGTTTGTTTCTGTCAGGCATGACACGGGTGGCGGTTAAAATCCTCCCTGACAGAACAGTACCGAGTCTGTGTTTCGCACTTGACAAGAGAGAGGGAGGGAGAGAGGGAGTGAGAGAGAGAGCAACAACAGTAAATACATCGCATGTCGAAGAGCCACACTGCTTCATTTTTTTTAATCTTTCTGTCCCTGTGTTTTTTATATCTGAGAGCAGATGCCTCGGCATACTGATAGCACTTGGAGGAGCAGGGGTTTGCTCGCCTCGAACGGCCTCCATCTTTTTTTTTGCCTTTTGTCTTGTTTTAATTGAGCTCTGACAAAAACCAACGTCTAGGGCTTGTGTCTGGGGGCCCTTTCCGGAGTCTGGAAAACGAGCCCCCGTAACAGGGCCGTGTGATTCGCTCCCATCAGGTGCAAACAGGACAGCTGATTGGCTGACGGGGGGGCGAGGGGAGGATCCGACAGCCTGGGACAGCCTCCCGGCTACACAGCGCCGCTCCGGTGCTGTAATTACGATTGGGCCGCATTAACTACAATCCAGCAGCAGAGCTAGGAGAACCCCCAACCTCCCTATCGTCCCCCCCAATGTGCGAAACGCCGCTGAACACGATGCCGCTCGTAAATTAACCGCACGGTGTCACGGCCGATTATTTCGCGGACTTAACTCGCCATAATCTGCCCGGACAGAGAACAAATTGTACAAGCGAGCGGTTATGAGATCTGATGATAGATAACAGAATCTCGCCGATTACACACCCTGGGCATCTCTCTGACATAATCATCGTGCGCCGAAAACACTCGACGTGATTCGCTGTTGCCTTTAAAGGGTCACGGCATCTGTTTTATCAGACTTTTGCCTCTGTGTGGCTCAGATCATATCTGATTTTTTTCCATTTTACATATTTTTACATTATTTATTTATTTTTTTTATTCAAGGCAGATTGCAAGGTGTTGCGCAAAATCTGCTGGGAAACCCCAAGCACTGTGGTGCTGTGTCACAGAGCAGTGGGGGGTGCACACCTGTTTGAGTGTGGCATGAACGCTGTCCCGGGGGGTTGGGGGTGGGCTGCAGGCCATGCGGCCCTCTCAGTCTGCGGCAGCTGCGTATGTCACTCACTCCCTCCAATTATCAACCCCTCTAAATGGCCCTGGATGATGACATCACGCCATTAGATGGACCGAAAGCTGCTCTCCCAGTGATCTGCAGAGTCTGTGGCGGGATTTTATGGCCAGTCCCTGATTAAGATAAACACTTTTAAAATAAACTAAATGAATCTCTGGTCCTGGAGGTCAGGATGGATGCTAGAGCTTTGTGGGGTTCTGTAAATTGGGGGGGGCAGGATGAGGTACGGCTCGTCACCGGGCCCGCGGACACCCCTAGGTCTGGTCCCGCGACCTGCTGCCCCGCCGGGGCCTGGTTTTGTCTGGCTCCCACCTCCAGCTGTGACCCATCAAAGCAGAGGAGCTCCAGGTGGGCCGTTAATGGAACGGGTCATTGTACAAACGAGTGCTGACCTACGCCGACAACCCCACCTCCATGCACCCCCCATCCCCCCCATCCCCCCCGGCACACACCACACACCACACCCTGTGAGGAGGCCAACCACAAAGAACCCACTCACTGCATTTTAATCCCCATTCACAGGCTAAACACAAATGTATTTCACACAGTACATTCTGAAATAGAAGCGCTGCTCCTTAAATCTACTTGTATCACTTGCGTTGCTGTTTATTTCACGTGTGGTGTCACAAAGTGCTTTGGATTCTGCATGGCTCTAGCGACTGTGATGTATGGCAGTGTGCGTACTTTCCTTCCCTTATTTTCTTGGCTGTCTAGTCAGGTTGCACAAATTAATTTGCAGTAGGGCCTGAACGATGTTATACTCACACTCACCTGGTCCGGGAGTACTGCAGAAAGGCTATACGTTTATTCAGAGGAGTTACATGCAACTGCATGATCAGACATCTTGATGAGTGTGTTTGGGGGGGTGGAGGATGGGGAGGCGAACAATATGACATCATAATCATTTAACGGCGCGGTCGATAACGCTGATGATGCGCTAACAGATCGATGAAGTCGATCGTTTCGAGAGCTGAGGTGAAGCTAGCGTCTGCACTGGAAGTGGCAGTTACTGGATTAAAACAGAGAAACTACACTTAAATCTCATTTAAACACAGAAAAGAACAAGTTTAACAAATGTATTCATGCTGCCAAGAGTAACAGAAACACGAGAAGAAGTCCCCAGAATTTACCGTAAAGATAGCAGAACAGACATCTTTTCCCCAACTGGGAAACATATGGCAATATAAACCAGACTGTGGATTTCAACAGAAATCTTTTCTACAGTGAAGGGACATAGGTTTTCTTTCATAAAAGACCACTAAAAAAATCCACCCCCCGCCCAAGAAAACTGCACAATACTTTCACTGCAAATTCCCCCATATGTGTCATCCCAAAGCAGTCCACAATCGGACCAAAGTATCTCTCCATTAATTATACAAAACGTTGAGTATGAAAGCCTTTCTCCCCGCTCGGTGAAAGACGAAACCACAGTTGTGGGCCTTTTTTTTCCCCTCATCTGACCTTTTGCCCAAGACAGAGCAGTAAACACAATTCCTTTTGCTATAATTATCGTGCTCTCAGAGGGGCAGTGGCTGAGTTTTGCCTGCCGAAGATTTACATATGCAGAGCTTTATGCCCTCACATGATCTTTTCAGCACATAAAGTCTCCCTATTAGCAGCCCTGACTGCTTAATTATGCAGATTCACCATTACCTGCCTGTCTGGAAAATTACTTTGTCTAACCTTTTTGTGTGCATGCGCCCGTGTGTGTGTGTGTGTGTGTGTGTGTGTGTGCTCACACACGCCCATGCCTGTGTGCGTGTGTGTGTCTGTGCATATCTCGTGTGTATGTGTGTATGAACTGTATGTGTATGTATTGTATGTGTGTTTCTGAGTTTTGCTGTACGTGTGTGTGTGTGTGTTTGTGTGTGCACATGCATTGTGTCTGTACACGTGTTTGTGTGTCTATGTGTATTACGTTTGTACTGCATGTGTGTGAATGTATTATGTGTGTGCATATACTATATATGAGTGTGTGTATGTGAGTGCATCATATCTGTGTGTGCATGCATGCATTGTGTCTGTACGTGTATGTGCATGCATGTGTGTGCGTGCATGCATTGTGCCTGTACGTGTGTATGTACGTGTGTGAGTGTGTGTGTGTGCGTGTGTATGTCTGTACGTGCGTGTGAGTGTGTGTGTGTGTGTGTGTGTGTGTGTGTGTGTGTGTGCGTGTGTGTATGTCTGTACGTGTGCGTGTGTGTCTGTACGTGCGTGTGAGTGTGTGTGTGTGCGTGTGTGTCTGTCTGTACGTGCGTGTGAGTGTGTGTGAGTGTGTGTGTGTGCGTGTGTGTATGTCTGTACGTGCGTGAGTGTGTGTGTGTGTGCGTGTGTGTATGTCTGTACGTGCGTGAGTGTGTGTGTGTGCATGTGTGTGTGTGAGTGTGTGTGAGTGTGTGTGTGTGTGTGTGTGTATGTCTGTACGTGCGTGAGTGTGTGTGTGTGCGTGTGTGTATGTCTGTACGTGCGTGTGAGTGTGTGTGTGTGTGTGTGTGTGTGTGTGTGTGTGTCTGTACGTGCGTGTGTGTGTGTGTGTGTGTGTGTGTGTGTGTGTGTGTATGCGCGCCCCGCGCCAGTCCCCCTAATGAGAGGTGGCGGAAAAAGGAAAGGGGGCTGATTTGTGGTAATAGAGGGTGGATCGCACTGGCAATCTGTCCTTAGTGGGAGTTAGAGGAGAAGTCAGACGTCTCATCTGGCTCTCTCCTATAGCTCCCGCGCGGCGGGTGCGCTCACTTCCTGACGCTTCCCTCGGCTCCCTTCAGGCTGTCCAATCAGCACGTCCACCGGGGGAGCCCGGCCCTGCTCGCAACAGTCTCCGTATCTAGTTACAGACCCACTGGGGATGGCCGGCTCTCTCCACTCCCCCCTACCGTTCCCTGCCACTCCGACCCCCCCCCCCCAGAACCCCCCTCCACCCCTCCCAAAAGTCCTTAAGATGAAAACCGTTCCTTTTCTCCTCCAACAAAGCCGCCCTGATACCTGCGAAATAAACCGCATCTGCATATCCACGGGGCCATGCCATCCTTAGCCTCATGCTTTATGTATTTATCAGCCTTCTTAAAAAAAAACAAACAAACTCCTAATATCTCTCTCTCCCTCTCACGTCGGAGAGGAAGAAGGGAGGGGGGGGAAAAAAAGTGTGGCGTGTCGTTTGAATGTTCATCTCTGCTGGCTCGGTTTCCCCGCAGTTCCTCCTCGCTTCGCTTTTAATCGAAACGGTGTGAGGAGCTGAGCTGGTGAGCCAGGGAAAAGGTTATGGTGCGTTTTACCTGCGTCGCTGTCAAAGTTACAGCATTCGAGGAGAAATAAAGGGATGGAAGCCAGCCAGTGAATGAGTAAATTACGTCAGCGCTGATTAGAGCCGTAAACGGGAGCGCGTGCACGATTCTCACGTGTCGGAGCCAGGGAGGGGCGGGGCGCGTGCGTGCGGAAGGCGGGTGGACAGGCCGCCGAGGGGTTCTGAAATCCGATATTTGACGAAAATAGAGTTTAAAAGCTGCGCGGGCCTTAATTATAATGTCTGCCCTGTCTGCAGCGACCCTCCCCTTGTCTGCAGCGCTTCTGAGACCCAGGACCAGTAACAAGGAATTCATGATCAGTTTTAGCGCCTGGCAGTGGAACAAAACCCTCTGATACCGGGATTTACACACTCCTCCAGAGCATGGTCAGGCTGCAGCAGGGCTGGCTCTTAAAGGGACCGGCTCTCAGCGCCTGCACTCACACACAAACACGTAAAGTACACACACACAGACACACACACACAGATACACACACACACACACACACACACACACACACACACACACACACGCAAAACACACACACACACACACACACAGATACTCACACACACACACACACACACACACACACACACACACACACACACACACACACACAAAAACACACACACACACACACACACACACAAAACACACAGACACACACACACAGATATACAAACACACACATTCACACGCTCACACATGAACACACAAACAACCATAAACACAGATGCATAAACATACAACACACACACACACACAAAAACAAGCACACACAGATGCACAAACATAAACACACATGCACACACATGTGCACACACAGATGCACAGAAATGAACTTGCAGGCACACATACGTGAACACATACAAACAAAAGCATAAATGTACATGTGCACAAGCACATACATACACACATACATACACACACACACACACACACACACACACACACACACACACACACACACACACACACACACACACACACACACTCACTGGTCCCCCTTTGTGTTTCACAATAAGAGGAAAAAAACCTTCATTGCAATTCCATTGGATCATTGTGGCCTTTTCGGATATTCTGCTGTGCACGACAGTTTTTCTGCTTTGCATTACTAAAGCAATCTACTTTCGACCAACGGGAGAGGACGGAGACAATATCCAGGGGAAATGATACCCAAGATGACATACCAATTCCAGCCAGACTCTTACAGTAATTAAACTGCACAAAAACAACGGGTACACACACACACACACACACACACACACACACACATTGTTTTTTAATCAATGAAAACATCTGGACAACAGGGTAGGCCTCAAGTGGGCAGGTAAGTGATTACAAAGGCCAGATGCCACACTGATAAACACGGATTAGTCTGATTATGAGAGACTTTGGGGCCAGCCCATAACGTGAAACATGAATTTGTTTTGAAGTGAGCATCAGCGAATGCAGCCAAAAATCTGTCCAAAATATGAGTATATTAACTCACATGACGTGACTATGCATACATTTTTGCATGCAGTGAGCAATCTCCCAGCATGCTGAAAAGTATGGCTGTGAACTTAACGGCTTTTGAGCTACTGGCGATCTCAAGCCAGTCATTTCAATGTTTTGGGTGGTTTTCGCACAATCGATGGTTGTGAGGACCCGAAAATCAGTGGTTAAAGTATGGGCGCTGAAGTAAAGCCGAAAGAAGACTGTTACAATTCAAGTTTTTGGACTAAAAGTTTTTTTACAAGCAGACAAATTAATCTGACTGGCAGGCCTGGACATGGGGATACTCCATGGTGATGGGTCAGTTTTAATGAGAGACTGAAGGGCAGATTCTGCAACATTGGTAAAACTGGGTCATTACAAATCTCGTTTTTTTTGTGTTGTGTTACCAGATCAATGGATTCAAACTTGCCCGAGTACCTGAGAGCGGTATAAACATTAAACCTGCTGTTGGGTCGCCTTTGCTGCTCATCACAAATATGCATGAATTGAACTAATATTAAATGCCCATGTTAAAGATCAAAGAAAAAAACCTTGCCAGTTGTGCAATCTGGGCAGTTAAATTGGTTTAGTGATGTGATAAGAACTTGCCAATGAAGGCAGGTCCACCACGTCTCTACAACAACGCCATCGTGAAACGTTAATGATGCAGAGGGAGGTCAGGCTCGTTTCGGGACTCCTGCTGCCCGTCCCTTAGCAACCAGAGAGGGGAGGTCAACAGGAAGTGAAGCGGAAGGAGTCCGACGGGGTTTTTCAGAGGAAGCGTCTCGGTCGTGTTCCAGGTTTTAACCTGAGGTGGCCGACGCTTGCCGGACCTCACGTTTCTCACAGCGATCAATCTCCATTCCCACGTTTAAAGAAAAGAATAATACAAAAGCTGTTTTCAACACCTCCACTCCACTCCTTAGCAACCGAATGTTTAGAACAGCAAGGACACTCGTGCTTTCGTTGGCACGTTAAGGTGAGCCTCAGAACTGTGTTTCGTCTTTCTCTCTGAGGGCCTTATCGGAGAGCCATGGGGTGAAAAACGAACCTGACGAAGCAGACCCAAAGTCGGTACCGGATAACCAGGTAAACACAACAAACCCTCACACCACCACCTCTGTCACTTCACCGGCCTCCTTTACCAATAAAAAAGGAATGACACTCTGTCAAGGTCAAGTCAAAAAATGTGTCTGTTTATATGTCTGTGTGTGTGTGTGTGTGCGTGTGTATGTACATATATGTATATATATAAATAATTGTTTGTTTTTCCAGCTTCCAGGTTGAAGGGGGGCCTGTGCTTTGCGATCGGTAGGTTGCGTTTATTCCGCGGTCCTCTCCGCAGGAATTATCAATTAACAGATAATGGGAAAAATCACAGCAATTAAGCCGGGGACTTTCCGAGAATACAAAGCAGCTCCACCTCTGTGTATTCCCCCGGGGGGGTGTGTGTGTGTGGGGGTGGGGAAACAGCAGCCCGGAGCCGTCCATGTGGAACACGCTTAATTTTAACGGTATGTGCCCCGTGAGTAACTGTATGCTGATGAGGGAGTGTGCCGCGGGCAGCCCCCTGAGGACTGCGGTGATTGGAAAGCCATCGCCGAGGTGCGAGGAGATTACATTTCTTGCTTCTATGCAGAGTTACTGGAGGATAACACAAACATAATAATTATCCCCCGCTTTAATCGAAAGGCCACTTCCTCTCCGAGTGCTGTTTGGATTATCCTTCTTCCTGTGGCCCTGGCCCACCAACCCCCCCCCCAGGCCTCCTCCTGACACCTTTCTGAGGCCACAGACAGACCTGGTGTGTGTGCGTGTGTGTGTGTGTGAGCATTTATGTGTGTATGCGTGCACGTGCGTGTGTGTGTGCGAGCATGCGTTTATGTGTTTGTGTCTGGATGTGTGCGTGTGTGTGGGTGAGTGCTTATGTGTGCGTGCTTTGGTGTGTATTTGTATGTGTGTGTGTATGCGCATGTGTATGCGTGTGTGGGTGAGTGTGTTTGTGTGTGTGTGTATATGTGTGTATGTGTGTGTGTGTGTATTTGTGTGCGTCTGGATGTGGATGTGGATTGCTGGGTTCCTGTAGCTTAAACAAGTGCTAGGTGGCTTTCTGCAGTTGTGTGTGATCCTGTGAAAAGAGTTCTTTTTTTCCCCAGTTAGATTAGAGAAGAAAACCACACTAACAATCAAAGCAGAAAGTTTGTTTGTTTGGGGAGTTTGCTCGGTGACTGAGTCACTGTTTTCTTCATTTGTGGAGCACAACGTGGCCTTGAAATGGGGCTCCTTCACAAGGTAAACCTACAGGGTCTGATGCCAGGAGGGACACAGAGGAAATTTTGAGGCCGTCTCAGGAAATCATCCTGGTGATATGAAACCACGCACATGAGCAAATAACTCCTCAAAAAGCATCCCAGAACAGACACAGAGAAAGAGAGATTTACCGCTGAAATGTTATTTAAATGGCAGCCAAACACAGTCAGTTGAAGGGTATGAATGTGAGAACAAGCAGAGACCAGAGAGAAATCTGCTCTGCAAAGCCGCCACTGCCTGGAGTCATCACTGACCTTCCCAACAAAGCGACTCCTCTAACCAGAGGAGGTCTAGCCAAGCGATACACTGCCACCCTGACTCCTTTATATGCAACGAATCCACTCCAGGCCCCATGCATTTAACGATGCACATTTTTGTGGTGTTTCTTAGGTTGAAAAGCTGTGCCCTCATTCTCTGCACTAAAAGGGGAAAGCAGAGACCTTGGACGAGTGAAAGCGGATCACTGGGTTCTTGTGCATGTGGCATGCTAGCAGCCTCTCAGCTGGATTGATAAACATTCCTATGAGCCATCTCGAGCCACAAGGAATGAGATAGCGGTTTTGCACAGACAGCTTTTACAGATATCTCAGAGGTTTGTCACTGACCGATGCCACTCTAGCATGTTCTGCTTAGCGTGTGAGCTAAACCCAAATACTATGCTTAACTGTTAGAACAGACTCAAACACTTATGAAAAACTTGAAGAACTAACTGGATTATGACAAATGTAGAAGTTGCCACGTAGCCCCATCTCCCATAATTCCAAGGGTGGCGGTGAGGAACAGTGGCTAAGGTTAAAGGTTGAAATCTTGTTCACTAACGTTATTCCCTTGAAGGAAGTATTTGAGCTGAATCACTTGACAAAAATATCATGGCATATAAATGAATGGCTGATACGTGCTGTACAATAGCATGATGTCTAATGAGCAGTGTCATTCCAAGGCTGGAGTGAGGATCGGCCACTAAGTGCAGAAAGAAACTGACCTCTGACAACCTGATCTAGGAGTTACTGGCCCTAAATAATGACAGTAAATAAAATATTAACATTTAGGAAACTAAAAGGATTAATGACCTTAGTATTTAAAGTTTAGTGACCTACAAAATTAAAAGAATATCTTTATCGCAGGTGCTGTTAAGAATTCATCTGGTTTTCCCTTTAAATAAAATATGTTGCACTGAAAATGTCACTGATACATATGGTGTTACTCAAGCTACACCTGGCACCAGACTTCAACAGCTCTGACATCCAGAAGCAAGTGAATCCATCACTCACACTCGGAGAGAGGGAGGTTGCAGGTTAGAGGGAGCTTGCTGTTGGAACCTAGATCCCATGATCACAGGAGTCTCCTGGAAGATCGCCGAGATCAGCGTCTTCTTGCGCTGGTAGAGCTGTGAACGATGCATCCGATACGGAGAACATTTCCCCAAACAAAGCCACGAAAAAAGAGACGCCTCCTCACAGAGGAGAAGAGAGAGGTAGAGAGGACGCCGATGCGGCGTCACAGAGACAGGCGGCTTTGATCGGGGCCTGACATTTATTTTAAACCCCTCGCTGACGATCGGGGAGCTGCCAGGGGTAAGACGTGTCAGCCCGCAGGGGAACCGGGATAAGGCTCTCAGCTAACGTCACCAGCGCTAAGACACAGCGAAGGCGCTAATCACAAGGCCTCTCTGTCCTTACTGGCCCGTCTCTGGACCGCCCCTGACAGCAGCACAGCCAATGAGGTTTCAGCACTGAGGACCAGATGAGAGCACCCCCCCCTTTTACCGGTTATTTTTAAGGACGCCGTTTCCTGTTCCTGACAGCGGTGAGGTGCACCTAGGTCCTCAGCCGCAAGGTACCAGACGGGGACCGGGAACGTGACCGCGCCGGCGAGTCTGTACCGTGTTGTCAGGCGTTTGATCTGCCAGCGTGCACTCCCATGGCCCCCACCCCCCCTACCACCCCCGATGGCGGCGTCATCGTGCGGGCGGAGAGGCGGCCGCCTCGGACCGAGCTCTTGTCAGCGCTCTTCATCGCCGCTTTGGATAACCTTGACACCCTCAGCACGACGCTTACGCCCCCACCCCAACCCCCCGTCCCCCAAGTCCCCGTCACAGCACGACGAGGCGCCGCGGAGCTCTGTCAGAAGTGACACTCGGCGCTTGATATGTATAATCTACATGCTGCCGAGTAATTGACAGTGCAGCTCTTCCTCCACAGGCCCAGAGCTGCAGCCTCAGGGGACCGGCTCTCTGTAAAACAGGAGAGGAGGCTGAAATAACAGGCTAACAAAAGCGCCCAGCCACGCCACCAACAACGAGAAATAAAACCCCTTTCATTCTGTTAAAGTCAGCTTTAATGCATTCTTTTTAAAACCGTAATTAAACATTTATTTTAGAAAATTAAAAAAATGAAAATAAAAAAAATCACCTCTCCTGGAATGACCCTGCCATCCAACACGGAGCTTCGCGGTTTCACCCCCAGCGTTCGGGAAACGTTCAGAGCAACGTCTGGGAAACATTGGGAGAATGTTGCCCCCCTCTTCGCTTTAGTACCACAGAGGTCGTGGTCCTGTGAGGACACTGCGACCGTGGGCGGTTGGGACGTCTGCGGACATGACAGGCAGGTTCCTGGAGAGAACCTCATGTTTGCAGAGAGATTTGGGGACGGCCCGCTGCCCGCCTCATCGCTTTCGGATGTCGATCGGCGGGAATCCTTAAAGAAACAACTTGATGAGGTTCTCCGATCGATACGGTAAGGTAATGGCCGCAGAGCGCAGAAAGAAAATGCTCCTTTTTAACACACACGCACCAAAAAAAACAAACAACGAAGAAAAGACCGCACCAGGGCTAATTACGTGTCGGACAAATGATGCGGACCAATCACAGCGCTGATGGGCCTTGCGGCGGACGGGTCGTCTGTGTGGGAGGAACGGGGCGGCTCAGAGAGAGGTGCATCGCCGTGGTGACGCCTCGCTGACGCCGACCGCCGCTCCCCGCGTTCCGCCGCTCCAGTTTAATGCCCTTTTCACCGACGCTAAACTGCTGTCATTTTTCACCAGGGAGGGAAAAAGAGTCACGTTCAGGTACGGCCTGCATCTATTTACTGCTCGCCAAGGTTAAGGGGAGACAGAAAAAAAAACACCTCTAAGCAACGGTAGCTGAGGGAGGGGTAGGGAGGAAGGGGGAGACGGGAGGGGGAGGAACAAAAAAAGAAATCTATTACAGTATCTCACTCTATCGTCCGAGCCGGCCAAAGCCGTGTCGAGTTAATTATGTTACAAGTGTAAGGCCTACCGCTCTTTCCTTAATTTTTGGTTGTATTATTCTGCGGACTAAAGCACCCTTGTCCACACGACGGGGATGGGGGGGGAGGGTGTGGGGGTGTGGGGGGGACCTCGTCAGGGGCTCCAGCACCGCGGAACACGGCGCAATCAGCTCTCTCTCTCCCCCCTGCATTCGGCCCGGCTTATAATTATTACTCCTCCTATTAATTGACTCCCCGGTCCCTCCCCGCACCCCCCTCCTCGCGCCCCAGCGCGGGCGGACCTCTCCGCACGGGCCCCCGAGAAGCCGCCCCGCTCTCTCCGAAGTCATTTAGAAAACGCTCGTATTTTAGACAAAAGGGGAACATTTGGTGAAAGAAAATTCATCATGAGGTATCTGGAGGTTTCTTAATAGAAAAGGCGAATCCCACTGAGCGGGGCCCCCCCGTTGCAGGAGCCAGACACATGTGCCCGGGACCAGCACACAGCCCCGCGCGGTGGGGCCCGAAGTCATTAGCATAATTTTATATAACACGGGGCCCGACGCCGGAAATTTAATATATCTCAGCAAATAAAAGAAAGACATTCCGCATAATGTTTTTTTTTCCTCCCCCATCCCACCTCCTCTCCCCTCCCCAACTTCCCTCCCTCTTCTTACTTGTGAGACGTAGTCTCTCGCTGCTACCCCTTCCTGCCCCATGCCGATATTCTCACCGGGAGGGAGAAGTTCATTACCTCAGCCGAATCAGAATTAGTCCCTTTCATTTTGATGGGGAACTTCATTAGATAGGCCTCCCTAATCCAGCGGGGAGATGTGATGAATCTATCTGGGGGTAATAATTTGCTACAGACAGCACATTCTGGCACTTCCTCTCCAAAAGTGTACGTGTGCATGTGTGTGTGTTTTTTTTCCTTCCCTTCCCTTCCCTATCTCTCTCTCCCTCTCTCTCTCCTTTATGTATTTGTCTTTACATTTTTATTACATCAAGCGTACAGAGCCGCGGAGGCGGGGTTGTGGTTGGAGTTGGCGGGTTGGGGGGGGGTAGGAATAACACCTGCATGTCATTTTGTACGTGGCGGTAAAGAGGGCCTTGGAGGAAGGAATGAGGTTTGGTAATGTGGCGCCTCTGTCAGACGGCCCTCCGGGCAGTGGTGCGGGGCGCGGGGCGTGGGGCGCGGGGCGGGTGACGAGTCCGCTGCGTTTTTTGGCTGAGAGAGAGAGAGAGAGAGAGTGCGCGGCACCGTTCGCACCCCGGGCCTGCTCTGCCCGTTACCCTTAATGAGCTCGTATTTGCGTCCCGGCAAGACGCTCCGCTTGATGGATATTTCAATAAAGCCAAACGGCTGGGGGGGAAAAGAGAGAGGGAGAGATGGAGAGAGAACGAGTGCGTGTGTGTGTGTGTGTGTGTGTGTGTGTGTGTGTGTGTGAAAATAACGTTTTTTTATGTTTATGACGCTTTTGAATAATTTTGCAGGGCTGTTTGCATAAATCAGCAGCGTGAAGCATAACCCATTCTGCAGTTCACATGCCAGTGAAGGAATAACCTTGTACAGGTATTGTATAATATATGTCCGTATGTCTATATGTATACAGGTACAGTGGCTGAAGAAAACACAAAGAAGAAAGCACAGACCACAATGTCCCTGCCCATGGGATCTGAACCCATCATCCACTGGCGTAGAGTTCTGTCTCCCCCTGCCTGAGGGCGTTTGTTGGCGCTTGCCTCGCTCAACAGGCTACGTCTGATGGATAAAACATTTCTGCCTCTCCGCCCGACGCTGACAGATCATTAGCGCTGCTAAACCTGACAAGCGCAATGCTGTGGATGTGTTCCGAACGTCTGAAAAAAACAACGGTAGCAGCCAACCAGGCGTGCGGAGCATCTGTTGTCGATGGGTCAGGCACAAGGGCGTTCAGAGGTCGGAGGTCAGCCGGACTGAGCTCCGAACTTCTGATCCGGCGCGGAGTTGGTCGTTCACTCGGAGCGCTTCTCCGTCCTCCCCTCGTACCCCCCGAAACCTTCGGCGTCAGCCACCCTCGCCCTCCCCCGTCGGGCGGTCCCAGCACAATTAAGATCGGCCCGTTATGATTCTCAATATCGCGCTCTGTGGGGACCCCGCTGCCGCGCCGCTCCGGAGCAGAGGCCCGGGAAACAATACCTGCCAGAGCGCTCTTTATTAACACACTTTACGAGCGCACCCCCAACGCGCCCCTACGCTCCTCCCAATATTGATAACGGGTGTGTGTGTGGGTGTGAGAGTGTGTGTGTGTGTGTGTGTGTGTGTGTGTGTGTGTGTGTGTGTGTGTGTGTGTGTGTGTGTGTACGTGTGTGTGTGCGTTTGTGTGTGTACGTGTGTGTGTACGTGTGTGTGTACGTGTGTGTGTGCGTGTGTGTGTGTGTGTGTGTGTGTGTGTGTGTGTGTGTGTGTGTGTGTGTGTGTGTGTGGGTGTGTGTGGGTGGGTGAGGTCAGGTATCCTTCTCAGTGTTCTGCGACAGTGAGGTCCTGGCCCTCACCTTTCTGCCAGGAAAAAAAGAGAGAGAGAAAAAAAAAGAATCAGAACTAAACAGCCAATCAGACGAGGCTGAGGCTTTGAGAGGCCTCCCTGCCTTGTGACTGAAAGAGCGGCACCCGTATCCAAAATATTCCTCATCATTACGCGAAGGGGGTCAGGGGGCAGGGGGGAGGGGTTCTCGTTTCATTCGCGGTCATTTCCCCTGATTGCGCGGCCCCTCCGTGGGCGGCGACCTCGTCCCGCACCGACCGCACCCGTGCCCCGCTGGCACCTCGGAAAAGGTCATTTTGGAGACGGCGGGCGGAGGGGACCCTCCCGCCATGCCCGTCCCTCGTTTGGCTGGTTCTCTCGCTCCATCACGCCTGTGATTACTGCAGAATGGCTTGCATGCCGCCACCGGGCAAATTAAACCCGAGAAGCCATTCTGCCATGCAGCTGGAATACCACACCACCATATTCAACCGTATTCACTGCATTTGTGAAAAATGGGTGCATTTTATTTGTGGTTTTTTATTTTAAATCGACTGAACCAACCCGACTCAATTATCTGATGAGATTGCACTGAATGCATTTAAAAAATATTTGGTCCGGTTATAGTCCAGTAAAAATCTGAAGATGAGGAAAGGGTCACGGGAGGTCAAACGTCTAGATCCCAAGGAAGAGTCATCCGCAGATATCTGAATATTGTATTCTGTTCTTTATCGATGCATAAACCGGATCCATTTGGAGCTGCATTGCAAAGCATCCTGGGGAGTCAGCCAGCGTGACCTGCCCAGGCCCCTCATTGCCCGTATGCTGTTAAGGTGAACGCCCACCATCTCGTCAGACTGCGGTACCTGTGTGCCTCTGTGTTACCTGTGCCTGCTCTCCACAAACGGCTGCAGCACCTTACAGACTGGCATTTACGTTCGCACAGAACTTCCGGAACACAACGGCTGCAGACTTCTGCAAACAGACGGAAAAGAGGAAGAGCTGCAGAAAGAGGTCAAGGCAGTGACGGGAGAGGAAGAGAGGAGAGGGAGAGAAGGAGAGGGAGAGGGAGAGAGAGAAGGAGAGATACAGAGGGAGAGGGAGAGAGAAGGAGAGGGAGAGGGAGAAAGAAGGAGAAATACAGAGGCAGAGGCTGAGAGATACTCAGAGAAAAGTAGAGATACAGAGAGGGAAGATACATATAGTATATAGATATGTATAGAGAGAGACAGGTAGAGAGATAGAGAGAAGGAGAGATGGAGAGGGATACACAGATTTAGAGACAGAAGGAGAGAGAGGGAGAGAGAGAGAGATGTAGATGAAGATAAGAGGAACCTGTGTTCCTTCAGTAGATAATAGAGAGAAACAAACTACTGCTGATCATTGGTATCACCTGTAATATTAGCATTTAATTATCATTATTATTGTTGTCTGATGTTTATTCACAGTGGATAAGCCTTTTAACACACTGCTTCAGTTCCACACTTTTGTATCATTTGTATCATACCAAATGTGTAAATCCAGACTAAATTTGTTAAGAAAGCAGCAATTTGTAAAGAAATGAATGAAAGAGAGAGGGAGGGAGAGAGGGAGAGAGAGACAGAGAGATGATGAGTGATGGTGAGGATGAAACAAAAGGAACCTAATAAAATTCATTTTAATTTACATTCCCAAACGTTATTCCCCAGAGAATTACAGCAATGGCAATACCCTGTTCCCAGAATCCTCAGAAACCCCTCCCAGACACCCCCCCCCCCTTCCTTCAGAACAATTCAAATCATCATCTGAAATGATTCATTCATAATCAATAGAACTAATGCTCGCTCGCTTTCCATTCCTGTGAAGTAATGAAAATCCAGATTACCCGGAATCAGAAATGCCCCACGGCGGACCGGCAGTAATGGCACAAAACGCTGCGTCAGAACTTTGACAGAAAGTTGGTAGTTGAAGTTCTGGATAACTCCCAGACAGGCAGAACAGGAGTGCGGCATGACCCCCGACGCAGTCGTACGGTAACCTGTGACTGCAAAGAGGTCTGGGGATGCGGCTTTACTCACGGTGCCAACAGTGCGTACAGCTGGATACAGCTGAAGCAGGGAGTATGGCCAAGCTAAGCGTATGTACCACAACAACACACACTGTAATGCCCTGTATGCAACAATGGGAAGCTGAACTGTGTAAAAAAGCAAGGCCGAAGCGTCAGGATTCCAGAGAGACTTTGTGACTTCTGGCTTTTTTCCTCCTCTCTCTCTGTCTCTCTCTCTCTCTCACATACACACACACGCACACACACAATGAGGCCTAGAGAGATCACCATCACGTTATCCCTCAAAGTACCGCTGACTGACAGAAAGCAGCAAACGATGGCGCCGCTCACAGCACCTCCTTCAAGCCGTACCATATGCCCAAATAGATTATTAAAACGGCGCTCCTCTTCGGGTCGGGTGGCAACGGCGCAATCGTGATTTTGGGGCTGGCTTTGGATCTCGTACCGAAACGTTATCTGCCTTCAGCGAACGCCGGATTCAAAACTCCGCGTGATGCGTTCGAATCGTTACTAAATTATAGGAACTGCTGAAAAATTCAGCGGACCCAGAGGAGACAAGGACCGTGACAAAATTAAAAAAAAGAGAGAGAGAAACATCACAAGGGCCTTCTGTCGAGAGGAGCTCTTTTGGAATGCGCCGAGGCAAGCCGGGGTTCAGTCGCGGAGATCGTAGGCACGAGTGCAGAAAGACAAAGGCAAACTCGCGGTGATAAAAATTGCAGATGGGGGGCCTTTTTAAATTTCCAGTCCTTGAACCGGAGGGAACTCGTCGAGTGTGTTGTGATACGGCCGCATCCACGCCGAACTTGTAACGCTCCCGTTTTGAACCAACTGCAACGATGGCCCGAGCTGTCAAAAATCGAGCGGCTGATTTTTCTTTCTTTTTCCAAAAAACAAACCCCTTTGCACTTTTGCCCGTTGCCTAGCCACTTTCAAATGAATCGGGTCAACAGAGTCGCCACACGCAGTTGCTGACTCTCTCCCGCACACAGACGAATTGTTGAAATGCAAATCGTGTTGAAATAATAAACAAAAAAAAAGAAACGCTAAACAGTGGCGGTGCGGCACTTCAGTTTCGAGGGCCTCGTCTCGAGCTTTCTAATGGCGTATTTGTCTTCCTTTAATGTAAACACAGCGCCGGACGGCGGGGGAGAAAAAAGAAGGCACTTATGCCAGAGGTGCCGGGAGTGTTCTTTTCGCCATAAATACCACTCACCGAGAGCCGGCACTTGTCCATTAAGATTGTCAGAAGGACTCTCCAGGATGCTCTCGTAAACAAGACGCGGGGCCCCTCATGGGGGGCTTGGGGGGGCGGCGGTAAATAAATTCAGACAGCAGTGGAAGGAGAGACGTAGCGCGCCAGAAGTGGCCTCCTCTGAGGTTTAGCCCAGACGCGGGCGTGCGAGGGTCCGTTGCAGTGGTGCTTTGTCTTCGGGCCTGCCGGACTGTGAGAAGCGTGAAGAGCTGAGGCCCCGTGTCCGTCCGCCGCCGCGAGGACTTGTGAATTAATGGGGGCGTTTTATAGGCCAGATTCACAGCCTGATTTGCAGCATGGTTATATGAACGTGGCTGCTTTTTTCCTGCGTTGAACGTTGCTGAGTCTCTCCTCCAGCCCAGCGTAAAGCGCGCGTCGACTGGTGGCAGCACTGCTCTCCCCGGCCCCCTTTTTCCTCTGACATTTCGGTTTCTCCTCAGAATGCGCTCAACTCTTCAAAAAAAAAAAAAAAAAAAAAAAACCTCTCTCCGTCTTTTGACACAATGAGGTGAATGAGCCGCGCTCCTGCCTCCCTCAGATCACAGGGGGTAACTCCAGAGGAAAAGTTTTTTTTTATTCTCGGGCGCCGAGCGACTTCTTCCGACGGCAAAGAAGAACCATCCGGAACGTCTGACGGGTGCACTCTTTCTACGGCGTGCGGGCTGCGCTGGGACCGGCATGATTAAAACAAAACAAAAAAAAAAAACCCGGAGTCTTATCTGACTGATGGGCTTTTCAGGGAAACTTCCAGATGTTGACAGTTCCATTAGGACGCAAACGCAGAGGCGAGGAGGGCTCCAAGCATCCACACAGAACCCGTCTTCCAAGCCCGACTCTCTCAAACAAACAAATAATTCCAAAAAAGTTCCACGGGGAGAAAAAAAAAAACAAAACAGGGGCGCTGAGAAACACAACAGAGGCAGCTCGGCGGTTATTCCCTCGATGTGGGTAGGCACAGTTAAAGCCTGTCACAACACTTTTATATTTTTTTCCCCTCCTCACTTTTTTCTTAAGCATTGATACTGCAGGGTTTTCTGTGACAGGCGCGTCTCTCTCTCAAAAGTCTTCTGGGCAGATGTTGGTACACAAAGAGAAGTAAACACCCCCTCTCTCTGCGTTTTTTATTTTGTTGTTTTTTTTTGGCGCAGGGAGAGAAAGGTGAAAAAGAAAGGGTGTGTGGGGTGTTTGTGGGGGGATTGGGGTTGGAGGTGGGGGTGGGTGAGTGGGGGGGCCGGGGTGTCACGCGTGACATATTACACGCGACGTTCCTTTGGAAGTCTCCCTGTTTTGTGATGATGTTCCCGCGACTTGTAACCCGCGCAGGTGACGCGTGTTAAACGATTCACTGAAACTCAAATCTTTTATATTCAGGTAAGCAGATCAGCTCTGTGTGCCCCGGTGAGCGGTGGGGGGGGAACAGGGAATTTCTTTTTTTGTTGAAGTTCTGCGTCGAGCGTGCCCACATCCCTGACAAGGCCCTACAGGCCTCTGTCTTCACCTTCAAATCATAAGACAGAGAAATCAAGCTCCCTCTGTGCTCTCAATTACCCCAAAAACACAGCCAGCAGAAGCCTTCAGTAATTCAATCCCAGTGGAAGTTTCCCCGTACTGTTTGCACTGCTGGAAGTGCTGACAGCAGCGATGCCGTGCCTCCCCCCCCCACCCCCCCCCCACACACCTCCCAGCAGGCTGTCAAAGTTCCTGGAGCAGTGTGACTGCTGCTGCCGCTGCTGCTCCTGCTCCGTCCCCACACCCCCCCCACCAACCCCCGTCCCGTCTCCAGGGAGACCCCCGGGCTCCGTCATCACCCTCTCCACAATCGCTCGATGGGCTGTCCGGGAGCGTCTTGGGGGGAGCAGGACGGGAGAAAAAAAAACGTAGCCTGCCTCCAGCCCCCTCTGGGGCTCTCCTGTAAGGTCCTGGCGGCAGGAGGGGACGGTCCTGAAAGCGGGGTGCTCGCTGACCCCCACCCCCAAATCCCCAAACCCCCACGCACCGTGCTGACGAGGAGGGTCGCGTAATTCAATCGCTGGTACAGCTGTGCAAACAGGGCACCGAGGAATGTCTGTGCTGAAACCGGAGTCCTCTCCCTGCGCCGGCACTTTCCAAAACAACGCCATTTTCTGCACGGCCTGTACGGGCGAACGTACGACGACCTGCCTTTTTTTTTTTTGACGGTGAAAGGGGTTCATGACTGCGCACGGGGCCCGAAACGGGAGAGGACCAGTGGGGCACTCACTGAGGGCCTGGAGGTGAGCCCGCTTCACTGCAACTGCACAAGCCCCTCAGGGAGTTCACCCAGAGAGGACCTCTGCTTTCTGAATCTCCCAGAGAGGACCTCAGCTTTCTGAATCTCCCAGAGAGGACCTCAGCTTTCTAAATTTCACAGGGGACCCCAACTTTCCGAATCACCCTGACAGGACCCCAGCTTTCTGAAGTTCGCAGAGAGGACCCCAGCCTCCTGAATTTCCCAGCGAGGACCCCAGCTTTATGAATTTCCCAGAGAGGACCCCAGCTTTCTGAATAACTCCTGAGGACCTCAGCTTTCTGAATAACTCCTGAAGACCCAAGCTTTCTGAATAACTCTCTGAGCACCCCAGCTTTCTGAATCTCCCAGAGAGAACCCCGCTTTCTGAATTTCCCAGAGAGGACCACTGTGTTCTGAATCACCCTGACATGACCCCAGCTTTCTGAATCTCCCAGAGAGGACCCCAGCTTTCTGAATAACTCCCTGAGGACCTCAGCTTTCTGAATAACTCCCTGAGGACCTCAGCTTTCTGAATAACTCCCTGAGGACCTCAGCTTTCTGAATCTCCCAGAGAGGACCCCGGTTTTCTGAACTGGTGGCCAGAGAACACACTTGTACAGTATCAGTACATTAGAAATGTCTTTAAAAAAAAGTAAATCACCATACCGATCTTCATAATACCTATCTAACTCAACATACTCACACACACACTCAAAGAAACAGAGGCTGTTCTAATCAAAATGTAGTTTAGTTCTGAAAAATATCCTTACAGCTTACAGAACCTTACCAAAGCAGCACGCATCTGAACGGAAATTCACCATTTTAAAATCCCGAATCGTCAGTTCTAAAATCCCGAATCGTGCGCCAGCCAGACGCCCATCCTTCCAAAATGCACCCAACCCCCTGCCATGCCCGCAGCATACCTGTTGTCACCTGCCCAAACACAGGGCCACAGCTGACGGACAGGCCACGCCCCCCAGCGACCACACGTGCGTGATGCTACAGGTCAGGCATCACACCTGCCACGCACCTCCCACACAGTCTGTGATTGACGAGCGCTGTGCTAAACACCACCCAAAACACACGACGGGAAAAAAAAAAAAAAAAAAAAATCGAAGTTCAATTCTCTACACATTTACATGACGGAATGGCAGCAGATGCTCCATGAAAACAAATGACCCGATAACACTGTACAACTAAAAGAGGAGCTACAACCAAAAGAACTGTTAACAAAGGCAGTGTGGAGACTTTCACTTTAAACCCTGGAGCGGCACAAAGCGATTGGCCTTCACTTTCCCTACTTGTCCAAACACTGCGCAGCAATTTTATTAACACCATTTACTGTACTAAGCAGACGCCCATGTCAATATGACTTCCACACCGTACGTTTGACACACTGCCTGCTGTCCAGTACCTGGATATTCACTGAAGCACAGAAGTGAAGAGTAGGGCACCTTGCGCAAGGGCACGACAGAAAAGCTAAACCCTGGATTCAAACCCTAAACCTTCCGATTACAAGTTCAAACTGCTCCAACACACTGCAAAGAAGATAGGCTTCCCTGACCACTTCACAGCCATTTCCACTTTAGCTGACTTAGCATTCAGAGTATAATGTGAATGTTGTGACCACATTCTAAATTAAATATACTGGCATAAGCCTTTATGGAGAATGTATATGAGTCTTGGTTATAACATTAATCCTCTAGAAAGCATCATGAGGGCTAATGTAGACTGGCATACTCCCTGATATACAACTTGAAATGTCACATTTAACTTAAATGTTGTCACCTAACAAACAGGAAGGCCACTGGGTCACTGTTCTGCTCCAAGATTCCAGCATCGCCACCTTAAATTTTTGGGGGAGACTGGTGACCTTAAGGCAAGTGATGACAAGCATGCTCCATGGACAGGCGCAGTTGTGTCCAGACACACTGAAAGACGTTACAACAGTGATTATTTCAGGTTTTGATCTCAGACTAAAGAGGTGTCACACACATCGTCATGGAAACCCAAAACATGTCTCAGCCGAAAAATAGTGCAGTCATTTTCAGTCTCAAAAAAATTGCCCGCGGAACCCCTGCACTGCCTGCTTGCTGACTCCTGATTGGAGGAGGGAGCAGGAGGGGGAGGGCTCTGCACAGAGGGCGGGGCTCTGATAGAGAGGGACACTTTTCAGTGTCAAACCTTGAAACCATGCAGACCAGACCAGAGCAGACCGGACCAGACCAGACCGGACCAGACCAAACCAGACCAGACCAGACTAGACCAGGTCAGGCCAGCCCAGGCCAGGCCAGTCAAGACAAGACAAGACCAGACCAAACCAAACCCCCCCCCGCTGGTGCAGTAGCCATTTGGAAGGATTAAAAAAAATGAAAGTAAGACAGAAAAAGCCCTTCCCTGGTTCTGTGGAGTCTGAATAACTCACTTTGGATCATTCTGCATTAACTCCACGCCCCCCGATTCCCCGCTAGTTAACCTCTCAAATTCCTCTATTCCCATGATGAGACGGGCGGGACGGGCGAGAGGCCACGCCCTGCCGCTCTGGCTCAGCCCCGCCCCCTGCCCTGCCTCTGTCGCAGTGCCCCCTCGTAGCCATAAATCTTTAGCACCTTACAGCCTTTGCGGCGCTTTGCTGCCCAACACGTCCGACCGCATTAAAGCACCCGGTCTGTGCTTCTAACACGCTGGAGTATACAGAGTGCCCCAATTCGGGCAAAGGCTGAAATATGAAGTACCCAGTACCAACTGCCAGCCAAACACTTACACATTTAAAAGATACAGTTCACTGTTTGAGTGAAATATTTAAAAGAGGTTTTTTTCCCCTCTTCTGCCATTGATATATTGTTAACTGATATCGCATTGTTAAATATGTACCATCTAAGCATTATACTGATCAACTGAACACCGAGCCAGACGAGGAGAGAAGAGCGAGAATGTCTCTTTATATCCATTTTTAAATGTTTACCTTTTGAAATTCTGCTACATTGCGCTCTACTATTAATACAGAATGACTGGCATAAAACAATGAGGAAAAAAATGAGAGAAAGAGAGTGAGAAAGAGTGAAAGGAGAGAGAGAACAGGACAGGGAGACAGAGAAAGGAAGAGAAAGAAGGGAAAGGGGAGAGAGAGGGAGGAGAGAAAGAGAGAGAGAGAGGGAGAAGAAAGAGAGGGAGGTAGAGGGAGAGATAGGAAGAGAAAGGGAGAGAGAGGGAGGGTGAAAGAATAGCAGAATGAGAGGGAGGGAGGGCTGAGGAAAGAAGAGACGCTGCCAGTATTCAAATGTATTGAATTGCTTTTAAAAGCATTCAGAAATTATGCACGCTGATGAAAAGGTCAGTGGTTATAAAAGTGGGTAAGCACAAGGTGAAAGTATAATGAAACATTATGCGGCATCGTCTTTTTCTTTTTTTTTTTTTTGGGATGGGGGGGTTGGGGGGGGGGGCTAGCGAGCGCAAAGCTCCAAGGTTGAGGCATTCTGGAGAGCTCAGTCCTCTTCCAGATCCATTTCCTCTCTTCAGGCGTCTCATGTTAACCCAGTGATTTAGTGCCTTGCATTAAGAGCAATTCACCTGCCTCCGGCGTCCCAGCGGCCCGGGCCCCCGGGGAAACGAGGTGGAGAATAAAAAGTTCCACATATGGTAAAGTCAAGCTGCTTGGAGCCCGCCGAGTGTCTGCTGTGGGGATAGCAGCTCCTAAAAGCCCCAGCTGGTACTTGGAAGGGTTTCCACATTACTACACCTCAGTGCCTATTCAGTTCCCCTCGGAAGCTGTTGGCCGCGCGCACTACCAGCCATTTTAGATTTCCTCTACCCTTTTCCTCCGGTTCTGTATCCAATTGAACATTTGGTCCTCTACTGCTGGATAATCAAATTCCTCCATCTGGCCCCATCCCCCTGGAACACAAAAGGTGCAGTCTGCACCCGGGTCCAAGTGCATGCTGGGAGAGAGAGGGCTGCCTTACCTAACTAACGCGGCCCAGTCAACTAGATCCGACGTGGGGCGAGAGCGCCGGGTTTCTCGCGCTCCTGAAAGCGGGGCGGCCGTCGTGCGGCGCCATGAGGCCTCCGGCCACCCCCTCTCTCTCCCCCCCCCCCCCACCCCACCCCGCCACTCTCCTCCCGGTGCGAGAGTCGACAGGAAGTGCCAAAAATGGGCGTTCCCGTTGGAACCGACCGCGGCTCCACTCCGCCTGGGCACTCACCTGCCACTCGAGGACAGGCTTCAAAAACGCAGGGGAGGCGGGGCCGTCCTTATCCTCCCTCCCCAAAAAAATGGCTCCCCGTCTGCTTTATGAGACCGCAATCACAAAGCCCTGAAACAAAGGATTTGCTCCTTCACTCCTCTACACAAGCTCCAAAAAAAAGACTTTAAGACGAGTCTCAACCTTTCTCTCAGATCGCAAATCTGCTTTAAAATATCGCCAATCTCTGAATGAGCTCCTCCAGCCTTGAGTGGCTTATTTAGTCCTCCGGCTATTATCTTTAGCACAAAACATTTCACACACAACCGCGCGACAATCAAAAGGCTGCAGAAACCATCAGAGCCCTATCTGCACAGCCAGGTTTTAAACTGGTTGACAGTGTGGTATTGGCAAGCAGTGGCGTGTAACCCTTGAGGTTGCCAGTTCGAGTCTCCAGTAAGTCACAGCTGTTGTACCTTTGAGCAAGGTACTTAACCTGAATTGCCTCAGTAAATATCCACCTGTATAAATGGATCACATGTAAAATACTGTAAGCTGTGTAAGTCACTCTGAATAGGGGCATCTGCTGAAAAACTGTAATGTAACGTGATTATAAAATCAGAAAAGGTTATATTTTACAGAACATTAATTGTTTATACCAGACCAAAGCACACACACGCATACACATACACACACACACGCAAATTATGTAGTCTGAACCATAATTCATTCAAAGCTTGATTTAGCAATAATACCAAACTGTAAATGTTTTTTTCTTCACATTCATCTGACGATTGAAAACATACCCTGACCAAAAAAACCGGGGCTTAATTACAATCAAGCCCTACTTTTACAACGCTGCCACAGACTCATTGCAGTTACCCCTTCAAGCAGAACGCCACAGCTACCTCCGTAATTAACTTAACAGTTCACATAACTGGATACAAATTGGAATACAATTTGCTGCACATATGCACTGAACATTAACAAAACCACCATTTGCAACCGGAGGCTAATTAATGCATTTAAATTCACATCCAAATAACAAGCAGAGCAGAGGAAAGCTCTTCCTACTTTACCTTTATTATTGTTATATTATTATTATTATTATTATTATTATTATTATTATTATTATTATCTACAGTGATCCAGAGAGACCTACAAATATAACATTAAGTAATATGACAACTACAATATCAAATTAGAAATTTTAATCTTGCAAATTAAAATTATTCTTTTTACAAATATATAAACATGTCACCAATATGCAAGTCATTTTGTACAGTTTAGGTAAAAAAAGCTTTTAAAAACATTTAATAAATACAAGAAGAGAAAAGGAGAAAAAGGAAGGGGAAAAAGAGGCATACACGAGCCAAATACATTAAATGCATCACATGAGGCATGGATGATGTCAAATATAATAATAACAGACAGCAGGGGAAAGCCTGAAGCACTGTGTAAAGGTGTATTTACAAAAGAGGCAAGAAAAGCATCAATCCTAAAAGCCATAGTCCATATACATCCAGTGTGTAAGGTAGAAAAATATATCATTTGCTATGGCAGATTTAAAGCAGCGGTTTGTCTTCCCTCCATTTTTTCTCTCGCTGTCATACCAGATAAAAACTCCTGGTGCAAAGCACTCTCAGAGAGACCTGTGCCTTTTTACCGACGCTGTAATCGAGACAGCGAACGGTTGCTTTGCCTGAGTGATCGTCACACATTCCAAACTGGAGTGACCACTCCTTTTTGATTTGATATTTTCCACTCTATTGGGGGGAAGGGGGGTCTTAAACAGCACCGCGGGGTGGAAAAAAGGAAGAGCCTCTCATGGTGCGCTGTAACCCTCCTCCACAAGACACCTGGGTTCGATTAAGACTTTTGGATTGTTCGGCATTTCGTTTTCCACATAAAACTCCTCCGTCGCTGCATTTAAGAGGGGTTGGACCTTGCATTTTGGGTGTGTGTGCGCACTTGTGAGTGTGTGTGTGCACGTGTGTGTATGTGTGTGTGTGTGTGTGAGTGATTGTTGGGGCAGGGACAAAACAAACACATGAGATGATCTCCTTCACTAGGTTTTTTTGTTTGTGAGGGAAGGAATTATTCTCACACACGGTATTCTCTCACCCCTAAAGCGACAATCTCCATTTTCTCAGAAGAATCCTAAGTGCAGCATCATGTTCCTGAAATTTAGCCAGAGTGAGACAGGAGAGGGATAGAGAGAGAGAGAGAGAGGTGGAGAAAGAGAGACAGAGAGAGAGGGGCAGACAGAGAGAGAGAGAGAAAGAGAGGCAGACAGAGAAATCAATTCCTCTCTCACTGCTCCTCTGTGGATCGGGGGAACTTCCTTGAGGGAATAAGTTGCTTTGGAGCCTATGAGAAACATGCTGGTCAGAACAATGTTAATGGGAAGAATGACATTGTATTTAAGGTCACTGCAAACAAGGTCTAAATTTGGGGAGCGCAATAAGAAAAGATAACAAAACAGCTCTTCCATGGTCAATTTGACAAACAAAACAGAGGGGAAAACAGGCTGGCTGTGATTAACAATTCAGTCACTGCTGAAAGCAGGATATGAATAAAATTTCCATCGTAATACAACTGCCACGATGTAAAAAGAATCATTACCGAATGCTTTATACACTGAGTCTAATTCAATGCCTAACACTACACACACATCATAACGAGGCTACAGTAGAGTGGGTGGGCTTATCAAGGCAGAACAGAGCTAATCTGCTGAGAAAGAAAATGGCACATAATGGCTAGGCTGTAGTGCAAACTATTGCACTAATACAGCAAAGAAGGAGAAGGCTATTTTTACTCCAGAGACACAGCTCTTAATCACCAATAGGCATATACAGTATTTATTTCTAATACTCCCCTTTCAATTTTTTAGAGCCCTTTCCATAGCTGTAATATTCCCCAGCGTACAGACTGGTGTATTCAACGGCTAACTGACGGGGGGAGGGGTTGGGGGCACTGAAGAATCAAAATTTTGACATGAAATTTTATTTCAGCAATAGAAGAAGAAAAAGCACAATCACTTTTAAAGGTGACAATCAGGATATTAATCTACATTTGTATTTATTGCTTTGCTTGCAAAAATAAACCCACATCCATATAAGCTTTTAGCAAATTGGATATAAATGGGGTTATACATTTGGCTAAATAATTAAACAGGGATGCTTTTACAAAGGAGACGTACCAAGTTTGCACTCAAGGAAAGTTGAGACAAACTAGCGGAAAAAAGAGGGGACAAACCCTGTAAACCCTTCGACGGATGTTGCAGAGGGACCCCTAGTGGCCGGAGGAGCACGGTGCGTACAGCACTGCAATTCAGACGCACCACAGAGGATGCACACGCAACACTGAGAGGTTGCGTCTGTAGCTGTGAGAGGGAGGCCCGGACGTACGGGGTTACCGGCCCTTTAAGAGGAGTCAAGATTAGGGTGACAGTGACGGCTCGGCGGCGTTTTAATTCTCATTCTCCTTCTCTCCCCCTCCCTCTCTCGCTGTCTACCCCCCACTCCGCTCGTGGGCTCAGCGGAACTCTCCAGGGTAGAGAGTTGCATCTCCTTCTGCCTTGACCCCCTTATAGATTCTAATCTTTCACTCTCCATTTTCACTGGTGCCAAGCGAACCCATTAATTCTTAATGACTGTTGTTAATTCTTAAATAGGACTAATTTAGAATTTTTAATGATTCTTTAAATATCCAATTAAACCCTGTCAGAAAAAAAATGTTACAAAGCAGGCCGGCATTCTCGGAGCTCCGCTGCGAAGAACGGTCACTATATCCCAACAAGTTAATTGGAGAGATGAAAAGAAGACAAAATCAGCCTCTTAATCAAACCCCATCAAAGCCTGGAAACCAGTAACGCAACACACTCGGAGAGATAAGGCAGAGGTTATTTACCAGGAAGAGAATAATCTGCTATCTGCTAATAAGAAAAGGGAGAAGCCAGTAGAGCAGCAGGCCTCTTACAGTACAAAGTCATTACAACTCTATGACCTCTCCTCAGTCAAAGTTCAAGAGCGGGCTGCGTTGTACTGTCACGGTACACTCTACTTGGAAATTGCCAAACAGTCACATCAATATATATGTAATAATTTAACGAGGTAATGATTTTACATGATTTTACTACCATTATATTCTTAGCAGATGCCCTTATCCAGAGCATCTTACATAGTTTACATTTTCACATATTATCCATCTGTACAGATGGACTTTCTTACTTGAACAGTTTGCTGGAGTGCCTTGCTCAATATCAGTGTCCTGCACTGGAATCAAACCTGCAACCTTTGGGTTACACACACTACTCCTTACCACTACACCACAATGCTGCACCTTCCCAACACACTCCAGACAGTGTACTGTACTCAACACTGCAGTAGAGACTGCACCAACTCATCAGTGCTGTTTGTTTTGTTTTGCTGGTTTAGATTGTGCGTCTCATTACTGGTCACATTCCGGTCATGTGACAAGGGACATACTTGAATCACGCGAAGGAAAAACAGGGTAAATTGGGACGGTTTGTCCAGATCGCCCGCTGACTTCAGATTTTCCGAGACACGTTTAAGCGAAAGGCTCACGGCGCTGCCTCTTTTCTTAAACGATCCATTAAAAGTTTAGTGGAAGAAAAGACGAAGAGGAGGAAGAAGATGGAGAAGGTGGTCTCCTCAGTCTAAGTGCTTGCTTTGCCTCTTTACTAAAAGCACAGCGGAGTGTGCGCTGGCGGCCCGCTGCAGAAACCGCAACAACCTTTAACTATTCATGATATTGAGTGACCTGGACGCAAACCTACACTTTTTATATATTTATTTTTAACGGGTTGAGGGCCATTTAATTTTCCACTTCTGAAAAAAAAAAAAAACAACCGATAAATTTATGGGGTAAAAGCCTGCTGGACCACTCAGGAGAGCTGAAGCCTTCCGTACACCATGTCAGCTGAAAACGCAACCAGCAGTGTACCCCGAAATTCAGGTCCAGCAACAGTCTTATCCACTGTATGGATTTATTTTTAAATGGAACTGGCTTTATAAAAAAAAAAAAAAATATTCACTCCGTCATTCACACATTATTGTCATTTAGCAGATGCTAACTGATGCTAATACTGTTCACACAGGTTATTCATTCATATTGCTTGATATATAGTGATGCAATTCTGGGTTAGGCACCTGGCCGAGGGTACAGCAGCAGTGCCACAGCAGGAAGTTGAACCAGCAACCCTTCAGTTAGGAGCCCTGCTCCTTACCACTATGCTAAAATTGCTGCCCCACTACCATCTTTTTCACAGACACGTTCTCCTGGATAGAACCACGTATGTGATATGAACAGCAGTAGTGTAAAGGTGTTTTAAAGGCCAGACAGTTTGGGGACGACTCAGCGACAGTTACTGGAATTATGCTCCTGTGTGGACATGTCACAGAGTGTTCCACAGGCCAGTGATGGCATTTTGCTTGCCCCACAGCAATGCTCACTGGTGTAGTGCAACCCATTTCCGATGAGAACGAAGTGGCATTAACTTATTATTCACAATAACATTGTTATTAGTGTTTTTGCACTTATTATTTATTGTCATTGTTTCAGTGTCATCTCTGATCTGGTTTTTTGTTTTGTTGTTTTGACTGGTCTACTTCACATTCTGTATTTTTCTTGGTGGTTGCTTTGGCAACATGCACTCTGTTCCTCATGTCAATAAAGCAATAAAGAGAGGGAGAGAGATAGGTACAGGGAGAGAGAAAGAGAAGGAGTGAGAGGTAGGTACAGGGAGAGAGAAAGAAAGAGAGAGAGATAGGTACAGGGAGAGAGAAAGAGAGGGAAGGAGAGGTAGAGAGGGAGGGAGAGAGGAAGAGAGGCAGAGAGAGACAGATAATTGTTCACTGTCCCTGTTACTTGTAACTTACACCATTTATGTATACTGGCTATGGCAATACAAATATTGATTTTGTTATGCCATTAACACAAACTGAACTGATAAAGAGAGGGGTTACAGTAAAAATTATTTATGGATCATCAGAGAGGTCTGAGAATGGAGAAGTTCTCTTGGAGAGTCCGGTAATTATGTCATAAGTGGTAAAGGTTGTAGTGCTCTAATTATAGATCCCCTAGAGATGTTTCCCTCATGCCTTTGGATTTGAAGTGACACCGTGCTGGATTACTTTTCCACTCAAAACAGCATGTCTTCAGCTGAATACATGAGTCCACTATGTCTTCTTCTTACAATGTGGTTATAGCCAATGCATATTCATGTACTTAAAAACTGAAATATAACTGCCGGTATATAACTACATATTCAGCATCTACTGCTACAGTGTACTTTCACATCTATCAAAGTATTAAAATGATGTCATTAGTTTCAGTTGTTTTCAAATGCAAGTTAATAATACATCATTTAATAAGACCAGTATGTAGTCCTATGTTGCAGCCACATTTACAGAACTGTACAGTATTTCCTTTTACTGAAGATGTCAATACACCAGCACATCCTGTGCTTTGCATTACAGTTCCAGCTCAGCCTGGGTGACAGAAGCAATGCATGCTGGGTATTAAAGCTGTGGTGTCAGGTGACCTCCTCCCGCTGACGAATCAGATTCTAAACGTGTCAATGGGAAAGCTTTCACGCAAGGGTAATGTTTGTTTTCAGTTCGGGATTGTGTTTTCGTTTAACGGAAGGGGGTGCCGGCGCTCCAGCCCACCCCCTCATTGGCCTCGGGTGTGTACGCGCAGAGAAGGGAGGTCTCTGGGCTCCGCCGGGCCGGGCCCAGAGAATGCTTCTCCGAGGCTAGCCCCGCTACAAGGCGAAACAAACGGAAGACCAAAAAAAAAAAAAAAAAAACTGCGCAAAGAATTCCCCGCAGAACGCACAATACAACCCTGCGAGAGGCCTTTCTGTAACTGCACGCTGCTCAGAAGTTTACTTCCAATGCGGCTGAGGGGCCTTATTTATTTGTTTATTTACCGTTTATAATTTACTCTGCAACACCGGGAGCACGCATTCATCTGAACTTGTTCGCAAGACAGAGTGCTTGGGATGGAGTATGCAGTGACAGCCATCGACACATCAACATTTGAAGAGGTCGAGCTCTCACGTGATTTGGTGGAGATCTGCTGAGTAGGGTCTTCCTAAGTAAAACTTCATGCAGTGAATTACAGCTTTAGCAGAAGGGCACCGATAGTGAGTGATTCACTCTGTATTGGTGTTGCCTCTTTAGCCATCTCATAATGCAAACCTTGGCAAAACCAGTAGCAGCACAAACACTTCAATTCAGTCGAAACCACTGAGACATCTTAACCGGAAATGGTAGGCTTTCTTTGTATTTGTTCAGTTGGATTTGTCCTCCTTCGGATCGTGTCACCTCAGCCATCAGAACAGAAAGGAAGCCCTCCAGATGTCTTAAAAACCGAAAGTTTCGCTGCTGTAACTGTGCCCGCATCCACCGCCGGAGGAGATTGAATTCCGGCAATATTGGGAGATTATTAGAAACAAAAAAAGTATTGATTTTTTTCCCTGTGCCATTACATGTTATTTTATTTCCTTTTTAGAGAAACACTCTCTGAGGAAATAGAGGGCAGTAACTGTAAGCAGTTGTTTGGCAGATGTGGCCCAGCTCAACCCGGTCTCTGGACATTACCACCATTGTTTGGGGACAGCCACTGGAACTCGTCCATTGCAGAGGGGGGGGATAACAAAACAAAACAAAACAACCACGGTCATCACCCACAGCTCGGCGGCGAAAGAAAAAAAAGAGGGAGAAGCTCTCGCACGACACAAATCTAAAAATGATTAAGTGCAGTGTGGTGAGCTCTGTAGTTCGGGGGTAACGGAGGTCTTCCATTACGTTCTCCGGCGTTTTCTGCAGCCCGCCCGTGCCTACCTTTTACGGCTCCATTTGTGTCAGCGTCCCCGTGTCATCTGTAACAAACTGGCGGCAATTAGAGACACAATAAACCCCATAATGCAACACAAACAACGGGAAGTCTCCCAGAAACCCCCGGCGCTAGTGAGCGCCCGCACGCACGCGCGTCTCTCTCTCTCTCTCCCCTCCCGAAGTCTATTCATCACTGGGAGTTTCGCGCGGCCGCCCGCGAAAAAAGAGGCGCTCTAATTAAGATGTATCTGCTGAACAAGTGTCTGCTTTTCAACCCCTCTCTTTTAACATATCATGCGTGAGCTCAACAGTCTTCAGCGGGGCCTCGTAATGAGAAAACTCTGATAGGGAGGGAAAAAAAGAGAGAGGGGGAGAGAGAGAGAGAGAGAGAGAGAGAGAGAGAGAGAGAGAGGAGAAGGGAAAAGGAGAGAGAGAGAGAGAGAGAGAGGAAAAAATATCTGTGAAATCTTTTATCTTCCTTGGAGACCTCCCTTGATGCCAAGCATTCATCATCTAGCCTCTAATATCAGTTATTTTGTGCCTCCTCTGCTTACAGCAGAATTAATTTTTGCTTTAATTACTCTCATCGCTGGAATGCTGATGAAGGAGAGGGACTCGGCATTTGGGGACCCGGGCCTCATTCCGCCGCCTTAATTTGAATGAATTCCTCCAGGAGGCTCCGGCAAACAACTGGCAGCAAAGCCCACAGAGGCGCGTGGGGACAGCAGCAGAGTGCAGCCCCAGAACCCGCCAGCCTGCCTGGCTTTCTGTCACCAGGAAGGGGGGAGGGAAAAGGGGACAGGGGGTGGGGATCAGGGATCGGGGATTGGGGATCAGGGTGGGGGTTGGGGAAGGGTGGGCACTGGAGATTTGGGACTCAAGTGTGTGTGTGTTTGTGTGTGTATGTGTGAGCAAGTCAGTGTGTGTGTGTGTGTGTGTGTGTGTGTGTGTGTGTGTGTGTGTGTGTGAGTGTGTGTGCGGATGCACAAAGCATGCCAATCAGTCGAGCGCCCAGCACATACTCTGGTGTATTATCTTGCCGCCTATTAAAAATGAACAAGGTTGTGAGGAATACTTCCAAATGGATGGATGTATAGGTGGACAGGGATGTGGCCTTAGTCAAATCTCTCCCTGCACACGCACATGCACACGCATGCCTTCATTGTGCATCTTGCTTTGCCACACTGAGGCTCTGCAGGAAGCTCATCTGACTAAACAGACATCACTTCCTGTTAGTACCAGCCTGACTAACAGAAGAGAACTCAAAGGTGTACAACCTGATGAAGAATAAAACTGAAGGGGACATTACAAAGAGGTGTGTGAGTGTCAAACAAGTTTTAGGTGCTTTGTGTTGCATCTTCAAGCATTAAATACAGTGTGCAAATATTCTTCTCAGGAAAAAATTACCATAGTACTGTGCAAGGACACATCATAACTCCCACTCACACAATCACAACTGCAGGGAAAAGGGGAGGAAAATGTCACTGTATAGCCACAAAGGCAACATAACAGTTAAAAACGTAACATATTGGAATTTTGATTGTAAAACTGTGCCATACTGAAGCATTTGATTAAATTTAACCACATGAGCCTATTCCAAGTCCTAATGAAGCAGCAATTACCGGCTGAAAAGGCAGCCGAGTCTGGCAGCCCATGGTTGCAGCCCCTCTGTTCTCCCTACAGCCGGAAACAACCATCTTCAAGCAGCGCTCTCCTGCACAACCTGCTGTATAACACTTGGTACACATCACACAGCTTATACCACCATTGGTCACCTGCCACTGCACAACTCAGCATTAGCTCACCCACACAAACAAACAGACGAACAGAAAAAACTACAATGCACTTATATATGCTATGATAACACCACATTCAGGTACAGAGCAGTCTCACTACTTTATTTACTAAGGGTGGCTCCTGACAGAGAATCAGCTCTGTCTACATGTGTGCGTGTGCATGTGCGTGTGTGTGTGTGTGTGTGTGTGTGTGGGTTGGTGTGTGTGTTTGTATGCCGATGTATGTGTATGTGTGTGTCTATGCATGCCTGAATGTGTGCGTGCATGTGTGTGTGTAAGTGTGTGTGTGTGTGTGTGTGTGTGTGTGTGTGTGTGTGTGTGTGTGTGTGTGTGAGTGTGTGTGCGAGTGTGTGTGTGCGCTCAGACCTGTGGCGTTCAGCAAGCCCCGCTCTGAATTTCAGCAAGTGAACCGTGCGTAAAAACAGCGGCTTCCAGCTCCATGGAAGGAGACCCCATGCCGGGCTTTAGAGAATCTGGGCTCTTTCAAACCTGAACAGCTGTTCCCGGTAACCACAATCTAGCGTGCCACCCAGCAAATGGCAAACAGGAAGGAGCTATAATAGACTCAAAAGGATTCTGTGGCTTCTGACAATGACACCCCTCGTTGCCGAGACACGCTGAGACGAACGCAGGGTTATACTGCTGTTTGCCTCGCTCGAAATACAATTTCAAAAAATGCAACTTTTCAACATTATGACAGCCATCCTGAGTGACAGTAATAAAGACACAGTCCACAGTGCTTCAAATGTTTAAGCATACGCCAATCAACCAGCCGCTGTACGTCCATCAAAACGGATTCAGTTATTAGAGATTTTTACAACCACAAAGTCACAAAGGTCAAGACAGAGTTTGTTCTCCAGAGGGATTCAACAACCAGCGAGCTCGAATCCACTTGGGTAAAAACTGATCAATTATTCCCTGACCCATAGAATATCCGGTCAAGAGAGACTCTTGGAAAAGTGTGAAATGGCACACAATTAGTGGAGCAGCAAGCAAATCAAAGCTTGTCAGTGAATGTATCCAAAATTAAGCATATTACAGACGAGAAGGCAAGCAGGTTAAAAGTATGTGCACCATGTAGAACTGCATGGCAGTATTTCAGCCACAATGAAGTGCTTAAAGATACTGAGTTCTATCAGAGCAACATCAGCAGAGGTTTAACATCAAAGGTCAAAGTCAGCAAATGGTTAAACAAGTTGCGAAAAAAAAAAAACTGCCTTTAAGAGCTGACGTGTGGTTGGAGAGATAAGCGTGGGGAATGTCAGCACTCCGCCTTCATCTTGCCCTGCACACTGAGAAACATTTCCCTTCCTCACATTGGTTCCTTTTGTCTGCCTTCTTGACTTTTCGCCAGTCAACTGCGCTTAGCCGTCAAACAGCTTCACGAGAAGCTGCAGAACAAATGTACAGTCGGAATTACAACTGCAAAAGACATGACATCCACTGGAAAAGAAAGGAAAAAAAAAAAATTTTTGGTTCAATATTTGCTACTGTACTGTCTTAACGGTGTGGGGAACCAACGCATTCCAACCCCAGCACTGTGCTTGGCGAAGAACAGCTGAAACAGGCGTGTTAGTTAGCGAAATGAATTCACAGTGCAGGCAAACCAGCAAATCAGACCAAGGCTTTACGCGTGTGGCCAGCGACAGTATTGAATTCAAAGCAGGCGAGCGCTCAAGGTGCGTTTTTCTAGCGGCTGAGGGGAGCTGTGCCGGCAGGTGAATCCTAAACGAACAGGGATCTCATCTGGATGGGCCGCCACGTCCCCGGCGCTCGCGCGGGAAGCCATCGCCCCTGGTTACCGGGGGTCCCACTCGCCGCGAGGGGTCATTTAGGGTCCTCGCTCAGGCAGCCCGGAAATGAGCCCGTTTCCTCTCTCTCTTTCCCGCCAGAACCAAGAGTGGCCCGGACAGCCGGTCCGCCAGACCCGGCTCTGATCTTTTTAAGACACCGGTGTGCTCCGTCACGACCGCTACCCGAACTCCGGACCCAAACAAGCCGTCCCCTACACTGACAGAGACCAGTTTCAAGCACGTGGGAGGGGATCAATATTCACTTTGCCACTGCATTTAAGGGGAGGATATTGAGACCGACACAAGAGAAAAGGCAAAGGATACTGGAGATAAGTCTTAACTCCAGTGCATCATGCTCTGGTGCTGAGATTTGACAGTAGAGAAAAATAAAACAAAATAGAAGGTGTCCTTTTTAACTGTGGTCTGAAACTGTTGTGCAGGTTGTGATGTCTGTGTGTAGCAGGCCTTACAGGATCACTGTATCTTGGAGACGAGGATAAATTCTAACACATTGTGTTGAGATTTCCGAACAGAGGAAGAATGAAACAGACTGTTTATGTTTATTAACAGTCTATGTTCTATCAAGTAAAATGTACACTCTCCAATATGTTGTGATTCTAGCATGTAGCTCAGTTAATCACCTGTGATGCCGTACTGTATTTATTTATTTTTTTTGTTTCTTTTTTTTCTCGATAGGATT
>CM032876.1:8174026-8179026 GCA_019176425.1 Megalops atlanticus
GTTCTTCCATTCTGACTGCACCCGTCTCTGTTAGAAGCTCCTTCATGTTGCTTCAAATAAACTGCTGCCTCATTTAATAGCGCTAACTGTCACGGCTCGGATAGCATAGCCTATTATTTTTTTGTTCTTGTGTGATTTGCGGTGCATTATTCAAGCTAATGATCAGTAGTCCCCTCTGCTCCCGACTGAAAGGGGACTACATAAAAAGTCTCTTACTAAGTTGGGCTTATTTTAATTAGTAATTATGAACATTAAAGATTCATCAATAAAAGACTTGCTTAAGGTTTAAATTTCAAAGCGCAAACGGACCACATGAAAAGGTAGAGATAGCGGCGGTCGGACGCTCAGTGTTTTGTGCTTGGGAAAATAAAAAAGGAAATATAACAGACATACAATTTTGCAGGACCTGATCTAGACCTCGTTTTACACATCCATTCTCACCAGCCCTAGGACAAATTGAGGCTGAATAGCAGCAGTATAATGTCTCGTTAATTACACGTTTTAAGATTTAATTAACCACTAGAAAAAATTACACCAAATTAAGGTTTTGTTCTTGCAGCACACAACCACTCTGCTGTTACGAGATGACGTTGTCTTGCATTTAATTGCTTCGCGTGTCATTTCAGACAAACAGCACAAAAATACAACAAAATAAAACCAATTTCCTGAAAGCATCGATGTAATCAGACGATTTAAATCATAGCACAATTTAAAGCACAGCATGCCTCTAACTGGTTAACGGTGATTTAAATGGAGTTTTACAGTTTAACCCCGGGCCACGTCGAAGGGCCGACACCATCCACAATTTCAACACATTTCAGACTGTAAACTTGAGCGCTCGCTAGCAGCTGCATCCTGCCCTACTGCGTAAAAACAACGTAGAGCCCAGAATGTGAGATCTGAGCTGGAACTGTTTTGCGTGGTGTAAATGACAGAGACGGGCAGATCATTCACTGCTACGCCGTTCAGCCAGGCTCAGACAGCATCACACACATATGGAGGGTGGATAAAACTAGCGCAGGCAAGGAGAGCTGAAACCCGCGGTCGGGAGGTTAAAGAGGCATCCATAGATCACTGTCTTCTCCCATTTGTTAAATGGAAATGACCGGAGCCAGGTCGCAAATTGCGGCGGCATGCCTCGATTGAACACGGCAGTCTGACGTCTTTGTTAAGAACGCTCCCGTGCCTGTCGACCGACGTGCAAACCCAATGCCCGTCTGGAAAATGACATTCTTTTTCACATGAAGCCTGCTTTCCTCGATAAACGCAGTTCAAAGTGAACATAATAATAATAATAATAATAATAATAATATAGTACTTCAGGAGAAAATGGTACTGATACGGTAAAAATTACTACTGCAACCTGAGTACGTGTGATTTGATCTGATTGTGGATCGTTATTGTGTACAGGATCATACTACAGCAAAAAGAGAGTAAGAAAATAACACTGAAATTAAGCCGTTTCACAGCTCTGAAATGTTATGCTGATAATACTAATTATGGTATTCCTTATTATATTAACAATAGCAACAAAAGTGCTACAGTATATGCAATGAAACACAAAAAAGGCGTAGCAGGAGCGGTTCTGCGAACGAAGCAGAAGTGATGGATCTCTGTTTTGAGTGTCCACCTCTGCCCCCTTCCCCTCCCCTGTCGAGAGGAGTGAATGCACTCCGCCCGGAAGCAGGGAGCAGTTCCATGCTGGAAGGGAGGGGGGAGCGCCCGCAGCACCTGTAACCTATTAGCGCTTTGGAACGTTCCGCGGGGTTCCGCCGCTCCGACCAGAGGGCACCGTAAAGGGTCCTGCACAGATGCCTATTAATAAAGCTGATTCACAGATCAGGGGAGAAGACAAGGTGAAAAGAGAAACAGCAAGGCCTCTTCGGCGAGGACGGAGCGTTGCAGAACCTCGCGAATAAAAAAGACGTGCTGAACAAAGTTCCCGAACGAAGGGACTCGCTGCAAAGCAGGGGAACGGTGGCGCGCACGCCACACTGGGAAGGGTGCTAACGAGCGAGCACTGATTAAGCAACAAAAGACAAAGCAGAGTTAGATGGTTTGGATTGGATTAGGCGGATATCAGAATATTAGGATGGGGAAAAAACAGACAAAAAAAACCCCCAAAACAACGTACACTGGTTTATTTATTTATTTATTTAGTTTTTTATTTATTTATTTAGTTTAGTTATTTATTTACCATAGCACTACATATGCTGGATTTCAATTTTAGTCATGCTGTAATGACCACATTTCTATGTATCTGTAATTTAGAGCATCATGTCTGCCTACATAGGTAAAGAAGATCTCTCCCTGCCTCTCTCTCTCTCTCTCTCTCTCTCTCTCTCTCTCACACACACACACACACACACACACACACACACACACACACACACACACACCACTCCAGCTCACTGGGTAATATGTCCTTCACAGTGTCATCACATGTGCAGTAATTGGCTTGGGAGCAGGAGGGTTGCCGACCTGTGGGAACTCTTCAAGGCCTCATTTCAGCCGCCACTCTGCCAGACACCCTCTCCGGACAGCAGCGGCCCACATACACACACGCATGCATGCGCGTGCACACACACACACACACACACACACACACACACACACACACACACACAGATACACATACATTCGACTATAGATATAACCACACACACACACAGACACTGCATCACTGACACGCACTTGTCCCCCACTGCTATACACTGACACACATCCATGCGCAAACACACACACACACACACACAAACTCACACACACAAATACATGGTGGTGATACAGTTATCTCCAGCAGTCTCCGTCATTCACTCATATCGGGATAAGAATAGAGAAGGATGCCCTAGCAGGATTCTCTAGGTTGAGGAAAGTGGACCCAGACTGAATTCTTTTTCACCCCTCTACAGCTGCCATTTTCACCCACCCTTTCAGTGGGGACACTGCTAACATGCGGGACTGTGCTCATTAGGGATCCAGGAGTGGGAGCCCCCCAAAATCAGAGATATCACACAATCACCTCAGACCCCCACAACAACAATAATAATAATAAGCCCCCGCAGGAAATTGAACCAGCAACCTTATGGTTAGGAGCCCTGTTCCTTACCACTATGCCAGTAGTGGTACTACTACACTACAACATAGTATACTACTACTACTAATAATAATAATAATAACAGTATTAAATCTTCCATGAGGGGGACAATAAACACAGCGATATCACACCGTTCCGCCCAGCTTTCTTTTTTCGTACCCTCGGAGGATCGCCCCGCCGAGGCTGCGTTAGCTGACGGGGACTCAGACCTCCCCCGTCCGAGCGCATCGCTCTATTTGCTCGCTCAGAGATGGCAGGCCAGGGCTGACAGATGGTCCTGCCTCCTCGCCACTCCGCTACACAAAGCAACTTGCTTAATTCCACCGCTGACCTTGCCGTGGCCGCGGGGCCCGGGCCGAGCTGGGCCAGGCCGGGCTGGCCCGGCGCCCGCCGCGGCCGGGAGGACGGCGGGGTCTAGCGCCGCTCGGGTTTCGGCGCCTTTCTGAAGCCTGGTTCTGGCCGCTCTTGTGTTGGACTGTTGCGCCAAGAGGTCAGAGCGGCCCGTGCAGTGCGCCGCAAACGCCAAACGGCACGCCGCTGTACTCCCGCTAATGAACCACCTCCTCCGTCTCTCACATCAAACACAAACCCCTCACTCCCACTTCACACCCTCATCTACTATGGGCACACGGAGAAATACATACACATTACAGTACCTATACTCATCTTTACTAGTGCTTTCTTTGACACTGTGTTTGGTACTGCTAGTTATTATTACAAAGGCAAAGACTTCAACTTAAAAAGAGGACCACATCAACACACTGACATTACCCTGAGAGCGTACCACAACGTGACGTGTGCTCTGCAAAGGTATGCCAGCGCTTATGTTAAGACAGGCTTTGCTTGAAATGTAAATTACATGTTGACTATGTTTAACGTCAAATGGGCCAGGCGTTTAAATCGCTGCTGTTACATTATCTATGCAATTTATAACCAAGTGTTGCATCAATAGCATTCAGGACTGAATCTCAGACTGCCCGTAATACTTTTTTTTTATTAGTTGCACTGTGCATTGTTGTTCCTGCTTGGAGAACAGCCTCATGTTCAGCCATTAATAATGTTAGGATCATGCTGAAAAATGTCATTCAAGGATGCATGACCCTTACCAAATGCTGGACAGTAACGCAGACTCTAGCAGACAGGAAACAGGCTCTACTAGAGCTGTCCTCTGTTGGAAGACTCTGCTCACCTTTTTTATTACACTGGTTATGATTGTGTTTTAGATACCATACCCGTGCTTAGGAGACTGGCTATATAATTTAAATTTTACATGGTATTTATTTACATACATGGATATTATAGCAGACCATTTCAGGGCAGGTGTTCTGCAGCAGCATCTCACCCTGGATTCAAACCCGCAACTTTGACATTACGGCACAGCACCGACAACACGTGGGTTCAATATTTGTATTATAAGTCGTAGAGAAGGGGTGCCACTGTCAATGATTGCTGCATTATGTCACAGTCACACCTGGATATCTGAGGCAATGCAATTTTATAGGACAAACTGATTCTTTTTTTTTTGTTTTTTTTTACTATTGTGACATTTTACTGTATTTGAATTTCTCACCTCTGCAGGGGCAGAAAAAAAGCTTTGCGGAGACACTGCTTTGACTTTGCCTGTCTTTCCACGAATGCTTGTCCAACCGCATGCAGCGTGCACGCGAGAACAGTCATGCCAGTCATAGCCCCCCCACGTGCCATCGCCTTGACGATCACGACTCGCGGTCCTGCCGGGGTGGAGGGGGGGAGGGGGTGAGCGTTTGGCCTGACCCGCCCCCGCGGGCGGGCGAATGGGTGGCAGGGGTCTCAGCGTGGAGAGAGAAGCATGAGGCTACGCCTCTGACCTTTTAAAGTCAGAACACCGTGTTTGCTCTGCGTACCCCCCTCCCCTCGAGATCCG
>CM032876.1:8184026-8199026 GCA_019176425.1 Megalops atlanticus
GGCGTTCTGCGACGCCGCAACAATGTTTCATTTTATGTATTAATTCAAGCTTCATTTATTATGAATAAATACTTACAAAAACAGACCAATCCCTTTTGAGAAACTTGACGCAGACATTAAAAAAAAAAAAAAAACAGTATTGGATTGTACAGCTTTCCACCCAGTGTGGACCCAGTGTCTAAATGCAAACTGGGCTGTATTTATAGGTATGAAGGTCGAACCCCTTCAGAGGACAGAAATACAACCCCACCCTCCTAATAACAGGAAGGGGAGAAGACGGGCACTCGGGACCCAGGATCTCCCTGCTGTCTCTCATTGGAAGTGCATCTCTGCTCAGCTCGGTGACTCTGCCAGATACCGGATCCCGCGCCTTATCCTTCACCAGCCCGTGGCAGAACAGGGCTGGCTTCACATAACGGCATGTCTTACTGTAGTGTTCGCAAGCAGCGAACACTTTCTCCTCATTCTAAACAATATGCTACTATTTATTTCAGTTGCTGGATGGTTATGAGGGTTTCAAAAATACAGCGCTTCCCTTACATTACAGTACTAAAATTACCACAAACAAATCAGGACAAGAAGCAAAATGAAGCAAAGAAGACAGAGTAGAAGAGAAAAGCATGCCTATATTTTATATAGTTTGCATCTCGCATTATATAAAAATCTCTATTGGGTGTAATATGTGGTAACGTGTTCATAGGAAAGAGATAAGAAAGAAGAAAATAAAATAAACACACTAGTGCCCACACTGACGACTGCTTTCACTGTGCAGTGTCACTATAACAGTCTCTGGCTTGGATCCTCTGTGCTTTAACGGCCACGCTTATTCATACACTTTATATTACAGAAATGTCTGATAATGTTTTGTCTTCTTTATGCAGATTATTATTGGTTTGCCTTGAAGAAACAACAGAAGCGCTTGTGCTACTGCGTGAGAGACAGTCCTCTGAGTACAACACAGTCAAGGACAACTCACTGAAGCCCCACAAAAGTCTGGAATAATGACACAAACTTAAGGAGAATTCAAAGTCTCCGACTGTTTCCACAACAGGGGAAGAGAACTGCATTAAGACTTATCTGTTATCAATGCGCTAGGTCCGCAGTCCTATCCCATGTTCCGAGGAAAACTATTTAAAACACATCTAGATTTCAATTAGATTGTGCATTCTCAATAATGACAATTTGCCTTCAAATTACTTCTCTAAGGCTCCTGTGGATGCTGAGGCTTGGATTCCCCCCCCCTCCTAACCCCCCTGTGATAGTTCTTGACCAATGATCACCATCCCCTAATTATCTTCTTTACTCAGATAGATGGTTCTATCGGCGTGGAGTTGGCAGCAGAACCGGCAACCAAATCCCAAAAGGAGAGAATGAGATTCAGGCTGCCACTAACTACCATCTTGTAAAGGAAAAAAAAAAGAAGGAAAGCAAAAATAAGGCTAGCTGAACTGGGATGTGCAGGAGATGCAGAGGAGAAGGAGGTGGTGGTGGGGGGGGGTTGGGTTCCATTTTGGGGACCCCCCCACCCCTCCCTCCCCTTCCAATCGGCTACAGTTAGAAAAGATTACGGGCGCTTTGGCGTCCCTTGTGTGCTGCCGGTAATCCGCTGATGACGGCCTGACGGTAGGCCGCCTGCCCCCCCTCACAGCTGACGGCAAACAAGCGTAAACCGCCAAGGCCTGGCCGTCTGTGGCTCCGCCACCCCCGCACCCCTCGGTGGCAGAGCCCCGTACCCTCCCCTCACCCTCCCCGCGGGACGGGGACACCAAACGGCACACCCCCCCGGCGTCTCCATCCTGCCACGTACCCTCCATCAGCTGCCCGTGCTCAGCTGACTGGTCCAGCAGCCATTTCAGATGGCTCTCCTTTTTTTGCCGTGTGCTTTTTTTTCTCCCCTTGTCCTTTTTTGGAAGGAGCGGGACCCGGGTTCTAATCCCCAGCTGGGCAGGGGGGATGCATATCAAAAAGGTAGGTAATTCCGACTTGATTAAAAATGAAATTGGCAGTGGGATTAGGGCTCGTTTTCCCCGAGTCGGGTCTGTGCCAGGGAGGAGATGGGTGCTGGGAACGACAGAGCTGCAGACTCGATCAGCGGGGGCACAGAACACAGCCAAGCAGAGGAGGAATCACAGAGCACACACACAGACAAACACAGACACACAGACACACACACAGACACACACACACACAGAAACACACACACACACACATACACTCATACATACACACGCATACACACACAAATACAGCCCCCCACACACACTCACACACACACAAATACATCACACAACACACGCACACATGCGCACGCACGCGCGCACACACACACACACACACACACAAATATAGTACACTCATATACACATATATACCACACACACACACACACTCAAAAAAAATACAGCACACTCACACACCCTCACACACAAAAATATAACACACTCAAATGCACACACACCTTATACATACACACACACAAAAGCAGACATGCACAAATTGACAGACACACCGTGCCCTCACAACCACCAACACTCACACAAACTGTACACGCACAACCACACGACACATAAACACCGTACGCACACACAGACACACATGCAAATACATGGTGCACAGACATTCATAAATGTGCACACACCCACACACACGTGGACACACACACACCTACACACACATACCCACAAACATACACAGCACACTGTACACACGGTCACACAGATCAATCACACACAGCCTGAAACACAATTCAAATCAAGCAGCCTTCCTTTTGTGCTGCTTTATGTAAAAGCACAGTCATCCTGACAAGCTGTGGTGTGTTAAAATTCACCTACGCCGTTCAGATGCCATCCCACAAGTGAGACCGTTCAGTTCCGGATCAATGAGCTTCCATCCAATAGAGAAGAATCACGCATAATTAAAACTTCTCTAAACAAACTGAATAAATTAATACGCACAAAAATGGAAATGACAAAGCCAGACTCTAGAAGCCTTCACCTTGAGACATTCATGTACCCATAACTGTTATGAATTTTGAATTTTCTCCAAGCAGTACGACATGCACTGAAATACAAAGTAACAGAGGCAAGTGAACGTGTCCAAATCTAACATAAGTCAACAAAGTATAATTCTGCACCAGCCCACATCTCATATTAGCACCTAGTGACAGCATTAATGCAGCTGTTGATCACAGTCTATTTTGCTTAATTATGCAATTACATGCTTGTCAATAGGTATGCCGAACTTTTGTTGGCTTTAACAGCTGTATAATAACAAAAGCGTAATAATATTTTTTAAAAAGTACCTGTCATGTGATTTGGTGTGAAAACCTCCCCTTTGAAGTTCTGTGGGGGTGTTGCTTTGGAAAAAATCAGCAGAGAAGAAATAAAATCAAGGATTCCCAAACTGACAAAGGGCATTGCATTCATCACACATACACATTCACAGAGATCTTACAATAAGGCCTTCAATCATTTCAGTGTTTTGCCTTTTGTTGGACTTCTATCTGTCTCAATTTTTAAAGGCATTCCGCAAATTGCCGTACAGCACAAACACAGTCCCATTAAATGTATACGCATAACTCAAAGCTTTAAAAGGGATTAGCGAGAGATCTCCCTTAATATTCTCATTTCTAAAACACTTTAACACGTCGCACGCTAGTCAGGGAACCCAATTAAAGTAATGGAATTTTCAAATGTGTATTCACAGGGAAGGGGAAAAAAAACTGAGAGTGCAGTGCAAAAAATCTCTCCGCAAATGATCGGGAGGCTTGAGCTGTATTAGTGATGTGAAGCCTCTGCCCAATAAATCACAGGGTGGAATCAGGACATGCCGTCGGACTTCTACGCCGGGTGACACATCGCTGTAATGAACAAATGATGAACGGTCCTCACAGCCGCACTAAAAACACATGCTTACCACTGAAGGTCAAAATCATTTTATTGCTGCATCACTTGTTTTTTTTTCTCCTACCAAATCCATGCTGAAAAGAAGAAAAAAAAAATCAAAACCGCTAACAAAAATAAGGCTTTAACTAACACGAGATCTATGGTCCTATGGTCTGAAAGAAATGATCCTACCTGGGAGGTGTCAGTCTCCGAGAAATGAAACCACAACAGCATTACATTTGCTGTTTTTGTTTGAAATTGGATTAATTCTCTAGCCTCCACCACAGAAAATAAGTAAAACAAAGCATCATGTTTCTATGGTTATAGTGACCCCCCCCTTTTCTTCAAATCTGACTCATCAGAACACTCACTCAGACACACAACTTAGGAAGGGAGTCATAACTTCGAGGCTTCCGACTTAACAGCAAAACTACGGAAACAACAAGGGAAACCAAGTAAATAAAAAAAGTAATCAAATCCATTCAATACTGCTTTTATCTGACCACAAAGTTTGATTGAGCTGAGGCTATGACTCCACCCTTTTTCAATTCAAGGTCAACCGAGCTTTACTTTGAGGTTTGCAGCCATTATGTTTATTACTGTGCATTTCCGCCATACATCTAGCCCTTACACAGGTTGGTAATAGGCCTGCCCTCTGTTTCTGTGTCCACAAAGTGCTGAGAATGCGTTCTAACAGACCTTTCGCAAAACTTTGATTTCAGCCTACCTTTAGCTGTTATTCATAATTTATCATGTCGATGGATGCGGTTGACGTGCACTCGGAAATGTATAATTATTATTATAGTTTTATTTATTTATTTATTTATTCGCCGGGCAGACATTATCTAGGGCGGCTCGCAGAGATTTCCAAGTTATAAGTGCCAGACACAGAAAGCGGGAAAGCAGTGCTGTTATGGGGATGCAGAGATGCATTTAAACTTTTAGCGTAAAATGATTTTTTTTTTTCACTTGGAAGCACATGCTGCCAGCATCCATGGTTCACATCCATGTTGAGGGAAAATTTGTGAATATTAATTGATCTCTTGTAATATACATATATTTGTAATCTATATTACATACATATGTATACACACACACACACACACACACACACACATATATGCATGGAGAAATATCTATCCATTCTCTCTTTCTATTACAATGAAAATAAATGCTTCTAAGATGAATTACAGGACAAGTGACCAGTGTTCACAGCCAAACTTTGCCCTAAAAACAGTAAACCTGCTCATCCCAACCTGCAGAGTTTTTTTTTCGACATAAGCCACTCCACGCAGTGTGAACGCGAAAAGAACCTGCACTCCCTGCTCGACGCCGAGCGGAGGCTCAAAGACTCAGACGCAAAGACTCGTCGGGAACGATATCCCCCCTCATCCGCCTTAATGCCGCTTTATGTTAATGCTAACTCACGAGCAGAGGAGATCAGACGCCTGTCTTTTCCTAACACAGGCTACAGAGAATGTGAGCAACGTGCTCAAGCAAAGGATGGGATCTGAGAACGACTGCGCGGAATGATAGGTACTTTAAGGCCAAGCGTGCTAAGGTACTCAGACACAGTGCTGTAGAAAAATCAGCTTACCAAGCATGTGATTGGCCACGTGGACCTGAATGTCCCATTCGCTGTAGAAGACCATCTGACACTTTATGCACTGGTACGTCTTCTTCTGTGTTGGGGCAGGAGGGGGAGGGGAGCAAACCCACACACACACACACACACACACACACACACACACACAGACACACACACACACAAAAGCAATTAACGCTTCTGTACTGCGTGTTAGTGCGTGAAACGCTACATCAGAAAAATTTCATGACATCTTTTTTCACAACACATATTTATAAAAAGCTAGAAGACATCAATCAAAATTCCTTTGACATACTTACATACATATACATTTTTCAAAAACTGCAGAAATGATTAGGTACTCTAGAATTATTAACTAGATTACTCTAAAGTACTTCATATTAGCTATTTTGCAACGTCACATTCTATGAAGAGCATGATTGTCACCTGAATGACCATAAAATATACAACCTTGACAGTGAACTACATGCAGTGAGATTTTTGTTGGGTGTATTTTATTTTTTACCTCCTCTCCCTGCGAGGGGCTCACTCTGGGGACCGGTGACGCCTGGGGGGTCCTGAGCAGGCCGCCGTTCCCGTCCCCGACCAGATCCCTGTGGACGGTCAGGACGTGGTTCTGCAGCTCCGCCTCCGACTCGAACTTGACGTTGCAGCTGGAGCAGCGCGTCTTGGAGGCCTTGGGGCCCTTCCCCTCCCCGGGGCTCCCCGCCTCCCCCTGGGGCCCCGCCGTCGGCGCCACGGTGCCCACCCCCTGCCCCCGGCCGCCGTTCACCGTGGGGCTGGAGCTCTTGCTGCTGTCGGCCACGCATGAGGCGCACAGCCCGTAGGGCAGGCCGTTGATGTCGAGCTTGACCAGGTCCTGCCTGGAGCGGAACTCCTTCAGGCAGGAGGCGCACTTGTAGAGCTTCTGCAGGTGGTGGTGGTGGGCGCGGCCGGCGGCGGGGCCGGCGCTGTGCGCCGTGCCCGTCTTCTGCATGTGGAAGGTGCCGTGGATCTTCAGCTCCAGGGTGGAGGTGACCGTCTGCATGCAGACCACGCACCGGAAGCCGGTGAGGGAGTTGCGCAGGTCCGGGTGCATCTGGCAGTGCTCCAGGAAGTCCTCCTCGCTCTGCAGCGGCAGCTTGCAGATGCGGCAGTTGCCCGTGTCCAGGCTCTTGCTGTGGGTGACCTTGTGCTCGGTGAGGGTGAGGAGGGAAGGGAAGCGCTCCCCGCAGATGGGGCACATGTAGTGCTTAACGGGGCCCAGGTGGGTCTGCATGTGCTCCCTCAGGCCGGCCTCCGAGAAGAACGTCCGGGAGCAGACGTTGCACTTGTAGTTGCCCTTGATCATCTCGGCCTTCCTCTTCACCAGGGCGCTCTCGCCGGGCCGGATGTTGTGGTCGCGGAGCTGGTGGTTGGTCAGCAGGGAGTCCATGGTGTAGGCGGCGCCGCAGATGTCGCAGCCGTACATGGGCTCGGACGTGTCCACGTCCTCCTCGCTGCCGTCGTGGCTGTTGTGCGACTCGTGGCTGTTGGCCAGCAGGCCCTGCAGCTCCACGTCGTCCTTGGAGACCGGCTCCCGGCCCCCGACGGTGACAGAGACGGCGGCCGAGCCGTTGGCGCCGCAGTTCTGCGGCTTGGCCTCGAAGACGCAGTGCTTCTCGCGCAGGTGCTTCTCCAGCAGCACGATGGCGTGGAAGGCCTTGCTGCAGAAGCGGCAGTTGTACTTCTTGCTGTGGGTGGTGATGTGGCACTGAAGCTCCACCTCGGTGCCGAAGGACTCGCCGCAGAAGATGCACTTGTGGACCTTGCCCTGGTTCTCCAGGTGGTTGTGCTTGACGTGCAGCTGCAGGTCGGTCTCGTGCCGGAAGTCCCAGTTGCAGGAGGTGCAGCGGTAGACCTTCTTCTCGTTGCTGTGCTTCACCGCCAGGTGCAGCTGGATGGACACCTTGGAGTCGAAGACCTCCTGGCAGAGGGTGCAGCGGAAGAAGACAAAGGTGTGCATGTCAAGCAGGTGCTTCTGCAGGTCGTCCACCGAGGTGAACTGCTTGTCGCAGCTCTCGCAGATGTAGTAGGTGGAGGTGATCATGAAGTGGACGGTCACGTGCTTGAGCAGGGACTCCTGGTTGGGGAACTCCTTGTTGCACTGCGGGCAGGTGAGCTTGGGCAGGACACTGTCCAGGTGCGTCTTCAGGTGGGTCTGAAACAGGTCCAGGCTGGAGTACTTGGCACCGCACTGGTTGCAGATGAACTCGCCAGCCGAGCGGGAAGAGGAGCCGCCGGGCCCGAGCTTGATGGCCGCCTGCTCCAGGGACGTGGGCGAGGACGGGCTGAGCGTTCGACTCGTCTTCTTCCCATTGTTGATGTAGTTGAGCGCCAGGGGGATGTTCTTGTGGTTCTCCTTGATGTGCTTGTTGAGCTTCAGGATGCTGTTGAAGATGGGCGAGTTGGTGCAGTAGGAGCAGGAGTACACCTCCACGATGGGGTCTTTGGGCGTCCCCGCCAGGGGGGAGTCGAAGCGGGCGCTGCCCCCGTCGCAGTGCGTCTGCCGGACGTGGTCCTCCAGGGAGGCCTCGGTGAGGAATCCCATGAAGCACTGGGGGCAGAAGAAGGCGTTGCTCTCTTTGGCGACGGGGCTGGGGAAGCCGTGCGAGCAGCGGATGTGCTCCTGCAGGGCGTTGAGGTCGCCCAGCGCCTCGGGGCAGAAGTTGCACTGCAGCACGGCCGCCGACAGGCCTCCCAGCAAGGCGCTGTGGTCCTGGGCGTCGTGCACCTGCTTGAGGTGCTCGTTCAGGTTGTAGAGGGAGGGCAGCACCTCGAAGCAGCACTGGCAGGTATGGGCCTGCTCGGGTTTGTCCAGGTGCATAGTCTTCAGGTGGATCTGCAGCACCGCCAGGCTGGAGAACACCTGCTTGTTGCAGTAGATGCAGCTGTAGGTGATCTTGGCCTGCTTGGAGGACAGGGCGGCCATGTCGGCCGCGTGCTGCGCCGCCCGCTTCCTACCGCGGGTCTTCGGCAGGGGCGGGGCCACGTCGGCCATGTTGGAGCTGTCCACGGAGAGGTTGGAGTCCGGCGTGGTGCTGGAGACGGAGGTGTAGCCCACCGTCACCAGGGAGGGGCTGTTGCTATGGTTGCTGGACTCGGGCTGCTGGTGGACGTCCATGTGGGCATAGAGGTCCTCCACGGCGTGGAAGTGCTCGGAGCAGACGGGGCAGGCGTGGCCCTTCTTGTCCCGGTTGTGCGCCTGGTCGATGTGCCCGAGGAGGGCGCCCTCGTCGGAGAACAGCTCGGGGCAGTAGACGCACTGCAGGGCGCCCCGCTCCTGGGGAGGAGAGCACTCCGGGTGGCACTCAGCGATGTGCTTCTGCAGCTCCTCGGGCACGTCGAACCCTTCCTCGCAGCGGCTGCACTTCCTCGTCTCCTTCATCTTCCACTCCTCCACCCGGGACAGCGCCCCCGCCGCCGCCGCCGCCGCCGCCCCCTCCTTCCCGCCGCGCTCATGCACCTGCATGTGTCCGTGCAGCGAGCTGGAGGACAGGAAGCCGCGGCGGCACACGGCGCATTTGTAGGGCTTGTTGGAGGTGTGCGTCTTCAGGTGGATCTTCAGGTGGTCGCTGCGGGAGAAGGAGGCGTCGCACTCGCCACAGTGGTACTTCTTGTCGCCCGTGTGCAGCTTGACGTGGCGGTCGCGGCTGCGCTTGTGCTTGAACAGCCGGCTGCAGAAGGTGCACTTGAAGGGCAGCTTGTCTCCGTGGCTCTGCTCGTGGTGCTTCAGGAAGCTCAGGCGGCTGAAGGACTTGTCGCAGAACTGGCAGGGGTACGGCAGGCCCGGCCCCCCTTCCTCCTCCCCGAAATCGTACCCGTCCCCGTGGCCCGGCGATGTCTGGTCTTTGCTGGAAGGCGAGGAGGCCGGCCAAGAGCAGGAAGGGTCATCCTCGATGTCGGCTCCGTCTGCGGGACCAAAAAAAAGGCGTGGTCAGCGTCGGTGGGGTGTGTGTGTGTGTGTGTGTGTGTGTGTGTGTGTGTGTGTGTGTGTGTGTGTGTGTGTGTGTGTGTGTGTGGTGTACGTGTGCATGCACACGTGTGTGTGTGTGTGTGGTGTGGTATGGTGTATGTGTGCATGCGCGTGTCTGTGTGTGTGTGTGCGTGCATGCGTGTGTGTGTCTATGTGTGTGCGTGCACGCGCACGTGTGCGTGTGTGCGTGTGTGTGTGTGTGTGTGTGTGAATGTGTGTGTGTGTGCACACAACACTGAAGAAACACTCCCCTCCTTGTTATGTTCACATGGGCAGCTACAGCAAAGGTAACCAACTACACAAATACATCAACTAACTGTAACTATACATTAACAACAATGCCACAGAAGTCACAGTTTACTTTTTCTCCCCCCTCCTTTGTACTGTGGGTCATGTAAGCCCTGCATCTCCCATGGAGGCCTTCTTAAAAAGTTGAATTTGAATATCTAATTTACAGAATAATTTGCCACAAATGTTTTTCCTGCAATTAGCCTTGTATGTGGTCATGTAATGACTTAGCCCACTGAGACTCAAAATGCAATCTTTCTGACATTTCTACCTACATGGTATGGGGTGCTTTAAGATGGATGCTCCGCATGGGGTAAATTAGTTCATTCTGATTATTATTATTCTTTTTTTTTTATGAGTGCTGTTGTTATCGTGACTACAGATTCCAGCCATTTCCAGGAAAACGGGGTAGAAAAATCCGCCACAACTTCTTTCTTTTTTAAATACATATTTCACCATCAGTGCTCCATAACAGTTGACAATAGGCATCACAGAGGCCACAAATAAAGCAACAAAATGGAATTTGGTGCAAATCCAAGTCCAAGGTCCAAGCTAAGGTCACACGTATAAACACTATTCCTTTATGGAGGACACAGCACATTTCAAACATAAACGTGCCAACTGAATGAACGTTTTAGGTAATGTGCCCCGTCACCCCCCCACCCCCCCCACCCCTCCTCGCCGTAATCCAATATCGGCAGCTCCTGTTCCGGAATGGCACGGAGCGCAGGGAACATTTCAACCCGTTCCCCCGGCTCGGTGCTTGTTCGTTTTGAGGCGCGCGCTCTTGGCCTAGGGCTACGGCGGGTCTGGCTGGTCTCGGACGGAGGCAGCTGCGGGGGCGAGGGGGTGGGGATGGTGGGGGCGAGAGGGGGGGGGGGGGTGTGTTTGGTGGGGGTGGGGGTTAAGGGGACACGGATCAGCAAAGGCTTGGAAAGGAGCGTCAGCCACGCACGGCACGGGGAGGCCAAGGACGAACAGGCCGCCGCTCGACTGGGCCGGCACTGGCGCTGACGCCGTCACCCGTGCGGTATCCGAGACCCCGGCCGCAACCCACTGCCCGTTTCTCCCTCCTCTTAAGGGTGAAAACGTCTGTTTTGTTCTCCTATTTGTCACCCTTGAAGAGGAAATCCCTCACAAAAACACCCCTCTGTATATGAAACGAGGGTCACCTGCTTTAACTGATCAGAATCTGCTCCACACACACACACACACACACACACACACAAACACAAACTACACATACGTTACTATGTATGCATCAAAGATAAAGCAGTTCATTTCTATCAGGCCTGACTGGCGAAAATTTCTGGTATTGCTATTGTTAAGGGAGCCTCTGCTTTTTGTGTCTGAACCCTCGCTTTGTAACGGAATCACCTGGAGACTTCCAGCTCTCAAACATTCCATCCCAGCAGCTCCCCGGTCCCAGGCCGCGGGGCCCGGGCCTTTGTGCTCGGCCGATTGTCCTTCCAAATCCCAGAAAGCCGCGGCTCCACTGCTGGGATTTTGGGAACCCCCCCCCTTCTTTTCCTGTTCAAACGCCGATCAACGGGCGGAAACGGGGAAAGCCACGGCGCTGACAGCCCGGGCTGTTGTACACCGTTGGTTTCCTGAGCTTTTTTGAAACATGGCTTTTCTCTCTCTCTCTCTCTCTCTCTCTCGGTGTGAAACGGGGGGCAATTCAGGTGACCAAAATTCAACAGCTCAGGAGCTGCTTTTGTTTCACATATCACTGCTGTACTGAAAGGCTAGTTACAAGTTATACCCTGAGGAATTTATCCACAGAGCGTTACTATGTATTTTACCAGAATCTTCCTCAATCCAATCCTCACAAAGCCAGAAATGACTGACATCGAAAATATATTTCTGCTTTCTTTATAACATACCACCAACTGTAAATCACTGGGTAACACATGTGTAAGATATTATACATACATATTTTACCCAACCAGTTTTAATAGGTTGTTACAATGTAATTTATCAATCAAATACTTAAGCCCAAAAAACACCACACAACAGTATTTAACAAACCTTTACAGGAGCCCTAATATGTAATTGTGGTGTAATGGACACAAACACTCTCAAAACAATTCAGCCCAGTATACACTGATACTCAACTTATGTAAAAATCTGATTTCCTGTTCTGCCCAGTGGAGCAGTGTCTGCAGATGAGAAGTTTTTTTTCACTCATTAACTGCCGCTGATTTACTGTGACAAGCAGTTTTGAAGAAAGTGCAGACCGTAATGAAATTTCTGTGCCAAATGCCGGTTTCCACCTCGGTTCAAAAGGTCGCCCGCCAATTCTTCCTTGTGCCGAAGCACAAGCGCTGTGGACTTCCTTACTTAAATAAAGCGGGTCCTTCCAAGCACTTTCAGACAAAGCAAATTATGCGAGGCTGGAAACAGGAAAAACATGTGGGAACCGGGCAGATTTATTAGCTTGATTAGCTGAGAGTGTAAACCACGCCCAGAGCTCTTAAGACACGGCCGGTGCTGGGTCGCAGCTTACCTGAGAAGCCACCGATACTGACACCTTCGATACAGGTGCTTGGGTATGTTTGCACGGCCTCCCAATCTTGCCAGCACACCTGTGCTCATTTGTTTACTCAGCAAGCTGCAAAGAACCGAACGCTGCAAGAACCTACCAAAATTACCAGCGCACCTCTGTCTATCTGGATAAGCCATCAAACTGCATATAAATGAACGCCGACCACCCGTTTCCGCTGGTGATCTGCTCCTCAGGTGTGAAGTCTCTCACGGTTCTTATGTGACCAGGCAGTGAGGAGGTTTGGCGGGGGGTGGAGGGGGAGACGGGGCAGGGATTGGGGGCGACGACTTTATCCAAAGGAAACAGATGAGAGCACGGCTCTTCCTTCCTCGCACCTCCGAACTGTTGAAAACACCTCCTCGGCGCGACCGCCAGATGTTCACCAACCGCTGGCCTCACGCCACCTTCACACAATCACCTCCGCGCAGCCGGACCTCTTTTTCCCCCCTTCTTATTAATTATATCTCTTTTTTTTATCTTTTTTTTTTCTTTAGAGCTGCAGGGTAACCGGAGTGCATGCCGGGGGGGGTGGACGCTCTGGAGGCGCTGTCGTCGGGGGCGACGCAGCCGCGGCGATAGGGAGGCGCGACCGCCGCCCGGGGGCGCGGCGCATGATCTCCGCGAGCGTTCGCTCGGGGTCGCGGCAGAAGCGGCGTGCCCAGCTGCCTCGTCTCGGTCGCGACGTGCGGTTTCCAAGGAGAAAACCCTGCCGACGCAATTAGCCGAGGCCCACCGGCGGTTTCAGCATGACCCGAACTGAAACTGCGAGAGGCCAGAGTGAGGCCGGAGTATTTGGACGTAGTTTGTTTAAACAAAACTGTCAGTCAAGCCCTCATCTCTCAATCTATCAAAAAAATACTGCAGCTTCCATACTCTTTTTTAATGAGTCTACAGAGAAGGCCCTTCAAAAAAAAAAAAACATGGTTATGAAAATCAAAGTTAATTAAAGGTGTGGTGATCAATATTTTTACCTGCATGAGATTTTACTCAGAAATGAAGTAAGAAAGCAAACCACTTTTACCTCCATCAAGAGAATACAAGCTGCTGTAGAAAAAAAAAACACAAAAACATTTGAAATGTTATTTTTATGCACAACCAAAATAACCTACCAAAACATGGGAGAGACAATGCACAACAACAATGTTCAACAAGATGATATTTTGCACTTTTCAAATTGGCCCTATTGTTTTTGATGCTTGTTAGGTTGCTTGTCAGTTCCATGTACCATACAGATATCTCTGAACCACTTTTCCACTGCATAGCTGGAGTGAGCTTGCTGGCTCACTGTAGCTCAGGTTCTGGGTGGTTTTTCATGATCAGATTTGGCTGGCGTAAGCTTTCCAGTGAGCTGTGGGCAGAGTTTGCAAGCGCTGTACCCTGCTTCAGCTGGGGCTAGTGCTGACCGCTGAGGAGATAACGCAGGCATTGCTGATCACTGCAAACCTCCAGATCTGAGCAGATGTATATGGCTTCCGCTGCAATGACCACAGGCATCTGTATCTCCAGAATACTGGCCCACTAAACTCTAGAAGTGGGATGGTTGCAAAAAATTTTTTTTGGGGGGGGATAAGTGATATCTAAAAACTGCTACAAAACACTCAGAGCCTCAGAGTTTGGCCACATTTCTTCAGAGTAGAAAATATGAATTTGGATATGATTAGCACAGTTCAAAACTAAAATTGTAGTTTTTCCACAGTGTTCCTCAATATGGATTCGCTGCATTTTATTTTTAGAATGGAACAAATTCTCACGGGCTTGTGTGATAATATTTGTAAATGATCACAGTGTAAGAGTGTGCATTTGTGCAATTAGTAGTGTAGCTGACACATGAATAAAGAGAACATGCTTGTCTTTTGAAATACAAAATTGCATATTACACCTTTAATGTAGTCTTAATATTTACACAATTATGTATTATCTATATGTATAAAATGTACTGCAGTTTGAGAATATATGTGTTAGTATATGCATAATTTGAAATATGACTAAAATATATCCTTAATGTTTGGTTTCAGTTTCTTTCAATACGTGAAAGTTTTTTTAGGAAAGGTGTTTTCTTGAGAATACCCTTGGCGCAACCCACGGTGTAGTCCTGCCTCTCTCTCAGAAAGTAAATCAGAGCGATGGTTTTCTGCCAACAGGTTAGATCATTCACCATGTCACGCACGTAGCTGGAGTTTGGTTTTTAGGATCCAGAGAGCTCTCTCAACGGCATGACTCCATCCATAAACACTGGCTGCCGGCTCCCACAAACACAGTGAGTCAGTCTGGTTTGAGCCGATTCTCCTATTGCGACACGAAACCCTGCCGCGGTTGCCAATCGGTGGCGACACTCCGCCAAACCCCCGGCTCTGATTGATCTGTCTTGTAATAATCTCAGGTACGTGTAAATACAAATTACTCCGTGTTATGAAAACACGCCTTCACCTTTTTTTGCTCATTTTCAATATGGGGGAAGAAAAAACAGACGAACATAAACTGACAAAAAAAAGGGCAAGGTAAAACAGACACAGAGCAGAAAGGGAATGCTGGAAGTCTCTTTCATCTTGTGTCGGAGGTTTCTGTGGATAAGAGCGTCTGCTAAATGAATGTAATGTAATGTAAATGTAATGAAAGTGATTTACGCCGTGGTGCTAAAAAGCTAAAATGAAAAGAAATTGGACAGAGAACGCGTGAGGGC
>CM032876.1:8201526-8421779 GCA_019176425.1 Megalops atlanticus
ACACACACACACACACACACGTACCATCAGTATTGACCTTCGCTTAATGTTGGTATCACTTATCAGATCTGAAGTGCTGCTGGACCTAATTTATTAAACACGAAAAAAATATATAAAAATAAAAATAAAAAATAATTGTATACACTAGAGGAAGACTCTTGAGATGAAACATCTAATTTTCAGGAGTGTTATGACTTTGAACTCGGCAAATTAGCCTTTTTCATCATCGGCTGTGATTTGCAAATGAGGACGAGCGCTTCCTTTTATTTGCATATGAGCCAGAGAGGTCTGCTGTTTACATAAACAGTGCTCGTACTGAACGATGCCTTTCAGAGAGACATTCACATATCAGGTCACAGGAATACCTCGGCCAACTTCCCCACTTCTCTCCTTTTAAGACCGATTAGATCAGGTCTTCAGGGGTGCTGTTTGCAGAAGAGACACATGAGACAAGATCTGGACTTCAGGGAAGCTGTTTGTGAAAGATACACATGAGACTAGATGGGGTCTTCAAGGAGGCTGTCTGTGAAAGATACACATGAGACCAGATCAGGTCTTCAGGGATGCTGTTTGTGGAGGATACACATGAGACTAGATTAGGCCTTCAGGGATGCTGTCTGTAGACAATACACATGAGACTAGGTCAGGTATTCAGGGGTGCTATTTGTAGAAGACACATATGGGAACAGAATAGGTCTTTATGGGAGCTGTTAGTGAATTTATTCTCTAAAGGGAAAATGAAATTCCATATTCAGGAGGTCAGATCTCCATGACAAATGGATCTTGTTCAGTGACTGTGGAACTACATCAATACATTTCAGACAAAATCAGCTGAAGTCCTATAATGTTGCTTCTGAGTCTTTCAAGGTTTATACACAAGTTGTGAATTCTGCAGTATGTTGGATGCACATTGTTTGCATAGCCTGTGGACAGTGCAAGCAACTAAAAGTGATTTTCAGCACAGTTCAGAGGACTATACAGTATATGTGTCCAGTATGCCAAAGTATGAAATGGTTGCATGTTTGCGTATGTGTTTGTGTATCTGTATGTTATGTGTATGCATGTATGTGTGTGTGGGTGTTTTTTGTGTGTACGTGTGTCTGTGTGTGCATGCAGGCATCAGAATGATGTGCATGTATCTGTATAGAGTATGTGTATCTGTGTCTGCATGTGTGCATGTATGCATGTGTTTATAGTGTGTGTGTTTATCATATGGGGGTATGTATCTGGGCATCATGTGCTCCTGTAACTCACTGGCACTGTGTCTGAGCACTGTGTGTCTCTGTAGCTTGGTGGTGCTGTGTGTGTTTCTCTGTAACTCAGTGGCACTGTATGTGTGTCTCTGTAGCTCAGTGGCATTGTGTGTGTATGTGTGTCTCTGTAGCTCAGTGGTACTGTATGTGTCTGTGTAGCTTGGTGGCACTGTATGTGTGTGTGTCTCTGTAGCTCAGTGGTGCTGTGTGTGTTTCTCCGTAGCTCAGTGGTGCTGTGTGTGTGTCTCTGTAGCTCAGTGGCACCGTGTGTGTGTGTCGCGGTAGCTCGGTAGTGCAGTATCTGGGCACCGTTTGTTCCCGCAGGTGCGGGCATCTCCCTGCCACTCTGACTCTGTGCCAGGGTGCCAGCCAGGGATGCCAGGTGTCACTGAGTCAGACACGTCCACTCCCGCTGGGGAGTCGCACGAGGAGCGCGGTTCACTGGGAGAAAGACGGCGCGGAGCCACGAAACCGCCACACACGAGCTGCAACCACAACGACACAGCGGATAGAGCAACAACGCACCAGGAAGGGAACTAATGTGTTGCTGTCGTTAAATAATTTACTAAATAAGAATAAGAACTAGAGGAGGGGAAAGAAGACTATTAATTTGTTGTTGCCATAGCAGAATTTGGCAAAAAAAAAAAAATTTGCAGGGGTAATAGGAAGCATTCTCACCTTCTTGTTCTGCTCTGTATATTACATTACAGTATTGCTATTTAGCAGACACTCTTATCCAGAGCGGCTTACATAGGTTTACGGTTTTTACATGTTATCCATTTATGAAACTGGATACTTACTGAGGCAACTGTGGGTTAAGTACCTTGCCTGAGGGTACAGCAGGGAATCAAACCAGCAACCTTTCGGTTATGAGCTCTGCTCCTGACCACTATGCCACACTGCCGCCCCTCTTTACATCGAGACACTGTGGTGACAGCCGTAGCTATGCTACAAAGGAAAATATTTTGTTTTTTGGTGCAAGCTTAGGGTGAATACAAGCATAGCTAGCTAGCTAGGCAACCTTAATCTTCTTTGCTAGCCATTTCCATTTTAAATATTCACATTCAATTTTCCATATAATGAAAAATATTAACATTTTCATTTTTATTTTTTTTTTTACTTTTCTCAGGGGAGCGGTAAGTGAAGCAGCTTTCATCCAGTAAGTTGGGTTAAAACTACCCAGGACACAATGTTGCATATTTGACCCTAAATCAATGTTCTCTGAACATGTTTCAGGCAAAGAGAGAGAACATGCCTACTGGGTATGTTTTAAATGTGATATGTGATGACTAGGGACAGACTGAACATCTCAGGTTAACCCCCTACTTGTGAAGAACCGCCGCATTGTATGACTGCATATAGGACAGTGATTGCAGTGTACTGCAGAGGTAGGGTGAAATATAGGAGGCAAATGTGAAAAGTGCTTAGATTCAGACGTGCTACACAGTCCTCATAGGAAAGCCACTTTTAAAAGATGTTTATAAAGATAACGACATTTGCGAATTCAGATACAGAAAAAAAAGAAAAGATTTTCAGAAGTGCCTTTTCACCAGTTAGAGGCGACGTGTCAACACTGAACACCCAAAGCCTAATTGTGTTAATTGATGCAACAGAGCCTGTCCTGTTTTCCGGCCTCTAATTGGGCTTCTGGAATGTGACAAGGAAAGGTGACAGAACGGGAGGTTCAGGTTTTAATTTAGCGCCCGCCGACGCAGTTGGTGCAGCGAACCGAAATGTAGGTACTAATGTGTCCGGTCAGGTTCTCGCTTCCTCTCCGAGTCTCACCTGCGCTGAGTGAAAGAGCTGCCTCCCAGAGCAGAGAGCTTGTGTGTTAAAGAATAACATGCCTGCTACGGACAGCAATGAGACTCGTCTGCCTTTATTTTTAAGCGTCTAAGCGATGATGAAGATAACACCATAACCAACATTTCTGTGCCGAGTTTTTAAACAGCTGCGAGAGATTGTGAAGATAACACAATAACCAACATTTCTGAGCTATGACATTTGAATAAGGTTAACCAGATAAGCAGAAAGAACCAGTACCCAGCTAGTGCCAAAAAAAAGGGTATTCAAGCAGTCTTTGATGCTCCCAAATGAACTCAGCTGTGTGATGTCACTCTCTAGGTAACCCTCACACACAAGTTTGTCTGTGTCACTTGAAACAGCACGTGGACACGCACCGTTTTTCTTCTGCATTGCATCCTGGTACCTACCACACGCGCATGATTGCACGCTCTGCTGCATGTGCGCGCGTGATCTGCAGCTGTGCATCGCAAAAGGCAAAGCAGGTCTTTCACTGACGTGACAGTGCAGGAGGCAAGACAGGGGACACAGGACACAAGACACAGGTCACGCTCCCTGTGTCAGCACACCCTAGAGCAGTGTTTCTTAACCCTACTCCTGGCAGCACACTGGCCTTGCATATCTTCTATCTATCCTTGCTGCTTGATTAAATCAGGTGTGCTCAGCTAATAAAACGTGCCACTGTTGAGTTCAGTCAGGTAGGTAGAGCAAGGATAGATAGAAGATATGCAGGACAGGGTGCCGCGAGGAGCAGGGTTGAGAAACACTGCCCTAGAGACTCAGGGCCTTCCTGCGAGGGCTTGACTCCCCACCATCCGCCTGCCCAGGTTTATTTCTGTGAGGAAACGGACGAGGGGTGGGGGGTTGATCCCTTTGTGCCGTGTGTGCGGGGTGGGGGCGGGGGCTGGGTTCGGTTTCGAGCGACGGCACCCACCAGGGCGCCCGTCACAGCTCCCCAGGCCCCCCGCTTCAGACAGATCTGGCAACCTCCCGCGGGGAAGGAGCTGCCAAATGAAGCTGTGCAGGCTGTCAGGGTTGCCACCCCTAATGACAACAATGCGCTGAAAAATCCCCCAAAAAAAAAAAAAAAAAAACAAAACACCGAGTGCGAAACACAGAGAGCGGCGTGGCGCCGGAGCCCCTGGACTTTACACCCCGCGCGCTGGCTTCATTTACATCCTGTGTAAGGCGGCTTGCCGTGGCTGGAGGTGTCTTATCTCCGGCGAGCAGCAGCCAGGCCAGTTAACGCACCCTCTTTGTGTTTGGAGGTGGCTCTTATCTTATCGGAAAGGATCTGTGCACACGGAGGAAAGCCCTGCGCTATCGGCATCACAGAAACACTGGCAGCTCATCGCGGGGGCGGGGCTAATAAAGCGCGGGGAGCGGTGGTGTGATTTGGTGTGTGCGCACGTGTGTGCGCACGTGTGTGTGTGTGTGTGTTCATGGATGCGTGGGGGTGTTTGTGTGTGTGAGAGAGTTAGTGTGTGTGTGTGTGTGTGTGGGGGTGTGAATGTGTGTGTGTGTGTGTGTGTGTGTGTGTGTGTGTGTGTGTGTGTGTGTGTGTGTGTGTGTGTGTGTGTGCATGGATGTGTGCGTGTGTGTGTGTGTGTGTGTGTGTGTGTGTGTGTGTGTGTGTGTGTGTGTGTGTGTGTGTGTGGGGGGTGATGTGTATGTGTGTGTGGGTGTATGTGTGTGTGTGTGTGTGTGTGTGTGTGCGTACGTGTGTGCATGGATGTGTGGGGTTGTTTGTGTGTGTGAGACAGAGTTAGTGTGTGTGGGGAAGGGGGCGTAAATGTGTATGTGTATATTCATGTGTGTGTACGCGCTCCCTGATAACTGATAAACACAGTGCAGGTTCTCTCCCCTTCCACTCTGAAAAAGCAGGCAGACACCCACTGGCCAGCACAGGCCAAACCATTTATAAAAGCTCCCATCATGCACTTGGAGACCAATCCAGTTCGATGCCAGTCACAAGCCAGCCAATCAGAATGACATACTTTTATTATTATTCCTGGCTCTTCAGTTACAGTTTTAAATTTCACTTCCCGCACATCTCAAGTTCCACATTTTGATTTAACTTGATTTATTTGCTGTATCTATTAAATTAAATTTATGGAAAACACACTTTGGTTTACTTTCTAATACTGTTTTTCCCTTCTTATATGTACACTGGGATACTGTTACCAACACATTACATAACAGTGTATGTGTGTCATATTACCAATGTAGCCCAGAAAATGTATCTTGGACCTAAACAGTCAACATCGGAGTGGTGCAAAAAAAAATTTTCCCCAAAAACCTTCATCATATATTTATAAATAATTTGATTTGTTTATGAGCACAACTGTTAATATTTTATGATTTGGCATGTACACATTTCAATTCATGAAACTCTGCTAATGAGCCGACAAACAAACCATTGTGAGTGTCTTCCAGCAGCAATGACACTGTTGGATATATCCTTTTCCCTTTAGATATCCATTTTACAGCCAATCCCTATCATTTGGAAAATAAATTTGGGAGAAAAAAATTTAATCCATGCAGTGAATGGCAGGGGTAAAACCCTTCACAGTGTGTCACTGCGTTATGCACCGGGAAGGTGTATACCATCAGTCCCGTGTGAGAAAAATGTGCCATTTCAAAGCTTCTCTGTCAAATTTAAAAAAAAAAAAAAAAAAAATGTAAAACGTGAAAATCCGAAGATTTGGCGGCACGTTTGGGAGATGTCGTGTCACGCTCGTGACACCACGGCTCTCAGATCGCGGAGGGGAGGCGTGGGGGGGGGGTGTTCGAACTCGTAGAAGGGCTTTAGATTCCCGGCGACTGGGAAAGCGCTTTCATATTAAGGGTAATTCATTTTCGCTTTCAGATCATGGGATAATTCAATTTGCTGTAATACGCCGGGCTGATTTACATAGCTCAGACCCCCCGCTCAGCCACTCGAGGCGGCTGAAAGCCCGGGCGCTCCGTGCCGGCGGCTCGCTCCGCGCCGCGCCCGCCTCGTCAGCCTTCAAAGGGACCGGGAACGAGGAGGAGGCCGCGTGATTGGCAGCGTGATCTAAGCCGCTAAGCCAAGTGACATGCCGTGGCAACGCCCCGCTTGCTGATAACTACCGCGGTAACAGACCCCCAGAATGGCAACTGGAAGGTGTTGGGGTCGAATCCCTGCTTTGTGGCTGCACCCTTAAACAGGACTCCTCACGTGAATCCGGTAAGGCTGCAGTGTGGGGTAGTGGTAAGGAGAAGGGCTCGTAACCAAAAAGTTGCTGGTTCAATTCCCTGCTGTACCCTTGGGCAAGATAGCCAACCCAGAATTAGAATATATACAGTGGTGGTAAATCATTCTTGTAAGAAGGGGGACTGAGGGAGTGGGGGGACCTTAACTGAAGTTTAGGGAAAGAGAAAAGCACAGCAATTATGGGTGACAGTGCAGCATAGTGGTAAGGAGCAGGGCTTGTAACTGAAAGGTTGCTGGTTTGATTCTCTGCTGGGGCACTGCTGCTGTACCCTTGGGGAATTATAGATATAGTATAGATAAAACTGCAACCTATGTAAGTTGCTCAGGATAAGAGCAACTACAACATGACAATACTGCAATGTAATACTTCATGACCCTCCAAATGGGTGGTGATATCATGCGCTACCTATGTTATTGACTATGTAATTGACTTCTTTCAACCAATCTTGGTGTTTTGCTGGGGAGAGGTCAGTCCTCTGATTGGTTCAAGCGAATCAGTGATTGACAGTCACTTGGTTGCTCTACCCACCATGTGGTTCATGGTGCTTCATTCTCCCATCACCTGAATGGCTTCAGTGACACCTCAGCAGACACCTCTCTCTCTCTCTCTCTCTTTCTCTCTCCCTCTCCCTCTCCCTCTCCCTCTCTGTGCAAAGCGACGAACACAAGCGAACACGCCTGGCCCCCCTCACTCTCCTACCACGCATCACACGACAAACCCGCCCGCGTTACAGACAAGCGGGGTGAGGTGCCGGGTGGCCTCCAGGCCCGACTCCCCGCACGGCATCATGCCACACGCCGCCGAGCACGCCGTCACGGCACGCAGGCGATGACACCACGGCCTGCGGACCTGCCACTCCGCCTGCCACGGGGATCCGGTCCTGTTGGTCGGACCGGTCCGAGCGCGCGTGACGGGGCCCGTGTTCCTCCCCCTCCGCCCCCTGCACCCCTGCACCCCCACCCCCCCCGGCCGTCTCGCCGCTTTGTCCACATTACGCCTCTCCGCAGCGCAGACACGCAGCGTGGATACTGGACCGCTTCCCAGACATGGCGCCGGCCCCGCTGGCATCCGGGCAGACGTAGGACAAAACGGAACCGCTGGGGACAGAGGAGAGGCCTCACCACACCTCCAAATTTCTTAGAACGAGCGGGAGGAAGAGGGGAAGCGAAGAAGTGAAGAAGGAGATTTCCATGACTTTTTTAAACCCTTCCACCCTCCGAACCCACTAACACCACCACCACCATCACAAAAAACATATACCCCCTCTGTTTAGTTTGGACTCAGGTTTCAGCGTTTCCTCGCCTGAACCCGGACTTCATTCCAGCCTGCCACAAACAGCATTTTTAAGGGTTCCGCACGGCCAACAAAAACCCGGACATGAAACCAACACGGGCCCTGGCTGTTTCTTCTACGGAGTAAGGAACCACAGCGGCCGACACCTCGGAGACGCCGGGGATGTTCGCGAACACTGCCTTAGCTGTCCTCAAATGGCGCTGCACTCACATCCACCGCTAAAAATAGCCGTCGCAGGGACAGGAGCGCACGCCCCGGCCGGCGGAGGATCCTCAGCGTTTCTGACTCGGACCTTCTGAAGCAACCGTGATGCAGAATCAGGGCAGATCGAGAGATGGAGGAACACCCGGGGGGGAGGGGGCTGCTCCATCCAGGGTGTGAGCGCTGACCATGAGAGACAGGAAGGGCACACACGCGAAAACACACACATACACACACACACACACACACACACACACACACACACACACACACACACACACTCTGTCTCTCATTCTGTCTCTCACACTCACACATACACATATACACACACATACGTGCGTGCGCACACACACACACACACACAAATTCTGTCACTCTCACACACATGCACACACTGTCTCATTCTCTCTCTCACACAGACACACACATACACATACACACTCGTTCTCTTGCAAACACACACACACAGTCTCACTTTCACACACACACACCACACACACACACACGCACACACAGAGTCTCTCTCTCTCTCACACACACGCGCACACACACACACACAAACACACACACACACACACACACACACACATATTTGGGATGTAAAATTGTGTCTGGTCTGTTCCCACACCCGAGCAGTAGAGATCGCAGTGCCTTTTCAGGTTGCGGAGAAGGACTGCTGCAGGAGGCCATTTGTGCTGCACGTTAAGTCAACACTTCCCACTCTGACCGGAGGTGACTGACACACACTCCCTCTCTCTCTCTCTCTCTCTCTCTCTCTCCCTCTCCCTCTCTCTCTTTCTCCCTCTCTCCCTCTGCATCTACATCTGGGGGCCCTGTCCACTCAATTAATACCTGGAACACATCTCCATGCACGGTTCCAGCACAGCGCAGGAGGAACACGGTTCATTATTCAGAGTGCTATACTCATAAAGAGCGCTGCTTTAACACGCTTTGTTTGCCGCCGCAAGAGGTCAACGCGCTGCGTTTAGAGCGTGTTTTCTTTAAAATTTCACTCTGTGGCAGTTCCAAAAAAAAAAAAATGGGGAAAAAATATCATAAAATATGCTGAGTAATTGACCGGCAAACTAATTAAATGTGGCTCAAAAATTCAGTTTGCTCTGCAAGTTCCTGGAGGTGCCATCTATTAATTATAACCCCTATTCTCAATATGTGTTAGGCACGTTATTAATATTTCAGCTGGGGTGGAATTCTGAAGACATCGTTAATGGTATTCATGACTTCCCTTGCATAAGCTCGCTTCAAATTGGTGGCAAAATGCGAACGGAGATTCCACAGTTCAGCATAGCGCCGCCGCTGTCCGAAGCGGGTAACTGCAGCAAACTCCAGGAGAAGCCAGAGAGCTACGTATTAGCATTCAGAGCGAGGAACTCAACCTCTGACCTCGGCCGCCACCCCCTTCCCAACCGCCCCAAACCCCTCCTGATTAATACTGTTGGGTTTGGTTTTGATTTCTTTCAAATTGTGTCCCGCTTGTCACTTGTAAAACAGACCGGACAGCGCTGAGAGGGGAAAAAAATACAACAACAACAAGATCCAGAAAGCAAAGACAAGGGTTTGGGTTGGGGGGGGTTAGGGGGTGGGGAGGTATCCACTCATGCAGGACCCTGTCTTTTCATGTTTGCCTGTCGAAAACGTCAAGCCATCTTCTCCTTTCCGCGTTTGATTCCCTGACACTTTGCTGTGCTTGAACAACAACCTCGGTCATATTCATTAATAATTAGTCTTGGGGGGGGGGGAGTGGAAAGGCAGAGATTGCAGACTTTTCGAAGCTGTTTTCCCCCCTCACTCCCTCGCTCTTTCACTCTCACTCTCTCTCTGTTTTCCACCAGCAGCAGCCAAGGAACAGCGCGGGCCTCGTCTGAACCAGGAACGGCGGACGCCCCCTCATTAATCACTACAGTAATACATTCCAGATGAATAAACAGCTTCATCTCTGCAGCGCAAACCCCTCCTCCTTCTCAGAGCTCCCCGGCTTTTACAGGCCCCCCGCTCCTGCCAAGGTTTCCCGGCTCGCGGAGGGGACGGCGTTATCCCTCCCCACGGCCGAGCGCGGGCCGGATTACGCCCTGTAACGCTCCCCCACCCCCATCCCAAAAACTGTGTCCTTACCCAGCCTTGGTCAACACATCCGCCACTGAGCTCTCCGTGTGTCCGAAAGACAAAATCTCGCCTTCCGTTGACTGGTCTTCAATAAAAGTAAAACGAAACCAAACACACACACACACATGCACACAAAGCTCTCATATCTAATCAAAACTGTTTTAAGAACAAGCAGACCTAATTCACCATAAAATAGGAGGATTTGTGCAGGATAAAGGTAATTTCAGCAAGCGTTCAGTGTGACATGGAGGGACTCCGCTACGGTAAAGTGCAAATTTTGATTGTTTTACTTATATATATATATATTTTTTAAGAATAGAATAGACAACAATTGAAAAAAAAACCTTTACTGTCTATTAAATATTTTATTTAAAAAAGATATTAAAAATTCTTTAAAAAATCCTTGAAAATTGTTTACCAATTGTTTCAAAATTATTCTTCAGCTCACTGGCCTACAAATTTACATAAAATAGCCGAGTACACGTTAAGGTCCGCTCCTTTCCGGGGCTAAGCAGAGGCCGTCGTGTGCCCGACAGCGATCAGGGCAAGCTGTCTGATATTAATACCGCCGCTGAGCTCTGACAGAGCGCCTGAATGTTAACTCGCAGGTGAGCACGGTTCGTCTGTTCCGAGACACGGTGTCAGACACGGTTAGGGTGACGCCCTTCTGACAAGTGTCTTCCCGTTCGTCACCCTTACTGCGCTCATCGCTTATGAATGCGGGGCGTGAAGCCACTTCCTCTGTAGCGGGGGGAGAGTGTTACCGTGACGTCCCTGACTGGTAACAGACGCAAATGGCGGCGTGGTGACAAGGAGGAGGAACCCCCCCCCCAACACCCCCGGGGACGAATTGAGCTCTCCTAACCATCAGCGCCAGATCCCGATGAAGACTTTCCTCTCTGAACCTGAGAGAACACGCCGGAAGCCCTCCGCTAACTACGTTCTTAAAAGATCGGCACTCAGCGTCTGTGCACTGCCATTTCACTGAGGCAGCCAGTGGGCGTAAATGTTCGAACCCTCAGCCAGACTCCTAATGGGAAACACTGAGAGCGTGTCTGTTATGAATCTGGTTTGTGAAATGCTTTTGATCTACGCACCCCGTTTCAACCTCTCGGCTGAAATCAGAGCCCGATCCCACTCATACTAAGAGAGTGCCGAAGGTACCCATAATGCACATCCGAAGTTGCCCGTTGCCCAAGAGTATTGCATGCCTCTCCAACGACCCTTCTCTTTAGTTTTCGGGTGTACATCAGGCCTCGTCCCGAGATCGGGGAATGGCACGTTCCCCTTTTGTTCAGACTACTCTGCCGTTTTTAAGCAATGCCAGTGCTGCTGATGGCAAAAGCAGAGGGAGAGAGTGGGGAGAGAGAGGGAGACGCGATACAGTACGCACTGACATTAATATTAATCTCCAGTGGAGATAGGAAATTGTTCCACCCTTGGTGCTTAGAGTCTGAGGAGAAAGGAGTCTTCACTGCTTCAGAAATTCTTTTTAATAATGTGACAGGGGGAAAAGGACTAAGCTTTCTTCAGCTTACTTCTTCATTGCCATGCCCAGAGGCTATGGTCTGACAAGGGAGGCAGGACTGTTGCGAGGGGCTGTTGGAGAGGGCAACCGGTGTGTGTGTGTATGTGTGTGTGTGTGTGCGCGCGCGCATGTGTGTGCACATATGAGTGTATGTGTGTGCATGTATAAGAATGTGTGCTGGTGTCTGTGTTTGTGTGAGTGTGTGTGCACATCGTACGTGTGTGTTTGCATGTATGGGTGCATGCATGTGTCTTTGCCTAAATGAGGATATGCATGATTGTTGTGTGTCCATGCATGTGCCTGTGTTTGTGTGTGAGAGTGTGTGTGTGTACATGTATACATGTGTGTGCATGTATGTGTCTATGTCTGATTATGTGTGTGTGTGTGTGTGTGTGTGTGTGTGTGTGTGTGTGTGTGTGTGTGTGTGTCTACATGTGCATGTGCGTATGTGTGTCTGTCATCATAGGGGGAATCTATCCAGTCAAGATAAGCTTTTCCTTCTGTATTCCACGGAAAAAACCTCTAATTAACTCCGTAGTACTGTCTGGTGTTTTTGATCAAATGCGTAAATTCTTCCAACACAAACATACATTTAATATTTCTGACTGTAAAATACAGCATTTGGGCGCATTCCATGTCTCGTCTCCCCGCAACTCTCTCTCATTGTAAACTTAGTGCGTACTCAGTTCGATTCAATTACCTCGGCACTTAATCCCAGTTCACCCGTACCAGCGCGAGATTGGATTCCAATTTTTTCGCATTAGAATTGACTCTTAATTCCGGGAAAAACCGCTCTGGTAAAACAGTACGTACGGCTTATAAAAGCGGCAACCGAAAAAAAGGATGACAAAGATGTCATGTAATTACCGCGCAGTGGATGCGCCGTTATGAAGACGTCTTCCTTCCGCGGGTCGCGGCCAAATTAATAATACGCAACGAGCGCGCGCCGCATTTCAACGATCCCACCGGAACGGACCACTGCGAGAACTATAAATAACACACGAGCGATTAGTTATCCTTACGATCCGGTTTTAAACAGAACGCTGGCAACAGTAATAACAGTAATAATAAAAAAATCAGTATTGTTTTTTATTCCAACAACAACAAGACCAAAAAAAATCCCACAGGCACCCCGAAATCTCGGCTGTCGAGGGTTGGGTAGATTCAGACTCAGGCGAGCGCCGAACACACCAGCCCACATGAAACACACCGCATTGTTTGTTTTGTGTGTTTTGCTGTTTTTTTTTACCGTTATTGTATCTCCCACCTCCCTCCCATTTGAGTAAAGGCAGTGTTTGGAGATTTTGAACGGATAAAGAAAGCGCAGAAAATTTGTAGTGGAGAGTAAACGAAACAGTGAAGGCTGTGCCGTGCTGCCCCAAACATGTTCCGTTTGGAAAGGGCTTTGGAAAACCTTCACAGAAACATTCGGGGGTGCATGCGGGCCCGCTTCAGAGCGCAGTGCTGTCGCGATTCTCTGTACATCTATTAATAATAGACTTTTCTTTCTGTCTCAGTTACGTGGAGGTCCAGCTCCCTGTAGCATGGTAACTATTTACTTAGCTACCAGTCTCCACCATCTGGGAGCCTATTTTTGCCCTTCCTCAAGGGATAAGGCTAATATCAATTCAGAGCCATGCCAGAGAATGCATAATCCACATCTATCTGTATTGAAATAGTACAATGCTCGTTGCAAAGTCTCTCTCGCTCTCTCTCTCTCCTGCTCTCCCTCTCTCACTCGCTCCCTCTTTCTCCCATATTCTCTCAGTTCAGTTCAATTCAATGGTGCTTTACTGGCAGGTAGTGTTTGCCAAAACAGTAATATCAACTGTACGTCTGCAGAGTAACTATGTAGAGTAACAGAAAACACACCCATACATATATTTTGGGCAAGGACATATTTTGTGTAAATCATACTTGCATATGCACACACACACACACACACACACGAACACACGCACACACACACACACACACACACACACTCTCATATCGTCAAATCAATATCTGTGGGAAGACACAGTGCAGTCCATGCTCTGTCAGGCCACACCCTGCGCCTCAGGACCTGGCTCTGCAGCTGAGGTGAAAGACCACACACAGACGCCCATTCTTCCCTCCTGACCGCGCTGAATCACTAGCGCGAACTGTGAACACAAAGCCAGCGAAATTCAGCTCCGCCGCCCACAGCAGCACGACGAGGCGAGGGGCTCCTCGACACCCCGTTGAGCCGGCCCTGGAGAGAGGACAACCAGGCCCCTCCCGAAGCCCGGCCTGGGCCCGGCTTATTAGCATAGCGTTGCGCTGCTTCCCTGTCCCTCTCTGTTCGGTGACTGAGGCATTCGGAGACGGCCGTCCGGGGGTCAGAGGAGGGGGAGGTAACGTGGCCTCCTCTGACGCTACCTCTGTGCCGCGCGCCATTAAGCTGAGTAACCACCTAGCGTTTAGCGCTGATGTTTCCCATTACTGGGCGCTAATCAGGGGACTCCGCTGCTAAAGTCTCTCCGCTAAAAACAAGGCCAGGCCTTCGGGAAGCACCGCTGTCACGACACTGTGACGCAAGCCGCGGGTCATTTAAGGGACGTCAGAGGCTACTTTCCGCAAGACGAGATAAGACGCATGGCGTGTTATCTTTCACTGGACGCAGTCAGACCCTGCAGTAGAGGTCAGATCACGCTGTAACACCAGAGTGGAAGAGCGTGTTATGATACCATCACAGCTGCGGCAAGATTCTTATAATGCATGCCAAAATGAGTCATAGATCAATATATGCTGTATATACCTGTCTATGATTGCCATCTTCATGCAAAACACAGGGGTTCTACTCTACACCAAGGTGGAATGCATTAAGTTAGATTCTGTAAAATTCATCTCATTCATACTTATTACAATAAATGATTATCACACATTGTGACTTTTTATCATACATTATATGATCACCCATGCCTTTTTTTAATATAGAGCAGTATCATGATTCACTGATTCACAATACTTAGATGGAAACACTTTCTCATGCAGACATTGATTAAATCAACCTCTTAAATACAATGTAACCTAAACATGTTTAATGGGTTAAATGCACTTTGCCAGTGACGTTTCTTTTTCCAAACCACAAGGGGTTCATGTCTCGGTTTGAAACCTAAAGGCAGCCTGTGTTCACGGAAAGCAATCCGGCGAGTTTCAAACTGATCTTGTCTACGGCCTCCATACCCACTGACCTGCAACAGCAGTGACAAATGACACAAATGGATAACAATCTACAATGATTCAAAAATCGAAGGTGATCACAACTCCTTCACACTGGACTGTGATGAGTCCTAATAGGTAACAGCAGACTAGGGTAAAGGGGAATCCATTTATAAACAGCTATCAAGTAAATGTTCATCCGCTCATTCAAACTTCAACCACGGTTTGACTTCAAGTACCACATTTCTTTTTCCACGAATGTCTAATCAAAACAGGAAATGGAGCAGATTTTCGTCGGTATTCGTTCCATGAACCAGGGGGTGCATTTCCATTATGTTAAGATATAACAGACATAGATATGGACTCATTTGAATAAAACTACACTTGAAAAAATACACGACAAGGGCTAGGCACACGGAGCTGAGTGACAGACTGAACTGACAACTGGACTGCCACTCGCGAGATGATGTGACGTTCGGGAACCCCAAAAAAACAGGCCCTTGGGGGGGGTTTGAATGGGATGAAGGAGACAGCGGGCATATTATTATTATTATTATTTTTGGCGCAGCTGATTGCGCTGTTTGAGGAGCAGCTCACTGTCAGGGCCGCACTGGAACGGGCGCTCCGCAGTGCGGTTACCACGACGCCGCGGCCCCATCCCCGAGCCCCCGCGAAGAGCGGCCCGTCCTCTCCCTCAGAACAACACGCTCTCAGATCCTGCATTCCCCGGCCTCCCGCCATTACCGCCGGGGATAGGCTTCCTGCGAGCAAACCCGCAAAGCCGTCCGCTGCTTCCTGGCAGACCCATTAAAACCCAACATTTCAGCAACTGCGCGTCCAGTCCAAAACCCAATTTTTTCGGAAAAGGAGGCCTAGTTTTGGTGAGGATTTGAGCCTTTTCTTGTCCGTTTGTGCGTTTGTTTGTACCTACATTCCTTTTGTTATTCTGAGGGAGGAAGAGTGTTGTGGTTCTCTGTCACTCGTGGGCGGAGACAGAGAGGGGAAGTGAGTCAAGTGTTCTACACAGGCAGCTGGGAACAGGGGCGGAGCTCAGAGGCGACACACTGCCCCTGTGTCACATGGGGCTGGGCCTGGCCCACCTGCGACCTGGGCCAGGTGACAAGGTCACAGGCACCGTGTTGCCATCTCCAGCACGTCAGTATTTCCTGTTACACTGCCGTGCCAAAGACATGTACTCCAAACTCATCCGGCAGACACGAGTTTGCCTTTCAACTAAGGGTCACTGAAGGACATGTCATATGAGAGAGAAATGAAAGCGCACACACACACACACACACACACACGTACGTGCACACACAGACACACACACACACACACACACACAGACAGACGAACACATAAACAAAAAAAAAAAAAAAAAAAAAGACACAGCATTTGTGCTGTACATCTCGCTTAGCGCCCTCTCCGAGCTGCAAGACCAGGATCATGTGACAGGCATGCAGGCAGGCGGGCGGGCGGGCAGGCGGGCAGACACGCCCGCTTGTTTGAAATGCCTCGGATAACCTTTTGGCTTTGGGGTTTAATTAATGTCCGTCAGCTCGCAAGCTTTCCTTCAGAAGAGCGCGCTCCTCTTCCCCTCCCGGAGACAGAGCCCCCCATCTCCCTCGACAGAGGTCTGTTTGCACTCCCCTCCCAGCTACAGGTGGTGCATTCCTATTAAGAGCACACCGCTTGTTACTGGAAAGGCTGAATTATTTACAAACAGTAGAAAGACTGCGTATGGAGTGTGTGCGTGTGTGTGTTTTTTTTTTTTCCAGAGGAGGATGAGAAAGACAGGGTAAATCATCCGCAGACATTAAAAATAAGAGCGCGGCATATGGAATAAGGCCAGGGTCGCCCTGATCTAAATACTGTATTACACAGGGCGGAAAGGCAGAAAGCAACTCCAGCCTCTCATTCAAAATAAAACACAACTGGAGCCCAAAATCCCAGGAAATAAGACATTACGACAAGGCAGGCAGTAATATTTGGATGCAACAGCCTGTTTCTACAAAAAAGAGGAATAAGCTCAAATAACGGCAATCAGGAGAAAGGTAATAAGGATGACGGAAGGGACATTGTGCAGATGAGGAAACTCTTGGAATCTCACACAGGGACTACTGAATAAGCATCGTTTTCACCTGGGCACCCTCATCAGAAAGCACACCGACAGGCAGGTGAGGGGTGCGGACTCCCAGCGACGCTGGCGAATTTTTATCGAGTGATCTGATTGCCGAAGCACCGGTGCATTTAGCAACAACAAAAAGAATCGCAGAGGGAACCATTAAGAGCGAGAAAAGCAAACGGCAAACACTATAGGGCAGCGAGACAGAGACGGAGCCAGAGATGGAGGGAAAGAGAGGAGAAAAGATGCATGATGTTGCATGTCTTTCCTCTTTATCTCTGTGTGTTTCTTCTGTTTACTAATAATTATCACTGTTTGAATATGCAAATTATTTTGTTTATTGTATCATGCACCCCTCGTCTGTAACCCTGCTTGGGCAATACCGCGCACAGAAAGGTCATGCCACAAAAGCACGACTTCAAATCGGAGATCCAAACAGTGAGGGAGAGAGAGAGTAAGAGGTAGGGATGCAGACAGAGAGAGAGAGACCAAGAGGGATGGAGAGAGAAAGAGAGGGAACATGATGGAGAGAGACAGATAGCAAGAGGGAGAGAGAGAGCGAGAGACAAAGACGGAGAGAGAAGTCAAATCTCCAAGAAAATAACAGAAAGATGTATCTGAGACAAAAGAGCACACTGGGGTGTTTACTCAGCCGTCTGCCCTTGCAGCACTCCTTAAATTTTATTAAAGTGGAGCTCCTCAACTCCACTTCTCCCTCTCTCCTCCTCTCTGCCTCTCTCTCTCGCTGCCCCTCTCCCTCTCCCTCTCTCTCTCTCTCTCTCTCTGCCTCTCTCCCTCTCCCTCCCTCTCTCTCTGCCTCTCTCCCTCTCCCTCCCTCTCTCTCTGCCTCTCTCCCTCTCTCTCTCTCTCTCTCTCTCTCTCTCCTTCTCTCTTACTTTAAGGAGTTGCCTACAGGACTGTGCGTGTGTGCAGGGTTGTGAGGAGGAGAGGAGAGGAGGAATACTAGCACTTCAGTCCTTCTCTCTCAGATTCTTTTATTTCAGCCATGCATTAAGCAATCTCCCCGCGGAGTTATTCTCCTCTTCCTGGTGTGGATAAAGCTGTCCCCGGGGAGCCCTGTAATTTCCAGCTTCTCCGAATTCAGGTATTAGTAAAGACCGCTCGGGGACCCGCCACAATATAACTCTACATTTTCAAGGCACTCGGAGAGGAGCCCCCTAAGGGTCCCGAGTTCAAATTTCTGAAATGTAGGCATTGTAAAAGGAACCTCGGGGGAGAGAGGTAGCGATAGAAAATCCACTGAATTCAAAGCATTTCCTAAGCCCTGGCAGGAGCCCCCCCGGCCCCCTCCACCTCCTTCCACTCCCATCGGAGGCTTTTTACAAAACATGTGTTGCTGACATGTTGACAGATTGCTCAGTGAAGTGTTAGGTGCATGCACAAGGCTGGCCATTTAGGGGGACACGGCTTTACCCTTCATCGTCTACCTGGAGCACCATGTTTTATACATCACCGGCGGAGAACGGAAAGCCCTCTCTCCCACCTTTGCGGGGATCGGAGGATGGAAAAACGAAAAAGGAAAAATGCGTGCATGTGTATACTGTGGATAAGCATGCATGTATGCGGTTGTGTGTGTGTGTGTACAGTATACATTTGTTTCATATATATGTGTGTGTGTGTTTGTGTGTGTGTGTGTGTGTGTGTGTGTGTGTGTGTGTGTGTGTGTGTGTGAGAGAGAGAGAGAGGGTGGAAAAAGGGCTCGTCCTCACAAATGGAGGGTTGAAGCAATTGAATGAAACAGCGAGGCCTGGTCCACACACCAAAATGCAGTCACTGTTCCCTTTGGCTGCAGCAGCAGAAAGGTGGTAGGGGGTAAAGTTTGAGAGAGGGAACGAAAGGGAGGGGTGGGGGTGGGAAAAAAGGGGAGAAGAGATGGGGAGGGGAAAGGTGGCCCAAAAAAAGGTGTACCGGGCGAAGGAGTTCTCCCTCCTCTCCCGCCTGGTAATGACAGCCAATGGGTTTGTGAGGTAATCTGATCAAAGGGGGCGACGCTAAATCCAACTTCTGCTCGTATCAGGGTATTAGTGATGTACGACTTAATAACCCAGCGGCTGCGAAAGTGCTGCCGTGGCAACAGGATGGAAATGGGGATAATAATGTATTCATGGTGCTGGCGACCTGGGGCTGCAGAGAGCGCGCTCCCAGGGGAGACCACTTCACCCAGAGCCAGACGTGTCTGAGCAAAATCACTCCACACAAGACAGGGGCTGAATACTGAGGAGCAGAGAAGCGGCAACCCAACAACAGAGGGAGGGAGGGAGAGAGGGAGGGAGTGAGGGAGGGAGAGGAGAAAGAGAGAGAGGGAAGGGGAAAGAGAGAGAGGGAGATGGAGAGAGAGAGAGAGGGAAAGGGAGAGGAAGAGAGAAAGGGATAGGGGAAGAGAGAGAGGGACAAGGAGAAAGGGAGTGAGAGAGGGAGAGAGGCATAGGGAGAGAGAAAGAATGGATAGAGAGGGAGAGGGAGAGAGAGAGAGTGAGAAGGGGAAAGAGAGGGAGAGAGAGGAGAGAGAGAGGGACAGGGGAAGAGAGAGAGGGAGTGAGAGAGGGAGAGAGGCAGAGGGAGAGAGGCATAGGGAGAGAGAAAGAAGGGATAGAGAGGGAGAGGGAGAGAGAGAGAGTGAGAAGGGGAAAGAGAGGGAGAGAGAGGAGAGAGAGAGGGACAGGGGAAGAGAGAGAGGGAGAGAGAGAGGGAGAGAGGCAGAGGGAGAGAGGCATAGGGAGAGAGAAAGAAGGGATAGAGAGGTAAAGGGAGAGGGAGAGAGAGGAGAGACTGAGAGGGATAGGGGTTAGAGAGAGAGGCAGAGAGCGGGATAGGGAGAGAGATGGAGAGAGAGGGAGGGAGGGAGAGAAGGAGAGGAAAGAAAGAGACAGGTAGAGAAAGGGGGGAAGAGAGAGACACAGGGAGAGAGAGAAAGAGAAAGGGACTGGTGGGGAGAGGGAGAGAGAGGGCAGGAGGAGGGGGGGGGAGGCAGACAGAGAGGGAGGGCGAGAAAGAGAGAGAATGTAACAGAGGCGGACAGACAGGGAGTGACAAGGGGGCAAGGTGAGAGAAAAAGAGAGAGATGGGGGTGGAGTGGGGTGGGGTGGTGTCTGGGGGAAGCTGAGGCCAGAGGAAACGAAATGAGCACAAAGGAAGCAGGAAGCCCACGATGCGACGCCGAGTTCCTGTCTGCAGGTGGACTCCGAGCAGGAAGGAGGAACACCAAAAACGGGGCAGAAACATTAAAAAAAAAAAAAAAGAAGAAAAAAAAAAGCTGAGTGGTACTTGCTTGAAAAATTGATGCGGCGTAAGTAGGGTGCCTGAAAACTACAAGGGAAATGGATCAGGATTACGCGAACAAACACAGAGCTATCCCCTCGGCTGGAACAAACGGGGGGGGTTGCGCTCCTCTCCGAATGACACGGCCAGCCTGACCGACCGGCGCCCCGCCCTCCCCGCACACACTCATCGCCCCCACACAGGTGAGAGGGGCGGGGCGGGGCAGTTTCCGTTAGCCCCGACCTTCCCTCCTTAATTGCCTCCCCCGCTGCACCGCCCCAATGAGGGCCAACACCACCCGGCCAACAGACACAGAGGCATAAGTTTGCATCTGTCAGGGTGAAACTCATCCGTGCTTTGGTCCACATCCCGAGCCCAACCCCAAGGTCTGACATTCACCCAGCCCTGCCAATAAGAGAAGGCAGCAATGACAAAACAAGGTGCTGCGTCCATCCCCCAACCATCCCTGGAAAGAGCGCAGGAACTTCTCGACGCGGTCACTCCCGGTGAACCCAGGGCCGCGTGTGGCTCTCTTCGTTTTGGACCGAATCGCGCCGAAACCTTTATCGCCTGTGCGCTCCAAGGGTAAACACCGTTTCCATTTTTAGACGCCCGGCCATTCATTTAAAACACAGACCTCAGCACTGCGTTTACTTTGTGAGGGGCAAATACTCCAGCCTAACAAAGGGGCAAAGTCAGGCAGCATGCCACACCAGCTACACTAACACGGATCCACAAGAACTTGCGCAGTGAAAGTACACCGGCTCCACACTTGCCACCAGACTACGACCACTAAGCGCAGAGTACATCTACGGATTGCAATGACATTCTAGCATTTTCTTTACCCCCATGAGTTGAGTATATTTCCTGTTTTTCCGATACGTTTCAAAGTAAGGCATCGCACTACAGATCGACGTGGCTGAGATCACTGTATCCTCCGAGGCCTGCCCGCATCCCCCAACCCCCCCCAAACTCAGAGATAAAACTCACAGCCTTGGTTGCCGGGGTGCGATGCTATTTAAGCTCCGAAAATGAAAATCAAAGCATTTTAGGGGATAAATTAATGTGGGCAGATTAGCACAAGTATCAACACGGCCATCTTTACGGCTTTGCGCCTCTCTCGGTGAGCCGTGCTGTACGACACAGCAAGCGATCATGATATTTCCATCATATTTCTGCATCCCGCTGCGCTACTGTTGGCATGTACTCTTTATTATTATTGATGTAAGCGCCTTGGGTCGTAGTAAAGTAGCCCTGATGTGTGCCATGGCCGGAAGTGTTGAGGTGCAGGGTCTCTCTCTCTCTCTCTCTCTCTCTCTCTCTCTTTGTATTTTATTAGCGGCTTTGTTTGAGGGTTTTGTCCTCCTTGGTTCCTGCATTCCGCAGATCGCTGTCCGCAGCTCACGCTACACAAACTCCAGCTCTGTATCTGCTGGTCGCCCCCAGCCGCCACATCTAGGTCACCAGACCAGCCACTCGTGCCCCCAGAGAGGTGGAGGATGTGTCTGTCTGCAGCCTGTGTGTGCGTCTGTGTGTGTGTGTGTGTGTGTGTGTGCGCGGATGCGTGTGTGCGTGTGTACATGCATGCGTGAATGTGTGTGTGTGTGTGTGTGTGTGCGTGTGCATGCATGTGTGTGTGTGCATCCGTGCATGCATGTGTGCATGTATGCGTGTGAGAATGTATGTGCGTGCGCACATATATGTATGCGACTGCATGTGATTATGTGTCTCTGTGTGTGTCTGTGTGTGTGCGTGTGTAAGTGTGTACATGTATGCATATGTGCACGTTTGATACATGTTCATGTGTATGTACAGGTATGAACGTGTGTTTGTGTGTGTGTGTGTGTGTGTGTGTATGTGTGTGCATGTGTATGTGTGTGTAAGTATATGCGTCTGTATATGTAACCATGTGCATGCGTGACTGTGTGCACACATGCACATGTGAGTGTATGATAGACAGACAGAGAGAGAACCGGGCGGGGAAGGGGGGGTTAAAGAGTATCTGAAGGGAACACTGAGGGCTTTCTGTCCAGTCTGACCTCCCACTACAGAGCACCGTTGTGCGGGACAAACGCTCCCCTAGGTAAGCTGTACAGAGATCTGAGGCAGGGCTGGGGTGTGTTTACACTCTCTTCCACTGATAAAAGCCTGTCTCCAGTGCAGAGATGTCTGCTTCCTGCTTCAGCTGACCTCAGGCCAGCTGTCTTCCCATCAGCTTTTCCTGAGACGCTCCAAAATGTCATGGCAACGTGTGCAAAACCCAAAAAGACTGGCGCTTCTTATGCTGTTTTACTTGTTATACTTGCACCAGTTAATAGCCACTTACATCTGCACCCTGGTTTAAATCTGCCTTGTTTCCTGTTTGCTTATCATGATTTGGCTAACCTATCAAGCATCTGCACACCTGCTCATTCAAACGGCTTGAACAAGCACGTGAAGCAAAACCCTCAGCTTAATGTTTTGAAATGAACAGCGCTATCCCTAGATGATCTTCAACATCAACCAGATGGACTTCCTGTTGGCACACACACTTAATTTAATTTTATTTTAAAAAATAAAAACAAAAGCAGTGTGGTAGAAATATTGTGCTTTATGACATCTGACACAGTATGTGTTCTGTACATAGCTTCCCTACATAACATGCATGATAATCACCTGTGCCTGTTGCCATGAAACACTGAAGCTGTTTATGAATGATTTATAAGGAAGTAATACTATGCTCATGAAGGTGTTATGTTTTCTTTATGAATGTGTTATGAAGTTCTATTTTAAATGAACTGTAAGCAAGCAAATATATTTCTCAATAGCTATTATTAATAATAGCTCTTAATAATGCACTTAATGCACTAAGTAACTGGTGATGACATGAACACCTGGTGTAACATTTATTTCACGTGTAGGCATTCATGTCTGGTTGCCTTTCTGAGGCCTATTTTTTGGCATGTGGCCTAATATGCAGTTTTATGGGAATCTGTACTCTCCGTTCTTGCTCCAGTTCTGCTCACCGTGAACCAGCTGAAGAGCCATTAATCTGCGGTATATTAAGACTGAGCAACATCTCAGCGACTGAAAACCCTCGCCGGCTTATCAGGATGATGGCGGCTTTCGAAACGAGGGAGAGGAAAACCGCCACCATTCGGCGGCGACGCCGACCAAAGGTAGACAGGCGCTTCGTCTTCATTTGCACGAGGGACTTATCTTCTCGTCCCTCCGTGAGAGAGAGACGGAGATAGTTTAACAGAACGACAAGCAAGCCCCCGTCTCTTACTCGCAACTGCCCGTCACACCCCCTTTGTGCCCGCACATCCGTCTCAGTGTGTAAATCTGGGATTCTCATCCCTGTCTCGTCCGCGCTTTTGACAAGATTTTGACAAAGCCACTTGCGTGTGTGATATCCATCCATCCGGTTTGCATATAGATCAACGCATCTTTTCCCAGACTCCCGCCATCCTCGACTCCAGGTCGCCTGAGGTGAAGACTAAATCATACATCGCCTCCTCTGTAACCCCCCTGTAGGCCCGCTGAGAAGATCAGTCATCCAAACTTACAGCCCCCCTCCCTGCCCCTGTTACATTCAGAATCGCTCTGTAATTTGGATAACATCATCACACTGTAATCTTGTCAGGGCAATCGGTTTACTGTTGAATTACAATTTCAGCTGGCAGAGAGGGGGGGAAGACGTGTTTGGAGGGATGGAGGAACACTAACGAACACGTGCTAATGTAGGGTTGCATTTCAACGACAATCGCCACAGAGCAGCGACTTTCAAACCGAATAACCAAAGAAGGCTCACGTCTGACAAGAAGCCAGCAGTACAGGTTTACGTGTGTGAAGTACATTCAGTTCATCTCACCGTCATGTATAGCACTCTGTCATATGCACCATGCTGTTATGTAAGGTTGAGAAGCGACTTTCAGACCAAGTAACCACACAAGGTCCACGTCAGACACGAGGCCAGCTACACAGGTTTACACGTGTGGAATACATTCAGCTCAAATTTATTTCCACGACATACTTTGCATTGCGTCATATGCAATATGCTGTTACGTAAGGTTAATAATTTCCACTGCAATAATATTGCTGCACACGTATTTTTTCCCTAACAGTGTCTTTGCCAGAGTGATTTGATTTTATACACCATGGGAATTATATTAAAATAAATGAATGCTGGTCCCTGTCCATGAATACACACTTAACAATGAACAGTGGGAGGATGATTAGATAAAAAGGACTGAAAAACGTGGATTTTTCTGAGCAGTCAGAAAGCTGCACGCAAGCAGAAGGCGGTAAGCCGATTTTGAAGATTCGGTTCCACGTCTCCATTTCCGACCGAAATCACATGCTGTTATGATTGAATTCACCGCCTGGACTCAGTTAGAGAGCAGACCATGTGCAGTACAGACAGTGACAGCCATCCTACAGCTTCCCGACTTCCCGAAGACACCGGATTGCAAGGGGCAGGCAACCCCGGTCATGCTGTGACCGAGAGGATTCTAGTGTGTCAGGTGATTCGGTCTGAATGGTGGCACGTACCTGGACCACATGGTCACCTGCATTAAATTAATATAATAATAGATCTAATTAGGTTGATGACAGATTAAAAAAAAAAAAAAAAAAGCAGAAACATCTGTGGAACTCCAAGGTCAATGAGGAAAAAAAAAAACAGAACTGGGCTGCATTTTTTGTGTCCTACATAACAGCTACATAGAGGCTTTATAAGAATGACATAACACCTGCATAAGCACTACACAAGCATTTGTAAAAACCTGTGCCAAATGTCATGGACAAGTATTTTGAACTTATGCTTTACTCATGTCACCATCCATACATAAGTCACATTACCATTATTACCACATTAAAACATTACCACGGCATACCAAATCAGTATGTCATCGGATGACATAGCCCTCACTATGACAGTCTATGTCATCTTACATAGCTTTTTTAGTGATCTTTATTACTTGTGAACAAGTTATAATGCTTTTACGTAAACCCCTTCACAGAGAGTATGAACCAGAATAATTCAGTGAACAAACTTTCAGATCTGCATAAAGTTACTCCTCTACTTCATTCAAAATTCGCTGAATTTACATTTACGTAACTGTTCCTTAAGCAGAAATGTAAATTCGGGTCCAAGATGGTGATGGACACACTCCCTACATTCATTTCAGGCAGGTGATGAATTTGAAGCTAGTTTTTTCAGGATGGAAAGCACTTGCAATGTGAAACTTTCTGGATGTGTGTTTGTGTCCCACAGACACACACACACACACACACAGACATAGACATAGACATAGACACAGACACACACACACACACACACACACACACACACACACACACACACACACACACACACACACACACAGACACAGACACAGACACAGACACAGACACAGACACAGACACAGACACACACACACACACACACACACACACACACACACAGGGGTACAGGTTTAACTGCAATACTGTGGTTGGTCTACATTTCCCCCTCAGCTGACTGAAGTATCATATTTTGGCAGGGGGGACGTCCTGTGGCGTCTAAGAGCACCTTAAGAGCCTCAGCGAGTCTCAGCCACTTCCCCCCCGGCCAACAACGTCCACTTTGTGCTCCTGGGTTCTGCCTGCCTTTGCTTATACTACAAATAATTGGCTGAAATCAAGCCACTGCTAAGGAGTTTCTGTGTGTCAACAAACACGTGCGCGTACACGCGTGGTACATATACAGGCTACGTCAAACGCTGTTAAAACTTGTGAGAAATGCTATTGGCCCTGGCATGACTGGTCAGGAGTTCTCTGATGTCTGGGTTGACCAATGATATGAAAAAGCCTCCAAATCTCCCCATAATGCTTGGCAATCAAAAAAGTGAGCTGATTTGGGACGGTTTTTGCTCGTGATAGGTAGATAGATAGATAGATAGATAGATAGATAGATAGATAGATAGATAGATAGATAGATAGATCGGCCTCCAAAGTTGTCAATGCTGTGTGAAAACAGCTTCATGAATGGCATAAACTCAGTGGGCCTGTTCATTCTCCAACTAGGTGTGCCTTACTGTACTTCAAGGACAAAAAAATAAACAAAAAGTGTTATGTTCTGATCCAGTTTCCCCCTTTCCCTGCCCAGAAACGCTCCGCTTTCTTCAGTCCGGGTTGACGGTTGAGGGAACGGACATTTTGCAACACGTCCAATCCTTCTCCCTCCACAGTATGGGATTTTGTTCGATGTTCCTGCACCACGGCTGACCACAGTGCAGGAATAACCCGACGTTCACAGAGGCCCGGGAAACGAACGCGGCAACGCCTGACGGGACCTTCGGCTTCCCGGCTCCTTCCGCTGGCGCGGGTCCACTTGCGGTCGCCGTGGCGTCCTGCAGCCGACTGCGCAGATCCTTGCGGCCTCCTTAGCGCGGAAGGCCGGGGGGTGGGGTGGAGGGGGGTTCCTCGGGGAATCGTAAACCTGCCTGTGGGTCAACCTTTCCACTGCGCTCTAAAGCTCGAGCTGCGCGTCATCTTGGCGGCCCGTTGCGAGGCACAAAAGTGGCCACCGAACACAAAAAAACACCCTCTGACAAAACCAAACAACAACAACACGTCTTCTGGATGATTTAAGGTTGAGCTGGGATGGATGCCCATTAGATCCTGCTTTCGGGACCTGTTTCACGATGGTTCCCTCTTGTTCCTCGTCCAATGTGGTTTGAAGGACTGTACTTTGAAGAGAACCACCAACAAACCATTGAAACAACATAGCGGCTAAGCCAACACTGCCCCCCCCTCGGTAAATACCCGCATCAGCCAATGAGAAACATCAAACAACCAGAGCCACACCTGCTCTGAGGAGGCTTCTTCTCCGCCAGGAAGAGATAAAAAAAGGGAAAGCTGGGGAGGAGGAAACGGTGCTCAAACCTCTGTCAAGCCTGCGCCAAGAATCCACAGAGGGTCAGCTCCGTCTCTGACTCATTTTCCACACAAATAGGCCCATTTCGGGGCTGGAGGCAATATCTCCCGCCACCACTTTTCCTACGCGGTGGACGACAGCAGACAACATGGCCGCCGCAGCATGGCGTAACCCAAAACGCAGCAGCAATGACTGTCACTGGGCGTCGAAGGAGAAACCTGTCAACAGACTTTATTTACGCATTTATTTACTTATTTCTCTGGCAGTCGTGCTTGCAGGGGAACTCTCATAGCCATTTAGACAGACTATTCTTTTAGAGCATGCCAGGGCACACGCACGAAAAGCAAACCGCTTACATTAAAACTAACAGGTAACCTCATGTTTTTCTCTGCGTTCAGGGTAGCACACTGAAAAGCTTTAACAACACAGTTTTTTCCGGAGTCTGACGGATATTGTCGTAAAAATTCCTGTCCACACCACATCTCTTGCAGGGTATGAGTTGCGGTAATTTTACCCAGTTTAGCTGAAGAAACGCTCAAACGGGCTTACAACTACTTTGCACATGAACAGTCACAGGGGGATTTTAAGGACACCTCACATGATTTGAAATGGGTGTCACCAGCGAGACCGCCTCTTCGCTATGGGGGTCACGGGGTCTGAGCACGGGAGACGGGGGCCGCGGGGAGGTCTGCATCGGCCCTTCCGGTAAACCCCGTCCTGTGGGCGGATTGACCGTAAATCGACCGCGGGATTCCGGTCCAGGATGCCAGAGGCCGCGTCCGACGCCGCCGCCGTCGCCGCTGCCGGCCGTGACTGAGAGCGCTCCCATTGATTTGCCATTACTGTACAGGGGATAAATAATTAATCGTTTTAATTAAACGCGATCGATACTTCCCCCCTCGTGCCGGGCCGACCCCGGGTAAGGAGAGACCGGAATGCAAGTTAATCTGTCGCTGGTGCATTTCGCAAAGTGAGGAGCTTCTTCACCCGGTCCCAGCCAAAGCTCGTGAATCTCCCAGTGTCTACCACCGCCATTTGTTTTGAAGGGGGCGACATGTTTCGATTTAGGGAACAAAGAGAGAAAGGCACCAAAAAAAACAAAACAAAATCACACTTTAGTTTTCACATCACGCACTGGTTAAATTCGCACAGTGTTTGTGAAAATGGCACCTCCTAAAATAACTGGGGGTTGATGTTTTGTGTGCGTGTTTGTTTTTTTGGGGGGGCCTGAGTTTGTAGAACGCTGCTCCAACTTAAATTTGGCTTCTTCACTCTTTCTCACCCTTTCTTTCCTTTCTTTTTCTCTTCTTTACTCTGTCACTATTTCCCAGCAACAACCTCATCGTTATTCAGCTGCATGTTAGCACTTTGCGAGGGAGGGAAAACAAATCAAGAAAGAAAGAAAGTTTTTCCAAATAATCTCCTTGGTCCAAAAGGGACGGAAACACCCCCCCAGGAGAGCTGAGGAGTACAATTTAGCTGCACGCTTATGTGCAGCTGGTGCAGCAAATATTTCCACAACCACCAGATCCATGGCCGCTCGTTTGGCCTTTCAGTTTCAGCAACCATCAGGAGCCAATGAGGGACAAAGAATTTCCCCGGATCTACACACACAACCCAACTGTCAGCTGCTCGCATGACCCGACCATCGCAGCCCAGTGAAGGTAAAGAGGTGGACTACGGGTGGCCTTCCAGCTGCGGAGCTATCCCAGCATTCCTTGCGCCGCCTCTCCTGCCCCTGCCCTCCGAGCCCTCTCTCCAGCATCATACAATAGACAGCGGACCACTCCGCCAACTGATGTGTAATTACTGCGTTTGACTGCTCCGCGAAGCGGCGTCAAATAGGCAACATCTGGCGTCTGCTTGCCCCTTCCCCATCTGCAAAGCAGCTGTTATTGCTTTGCCGGTTAGGCCCCTGTTTTATTGAGGACTGTTGAGGAAACGGGTAGGAATTACAGATGGGGCAGGTAGAATGCGAGTGGGTCTGCAAACACATTACATTACATCACATTACATTACATTACATTACATCACATTACATTACATTACATTACTGGCATTCAGCAGATGCTCTTATCCAGAGCGACTTACAGAGGTCACAGTTTTTACATGTTATCCATTTGTACTGCTGGATGTTTACTGAGGCAATCTTGGGGGTAAGTACCTTGCCCAAAGGGTACAGCAGCAGTGCCCCAGCAGAGGAACTGAACCTGAAACCTTTCGGTTATGAGCCCTGCTCCTTACCACAGCGCTACACTGCCACAGCTACACTGGATGGGCACGGCTCAGGTGAGTGATAACCATCGTGCTACACTGACACTCCACCTCCGCCCTCGTCCGTCCAAAAAAAGATGCTCCCGCCAGTTCCAGCTTGGCGACCGGCGCACGTCCCGGCCAGTGAGGGGGCAGCGTCTGCCGCGGCGTTTATACCACACCAACGCGTACGTGGCTTAAACTCACTCACCCACTCCTCGCTCTCCCCCCCACCTTCCTCCTGGTCTCGCTGTCAAAGTCGGTGTCGCCGGTGTCAGAAAACAGCGAGAGGTTTCTATTATTTAATTGTTTCGCATATCCACATGCTCTCGTCTGGGGGATACTGGTGGTGGTGTGTGTGTGGTGGTGGTGGAGGGGAGGTTCGGGGGTTGGGGGTTGGGGAGAGGAGAGGAGCTTTATCACGTTCCACAAATGAAGCAGGCAGACGCAGCCTGATTAAGATTTAATACCCAGTTCCTCTGTTTTCTTCTGAAAGACACAAAGGCACTGAAGCCTATGAGAGCACCAGCAAAGAGCTGGGTGGGGGGAAACAACCAGGGCCGGGGCGAAAGGAGGGGGGGAGAGGGTGAGAGAGGGGCTAGGATGTGACGTTTCCCCCCGTCACAAACATTCGCATCCAAACGATGGCTGAAACACCACTTAACTCTGAAAAGGGGCGATAAACTCGCTTGCATTTGGCCAAGCAGGTCTGCGCCGGGAACCGCCGTAATTGGACTGAATGGCATCCCACGAAAAGGAAACACAGCATCTGAATGCCTGAGTGACAATCGCAGGAGATTCTCAGCTGGAGGCTGGTGATTGGAACGGCCCACCGGGGGGGATATTCCCCTACTTTTGGGGAGGGGGTGAACCCATTCGGGATGCCCCGGGGAGCGGGGACGTCGGCCCGGTCATCTCCCTCCGACCCCCCGCCGCGGCCAGATACGGATACAGCTATCAGAATAAATGCTAAAAGCAGCATGCGGCTGAGCCTCCGAGCCACGAATTACACCCGCGCCTCATCGCCGGCAGCCGAACGGGGGGTACGCGTGTGCATTTGGAGAGGGGTGGAGGTGGGGGCGGGGGAGCGGAGGTGGGGGGGCGCGCAGCGGAGAGCGGCGAATCGCCATTCAGACGTCGCCAGCCTGGACTCGGGAGCCCGGCGCAAACAGCCTCCCCAGCTCATCTCCCCAAACTGCTGCGCCGCACTGACAAAGCCCAATAAATACTTTATACAGTGCATAATGCGAGATATGAAGCTTCGGGGAGAGGAAGGAGGATCCTGTGGGGTGCATCTGCTTTGAATTCGTAATGACACTCATGCTATCATTACCAGCACTGACTGCTATAGGAGGAAAAACACACACACACACAGAGCCACACACACACAGAGCAGCAGCAGCACTGCTGTCACCAAATGCAAAGGATTATGGGTAACCTCTGAGGATTGCCCCGGCTGTACTCCCTCAGCTACCCACCCCCTCCTGCTCCAACCTCCACTGCTCCCCCCCCCCCCACGACCCACACCTACTCCTCTGGCCCACAACCCTATACCGGTAAGCATTCAAACACTGTACCGAACCTGGACCTGTGCCTCTCCACTGACCACCGTTCCCGCTCGCCCACGGGAGTCACGGGATGCTCGTCCAGAGCAACAGCTGAATTTCACTAGGCGATAAACACCGCAGCGACACTGAGATCCACAGCGGCGAACACGTTTGCCGGGAAATCTGCCGTTTACATCATATGAGAACACAAACGAATCAAGCCCCTCCGCTCTCCCAGTTCTGTTTCTGAAGCAGGTATAGGCCGCTATGGGTATGTGAGCTTTTTGCAAGCTTTGCAGCTGCTGGATCAATACATAAAAAAAAACAAGTGAGAGGAAAAAAAAAAAAACTCAGTGACAGAGAACAAAAATCCATTGGAAACAATTACTACGCTGTACTGTCTGCCAACACCTTTTATTATTCTTATTATTGCAGGGATACCAGAGCCGTTCCAAACTGCTGACCCTTTGCAGATCACAGGAAGTAAATTGCTTTTACACACTCCCAAATAAACATTTTTTGGTACCCGTAACTGAAATACAGACGCGTAACAGTATTAGTGCAGATTCTGCAAGCCGCGCACAAAATCTGAAATAAAAAAATAACCACGTGAAATGTGATTTATGTTATAGCTGTCAAAAGTCAATTGTCAGGCTTTTATTTGGCAGCGTACATTAAGGGGCGTTGATGTTTGTGTGTGTATGTGCGCGCGTGTGTATGTATGTGCGTGTATACACATGCGTGTGTGTGCCCAAGTGTGTGCGTGTGTGTGTGTGTGTGTGTGTGTAGCTGACACACCAATACACCTCAAATGTGGAAGGAAAAAAAACACTCATTGTTACAGACCTGATTTCTTGGGAAGAAGCAAAAGTTGCAACATGCAACCTTTCAGCAGGAGTATGCTATGATCAAAGCTAACCGCCATCAAAGGCAACAATGTGCAAAGAGGGGGCTTGTGATTACAGTCTCGTGTCTCTACTCTGAAACACAGCTCTATACTGCGAGCTGGAGCTCAAAAGAAGCAAATATTTGCTACAGACTCACAAATTCTGCCTTCATAATTCATTCCTTTATTTGTAAAAAAAAAAAAATGTTGGGGTGGGGTGGGGGGTGATAGGGGTGGGAGTTTGGGGTCGGCAGAATGGGATGGAGATGGGTTGGGGGGGGCATGGGGTGTTTTGTTTAAGCTTGGACACAGAAACAGCGAAAGGCACTTATTCAAAGGTCAACCCACAGAGGGTTCAAATAACAGTCCCCCCCCAAACCCTTGAGAGGAGTCCAAGGGTTTTTCTTTTTTTTTTTTTTCCAAAGGACACAACAAGAATAGGTGTTGCTCAAGGGATGGCCCGTTTAATACAAGAATACCCACTGACTGACAGATGACAGAGAATGGCACCTTCTCGAAAACAAAATGCATGCCATCATTGGTCTGAAGTCATACCTCATTGACCTTTCAATTCAATTACTCAATCAGGTATACAACCCAATTCAAGAGACAGAGGGCCATCACATGGGTTACCCAGCTGCCCTTGTGTCAATTACAGAGGGTGCCGGAGTTAAGAGAAAGCACATAACTGTGTAACGCAGGACGCAGGAGGCAAACTTTGTGGAGCGGAGCTGTTGACTGGAGCGAGGCCTCCCTCAGAGTGTGTGTGCAGCACGGCACGGCAGCCAAAGTGTGACCGAATGGAAAAACACAGGCAAAATCTTCCACCCGGCAGCATAAAAACACGGCGGCGGATACGAACTCGATCCCCCCCCAAAACGAAAACATCCCAAAAGGGCCGGCTGCGCTATCGGGCCCTGGGTTTCTGCAGGCGGGTCTGCCATATTAACAGGCCCGGCGGCCTTCGCACGTTACTGCTCTGTGCTCTCCCACGTACGGAGGAGATGGGGATGCCACCACAGTGCCTGTAGCAGTGGCATCACTGTAAGAAAGCACCACACACTGGTCAAGGAGACAAAGCCCAGCAAACCCAGCTGGGCAAACCCTTTAGCATTTATGACTCCTCCTGCTAAGGGCCTTCACCATACTCTTCAGGGGGACTGTCCTTATCCAGATAAGCTCAACAAATTCTCTTGAATTAATTTTCAAATACATACAAATATTTGACTTACCCGACCCCAACCCGCACCTTAACATAACTTTGAATACAAATTAGACAAGTGTGTTAAATGGACAATACAACGCAGAGACAAACTGGCTACCTACCAACGTCTGCCACCGAGGCCATCTCAAAACTGAGCGGAAAAATTATAAAAACGAATAAAAAAGAAAAATGGATACAGAGAGAGACAGTAAGTTACCATTTAGCATCCCTGACCGATGGGGAGCGCCCCGAATCTCCCCCCCCCTTTGCATGGGTCACCGGCCCACGGCAGCAGAGGATTGCTGACCTGTACAATAAAAGAGGATCCGCAGGCATCCTCAGAGGAGGCTGGGCGCGGTGAGGCTCCTTCCCCGAACCCTCCCCACCCCCCACCGCCCCAGGCCGTCTCAGAGGAGCCTCCGCGGGGAAATTCCTGCAGCTTCTCCCAGGCACTTGGCTGCCCGCAGTCCCACATTAGCGCGATCAATAGCGCCGATTGCATCAGGGACACAAGATAATCTATACCTTTCTCTCCATCGCTCTCTCTCTCTGTCTCTCCCTCCCTCTCTCTCTCTCCAGGCGCAGTGCAGTGGCGAAAACTAAAGTGGATGAAAGGTGTTACCCTCGACAGACTGGGAGCAATAGCTCCTCTCATTGATTGGGAGACATGTTACTTTGCCTTTAACTCAGGCCTGTGCAGGCATGTTCTGTGGGGCGAGGAGGCTCTCCGATATTCGGCTGGGGGATTGGCGGGCTTGGCGGCACTGTGTCTGCACTGGCTGTCAGGTCCAGGGCTAAATGTATATATTCATCGTAAAAACAAGCACGGTCATAGGGCCAGGTTTTACGCTGTCTCCTTAAGATGGAGACGACCCCAAGCAGGCCTTGGGACTTCACCGAGCCTGCGCCCAACACACTGCTGCCTTTCAAACACAGGCATTTAAATGCAACTGTCGGTTTCCCAAAAATCCACTCAGAATTAAAAAAAAAAAAACAGACAGCCGCATTTGGTCCAGGTATTTTTGCCCAAGCAGGTGTTCGGTCTAATTGCAAAATTTGTTTCTACGGAGGGTCCATCTGTAAGGCCCCCACACTGATTTATAGCAGCGCGAATCATTTGAAACCACCGCAAACTGACGAGCGAGAGGAAAAAAAAAAAAGAGAATCGCATCACGGCGACCGTTCAAACAAGGAGCCGGGTAATCACGGGAACGACTTTTTTTTTTTAGTTTTTGATTGTAAACACCGCGAGGAGGTTCTTTTAGCACAATATCTCCGCGGGAACCCTCTTCCTCCTTCGCTGTCGTCCGGCGGTCCCTCTCGGGCGGGAAGATGCACCAGCCGGCGACGACGAGGAGCAATTTTCGGAGTCGAAACTCTTGCCTTCCGCTGTGAAAGTGGCATTACAATGGGGCCCGCGCGACAACAGGAAACCCGCTACACGGTTAATCAGCACCATGCCAAGAAGATTCGGTCCGTGAAAGGCATGAATTATGTTCCGTATTAATGACACCGCGGGGCCGTTCCCGAATGTGGCGGAGGATGACGAGCGCCGATGAGAACGCCCGGCGCCTCCGATACGCCGCAGAGAGGCGCGCGCGTTCCCCAACTCCCAGAATCACATCGCCGGCACCGCTCGGGAATTCACCTCGAAATAAAGCACAGCGCTGATTTTGCTCGCTGAGAGTAAGTGGATTCAAATGTTGTGGCTTGAGGGGCCGGGAAAAATTGTTATGAATAGATGACCACTCTGGAGCATTTGTTGATAACTTGTTGTTGTGTCAGGTTTTTGGATAGCACATCACTATATTTGAGAGGGTACAGCTAAAAAGCACATAAAGATGACTATCGAAGACATCAAGGTGAAAAAAACACTGTTTAGCACTGTATGAGTAGAGCTGGCAAATTTGTTATGAATAAACTCTGCGATAAACTCTGGAGCATTTGTTGACAACCGTTGTAACCGTGTCATATTTTTGGAGAGCACATCAGTTTGTTTGAGAAGGTACAGCTAACAAGGCTATGAAGATGACTATCATGAAGAACTGAAGGGAAAAAAGAACACTGTTTAGCACTCTAAGAGCAGAGCTGCTTTCTGTCAGTGAGCGAACTGAACAGTTTGGTTCAAATGTTTTAATTGGAGGGTATCAGGGAAGGGTGTTACGAATAGATGTCCATTCTAGAGCATTTGTTGACAACTGTTGTTAACATGTCATATTTCTGGACAGAACATCACTTGAGAGGATAGAGCTAACAAGGGCATAAAGATGACTATCATGAAGACACAAAGATAAAAAAAAAAATCACTTTCGCACTGTATGAGCAGACCTGCTTACTTTCTAAGCAAGTGTTTAAAGTGTTGAATGCACCTGGTCTTTGTTTTCTGATTTGTAGTTAATGGAAGTCAAGCTGTGCATGTTAGACATCTTTTTAAAAACAATGTAACAATTTTTAAAACTCATCTGTTGACTGTGATTTGCTCATATATTATTGGAGAAAGTACAGGACAGACAGTCTATTTTTTAAATCGTGAATCTAAAAAAACACATTTTGGGTACATATGCACTGATGCTAGGTACAAATCTTGGACATTTTAAGAACTCCCCTGGCATTAAGGCGGTAATTGGAACAGCCGTGAAATTTGACCAACCGCTCTCAGTATTTCTCTGGCCTCTGCCAGGAGAGAGAGTAACGGAAAATGGTTTTCCTTTTGAAGAATAAAAAAGCGGTTTCTGCCAAAACCACCTCAAGATGACTGTTTGTGGTTCTGGCCAAGTGAGGTCTTCAGCTTTAAAAAAAAAAAAAAAAAGAGGCCTACTCAAGCACTCGCTAATCACTTTCGAAAACCTGTCAACTGACATTCTTAATTCCTGCAAACCAACTCATTAGCTTATTTTTAGTCACACACCCAAACTTAGGGCAAGCCGTGGTAGACACTGCCAACAACCCTACTACCCCCAACTCCCCCTTTTCTAACAGCTGGGCGGTGGGCAAGGTATTCCGGAACATTTCCTCACTCTACTAGACAGCCAACCAATGCACATATCGCTGAAGGCAGAGCTACAGAGGCAAGATGATGTTTATTAATCAGAGCGTGCACAAGAGAGACCCGTCAGAGAGGAGGAAAGAGAGACAGAGAGGGAGAGGGAGAGGCAGAAGAAGAGAGAGAGAGAGATTGAGAGGTAGAAAGAGGAGGGAGAAAAGGGGCCAGAAGGATAGAGAGAGATTGAGAGGTAGAAAGAGAGGGAAAGGCGGAAGGAGAGAGAGACTGAGAGGTAGAAAGGAAGAGGTAGACGGGGAGAGAGAGAGAGGTGCGAGGTGACAGGATTGGGTGCGGCGGGCTGGGGGTTTGGGGGCGGACCGGTGGCGCATTGTTTACCTGTCAGCTGGCATTGATTAATCTTGTGTTCGGTGAGATCGCTCAGTGACTCGAACACCTGCAGGCAGGCGTCGCAGCTGTGCAGAGCCTCCTCCTCCTCTCCGTCCTCCGCTTCCTCCAGAGAGACCAGCCTCTTCTTCACCACGCCGCCCCCCTCCTCCCCATCCTCCGCCGCCGCCGCCTTGCCTAGTTTGCCGTCCGGATCTGCGCGGTGGAAGGGAGAGAGAGGGAAAATAATAATAATAATAAAAAAAAAAAAACATGGAAAAACAAACGGGAAAAGGACCCGCGGCATTCCCCGGGCTCCCGGCGCCGAGGGGCCGCCGAACAAGAAAGCGGGGCGCTGCATCATGGAGAGGGTTTTGGTGTCAAGCGCGGGTCAGCTGGTTGGCAAGTTACTACGGTGCTTCCGGAAGTTTCTGCACTCGTACCCGTAGCGCCGCAAGGCGCAGCCGCCGCGTACGGAACGCTGCAGGCCACGCCCACAGAGGTGCGTTCGCGGCGCCGCGGCGGAGACGCGTTTTAAACTTACTTTAAAACTGGGTCATTCGAGCATTATCACACGCCTTTAGTTAATTTATGGGACAACAAGGCCAGTTGAAAAATGAAGCCCTACAAGATCATTTTTTATTTCTCGCAAAAAAAAAAAGTTACAATAAGGTCCCAAGAGCGGCGAGTCTAAATATCAAGAGCACCTTCTCATCGGTTTATATCGCTGCATTAAACATGCACTGTAAATCTGTACACCCAGAAGTGTGTAAAATGTGGCTTGTGTCACCTTCTCAGACAATAAATATCATTGCCTTACATAACGAATCATTGTACACATACATCTTGCGGATATGTCGAAAAATTTTATTACTAAACCCCCGCAAGTGTTTAAAAATAAGGCCTGTATTGCTCTGGGGCTCGATGCACCAAGCATGAAAGGTCACTTGCTATACAGCATGTTTGGTCTGTCCAACCATACAGCATACACACATACACACACACACACGTACGCACGCACGCACGCACACACACACACGCACACACACACCATGACAAACACTTGGTAAGGTTGTACACAGAAAAAACCTATGTAAGAGGAGAATTCTGCAGCCATGTTGTAGAGGTGGTCCATTCGCCCCTGATATTTGATGAAGACACCGAGGAACAAACTGCAGAGGAGGAAGAACAATACCACATGGTGCTGTCTTCCCCTCCACGTTCCTCCCCTCAGACTGGGCTCAGATAAAGCGTTAGAAGGTTTCCGCTGAATTATTTATCTGTCCATGAGGGCAGCGGCAGGTCGGCCACCTCCGATATTCCCCCGCTTTTGTCCTTAATTTCGTCTGTAAACGGGGAGCAAATGCCTATCTCCACAGTTGGGGTGGAGCATTATGGGGGGGGTTTGGGGGGAACGACCTACGGACACCGGTGAGCAAAAAACGAAGCAGGCTCGTTTTAATATGGGGGAATCGTCTGTTTCTGTGAATGCCTGTTTGGCGTGAGCTCTGTGTGCGTGTGTGTGTGTGCGTGTGTGCGTGTGTGTGTGTGTGTGTGTGTGTGTGTGTGTGTGTGTGTGTGTGTACTGCGCATGCTGCTTGTCCATTGCCCCCCAGCTTTCACGAGTGAGAAATCTCCCCCGAGGGCCGAGCGCTCCGCGATTGGTCGGGGGCCACCCAGGGTTTTTTTCGGCTGCGCCTTAAGCGTGGATGTGAAATCACACCCACCGCTGTCCTGAACTCAAGGCGGTGGAAACTTCGGAAGGATGCTTCGCAGAAACGCCAGAGCTGCGCTTCCCTCAGAGACTTAAAGAACAGAGAGGCCTTCACCACTGCCTCGCAGCTGTGCTCTGTGTGTTTTACTCTCTGTGTTTGTGATGGGGGCTGGATTCACCAAATACATGCAATATTCATTTGTATACACACACACACATATGTATAAAGAAATACATATATTGACAAACAAATAGATAGAGACACAAATTGACAGACACATACAGGAGAGATAGACAGATAGACAGACTGAGACAGATAGATTGATAGACAACTAGACAGATAGATATGTAGAGAATAAGAAAATATTTACAAAACCCTGCATTTTTTGCATGATAATCTTCTGATCTAACGTGCCTTAACCACTCATTTTTACATGCTATACATTTATGCAGCTGGATTTACAGAAGTCAATCAGGTGTTTAATACTTTGTTAAGGGCACGACAGCAGAACGCTGTCATGGATTTGAACATGCAACCTTCTGGCAAAAGTCCAGTTTGTTTCCCTTTCTTAACCCCTGCAGCACATTGAGAGGTATCCACAGCAGCAGTTTGGTTAGTTGAATATTTCTGCCTTTAAGGAGTAATCAAATTTCCAGTTCCCTAGATGTAAATATTTGTAAGAGACATTAGATGTATTCACACACACACACACACACACACACACACAAGCTTCCAGTCGGTGTGTGTTTGAGAGCTAGCTCCTCACAAGTGAGTACTCTCGACTTGACTGCATTTGCTGACAACTTTGATTGACAGGTACATTGATGATCATTAAAGTAATTCATCTTGGAATCTGTTCCTGGTTACTGTTGTACCTACAGATGTGGCAGGGAAATATAACAGGCAGAATGCTGACCAGAAAACTAAAAGGGGGACAGGAAGCACAAAAAAGAACAGGGTTACATTAAAGTACTGTGTACAGAAATGAAGCTTCTGCTTCTTAAAAAAACCTAATAAAAGAAAATTTGAGCTTTGCCAGATTTGCCCTGACACACAGATCCGTAAAATGTATATTGGCTTGGCACTGGTAGTCGTCTTTAACTTCTGTGATCACAGCAACATGACTTTCGCATTTCCACTGAGGTTGAGGTTCACTGAATTCAAGGAAACAGATGTGCAATTCTGTGTTCGCGTGTCAACATTGCGAAGAGGAGGGTTTTCGGTCTCTGCGAGCCAAACACGGCAAACGCTAACCCCGCTGTAAACCGCTGTAAAGTCATCTGATGTCTGACGGAACCAGAGTCAAATTCCTTGTATGTGTAAAAGCATACGTGGCCAGTAAAATCTGATTCTGATTGGACCAATCTCCCCCTGGCACTCGGGTCCTGGGTGACATTTATCATCAGGCGACATTCATCTGGTGAAGAGAGTTGCCTGCTATGTGCACCTCCACCATTACTCATTTTACACACACACACACACACACACACACACAGTCTTATTGAATATATCTGCTCTTTAATATTTATAGTTTTTTAATTGATGTTCTCCGTCTCCCCCTGCTCTCCCATAGGTGCCTGCTCCCCAGGAGAACACCCCCTGCATCGCTCACCACTCCCCCCCAGGTGGCTCCTGCTGTGTCCCTGCACCTACTGAACCCCCCGACCCTGTCGAATCAACCCCCATCCCCCCCCCCGTCCGACCCCAGGGTGGCACTGGGCACCTCAGCACCACTTCACAAGAAAATGAGCCTGACAAAAAAATTGCATAGCCCCTCCCACTCAGGCTTGGAGGCTTAAGGCTCAGAAGTTCAGGTGTGCAGGCTGGCCACTGGCCTGGGTCTACCACTTTACACACTCATTCTGGGCTCCCTCACACCAGCTCAGGTCCACTTGAACTCTGAGGGGCGATGGCACAGGAGAAAAAAGGGCGAGAAAGGGCTGACCAGACACCCAGATGGGCCAGTGGGTTGAATGTGGAGTCAGTTTGAAAAAGGAAACGTGATGGGACTGATAGCAGTTTAAACAAAGCTGGAAAAGCCATGCAGGACTGCAGCCTTTACACAGTGCTTCCTCCTCACTGGTCTGTTTATTATAAACTGTGTGTGTGTGTGTGTGTGTGTGTGTGTGTGTGTGTGTGTGTGTGTGTGTGTGTGTGTGTGTGTGTGTGTGTGTGTGTGTGTGTGTGTGTGTGTGTGCGCGCGTGCGTATGTTTATATACTTTTTGTTTATACATTTCCTTGCTCAATTCTATCCGAATTGTTGAATTGTTCATTTCTGAGAAGTAGTTTAAAACCACAAGTGCGCAAGTCGCATTTTTGTATTTAGCTTGTCACCTAAAATAACTCATCTGTTCAATACGAACAATGAGAAAAATGTATTATATTTAAACTGGTCATTTAAAAAGTACAATTAAAAGTATAACATTACAAAGAATGAGTTGCTGTAAATATAGAAAATGTAAATTGAAAAACAGAGATAACTGTAAAAGTACACAATTAGATGACTTTTTCTTCTTTTCCTTCCTCATAACTGGTGAAACTGAATAGCTGATTTGTATTAACCCTCTAGTAAAGCATGACTTCATAACTTTAGGAAACAGGAAGGTTCCATTTGTCTTTCCTAAAATGCTTACTCTGGAGGGAGATGATTGTTTGTTCAGATCTGAGAGCAAAAAAGAGAGGGAGACAAAGAGTGAAAGATGGGGCAGGGAAGATAGAGAGGGAGAATGAGAGAAAGAGAGGAAGAGGGGAGCGAAAAAAAGGGAAAGAGATTTCTGTCAGTCTGGGCAATCCTGCACATATGCACTTGCACTGAGTAGGAGAGACTGACACAGAGCCAGCTGCAAAGAGCTCCACGCAGTAGCTGAGAAGCATGGCACTGAAGGACGAGGCAAATGGTTAAACTCCGCACTCGTCAACGACAACTCGGTATCGCAAAGAGACAAAAGAGAAAGACGATAGAAAAAAAAAAATCAAAGCCATCAAAACCCCACTGACCCCCCTCCTCCAGTCTCCCCCTTCATAGGGTATGAAAATATTTAACAAAGCCTCTTGCAGTGTCACACGAACAGAGGAAGACCAAAGAATGAATAAACCAGCGCAAACTTTAGAAGCCGTGATCTCAAAGCCTTCCTCCTCACAGTCTCGCGTATATCCAGAACCGACTAAAGGAGCAAGACCGGTCTGGATTGATCTCCCCACTTTAACTGTATCATATCTGAAATTTCCACGGCCTTCAGATCTTTCTACAATAGAACTCAGTCCGCTCCATTTTAGTGGATTTGACATCTCCCTTCCAGAAAATAGCTGAAACCTGACACAGCGAGGATACAGGGAAAAAAAAAAAGAAAGAAAGGAGAGATCATGTGGTTATAATTATATACAGCCAGCAGTGGTAAAGGGAGGCTGCCGATCTTAAGTCTATCCCGCTAGTCTCTCAGTAAAAATACTGTCTCATTAAATCTCTGCACAGAGAGGGGCAGCCACACGCCACATACCCCTGATAATGAACATTACACTAGGTTTTTTTTCTGCTCCTTAACATGACCATAGTTATCCTTTGTTCAGCTGCCCTGCTACACATCACAGATGGTAGAAACGCACACACAAAGACCATCACAAAGCATATTTGCGAGTGTGTGTGTGTGTGTTTTATCCGGAGGCCAGGTTTTTACTAACATGCACTCATATTTACACACAAACAATTTTTCCACCCCTCTCAGAATTTAATTTGTTTTCGAGAAAGATTTGGAGACTGACAAGGAGATTTCAGCTTGCATCAGCTTCATGGGTTGTTTTTGTTTTTTATTTAAATTGTGTTTTTTCTAAATCGGTATTTGCTTCCCTTTCAAACAATGCTGTGTATGAAAAAAAAAATGGAAGGGGCAAGAAGGACAAATTCCTCTCACAAAATGATAAAACCACAGCTTAAAAAAAAGCCTTAACACTACTATTAAGAGCAGGGTTTTCAATAAAGACATCATGTATTTGACCACAATGACATCACTGCTTATTAACATACAACACCAGAGCCTGTATTAATGACCGACAGGAGTGTAGACATGTAGATATTATCCCTACAGTTGTGACAAGCTAACCATTCACTGCCATCTTAAGCTGACGATATCCTCAGCACCTTTTCTTCGCCTTTGATTGGCTGTTCACAGCTAAGTATGGCATTACTGGTTAAATCAATTATTTTCACACCCTAAAGAGCCAAAAAAGCTACAACCAGCAACCCAGCAGCTGACAATAAACAGGTTTCCCGGTGACATTCAAAGACTCCATTAAATGCTGAAAGCAAACATGGATAGCAAGTGGTTTTTGAAAAATATGGCGCCAAAGAGGATTGTGACATTAAATAAGGTGATATTGAATGAGTTCTATATGTCTGCAAAAATGTATTTAGCCTCAATATTCCCAGCGTTTTTTGCTCAGTTCATGTGAGGGAAATATCCCCTCAGTTCTGCAAACCACACTCTACAACTGAAACCGTTTTCTCTCCTTCTGCAGGGCTTGAGGGAAAGCATTTGAAAGAGCCACACACCTGTGTCCTAATCCACTGTAAACAAACTTGCACCTTGATGTATTTTTCATCTGACAGCATGTATTTTTGTGCAGAGTGTGGGGGGTGGGTGTTTGGGGGGGAAACCGCTCAAATTAATTCCAACATTTGTTTTTTGTTTTTTTTTTTGCACAAACTAAAATAAAAAATATTTGTTTCACTATCCCATGTTATCTTGTTAATTTTGCTTCTAGGTGCTTGAAAACAACTAATACTGTATTAATAACCTAACAGTCTCACACAATAAAATAGCATTAATTCAATATCATAACTACAGGTAATATTGAAATTCAGTAACACCACGAATTTAGCGCTCTTAGTTACAAGGTAACAATAATCCAATAAAAGCCCGCTGTGTAACACACAGAGATACACACATGGACAAAACACACTGTCTTTTTAAAGAAATATTTATAACGAACACATTTATTTATTTAAACAACTGACAAATGGAATACAGTTGACTGATATCTGGTATTTAATGCAGCGTGCAGCGCTTCACCCCCGGTATGCTGTGAAATTAATTAGGCATCTTGGTCTCACTATTCGAAGCATACTCTCAGGCTTGACAGAGAGCAATACTCTCCCTCTGTGCACTGCAAAGTGCAGGCCATTTTTTCACTGTCTAAAATATTCATAACTTTGTCTGGTCTCTATTTCAGGAACTCAGTGCAGACATGATCCAAACAGCAAAACACTAAAACCGCATCACTTTAGATCACCCAAAAAATGAATTAAAAAAAAAACAACAACTGAAAAGGACTGAGCACCTTTGGAAAACCTTTCAGAATCCAAATATTTTAACATTTTTATAAGAAGGATTTTGGTAATTATTTGCACACATATTTTTGATTAATACAATTCCTGTCATCCATCATGAAACGCATAGCAGTATGTCATTAATGCGCTGCACAAGGAATTAAAAATGAAATAAAAAATCTGAATGCAGTACTTATTGTCTCATATTCAAAGTGTGTTATTGCATAATGTGTGGAGGTAATGGCAGAGAATCAAAGGATGGCTTCAAGACGCAGAAACATTAACGGCACAACAGGAGATTAAATAGAAAACACTGAGAGGAGATGATGTAAATTTATTTCAATTAAAAGAGGGAAAATGTATTCTGAAAACGCACGCACAAACACACGTGGGAACAAGCACACACACACACACACGCACACACACACAAACCGACGTGCTAATGCTACTCTCAATGATGCGATTTTCTGCTGGAGCGCTGGAGATGCTGCAGGCCAGAGCGCAGGCCACTGTAAATACACACCGCTCTCACCTCCAAGAGTGGGGCCACTTAGGCCACACAAAGCAAAGCAGCAGGGGGTAAGCCTGCCGGGGAAGGATTCGCAAACCATCTCCCCCACGTGCCCCCCCACCTTGCACGGGGCCGCGCGGGCGTTCACATCACCATGCCAACGTCAGTCTGGCCTGCCGACTCCACCGCCGCCGCAGAAACGGGAGTCAGGCCCAGTGAGGAAGTTGTAATCGGTCCCTCCTGTTAGCGACAGTCTGAGAGGTGGCAGGCGGCGTCTGGGGACGACGGGGAAGACGGGGGACGCTCGTCAGCCGGAGCTTAATCTCCTCCGGTAGGCCTGACAGCGGTGGGGAGGGCCCCGCCGATGGACGGGGAAAAAATACTTACGGTAGGGACATGTCTAAGGGCCCAGTCGCCCCCGCGTTTTCGTGCCCGCGTTTTCGCACAACTCTGTTCCTCTGCGGCGGGCTTTCTCCGCAAAAAAAAAAAAAAGCTTATCAATACTTTATCACGGCAGCTTCGGAGTGCCCAAAGAGCCCAGCAGCCGGACAAAGCAATCCATATTAGGTTTAAAATAACTACACATGAGATCTAACCTTTACCGGAGCGGGGGGGGAAGAGAGAGAGAGGGAGAGAGAGAGAGAGAGAGAGAGAGGGAGAGGGAGAGGGAGAGGGATAGAGAGAGAGAGAGGGAAAGGGAGAGATGCTGCGTGAGTGCTGCTTTAAGAGTGTGTCTCATTCATATCGGCCATCTGAAAGCCTGACCTGGATTTCCTCTCTGCTCCTGGTGGGCTGGGAGAGAGAGCCACGCTACGGGACGGGGGACGTCCACGCGCCTCACACGTTTTCCACCTCTCGGACAGCGGGAATGCGGCACAGCCGCGAAGCAGACGCGCACACACGCACACACACACGCACACATACACACACACACACACACACGCACGCACGCACAAGAGGACTCAAAGAATTCGCACCTATTAAAACTCCCCAAGATTTAATTTATAAATGCACTTACGCACTCTCACACACGCACACGTGGATTCAAAGAATTAGCACCTCATTAAACTCCCCGACCTTGGATATTCAAATGGGCATACACACCCTCTCACACACACACAAACAGGTCTCAAAGCTTTAGCACCTCTGTAAACTCCCCTTCAACATATAAGTACATGTACAAACACTCACACATACACATGTAGGCAGACACACACACACACACACACACACACACACAAATTAGGACACCCAATGTGAACCTGCTTGCAGTGTATGGGTGACCTGAGTTCAGATCCAGTCTATAAACACACACAAAAACCCACATTGACGAGAGCACCCACTGTGTGCCTTTTTTTCAGCACATGGGTGACACAAGTTCGGATGCACTCTACCAACACACAAATACAGACACACACACACAAGCGCACACGCACACATGCACACACACGCACTCACACACACGCATACATGCACACGCATACACACACACACACACACACACAAGCAAGCACGCACGCACACACACACACACACACCCAAACACAAGCAGCCAGAACCAGCGCCGAAAGGCCTGTGTGCAGAATGCATAGCCCATGATGAATAAGCAGAACTTACCGCTGGAAGTAGCTGTCCTTCCCCCTGCAGCGAGCTGGTCCTCTGTCTCATTTTCTTCTACTGCCATGAAAAGAGAGACAGACAGAGAGAGAGAGGGAGAGAGAGAGAGAAAAATGAGCCATTAGAAAACAAAGTAGAGCAAAACTGTCAGAATCAGCATTATGTGTACACATTTGTATCAGACAGGCAACTGGCTTAGTGAGAGAAAATAAAAATACTCCTAAGCTACAAAATTCCTAAGAAAGCAACCAGTGGGTTGGCTGTCTGTGTCGAAGAAAGTGAAATATGATGATTTCATATCTGCGCACAGTGGCGGGAAAAAGCACACGGCCGACCACTTAAACGACAAATAAACCGGGGACGGTAACGGTAACGCGCCACCAAAATAAAACACAGCGCGGACACGCTGTGTCCCTCAGTGGCCTCACAGGCCGGCGTTCTGACCTTAAAACCGAAATTACGACATTTCACATTGCTTAACGAGGCTCCGTGATTGCATACGGTGGAAAACAAAGGCATAAACACAAGAATGAGGAAAAATCCAGGTTTCTGGCTTATCGATAGGCCCGCGTGTGACAGCCTCCCACCTCCTCCCCACCCCCCCCTCCCAGACCCGCAGAGCTGCAGCACTGACGGTTCCGGCACGTATGTCAATAGCCGCGAACCCGCCTATCGTACATCATTTCCCGCCCCGGCCGTCTCGCACTCTCGCGTCTTGCGCACCTCGCTGGCACTAAGAAAAAAAAAAGGAAAAAAACAGTGCCCCGGGACATCCATCATTTTGTCACAGGACATCATAACGTCGGCGCGCTGACGGCTTTTCTGCAAACCGAAGCCTGACATGATGGAGTGCCCGTACGCCACACAAACGGTAAAGCGAGCCACGCAGCTATGAAAGCTCACACAGACACACAACAGAACCCGGGGGTGCTAGTGGTCAGGGTAATACTCTCTGGGTACTGAAAGAATCCATCAGGTTTTCATGGATGTATGAAAATCTGTTATGCATATCCATAAACAAACGTACATAAAACAATAAAGACTTAACAGGCACAATGCCTTACAAGGGCATTTATGAACTAATTTCATAATGCAGCCTGGGATTGTCTCGTGTTACTTATCACCAACAACAGCGCTGTAAATGTACCGGGCCTGCCAGACCATGCATGTTGGTATTTATGCAGAGCTGTTTATTATTGGTCTGCACCTTTAGTTTGTTAAAAACGAGTACATTCACAAAATTGGCACCTGCAGCACCGTGACTGTGCTGGGCTGGGCTGACTCGCTGCCCCGGTCATTCACTCGAGCGGGAGAGAGAGAGAGAGAGAGAGAACAAAGAGAGAGTGAGAAAGAGAGAGAGAGAGAGTGAGACAGAGAGAAAGAGCGAGAGAGAGAGAGAGAGAGAGAGAGAGAGAGAGAGAGAGAGAGAGGGAGAGTAAACTTCTGGACCGCTGTCACAAACACTCCCGGACTCTCCAACCGCTGTCTGTAACACGTTCTGCGAGTTTTTGTTTTTTATTTTTTTATTTCTTATTCGTTGGAACCGTGGAGGTGTGGCGCAGCATTTCTCATTAATCGAGGTGGCACTTCTCTCGCTAAGACACCGGCAGGGGTGACGGCGTGCCGGGCGCGCGTGACACGCGAGAAGCGCCGACAGGTGATCTCTCGCTAATGAGGGCGACGCCGACGCGACCCTACAGGAATTAGCGCGCACGTCGGTGCGAGGGAGGGAGAGGAACCTTCCACACCGAGGGTCGGGCTTCGCATTCCTCCGCAGCCGACGGCGTCTCCTGCGCCCCCCCACCCCCACGTCGTGCCCCCGTCCCCACATCATGCCCCCGTGGCTCGACCCTAGGAGCCACCCTACGGTCGCCAAAGCCGCGCAATGCTAACCGCTAACGGAAACGACTTGACGTTGATGATCGCGGCTATCGCAAACGATCCCTCGTGGAAAAAAATATACAGTTTGGGAACCACGAGAGAGGAAACTCTAATGCTTGCAGCTGTGAACAAGTTGCAATTGTGCGCAGATCCACTCATCTTTCAGACATCTAGGCGGCTCGTCCTCTCCGCTGATCCATCCGTGTTAGCCGATACGCTGATCTGTGCAGTCGTGACACAGAGATTACGCAGCAGAACACTGCACCCCTCCCGCTGTGCGCAGGTCAGCATTATGCTAATGCAGCGCGGTGTAGCGGATAAGGAGCTGGCCTACTAACCGAAAGGTCGCACGGTTAAATTCAATGGTGGGTTCGTCCAGGCCTGGCGCTTTGGTGGTGCTTAGGGGTGCACGGACCTCAGTGCACCCCTAATTGTCTCCTTATATTCCGATCTCTACATGGTATTTATGACTTTTTGTGCAACCCTCTGTATTTTCTCCTGGCCCCAAGCCTGGTCATGCCACTGTACCCTCCAGAAAGGTTCTTGATGGAAACTGGTTCAGTAGAAATTTCCAGCAAAAAAAAAAAAAAAAAAAAAAATAATACTATGGAAGTTGCTCTAGATAACGGCACCTGCTAGCAAAATATTTAAAAATATTTTAAAAATCATAATATATTAGTAATAAATATAATTTCATCACTCCTGCTGGTGGAACAGAAAGTGCATCTGTCCCACAGATGACCAGTCTCTCAACCACTAGTGTTCCTTTTAAGCTCTTAGTCTGGTGGGGACGCAGTGTTTGGTTTCCGTTTTTGGTTCACATAATAAACCTGTTGATTTGGGTAACTGGAGTTCCGACAGATCATCGTAGACTAGTTTCTTTAATCTTTTTTAAAAAAAATGTTCATCCTTTAAGTTAGAATCTCTGTTTCCTCCTCTACCCCCTTCTCTCAGACTGTAAGACTGCAGTCTGACAAACGGTCGGAAATATGTTCCAGAATGTTATCGTCTTTCTGTATTCAGTGGGGAGATTCGGCCGTACCTCTCATTAACAGCCATATTTCCATATCTTTATACTCTGATAGCGCCATCAGTCTCCCCCCCTGCGCGCCTGCCCGTGCTTATTCTGAATGATGGAAAAAGACCCCAAAGGCGCTGCTTCAGCATAGCCACCAGGATCGGTTTCAGCTGCGACCAGAACGTTACTCAAAGAGGCTTCTCAGGCCTTAAGAAGCCTTTGGACATTGCAGTAGCTTCAGAAACGCAAAGCATCCCCGTTGCTAACAATGATTCTTAAGGACCAAATCACGGAAAGACAAACAACAGCAAGCTAAAAAGAGAGCCGAGGCAGACAGCTCCGCTCCGCAAGGGAAGCGCGGCTTCCCAGTCCGCACTCGGAGCGGCAAACGAAACCCAGCGCCGAAGAGTCCGGGGATCGTGCTCTCCGAAAGACACCCACACAAACAACCGGATCACAGCAGCACACACACACACACAGCGCCGCTCTCGAACTGCAAACGCCATTCGATACCCGCGTTGAAAATAAACACTCCGTGGGAGGCGCCGTGACACGCCTGACCTTTTTCAATCATTTGTAACAACTAGAAATAGCGTCGGAGGCGCGAATGTACTACCTTACATTGCATGGCAAGCCATTACCGAGGCATATTCAACGGAGACCGGGTAACATTAAACGCACAGTGAAAGGAGATGTGATTTGGTGCTTTCACACACCTCACATGGCTGCTAATGCCTGCAACCAAAAAAAAGGGGGGAAAAACACTCCCTTTTTTTAGTTCATGTGTTTGTGCATGCATGTGTACATGTGTATTTGATCATTGATTCAGCTGTTTCTACATCATTCCTGGACAAACCAGATAGCACAAACGCATTGCATGAGTTGTAAGTCTCAGGAAAACGTATTTTACAAAAAAAAAAAAATCATCTCTTTCTTTGACTTGGTGAACTAACTTTAGAAATGAAAAGCTGTGTTGTTTTTTGGCTACTTTTTCTTGGTAAGAAATAAAAGTATGTATGATACCTGTAATGTCTTTTTGTTTATATATATATATATATATATATATATATATATATATATATATATATATATATATATATATATATATATTTATATATATATACACATTGTATATACACTGTAAATAGAATGGGTTGACTCCATAGCAAGATATTAATGACATTAGAAAAAAAGAACACCCTGACCTACATATTTTTTTCCTATTTTTCATCCTTCCAAGAAAAAGTAACATCGATAAAGTCTACACAAATGTGCTGTATGTCACATCATGTGTACAGACTTTTTTTCCTACAAATTAACTTTTAACTTTTTCCAACTTATTAACAGTTCGGTCTTGAAAACCAAAAAAAAAAAAAAAAAGAAAAGCCCAGCATCAGCATCCTTAAAGTTATCATAATAGCATTTCTTTTTTTCTTTTTAACCACAAAGTTCTTGGTAGAAGAGGCACGTGCCGAGAGCTAAATGGATTTCAGCAGCAGGTACGAAACAAAAGCCTCCCACCTGGTACATGCATAATTAGGATCTCACCAAGGCATCTACAGCTTGTAGTTCCACCCAGCAGTTGAAATGTATCCCCAGTTACGCCTGTTGTATCGAGGCCCTTTGCTTTTAGAAAGCAGTAAAAAAAAAAAAAAAAAAGAGACTTGTTTTAGACAGAGGCCCCCCAGCCGGAGAGCTCCTCATCAGCTGGAAATGCAAACCAACCATTTCAAAAGGCAGAAAATTGCATATCTTAAGCAATTAGAGCTGCATTTAATTCACACGGGTAGGAGGCTGTATTCTTTGCAAGCCACAGGCCGCTGACTGAGGTGTCAGACCTCCCTCTCATCGAATCATTATATGCGTCTTGTGAAAATAATAAATTATTGCTTGGTTTAGTGAGTCTGGTATCTGCTAACGTATTTGCCTCTAAGTATGTGTGCGCTGTAAGGAACAACCTGCTACAGGTAATGCATTATGCACAACACCCCCTCAACACACACACACACACACACACACACACACACACACACACACACACACACACGCAAACACGTACACACATGCGCGCACACACACACAGAGGACTGAATTTCAGCAGAAATAATTACTAACACAAACATCCAAAGATGACTACGAAAAGGGACCTTTGTGTTCACATTACGAAACACAAGGACAGCGCCTCTCAGCTAATGTGTGAGAGAGGTCTTTGCTTAATTTAAGGGGCCACACTACCTCAAGGTGCTGCCCTAGGATTAGCCTGTGGTCAATACCCACAATCCCCTGAATTACTGAGGTTCCCTGCACCAATGGGCATGCCTCAAGGACAGAGAGAGTCCTGAGAATGAGAGAAGGAAAAACGTTGGATCAGGAGTGACATAACCGAGGTATGGCAAAGCTAAAGTTTCACTAATCATGACTAATGATGTCAAGTGAGGCATTCCAACGTGTGTCTGGACGGCTCCATTTAAATGGCTATGATATTTGATGCTATCATTCTTCCAGCCCTCGTGGCATAAAATTGTATGGAGGCCCACATCAAACTGCTGCTCACTCTTTGCTGTGCTGTTGTGCCTGCTTGCAGTGTATCTGTCATGGGTTCACGTCCACTGTATTTCCCTGGTCGCTCTCTCTCTCTCTCTCTCTCACACACACACACACACACACACAAATACGTGCATACACACACGTGTGCACACCAGATTTCAAGATACAGAATCAATAATTCAAGATTTGACACCAAACAGCCTCTCAAGTCATCATATTTTGTTAGGGGGAATAACAAAACTACCGTGGTAAAAACTACTGTGAAGAGCTCTCCTGCTCCTGTGGATCTACAGGGACACCGATCCCTTCCCCTAACGCCGGTCTCTTTCTGCCCATGTTCCGGTTCGTTCGATAAAAAAGGGTCTCGCCCTCCGAGTTCCGACACCCACCCCTCAGCGCGCGAGCTGATTAAAACGCATTTTCTTTTGTAAAATTTTAGACTTCGGGCCAACTCCAGCAGAGCCAAAGCCAGTCCATCTTGCTTTAATTAAATTACATCAATTGAGTTGACGAGTCAATTTAATGTAGTGGCAAACTTGTTGTTTGGCCAAGACAGCACTTTTCTCTCCATGTTTATGGCATTGTCTCCAGGGCAGTACCGCAGCCATGAGAGCCGGGACAGAAAACAAAAACCACTGCAAGCACCGGCAAAAGCATTGGCAAAACGTGATAACGGCATAGTTTGGTTACAAAATAAATTCATATTGTGTCTGCAACATCCAGGTATGACATGGTCAACCAAGCCTCTGAGAATGCAGCTTCTACGTAATGAATGTATGCCTTCATTTTAAATGATTGCCTTTTTTGCCATTTCAAAAGTCTCCCAATATCACATAAAGCAAGGGTAGAAATAGGAAAAAAACAGTGATTTAAGTGGCACATTCATTCAATTTGATATAGTTGACATCGGAAGCAACATTAAAGCCAAAAAGGTGCATATTTTGCTGCAGCATACCAGAGGCATTCACAGGTGGAACACATACAGTGGCTATCTGCACTAGCTCTGAGTGAACTGCACATGTTAATACATCTTCACTAAGGTATGGTCAATGATCATCATCATCATATTTTTACATGATACAATTTTTCATTTAATTTTTAAGGCACGGTTCTGAATTTCTTATTGGTTGTCACTGTAATAATATTTAGCCAGTTACTACATTTTTACTACATTTAGCCAATTACTACATTTTCTTGGCTCCTTGAAAGCAACCCCATGTATGACACACAATTTAGGTCCATGGTGACTAAATTTCGGATCATGCAGTCACCTTATGGAACACATCTACTTCTTTAACAAGGGTACTGGTACCATCTACTTCCCTCGCACCCCATTTCTCGGCACGAGTTGTGCCAATGCAAATTTGGGCACAGCAGAGAGCGTGAACTAAACAAACAACCTCAACAACAAAACAAGTCAGAAAAAAAAGTTGAGCAAATTTCCAAGAACTGCAAGCCCACTCTGGAGTTGTAGAACGCTTAACAGGCTCCAGAGCATGCTGATGTGAGGGTTTTTTTTTTTCCTTGCGCTGTGGAGAATACGCGTGTGGGATAATTTGGAGAGCAAGGTTTAATAAATCCCCCATGGCTTCATCTTAAATTGGCACAGGGAGCTCTCCCTGTGGGGGAAATAAGGGAGGTGAGACTGAAGAATATCCTTAACAAAAGACCAACGAGGGTAGAACACAACTTTTACATTACGGGGGAACAGCGGCTCCAATTTCTCGGAGCACGGCAACTTGTTAAGTTTCACATATTTAAGTGTTTTTTAATATTTTTTCCCACTTTTGAAAGGTGTGCCTTTTAAAACCTTTTTTTTTCTTTTCTTTCCACTTTGTTTCATTTCACTCCATAGGACTCCACAGTACATGAGACTTTTGCTAAGCCAGGCATTCATCATTAGTGTTTACAGACTTTGGAAAAAAAAAACCTTCCCTGTCCTCGAATTGTAATTGCATAGGCTTGTTAAAAAGGCATTTGTGTTATATAAAATTACTGCATTGCCTTAAAACTATCTTCTTTATGTAAAAACCTCATTTCTTGAATGAGCTCTTTCTGATCGATACTGACAGCTGTAACATGAAACGCAGCTTGAATTCTTTCAGTTTATGTAGAAGAGAAGAGCACAGGGGATATTCCGAGTCAGAAGAAAAAAGAATTCAACAAAGGAATCTTAAAAAAAAATAACAAAACATGTTGGCCAATCCTGAAAATAAGTGTGGAATAACAGCAACAACATTGTGACTTCTGACTGCGCTGTAGAAATTTGTAAAGCTGACTTTTTTTCCCCCCAACATGCAGCCCTTTGAAGGTACATATGTATTGCCTGTGTTCTGCAAAGCACTGGATTAATAAGTATCTCAAGTGCAGACAAACAACCCAATTCAAAGAAGCAATAAGTCAAAACAGCAGACATCATAACAACTACACGTTCATGCTTTAATTAAAAAACAAGTAAGTGAACACAGTGAAATACACTGCATGCAACATGAGAAAAAGCTTGACCAAAAACTAAAGAATAACTAATTTGGAACACCCCAGAGTCTAACCACACTGTGGCATCTTAAGGAGAAACTGTATCAGACTTATGAGATGTATAATATAAGTATGGTTTACATTAAAATGGCTGTGTTTGCAATTTTGTGTATCTTTTCATTTGATAAAAGGATCTCAGAGGTTAAGCCTCAAATTCAGGAGGTGACTGATGCTGTCATTCTTCCACACAGCAACACCTGTTGCTCTGGTCTTCCTCAGACCTCACAGTACAGTACCACAGGGTCATACAGGGTTCACACTTCATGCAGATGTTCAGTATGTTGTTGTTATGAGATTTACGCTCAAAAACAAGCATTATTTCAAGTTTGTCAAATATATTATGCACACTGGTACGCTGTCCCATCTAACATTTATGTGTACTCTACCCTCAATCATTCCTTCCACAAAAAAAGAATCCCAAAATCCTTCAGATGTAGAATGTGATGTATACAGTTATTGGACATAAACAGAGTAAAGTACTGGCTCTCCCACTTACAGGTAAACCTAACTACTGTATATATATGTATATATATGTGTGTGTGTGTGTGTGTGTTTAAGCTGTGATGCAATAAATAATGCAAAAAGTAAGTACACATTACCAGACATTACTAGAAACTAGACATATAAATAAAATGCATAGCAAGTGCAGCTATATTATTGTCTAACAAGAAACTGTAAATAACAAAGAAGCAATACTTTTATGTTTCGATTGAGTCAGTAGAATGACATTCTCATTCCTGGCTACGCAGATCGGTGTCCCACAAATAAGACCCAAATACATATGTAATTGTAATAATCTTTCTGGGATTTCTTACAATACTCCACATTCTGACAAGTAAATAACTGCCTTCTTGTGAGCACAGCGGATATCACCTGAAGGAGTTGGATCAATGCCACACATTAATTAATTTTTGTAGTATTGCTGAGAGACAATATGCAAATTGCGATACACTGTGCTTCTTACTGTACACACAGGACTCAGCTGGTAACCCTTCTTAAAAAACACTGACTTATTTATACACACATGCCTGGTGAGAAAGGTCACATGTTTGTGAAATTACAATCACATCAATCTCGTTTTACCAAAAAAACGAATCGGAAGAGGAAACAGAGGAGGAAGAAAGAGGAATTGCACAGGGGCACCTGAGCATCTCAGGCGTTAAAATGGCACTGTCAGATAATCATGTCATTTCTCATTTTAGGTTTAAGCATGTAGGGAGGCATGTCCCGCGCTTCCAATTTTGCCACTTTGGCAGCACTTTTTTTTTGGGTGTAACACTCGTCAGTCCTGGTTGTGCCATTGTTACCTGGACCACAATAAGCCTGCCAGTGGCGGAGAAAATTTCGAGGGAAGAGTAGCTCATCCTGATGGAGGGCAATGCACACCCCTGCAGAAGGTGCTCAGTTTTGGGGGAGCAGGTCCTAAAGCTGGCAGTTCACACTAACACATTAAAGCCATTGTCAAATATTATTTTGGGGGTTTGTTACCTCAGTTATCAAGACTTGAACAAAGGTATTTATGTTAACATCATGGTAAATAACAGCCACAGATAAGAATTAAGATAACACAAATAAGAAATAATCACTACAAAACACTTACTTTGAGATCATAATGTATTCAACTTAAACGTTAGGCTAATGTCTGGATTTTGATATTTTTTATTTATTTATTTGGCCAAATTTATTTAGCCAAGTTAAATATGTTGTTATCTTAAACACAAACAATCTGTGTTTCTTTTGATCACAAGATAAATGAGCATTTTGGTATCAACAAAATGGTTATGTATCTTGTTATTGCAACATGAAAACAAAATATTACTTTGGATAGCCTTAATGAGTCACAACGGTGAATAGAAATTTTATGGAAAGTTTTCTTTCTGTAAGTGTTTATTTAAACACATGTATAACCCAGAAAATTAATGCTCTAAATTATGCAACCAGAACACTAGGTTTTGGCTGTAATATTACCAACTTCTGAAGAAATAACCATCTAATTGTGGAACCAGGTAATCTCCTCACATTACAAGATTCTTGCAACAACACTGCCAAGCGATAATGAAAATGTAACGCTACAGTTTGGTTGTGAGAACGTTATGTGTCAACCAGATTTACCCCAAGGCGCAGACAAAGCTTGCAGGTATGAACTGACAACCAATTACAGCAGGTTTCAAAGGTCTTTAACAGCATAACATGGCAAAACTGAGAGGTGGTCAAGGAGGCCTTTAAGTCGGAGTCAGGCAGTCCCAGAGACACTCTGAAGGATTAGCTGGGGCAATGGCCGAGGCAGAGAGAAAGCAAGCTCTCAAGAACACTGCTTTAACTATCAGAGACGGCAAGGACCATATGAAAATAATACAGCAGAACAAAGAGTAGAAAGACCCAATCCAGATCCATAAGTCGGGTTATGGTGGAATAAGCCGAAACAGACGGGGGGCCAAGTCACCTCTATGCCGTGTTCTAGGGAATGTCAGGTCATGGCCTAAACAGCGTGAATTGGTTGGTGACAGTCGAGACAGTCGTGCCCTTGTTAGCGGCATATCCATACTGTGAAGATATGCCTGAGTGTTTGGGCAGAGACATTTTGAGCTCTTCTCAGCCAACAGAATCAGCAGGAGGGTGTCTATTAATTCTACCCCTGCCACTTATCTGCAGTCACTAAGCCGAAACTCCACCCCCCATGTCCAACCACAGCCAATAGGATGGCAGGAAACAAAATTATTGTTCTGTAGTGGCACAGAAGGTAATTGAGGACTTGCTCAGGTGGGATTCTGTGACAAGAATGCACACAGTGATCATATCAATTATCACCTCTGCCTACACCTCGACAGAAAATAACAAAATCCATCCCTTTTCTCAAGGTCAATAATACTGATACCGTCAATATCGCTAATTGAAATGGATTCATTTTGTGCTGAAAGAAAAAAAACATCATATGGTCACAGTGGTACTGACTTAGCATCGGACATTTGTGAACAGCTCGAATTGTCTAGCAATACTCAACTGAAATGCAACACGAGAGGAAACATAAAATTATTTCTAATAAAGGATATTATTATTTCTTTGTTAACAATATAATGTATGTCAGCAAAAGTAACTGAGCAAACTTAAACAATTAGCTTAGCTTATTTATTTTCTAAACAGACAAACAAATGTGCGAGCTGTCATGTTGCTGGGCTATTCTTAATGGACAGAGGCAACAGACGCCTGACTCAGCTGAGCACAAATATGCCTCTTTCCCTCCTTCAGTGTCTTTGAGTGATAAAGAAGCTGTCATCTGAAGAGGATACTTCACAGTAAGTAGAAACATTCATCATTAAAATTATCACCATGCATTTAAGTCTGCTGCTTAGGACAGCATGGTACAGCGGTCATGGAACCTGGCTTGTAACTGGGGGTTGCAAGTTTGATTCCCAGATGGGGCACTGCCGCTGTATTGTTGAACAAGATGCTTAACCTGAACTGCTTCAGTAAAATATCCAGCTGTTTAAATGGGTAACATGTAAAAACTGTAAGCTATGTTAATCAACCTAAATGGAGAGGTCAGCCAAAAAAATAAGAAAAAAAAAAAAAAAAAGGGATCTCTCACCTAATGCACATGCAAGATCTTCAAAATCCTAGGCTTTTGTGCAAATATAATTTGTTTCATAGTGTGTATTTAAGGTTTTTATTCATCACAATCTTTTGAAGAAAGGAATAAACAATAGACAGTTCATTAAACCAGATACACAATCTTCTGCCACCAGTAAAACGACAAGAAAAGCACTGAGGTACACCTAAGTGTCTCATCACTGAATCAGTGTTAAACAGTCTCTCTGAAATCAAATGTTATGGGTATGTGCACACACACACACACACACACACACACACACACGCATACTAACAGACATACACACACACGCACGTGGACACACACAAGGACACACACACATAAATATATATGTATATAAAACCTGGGTAAATGTCACCTGAAATGGTGAAACGCTTGCATACATGATGTATGGATGTATGCAGTAACATTAATTCCCCCAGCAGCGATGCGAGGCGGCTCTGCATCTCGGATTTTAATAGAAAAGGGAGCTGTAAACTTGCCCTTTTCCGCAGCGGGGCTTAAACGTGACCTCTGACTCGGCCTCTCCCAGGGAAGCCGTGGCAAGGGGCCAGGCTCCAGGGAGAAACCCCCGAATTCCGAGCTTTTGCGGCCCCTAACACCCCCAAAATCCCTCTTCCCTCCCTTCCCTTCGGGACCAGAGACCCACCCTCAGGTGACCCATCCCCAGCATGTGACCCCTACACTCCCCCTTTCCCCAACCCAAGTCTTCACCCCTGCCTCTATCTGTGACGGGCGCACCCTCATGTACAAATAATTCCCAGCCCGTGCAGATTTCTCTGCCAGTACCGAAGGAGCGTGATCACTTGCTGCAACGCACATTTCGAATTGCGTAATTCAAAGGCTCGCCGTTACAGTGGTCGCTGCCATGATGTTTTTTTTTTTGTTTCCTCTGGCATGATAAATATTAATGTTTATCAGCCAGAGCCGCAGTCTGCATATTTCAGAGTGTCAACAAGTCTGCGTTCAGCTGGTCAACTGTTAAAAGCGTTCCTCACACCTTTCTAGGGGATGATTCCACAACAGACACCGTAAATTGAAGCCAGACACAAGTGACCAGCATACTACGATTGTAAATGATCATGATTCAATTACCATTTTAAAACACAATAATAATGAGACAATAAATACAATAATAGAGATAATGAACACTATAATAATAGTCTTCTTACTCTGATCCATACCCTAATTCCAGTTTCACTACAGTTAAGTAAATTAATGTATCAAGAGCGTGTATCAATTCGCATATAACCACAGCGAAGTGAAGAGGAATTCAGTTTAAATTATACCCGTGGAAATAATTGTTACGGAATAAACACGCTTATTAGTGTTATTATGTTTCACGCATGATCCAACTGCTTACATTGTTGCTCTAACTTAGAATGAACAAGCTCTGTCTACACAGTGCAAATATACAGGCCAATGATGAGAAAAAACAAATCATTAAAAATCACAGAACGGCAAAATCTATCTTTCTGTAAGCAACTCGGTCTAGTGTGGTATTGTACACTGTGTTATGCTGACTGTGGATGCCTGGAAACGGCTCTGATTACATTTTAATCACTGCTGAAGAGAGAGGTGTCTGTGGCTGGTCACACAACTCCAGTTCAACCTGGCCACACAAAAAAAGCTCCAGATGTCATTGTTATGACATCACACTGATGGGAAACAGAATTTTGCATTCCAGCGTTTGTTTTTTTCCCCCCTCTTCAAGCAACAGAGAAACGTATCATTCGAAACTCATGGAAGAAAAACGTGCAAGTCTTTTTTTTATGTGAGGACAATTTTCACAGACTTTCTCAGGCGATGGTGTCGATGGCACTGCCACCTTACGTGGCAAAATATGTCACACCTAAAAATCAAAAGATTCTCGGTGTACATTGGTGTTTGGGGAAAAAGCAGTAGTTCCCAGCAATGTGTGATTTTGCACAGTTTGCTTATTAAACAAGTACATGCATACGTGCATACGTCTTTGATAAATATTCACAAACATTAAAAATGCATAACTGATTTACTCAGGCAAGGACGTGCCCTCCAGGGCCACACTGTCCCACTGCCCTCCTCAGCCCCACTCGTGGCCAGCTTCTGAAATAAAATGGAGGCTGCAGGAACACAGCACACCTTATAATCTTCCTCTGAGGCAAAGACTTCCAAGAGGGGGGATGAGGGGGAAAAAAAAAAAGTCCTCAGACCTCTAGCTGGGCCTGTGAAATTGTGAACAATTATTCGCTGTGCAAAATACAATGCCAGCCAGATGAACTGGAGCTCAACCCAGAAGATCGGCAGCTATCCCACTGCAAACTGCAAGCTGTGTGTGTATGCGTGTGTCTGTGAGTGTGTGTGTGTGTGTGTGTGTGTGTGTGTTGCTGTATGTTTGGCGCTGTGTGTACTTACATGTGAGTGTGTGAGAGAAGGCATGTGCATTTACATACTTCCAATTGTGTGTGTGTGTGTGTTTGGTGTGGTGCCTGAGAGAGACTGTACATGTGCTTGCATCGGTGAGTGTGTGTGCGTGTGTGTGTGTGTGTGTGTGCACGCGCGTGCATTTGTGTGTACGAGAGTAAGCATGCTTTTTACGAGACGCTATACTTAGCCCATCAAGTCATAAATGCAAAGATAGATTTTATGTGCCTCACCTGTAAGGGATTTCTTCTGCTTTTCAGACACTTGTCTGTCAGCTTTCACCCAAACAAAGTACCTCTGTTCAATGCTAGTCTTAACTGCATATTGAGACTTCAGCTATCACCTTCTATAAATGCAATATCTGAGATACCTTTTTTAACTAAACAACAACAAAAACTAATGCAAATGCAGACATGAAACTCTTTGGATTCACCTATCAGTGGCTTTCCACTTCACACAAAAAAGAAATACATAAAAGACAACTAAAGCTAGCGTAAGTAATATACTTTACACCATGTTCTATGATAAATTCGAAATGCGTGAGGTATTCTATATCCTGATGCCAAAATACTAATAACAATAATTTTTAGTATTTATAATAATAAATGTATTGCACGATAACATATAGCACACTATCTATTTTCCATCTGCATGTTTATAATTTAATACACATAACGTAAAATAACCTAGTGCGAAATACCCCCCAAATTACATTCATAAAGTCGCAAGTATGAATATGGAAAAAATGTATTATTTATTTTATTAATAGGCAATAAACGGGCAATGCAATCGGATTGTCTACCACATCAACAGCTCATATTTGTATGTGTTGACATATAGTATTTTTCACGAGGAAATACGTTTATTAATAATAATAACTGCGGCTTGCAGTAATTTAATCTTCTAAAAAGTAATTGATCCGTCCTATAACTGTCAGATATCTGAAAGGGCTTGTGTCTAATTCACAAAACAAGGTCGGTGACAATCATTCACTGTATTTTTTTTTTCCTCTGCTCTTAACCTCGTGTTCGTACTTTCTGTTTTCTTTCACCCCTCCCATATCGTCTCCCTGTCCCTTTTCCTGAAGTCTATCCCTCCCCAGAACGAGTGTCTCTCCACTGCGCTCCCGTCGCTCAGCCTGGCGTCACGTGACTCGACACTACAAACTTACATTCCATCAGACTCGGGCTCTTCAACATCATTAACAACTGATCTAACAAGCCGCGGAGAAGTCGGGAGATGGAAGCGCATCTCAAATAATAACCGTCACATGCAGCCAGACGAGAAGGCGTTTTAGGTTCGCTTGCTGCACAAAATCGCTTCTCACCTCTTGACGTACGGCAAAAAATGTGTCCATTCGATTCCCCCCAAATCTTTTTTTTAACATCATGACATTCTATGCAAAAGTAGCAACAGTCTTACGAAAAGGGCATTTTCGCAACACACGTCCCGTCAGTTTGAAAATCTGCTGTTTGGCAACATTAAGGTCAACACCGTTTCGTCAAGCTCAATATTCGATGAACTCGGTGGATTAAAAAACTTTTCCACGACTAGTTTCCGTTTTGCACAACCGTAAGATTCGCAGGTATCTTCAGTAAAACAGTTTGTTCGTGTTAATGGTGAACTGCCGAACGCGGACGGGGTTCCACCTTAAGAATCACTCGCGAGTTGAAGCTAGCCATAGATACAACATTGTACTTACCTTTCAGAGATCTTGGTTTAGCTTGCTTGCGGCGAGACATCCTAAAGAAAACAGCCGAAGTTGCTCAGTTTCAGACCGATCAAACGTGTACTATATATAGCGGATATCCTATGCAATCCCGTTTTATTTTCACAGACCACAGCAGCGGATGCTCTCAAGATGCAAAAAAAAATGTATGTAAAAATAAGATCTGGATGACGATAGCAATTCTGGGATAAGTACACGAAGGGAGGTAACACGTTTAAAATCCAAGCTACCTATTTAATGCAACTGTGGTATCAGGAAAAGTGTCAAAATAGTGGTAATTCCGTCGCAAGCGGTCCCATCCTTCCGATAACAAACATTCGCGTGCAAACATGTAGTGATGCGCTTTAAAACAAAAGCAGGATTATTGCTTTTTACTGTTTGAGCTTAACTGCAATCGCGTTGGAAAGACATCAGCAAACCGCCTGCTGTGCAAGGGGAAAAAATGCAACAAAACTTAAAAAAGGGGAAAAAAATACTTTTTTTCCTTACATACTAAACTAAATTCGAATCTCCCTTTTTCTAATTCCCGTTAGCTAGTGCTGGATTTGGATCTGAATGTGATCTAAGTCTACGTTTAAATTGGTAAAAGAAGCAGAGAGAAGATGCGTGCTCCCTCCTCATCACAAACCTGCAAGGTCTTGGACTGCGCTGTCGCTCCGGTAGTCCACATAATAATGGAAAATGGAAGCAAGGCCCCCAAAGCCATCAGGATGACTCCAGAGGGGGCCCCTAACCCGCAGGGACTCGCTCTGTACGTAATCACTGAGGAAATCATTGTCAGCCTGCCTGCACTCACATACAGACGGAGAGGCATGATTAAAATCCCAGGGACTCCGACAAGATGTGGACTCCTGGATCCTCTCTTCCGCCTGGATCCGGAGTCTGCAGTGAGCCTCCAGTACCGAGGCTCGCTGTTTTTTCCGCCTCTCGGCTCACACACTAACGTCTCCGGCGGAGTGCTGATCCCCCTCCTGGTCGGAGCGATTAGAGAGGGGGAGAAAAAAAGCATTTTGTTGTTGCTGCAGATATGGCACCTGCAGTATAATCACAGGATACTGAAAGCTTTGCTATTTAAGAGGGGGCACAGGAAACAATACTGACAATCTAAAATAATGATACCTTTCATGATTGTGCTATGATTTAAATCTGTAATACTCTTAAGCCTGTGATTTCCTTCTTGGTAATTTGCGTAATTCCTTGGAGTTCAAAGTTATGTAATAAGAGTAAATATATATTTTGGGGTTGGCCTCAAAATAAAAAAAGTTGCAATAATTTCCGCCATTTATTTGTGATGCGTGGTGGGGAAAAAATGAAATTCCCAGTTACCTGTAAATGTGAGCAGGCAGATAAAAACAGAAACGTTTTGAAATGGCAGTGAAAATATTAAAAACCTATCTTGCTCAGAAAAAAAACAATGATATGTTAATGATTGAAAATTCTGTTACAGTGCGTCACAGTAGGTCGATAAAGAGCACATATCCGTGAGTGAACTGTCTAATTGCGTCAGATTTGTCACGTATCCACCATGGGACGGCGTTTCGATGTGATTGGTGAGGTCGTGCTTTAAGGCAGACCACAACGCAGCGCGTTAGGAGCTCTGACTAACGTCCGCTCAAACAGACGACACGTACGCACAGACGCGTTTCGAAAGGATGTGTGGATGATCCGACCCGCAGCGGAACGCACGGCCTCGGAGGGCATGACATCCCAGCGCTTCAGCATTGGTAGGAAGTAGGAAGCTCTCAGCTTCTTGCCCTGCGGCACGGCGAAATGCCGAAGTTTTTTCCGTGAATCTCCCGGCCCGTGGCTTGGCAACTATGCTATGTTAGCTGTAGGGGTTAAAAAAAAGGTGGTATTGCTTGCAGTACCCCTACTGTTAAGCTACGTGCGAATGAGATTCAGCAAAACAGCTGGTGCTGCTGGAGATATCTCAAACTGTGCTCAAAGACCCTACCCTGAGATGGATTTTCGGGATCGGCAGTCCATATCTAAGATTCATGGGGCAAAAGGTCGTGTTTTTGAAGGCTAGCGTTTCCCTCTGATCTTTTTTTTATTATTGCGGTCCAGTGGATATTGCTCTGAGATATCGCTGCCGGTGTTTGACAGTCTTGGGTCACGTTGCATCATAGAGGCGCGGAGGCCTGGGTCCTCCGTGCTGCACTAGGGGTCAACAGGGGTCCGGGAAGCCAGCCGAGCAGCAGTTTAACTCCTAACCAGCGGAGACGCCGGTTGAAAAGGGCGGAGATAATGCATTTCCTCGGTTTCTGATCGACCAGACCATTACGGGTTCAGGTCCTGCTCAAGGATGCAGGCAACAAGTGCGCATCGCCATAGCAACACCAAAGCTCCATCGACCACAACATTCCTTGCCTCGTTTCTTCCTTTTTCTCAGTTTGGAAGGTTTGGTTCCACATTTTGGTGTTGTATGCTGCTTCTACTCTCTGCTTTGTTATGTTGTTACAGACGTACGTTTCCTGTCCTTGAAAGCTCGTAACCCTGTAACACTGCAGATGACCTTGCCCCTCAGCAAGCAGATACATTTTTGCCATGAAGGTCATGACCTTTCCCAGACTTGCCTCGGGTACTGAGTTGGTGTGTTGAGGGTCCAGGGAGGCGGTGGGTTAGGTTGGGGCGGAAGATCCCCTTCGAGCCCCTGTTGAGGGTACACACTGTCTCATTAGAAAGAGAGTGAAATCAACAGTCTCCCACAGAAAATTTAGGGCCGGTTTGGGATAGAGGCATTCACAGCTACTCTGACATTCCTCTGCGCAGAAACTCGTTCCAATGCATTCAGGGGATCTGAAGAACAATAAAGTGAAAATAACTCAAGTGCCTGCACTCCATCCGCACCCCCCCTCCCCCAAATCAACACTGTACTGAACTGCTAATAACCACTACTGAAATCATACTGATCTTAGTGAAGATGACTGCTTTCATTATTGTTTAAAGTGTTCGATATTCACATGTAGTCCATAGTCCATACCAGTAAGCACTATGACAAGAGGACAGCCTTTTCCCCCTCAGGTAACAAAGGAGTAAACTAAGGAAAAGGGAAGCCCATGATTGCAAAGGACTGCATTTTGCATCATCTTTTTGGAAAGAAGACAGTACTGCATTTATTATGAATGGCACATAAGATGCTGTCCATCTGTACAACAGGATGATTCAGTAAATAAGAACAAGAGTCAAGAGAGGCAGAGGACAGAGGCGATACAAAAACAAACGTATGTTACTTGGTCCGTGGTAGAACCTGGCACATGTGTGCGTGCGGTCAAACAGCCGCTACAATCCTGCACAGAGACCCTGTAGAGCGAAGACAAGCGAAGACCGGACGGCGGGAACAACAAAGGCTCTGCCCCAGATTCTGACCCCTGCAGTGAGTTTGTGTATGCAGGTCACACAAAGAGGGCTAATGTTTAAAGAGACCCTCGGCGTTCACGGATTTGCCAGATTTTTCCGCATTTGCCGTTCGCAGTTTTGAACGCTCGGCCAGGCAAAATGTCTCAAAATTATTCTACATGTTACATGTGTTTATGGTGTCATTTCTTGAAAATATGTATACATATCAATCACTTGTTTATTATATGACTCCATTGTTTTAATTCAGAAAATGTGGTTGTAATGCTTTGGAAGCCTCATTATCGGTACTGTGCAGTATTTACAAATTTCCCATTGATAGAGATCTCTAGAACACATGCCCTGTGAATGGGAAAGGTCTCCTGTATTTCAAGTAGATGATTAAAGTATCTGAAGCCTGGATATATTTGCAATTTTAAAAAGTGTGTACATTCGTTTCCAGCAAAAGAAGTCAGATACCACATTTGGAAAGGAAACAGGAGTAATGTCACGCAGCACATACTAACCACAGCTAAGCATTTTCATTAGTAAAAGTTTATGAGAGATGTTTACAGGGTAATAAAATCCATTAAAAACTGACATATATGCGTTAGCTACCTATAAGTTAAAACCTTCTTTAAATTAAGAGATCGGGTTATTGAGAGTAGCAGCAATGATAGAGAGATACCTCTCAAATCTTCCTTCACACCCCACCCTACCCGGATTTGTTCAGGGTATTTGTAGTTAAACAGTGCAACCACTTAAAATGGCTGTCAAAAACAACGAGTTGTGCGTTCCGCAGGCGAGAAATTGATTCATTTTTTCATTTTTACTTCAGGAATATGTAGTGGCAGAGGATGAGGAATCTCAGGAGTTCGTTATAGGAAGCAACACGCTGATGGACATCAAACATTCATCTGCCTGCCTGCGGAGCTCGCAGCTCCTATACCCACCAGCAATGAGAATTGCTGAGAAGGCTGGAGCGAACAGGACGAACAAGGTGTGCTCCTTTACATGCGTGGGATATCAGGGTATTCCAATTTATGGAGCACATTTATGTGAAAAGGCCGCAGAAACGATGCGGAACGTGACCACTTGTTTGACGGTAACCGTTTCTGGAGAATGAAATCCTCCAGATTCAGTTGCAATATCACATCTGTCAGCTGTTTTAATGACACAGAAAGAATAGGAGGTGATGTGACTGTGCACATAGCGATGGTGCAGTGACTTCCATTGGTTGTACTGGCTATCTTTCAATATTTTAACATAGTATGTTACTCCTTGTTTTTTTTAATATCATTGGCATCATCTAGCTATCTAAGATATATTTTCAATCCGGGTGAGATAACTAGATAATCCATCTTACTTATTAAACCATTTGCCCTACTTAGCCATAAACGATAACTTTGATTTGCTGAAAGGGGTGTAAGTTAAATTGACCTCATTCAAAAGACTCAGTGATGGAACAAGTTGCTTGAAAATTGGCCAGGAGAGGATGCAGTGATGGGTCGCACAAGCTGTCGCAGTCACAAAGAAACACAGCATTGAAAGAAATGTTTGTTTCATACACATTGCTTTTTGCTTGGTTATGGGGATTTGTCACGCTTATAGGCATTCTGATCATCCAGAAACAGCTTCACTTCAAGTATCATAGAAGGAAACATCACAGTAATGTATTATGACCAGAAAATAATTTTTCAAATAAGACATGATCACATGATTAAGAGAGTTGTCAAGAGTATGACTTTATTCCCATTCTGATTAGTTATGCTACAAGTGCTTCTGTTGCACTATAGAGTCCTACAGAGCAGTTATTAAGTTTGCATGAAAAAGCCAGCTTACCATTATTATTACAATTTCTTTTATGTCTTCTTCTTCTTTTTCTTCTTCTTCTTCTTCTTCTTCTTCAATGAAACTTCAGCATCAAGAGCATCAAAATGGGATTGCATTGCTTGTGCTTTTTGTGTCAATACCTAAAATAATTTTTGAGATATTTATGATTTTACATAAAAGAAAATTATCATTGACTAGCATGAATAGAATGCTCAACATCAATAGAATGTTCTAACATGTGCAGCTGACATTAAAATGGGCCTGCTATGGAAGCCACAAGTGCAGACTGTCTCTTGAGCAAAGCTTGTAACTTCTAGCTACTACCATGCAAGGCTTTTTCAAGCCAAATTAAGGTCTGTCCCCAACTTTTACTTTCTAGCTTTCCTCTTATTTTTAGAGAAACAATCAAAGGGGAAAAGAAACACTGTCAGCCAAATTTAAAGGAACACAGATCAAATATGAAACATGGAAACATGGAAGAGGTTGTGTTTTCTTTAGAAGGTGAACAATTGTGCATATTACATCAATAGACTGATAGATAGGTTACAAATGATTGCATTTCATCATTTCATGAAATGCAAATCAAATCACTAGTTACAGCAACCCTTTCCAGAGCTAAGCATATCAACAGAAAAAAATAATAAATAATAAACAAAAATTAAAAAAGAATTCCTTTCAATAAAGAATCTCCTCGCACTATCTAGTGTAAATGATTTCCAGGAGAAAGCATGTGCTGTTGAAGCCTTTCTTCAATGGCTGTTGGAGGAAGACAAAAACATATTTTGATAAAGGAGTAGCACTCGCACACAGTGTCGAAACATTTGTGCGCACCAGCTTCTGTTTCGCCATGCAAGTCTTTTTTGGGATTAACGTCATTAATGACATAATGTGTGAGTGCTACTTCATTATTGGCGCGTTCTTTATCTGTTTATCGGTGTTGTTTTCTGCCCGGCGCCCGGCAGCTGATGTCTGTGCGTGTGTCTGTTTGTTCGGCCGTGTGTCGGAGGCGGAGGCTGCGGAGCGGCCTTTGGCCCAGGCCCCATCGCGCTGGAACGCGCGGCGCATTAGCGGTCAGATGCTCGGGGTGCGGTGCCGCGCGGAGCCTGAGACGGGCCGCCACGTGGCACCGCCGCGGCAGCAGACCTCGGGCCGGGCTCACAGCGGGCGCCGGCCCGATCGGCGGGCGCGACTGGAGCAAGCTGCTGCGGGGACCGGCAAGCTGCCGCTGGGAAGCAGCGGGGTGTTCGCCCCTCCGAAAATCTCAGGACGGGGCGGCCAGCTGATTAAAATGTAACGCCGCGGATGGGGGGGAAAGGATTTGGGGAAGGGGGCAGATTCATGCTGGGATTCAGATCTAGAGGGGGAAATGGATCCCCCTCATACCACCACACACACACACACACACACACACACACACAGATACACACACAAAGTCACACACACATGTATACAAAGTAGCACACACATAAACATACTGACCTAAGGATACACACACACACACATGCACACGCACACAACCTTCCACACAACCTCCCATACACACGTGCCGACACCCTCCCACACAAACATACAAACATACAAACACGCACATACACACATGCACATGCACACACCCTTCCACACACACACACACACACACACACACACACACACACACACACACACACACACACACACACTCCCTCCTACACACGCACACATGCACACACACACACACACACACACACACACATACACAGTTCCACACAACCTTCCACACATTCTTCTACACACACACACACACACCCTCACACACACGCACACACACACACACACACACTCCCTCCTACACACACACACTCCCACCACCCTCTCCCCCACCCCCAAACACCCAAAGAGAGTAAGACACGCTCCATCTGAAACAATGTACTGGAGAGCGCTTCCACTGCTGACAGCGGGGCGCTCTGGCTCCCTAACTCTGCTGGCAGCGAGGCCGGGCGCGGCCCACCCCGGGGCGGCGGGGAGCAGCCCGTCGCAGCGCAGGCCCTGCCCGCGTCTTTATCTCGCAGCTTTCACGCCGCGGCCACGTCCCCGGGCGCCGCTCTCTCCGAGTGCCGCACGGACGGCGCGGGGAAATCGCTGTGCTATTTATTACTCTCATTCATTCTTTTCTGAAGCCTGGCTGGTGTCAAAAATATGCATTGTCATTACATATACAGTACACACATACACTATGTATAGTACATATAGTACAGTATACTACCAAAGTTTTACACACACACACATATATATGTATATATATATATATATGTATGTGTGTGTGTATGTATGTATATATACATATATATGTATGTATGTGTATATATATATAATATCACATTTTTTGTTTATGTATTACATATATAATACACATGCACACTATATATAGACCATATAGTACAGTATACTACAGTATAGTATATGCTATATATATATACATATAAAATTATATGTATGGTATATACAGCACATATATATATATATATATATATATATGAGATATATATGAGATATATATATAGCATATATAATTTTTTGTTCATGTATTAAGGTGCCAAGTCCCTTTTTTCTCTTGAATATAGTAAGTCCAAGTCAAAAGGGAAACAAAAGAGTACAAAAGTGCACTTTCAGATCAGTTGTCAGCTCAGAGGTGTATCACAGAGAAAGCTCTTCCAGCGAGCGCTAAGCAGGCCCTCCACCGCCGAGCGCCAGCTCCGCCGCGCTTTTGTTCATCACGCTTCCCTTCCTCAGCTGTCACGCGAAGGTGCTCCACGGAGCGCGCGAGCATGTCACCTTTGTAAGAAAAAAAGAAGAAGAAGAAGAAGATGAAGACGAAGAAGAAGAAAAAAAAAAGAAAAAGCAGAGAAAAGAGGATACAAAGGCTGCGATGATCCGCTTTATTGCCGTATTCAAATTACCTGCGGAAGGGGAGCTCCGGCAGCAAGCCCTCTGTTTGTAGGTGCTTTAATTCTGTCAGGAATCCTCAAGTGTTCCGCGCTTCAATCTCTGCTGCGCTTTGCCTCTGCCTTCTCCCAATCCACTGTCAAGCTGTTTCACCAAGTTTCCGCGCCCGGCTTCTCCCTCTGCACCTCCTGCAAATAAAAATCAACAATATAACCCCCCAACCCCCCTCCTTCTTCTTCTCCTCCCAGGGCTGTTTGTATTCTTCAGTAGTGACAAAGTAACTCAGAAAAGCCTGGTTCAGCCCTCATACACTATGCTGGAGTCGTTCAAATTAGAGCTAATCAGCAGTGTGAGTAGCGACATGCATGGGGTTGCTTTGATATTAAGTGTGTGTAACTAGGATAAGCTACTTTTTTGTCTCCAAAGATTTACAATTTGGTGTATTTATCATAGTTACTGGAATTCTCAGTAAAAATGTATGCACTATATCCTTCATACTCCTGTAACGCTGAGGTTTAAAATATATATTTTAAATTTAGCAATTTGGTGTATTTCTGTACTTTCCCTTTCATTTTCCTATATAGAGGGAAAACGGGGTACAAGCACAAAACGTGTACAGTTTAAAGGGAGATTAAAGACCTCTTTATGTACTGTATTAGTTACTATGGACCATGAAATATGCCAAAGTATTTCTGAGTCCATTGTTCAAAACATACAACAAGATACACATGAATTCTGGCTGGATTTCATTGTTCATTCTATAATTTATCAGGGACACTTCATAATTAAAACATGCCATTCGATGCATTGCACCCAGGAAAGCCACAGGCTACTTTTAATGTGTGATCCCAGGTCCGATTCGGGTTCCAGGTTTAAAAATGGCACAACAACATGTGTGAGAGTTAAAGCTGAATTAGATTCCATGTTTAAGAGTGGACAATGTTATTCCAAAACACTGAGGGCACAGCATGGCACCTCTTAACAACACTGTCCATCTCATCACTGATTCAACCATCCCACACTCCGCCCTCTCACTCGCTCACTCATACTCATTCTACCCATTCACCCATTCACTCACGCTTAGGGTCATGTCAAGGGTTGGAGGCTGAGAGCCACCCGGAGGTATTGCTAACAGCTCAGATCAGGCCTTCACACCGTCTCATGGCGGCTGTCCATACCATGTACACAGACCAGTCAAAAGCCGCAGGACAGAAATGAAGTCCTGCTACCATATTCACGTGGGAGAAGTGCATCAAATATGCTGGAGAGATGGAAACGGTGTTAATGTCAATGGGCAGCCAATTTACACACACACACACACACACACACACACACACACACACACACACACACACACACACACACATACGCACACACACACCAACATCCCCTTTTTGTATTGTAAATGGCTTGACAAATGACATCTCTGGGAGGGAATTAGGTTCTAAGCCGACAGATTAAAATGCTTGTTTTTTGTCCTTTCTTTTGATTGGATTCTTCATGGCTCCCCCCACACTCCCCATTACGGTCTAAGAACCTTCTGACACAGAGGGAATTACAGTCAGGGAGATTAAAGACCTCTTTAGACTGTATTAGTTATTACGGACCATGAGAACAACTGTATTTGCAAAATCATGTGTTATAGCACTCCACGTCATTGGTTGCTGTCTGTATTCCAAAGATGCTCTGAACAGCATATTTAAGCGAACGCCTGCTGGCATTCTTATCTTAACAAGGAGGCCTGGTCTGGTCTCTGCTGTTGATGATGTAACATTAGCACCAGTGGAGGCCGACCGATCAGGGCGTATGGGCCCAGCTCTCGAATAACAAAAGAGCAGAAGAAACCTTTAACGAACTGAAGTTTAATAAATGCAACAAAATAATCACTGGAACGGGGATGTGCACCAAAGTACATTACATTGAGGAATCTCGTCCTGTCAGAAGTGAAGAAGCCCCTGACACTGATCTCTGATCTGTCTTTGAGGTAGACATCAGGAGCTGTCCCAATTTTATGTGGCTTAGATATTTGTCCTCAGATCAGAATCAAAATTAAATGGGTGTTAGGATTATGGATGGGCAGACTGATCTCAGATCTGTTGCCAGGAGCTCAAAGCGTGAGAATTGAGTATAGCAGGTTTGCATGTACGCCTGAACATCCCTGAATGCAATCAGACGGTGTTCTCAGGGAATTCACTCAAGGCCCCGTTTCTGCTCAGCATTCTGCTGGGGCGGTTTTCCAGGTCGACTTGAGACTGCAGTCAGCGCTGCTCAACAGGATGTGATGTCAAAGTGACCGAAAGATCAAAAGGCCAGACAGTAATATCGTTCCATGTCAGTGTGTGAGTGCGTGTTTGTCTGTGAGAAGAATTGATAACTAGCCATTGCGAGCTTAACCCGTTCGATTGCCTGTGCTTTAATGGCACTGTGTGGCTGCTGCAGAGTGAGTTAGACCACTGTTTCTAGTAGTCTGTCACTTCCTATATTTTTGAGTTTTTAAAATAAATTATTAAATTTTTATAGATTTTACGAATTCTTCACCTTCCAGGATTTCTTGGACGGTGCATCAGCCAGAATTGTCACATTATAAGCTGATTATTATTACGGCGCCTTCGTGCACCAATTGAAATGAGTGTCAGCAGATATTGACAGCTAGCTAGCCCAGACACAAATTTTCTGTTATCTTGATGCTACAGCTACATTTTGAGCTATGGTGTGCAAACGAGTGTATGTCCAGAAAGGACACAGGGTATATTATGCTGTGCTGATAATATTAGGACAAGTAGGCAGTAGCTACAGTCTGTATGGACATGTTTTGAGGACAGTTGTGTTGCAATGTTGAATAGTGAGCCACAACGACATTGTATGTTTTAGCTTCTAGCTGACTTCTTCATAGAAAATACTTGGTATTAACACTGATCAACATAGCCACTATTTTGTATTTAATCAGACAATGCAGAAAAAGAAATATACAACAGTACATCTATCAATGCATGACAGGTGATAGACCGATCATTTAATTGAATGTGCCTCTTGTGACTCTTTCAGATACGGTATTTTTCGGAATAATATTCAGATGTCCCACAAATGAAACATTTAAGGGCCCCATTTATGTGCATTGATGCCAGCAGCCACCAGAAGCGTGATGCTGGATGAATACAGTGCTGCTGGTGTTGGCTCCCTGATTCATATATTCATAAATTTATGAATGGCTCACAGTCACGCCTCTCCATTTTGTACTGCAAATGACCAAAATGAAACATTACTGTTATTACTGCTTTGCCAAAAACACAATGGTAACAGTAACACAATCTTACAAATAACATGTTAAAACAATGGTTTGGATTGTTTTTTTTTTGCCTTTGTGGCCAGGAAAGAGATTCCTCCTTGATCTTTATTTCTTACTGGCATTCTTTCAATGAAACACAGACAGACAAAGATGTTCAAAGAAACATGGAATAGAATCATTATTTATGCATTTTAAAACCACCAAGGTGTAGCGTGTGGCTTTTGGCAGTCATGCTGTTACGGCACAGACGAGGGACCCAAAAGCAGACCACGCATGGTCAGGGTAAAGTGCGTCTTTATTAGAATCGGCAGGCAGAGTTCGTGAGCCGGGAACAGGCAGGGTCGGTAACAGGTAAGCAGTCCGTGGGAAAAACCAGGGCGAAGTCAGGAACAGGCACAGTCAGGAACCGGGAGACAGTCCGAGGGCAATTCCGGGAGCGAAGTCGGGCAGAAGGGGAGTCAGGCACGGGGCAGGCAGACGCACAAGCAGACAGGGCAAAAACGGCAGGCAGAAAAACCAGGTCGGGCACAAGCGAGATCGAAAGGCACAGAAAGCAAGTCAGGAAACAAAACGCGGGACAAAACAGGTCAGAAACAACACTGCTACGAACTAGCAACAAGACAGGAACAGGCAGGGCATAAATAGGGCAGAGCAGACGAGGTGATGGGGAACAGGTGAGCTGGCAGGCAGGTGGCGGCGATGAAGCAACGAGGCAGGCGGGGACAGGGGCGGGGCTAGAACACAAGGAAAACAAAAGCACATGGACAGGGGAAGAAAACAAACACACAGCTAGGGGGCCGGGCACTGACAAATGCTTAGATTGTTGCAGGTTTTTTTGCATGGTGTGATTATTAGACCTGGCCTCTGTCATGCTTTGAGCATCCTGGTCAGCACTCAGCCCTAAAAAGAGCAAAAATGTGAAAATTTAAATAGGAACCGAATGCTGTTATTTTCAAAATAAGCATAATAAACCCGCAAGATTCTGTGCTCAAGCCGTGCTCTTATCGGTACATTGTGTAGCTTTGTGCCGGTTTGTTTTTTTTTTTTTGGTTGGCATTTTTTTTGGGGGGTGTTGACGGGGGGGATCAGCATTCTCCCCACAACTGCATGCACACACGTTTCTTCCTGTTGTCCAAACGTGCTGGATGTGCGAAATCCCCAGGAAAGAAAGCACTCCCACCCCCTGCGCGGGTGGGGCACGTGTCAGAAGGACCTGAAATCTCGCCGGGTCTCCTGGTGGGATCAGATCCCCTCGTGTAAGCGGGGGTGGGGGGAGTCGGAGACGAGAACAGATGACCTTCTGCCGCGGAGAGGTCAGTCCCGGTGCGTCGGCCGCGCAGAAGGCTCAGTGTCGTTGGGCGGCTTGTAAAATGTCTTCTTGGAGCCCTGCCCTGGAACGGGTGAGCGCTGTCAGCAGAATAATGTGGAAGAATTACATCCCCTCCTTCCCCTTTCTCCTGCTCCAGAGGAGCGCTGCTATTCCGGTTTGGAAGATGAGTGGACTTTCTGCGTGACTTTTGAGGAGCACTGGGTTTTTTTTTGCTGCTCAGAGGGAAATCTTTGGGGTCTGTTCCCCCACCCACCCCCTCAAAATCGTGGCAGCTACACAGTGTCGCTGAGAGCAGAGGTCTCGCTCGACCAGAGAAAGCGCCGCGCAGAGATGCCTTCTTTCCTTCTTTCTTTTTTCCTCTCTTTCTCTTTTTTTAATACCCACATTCAACCAATTACCCTTGTTTTTTTTTTTTTTTCTCGGCCCGCTCTAAAACAAACTTAACTTGTCTCATTAAAACCGACCCACAGAGCTTTTGAAACATGGATATCCCTCCAGAGGAACCTGCGTGTATACCCCCCCTCAGGCGGGAGAGGAAGAGGGCGGGTGGTGGGGGGCGGGAGGGACTGTTTTTCGGATAATTGCAGGGCCTGTGCCGTGGCGTAACCCCGAGTGCACAGCGCCCGCTCCTGGGAGAACGCCAGGGCCTCTTCTGCCCGGTGTGGACCGCCGAGCCCCCCCCGCTCTACTCCACACACCCCCCCGCGCCACCCACGTACGGTTAAGCGATGCCTCTGAGGTGCCTCCGTCACCGCGGCAACCCTTCCCCGTTGGACAGCCCCTCTCCCTCTCCCTGAAGTCAAACTCGTGGTGGTGGGTTAGGGTGTGCATATGCGTGTGTGTTTGTGTGTGTGTGTGTGTGTGTGTGTGTGTGTGTGTGTGTGTGTGTGTGTGTGTGTGTGTGTGTGTGTGTGTGTGTGTGTGTGTGTGTGTGTGTGTGTGTGTGTGTGTGTGTGTGTGTGTGTGTGTGTGTGTGTGTGTGTGTGTGTTTGTGTGCGTGTGTGTGTGTGTGTGCGTGTGTGTGTGTGTGTGTGTGTGTGTGTGTGTGTGTGTGTGTGTGTGTGTGTGTGTGTGTGTGTACAGGGAAGTTCGAGATGGGCAGGACCGGGTGCAGGATTCAGGCGCAGAACTAATAAGGCAAACTGTTTTCTCCTCACAAGGTCAGGTTCTTTGTGAATGACTCATAAAGAATGTTGTAAAAGTTCTGTTTGCTGTGCCAATAGGAGATGGGTAACAATGTTATCGTGACTCAGTTCAGCCGTATAGATAGAGAGGAAGATGGGTAGGCAGTTACGTAGGCAGGTGGGTGTGTAGATAGGTTGGTAGGAAGGTAAGTACGAGGATAGATATAGTAGTGTAGTGGTGAGGAGCAGGGCTAGTAACCTAAAAGTTACAAACCCCTGCCAGGGTATTGCTGTTGTATGCTTAAGCAAAGTACTTAAACAGAGCTGCTTCAGTAAATATCCAGCTGTATGACATAAAACGTGAACATGTCAGCTGTGTACATCACTGAGGATAAGAGTATCTGATATCAAAAGAATGAAACATCACTCAAGCTGTACTACACAGCATTGGCCAAGACAAGGACAGCCTCTAGACTGATTGATGATTCTGGTTCACCATCACGTGTTGCGTGGGCACTATGAAGAGGGAGGCTCATATGAGCCGAGCTGAGCCTCACGGTCAAAATTTTGTCATAAAAGACGATACGGCTCAGAGTGACCGCGAGGAGGGCGGGGTTCCCTCCTCTCTCTCACGGTCCCGGCGGATCACGGCCCTTCCAGTTGGAACCGAGCGGCCGTCGGCTTACTCCGCCAGAACCCTCTCGGTGCGTCTCCAAGCCCAGGTCATTAGTGCGCGGGTGTCACCAGACGGCCCAGCTGTTGGCCGGTGAACGGGCGGGGGGGGATGCCTGGTGCTACAGCATCTGCTGCCGCTATTTGACATTCAGGGCCGGCCGTCGGCTTGGCTGGGCCAGCGTGCCCTTGCCCTCTCCGCGCCCGCCGATGAGCTCCCCCTGGCAGAGTTCCTCCGCTCCGTCATGCCAGCCAGGCCGCTCCGTCGGCAGGCTGCTCCTTTGCCCGCACGGCTCTTCCCGGAGATGTTCCGGAAACCCTGCCGCTGCTAGCGTTTTCTGACCCGTCTAAAAGGCATCTCCTGCTGTAGAGGTTCCACCGATTAATTCTGATGGAAAAAAAGCGTGGTTCAAGCTGCCACAGTTCCAGTTATTCTGAATGACCTCCGTCTTTACCTTTTGTCATAAAGGAGTCGTGCATTTAGCCGTGAATGTACGTTTCAATTGGGCGAGAGCGGTCAACGCCATTATGGCACGTTAATAACTCATTATGACATCATGCTCCTCTGCTTCCCTCTGCTTCTGTATTCTCAGCAACAGACAGACCCCGGTGTAACTGAACGAGTCCCTCTTGTCTCAACACACCTCGTGTCCAGATGGGCAGATGACCTGACCACCTTACCTAGAGAGAACTGCAATGCTTTCATTTCCTAATAATAATCAAAGTATGCCAGCTATCACAGGACAGACAGAGAGAGAGAGAGAGAGAGAGAGAGAGAGAGAAAAACAAGGGTTACTTAGAGTGTTTAAACACATCTGTGTATGAAATTTCCCACATGGTGAATATTTTTACTGGTGGAGCAGCTCCTTAATGATCACAACTCTGTTTACTTTTTAACATACTCATTAAGAGCACCTAGAGGGATGGGGAATAATCCAGCCCAGGAGTGCAAGGGAGACCTGAGGGGAAGAGCCAATCTCTCCTCTGGTACCCTCTGCGCCTTTCCCTCCCACACTAAAGAGGCAGATGAATCTTAATTACTGATAGCAAACTGATAAAGCTTTTCATCATCCTGTTTTTAAAAAGTGCGTTTAAAAACTGTTCACTCTGTTTACATCTGAGTTAGATCAAAGGATCTGATGCTTTTTTTTTTCAGGTCGCTTGTGTTCTATTGATATGTATGATATGTAGATACAAAAAAAAGATCATACTGAATGTGTTATATAAAAAAAGAAAACAATGAAACATTGAGAGTCATGTTTATTGATTATCCATTCTCGCCTGAATTGTTCTTTTCCAGGTTATGCTGTCGGTAAGACAGCTCCTCCAATTACTCCATCACTGTTGTGATCCACATTTTAAAATAAAACTACGTTTGGTTTTATGGCATGTATTGCTTGCTGTTGTGGAAGACCTTTTTTATCCTGATAGAGGGACAGTTAGAAATCTGCAGGCACATTTATTTTGCATTTATTTATATTTCAAGTGTGCTGTAGTGTTCTTAGGATTCAGATTAAAGTATCCCGGCAGCATATTAATTGATGAAGGAAAATGCATGAGAGTGAAACTGACTGCCAGCTAAGCTACACCATTAAATGATGCTGATCGATCGGAGCGCAGCCAATACATGATAATCTTTGACCTTGACATTCGATGTCTTTTCATTGCAGTACAGTAACGTGTTTCAGTGAAATAATGTATCTGGAACGACGCTCATAATTGCAAAACCTGGAGAGAGACCTACAGATAGCAAAGTCTGGATAAAGTCTGGTAAAGTCTGCACAGACGGCAACGGCAGAGACACTAAAGTCTGATTTAGCACACAGTGAAACTGCTTCCCTGAGACAGGCTCTTGATCAACTAAACATTAGAAGGGGGGACGGAGGCCTTAAAAGAAGAATTTCGAATTAAGATAATTAATTTTCACAGTTCTTCTCATTACCACTTTGCCCCTGCTCATTAAGAACTTCAATTTCCACTTTAATCAGCCCATTCCAAAGGCTCATAGCTTCCATTAGTTCTGAGGCCATGTATCATCATTCTAATCTAAGAGCCGCTCTCCCGACCGCAGCTCTGACTCAGAGCCTCGTCTGCTCCCAATGCAAATGGTCTGACTCTGAGCATCCTCCTCCACCTCCTGCTAAGTCAACCTCTCCCTCACTCACAAGCTCCGCCACCGGTTTGGCCCAGCCGCTCTAATTTAGAAATTTTTACCACAGCTACTGCGACGGATCTCACAAACTTTATACCGCTGTTGATCCTAATGCTCAAAACTCGACAAATTTGTACCACTGATGAGCAGAATGCTGTAATGTGAAAACGTCACCTCTGATCACGCAACCACTGCAACTCACAAGCTTCACCACAGTTCACCTGAAGGATCTAAAGTGCAAACTTTACTACAGGGCAAACCTTCGCTTTATAGTATTGTGTATGAATGTGTATGTGGATGACAGACGGACATCCCAATCAGAAACACCAGATACTAGTGGTAGTATAGCAGTGTAGCCTAGTGTGGGTAGCAATGTGGTGCAGTGTTAAGGAGCAGGACTCGTAACCAAGAGGTTGCTGGTTCTATTCCCCGTTGGGTCGCTGCTGTTGTACCCTTTGGCAAGGTGCTTAACTGACAATTGCCTCAGTAAAAATATCCATCTGTATAAACGGATAAAATTGTAAGCTATATAATGTAGCTCACTCTGGATAAGAGTGTCTGCTAAATAAGAATAATGTAATGTAAAGATGACCTGAATGGTCTAATGCACAAATTTCACCACTGCCAGTTGTAAGTCTCTCACCAAGTGTCTTTGTTCATTCAACAGGAAATTAGAAACATCACTACAGCTAATGCAGCAAGTGTATCTCAGAAACACCACCACTGTTTATCAAGCTTCTCAGAAACTCCAGAAACTTTAAACTAAGCTAATTTAACCTCCCTGGCTCTAGCGAGTCTTTGCTTCTGGTAATTTAGCCGCTCTAACTCAGAAACTTTACTGTCGCTAATTGCACTTCTCTCACCACAGGACGTCATCATTGCTAATCCCACTTTTACTCAGAAACTCCACCACACCTAATCCAGCCGCTTGATCTTAGTAACTTCACCCCTGCTAATTGCACCGCTAATTCAAACGCGCTGATGGTGTTCTCACACACACAACCCGCATACACGACTCAGGGTTGCACTGGGTATTGTCTTAGAAATCAGACCGTGACACCTAGATGTGACTGTTACCTTTGTGTAACACAATGCCAGAGATGAATTTGATTTTAGCTGGTGTCCATGACATTCCTTTCTTGTAAGTTATGTATATTATTATAAACACCAACCAGAATCCAGAAGGTTAACAGGAGGAGAGTAGCTCTGGAAAAGCTATGGAGAAATGAATCAGTAATCATGTGTATTATATATGCACAGTCATATATATACAGTACAGTAATATATATATTTTTATCTTTGATAAAGATAAAAATCACATGAAACATGACTTGTATGACACAGGAAGTCACCAATGCAGCAGAGCAATGCATTAACCCCCTCTGTTGCAAAACATTGGGTTCAAACTTTGATTTCATGGTCTAAAAAAGTATACGCAAGATTTGCATCAGTATTACATTGCACCCAACCAAAGATTACTCATCCACAGGTAAGACTGTTAGGATTACGGCTACATCACACTCACATTTTTTTTGTCTTGAGGCAGCCTCTCTTCCAGGCAGGCATAAAAAGGTGAACTGCTGACTGGAAGAGGAGGAGAATGAAAAGAGGGCAACTTTGAACATAATGAAGTTGTTGGTGTCTATTGGTTTGATGCCATCTAGATGGGGAGACCAGTAGTCAGCATTTGATGGGTGTGTACAATGAATTCGGTAATTTTGTTCACGCTGTTTGTTTCCGCTGAGGTGCTGGTGGAAAGTGTTCGTGTGGGGCCTACAACACCCGGAACACTAGATCTTATTGTTTATTTTACCGGGACTCTCAAGAGGCTTTTTTTGGGGACACCTGTTCACCGTCAGTTCCCTGAAACCAGGAGCTGGATTGTCGCCTTTGTGTGATCGTTTTTAATTAATCTAACAACTAAACTGAATAAACCGCCGCTGTGGCTCCGGCGTCTGCGGAGCCCTGGAGAGAGAGCTGGGCAAGAGATGAGATCCCCAAAGTCAATCAGTTCATCTCTGCCACATTGGACTGGAATCTCTAACTCCTGCCATTTTTTGTTTTTGGTTAAGCAATTAGGTGACGCCAGCCTTTCACAGCCGTTTTCATGTGATGTCTTTGTGATAAGGGTGGCTAGGTTGTAACAAAATAAAGTTAAAGCAATGTACAGCCATAAATGCTATGTTATTCTCATTTAACAAACCTACTGTGCTGCAGCCTAATAACTGAGACTGCAAAGCATGAATGTCTTCCTCATTGTGTGCAAGGCAGCGTGTACCTACCCCATCAGCGAAATGATGTCTGACAGCCCTGTTCTCTCGGCTTGGCAGAATCAGTAGTGTTGTTCATGTTAATACCAATATTTTTCAACATTCATGCGAACTCTGTTGACCGCCTCTGTGGACAAGGATTAAACATTCTTTTTTTAAAAGAAAAAGAAAGAAATAAAATAATACAAAAACAGCAGACCTCCGTTAACATGTCAACGGGAATTCTCGCAGAGCACGTTTCCAGAGAAATGGAAAAGGCGATTTTTTTTTTTTTTCTTTCCCGGCACCTTATTATGATCTTAACATCTTATTATTCCGGTCCATACTGGTGTGGCCTGGCGTGATCCCACCTTTAAGAAAGGGCCGGTGCATTTCAAACGGGAAGACTAAAGGAAGGCTGGGAGTGGAGGGACCCCGGGTTCCGAGGCGGGGCAGCGCATCCTTCTTCCCTCCACCTGCTCTGACAGCGGTGCGAGAGCGGGCCCTCTGTGGGCAGCGGCGGGGTGGGATGCTGGGGCCCTGTTAATTAAATGAAAAGGCTAACATGAAGGTGGGGAAGGGGGGGCAGCGTCTCTGGTGGTGTTTCAGAGGTATGTTAGTGTGTGTGTGTGAGGGGAGAGGGGAGGAGGGGGCTCGGTGGATGGAGCGGGGGGGGGGGCTGCTGCATTCAGCAGGGCATCCGCCTCGCAAGACGTCGGGCTTAAATCCCGTCTCCGACCGGGAGAGCTGTCCCGTCGTGACAGGATTCACCTGTCGGAGACCGCCTGGGCCTTAATTTGGGCTAACTAACGTGTCCCGGAGAGAGAGGGGGTCGGCCGCTGACGACTGACAGAGCACAGGGGGCCCCGAGGCCCCCCGCTCGGAGAGCAGAGAGGATGATGGGTAGTGTCCTCTAAAAATAACCTCATTTAAGAGAGACCGCTGCAGAGGCAGAGAAGGGCACCCATGCACGTCCGAAAGTAAGACGGGAAGCAGACCTGTTTCCCCCCTTCAGCGGCCACTGAAAAATGAGGAAGAGCATCTCCGAGAATCAGGTGGGGAAAAAGTTTGGGCTGTGACCAGGTTTTTCTCTGTTTCCTCTCTTGAAGTTGTCACTTGAACACTGCACTGTGTACTGCAGTCTGCTCACTTACCATTTTTAGAAGCTATCCAGTGACCGGTGCCGTTCTATTAGTTTCAGTGCAGGTAAAACCAGTTCCCTAACCACAGTATCATGGAGCTAACATAAAGATGCGAATAAAAATCTCCAGAAAACCTCAAAGCCTCTTTTCTTTTCTTTACTGTACGTCGTGAGGAGGTGCCGGCAGAAAACATGGGATACGCTGTTTCAGACAGCTTCCCCCAGCATCCACAGGGAGTCACTGCACATAACTGACAGAGTAGAAGACACGCGATACAAATAGGATACAAATCCCATAATCCTCTCCTCCTCCAGTCAAGACCGGTAATCATCCGTGCGAAGCTTGCGGGGTCAATGCCGAAGCCGTAAACAGTGGAGAAGGACTCCGTGAAGCAGAACTGTGGAGCTTGTTCCTGGTAGCCACTTGGTCTGGTTCTCCAAAACAGGATGCAATGTTGTTTTTTTTTTCCTGTGGTCACTTCTTTGTGTCATTCAAGACTTGCCCAAATGTGCTGTCTTTTTCAAATTAAGTTTTAAACCAAAGGATGAAGAGTTGTAGAATATTCAGTCTAGCTGGGTCTGTAGACATGAGTTCTAGGGAATTGTTAATTGAGTCCTTTAATTAGTATTTGATTCATTCAGACACTGACTGAAATATGCACAGTTTCATAAAATTAAAGTGCAAATATGTTACAGGCAGAACACACAGACACACACACGCACACTTTATTTTCATATATCCTGATAGGATTATAAATCTGACTCCCAATTGGTAATAACATTTATTACACCGTGCGTGCAATTTCTAAACCACCAATACTGTTGATGGCCTGCCGAATGAATTGTTACCAACAAGGAACAGGCAGTTCTTTGAGTATCACAGGATCAATCTCATTATTTTGGAGAGAGAGAGAGAAAGAGAGAGAAAGAAGGGAAATTTTAAAAAAAGGCTGAGGTGCAACCCGAAATTGGGCTGGTTTTGTTAATGATGTTCTTTGTTTTTCATATTTCCACATAAACAAAGGTCATTAGACCTCTCTGTAGAAAAGCCGGTCCGGGGGGAAGCCTGATTAGAAGACGGTTTCGCTGAGCGGATCGGGCCACTTGGGAGACACTAACAGTTTGAGTCCCTGGGTTTTATGTTTCTAACAAGGTTTTAATTGCCTAGGTAACTGAATGCACCTGCTTAGGTCCTTTAATTATTTGATAATGGTCTAATCTTTCATAATGCAGGCTTTTTTTTCCTGATGTGGAGAGCTACGCTAATGAAGCTGGCTGGGAGAAGTAGGAGAAAACACCACGTAGCCGGGCGCTAGCAGGGAGCGGCACGGAGAATTGAGATTCCTTAAAATTAAACTTAATAATAATACAGATAATAAAACGTACACATGTCGGTTTGTTTCGCTGCCGCTCAATAACTGTCCCTGCGCCCCCGTTCCGTTCATTTTCACGGCGCCCAGGCCGAAAGCATCTGGCGACTGCGCGGCACAAATATTAATATTACTTAAGGCCCCGGAACCTTATTATTGAAGGGACGGTCCTGTGGTGCAGCTGCAAATATATACACAGGCGCAAAATGACAATGTCTGGCAAGGTGTGGATAATAAGCAGGAAATAAAAGCCTCGCACGCCTGGGTAAGAAGGCTAACACAAACTACATCCTGCCTCATTACGTTTCACATAAAGCCGTCAACCGTTTGGCCAAGTCTGCTCTGCCACTCTCACGAAAGCATTGCTACAAATCTGTGCCGTGAGAAGACTGCCATTTCTAATTTCTGATTGCAAAATGAAGACAGGCGTTTGGAAAAGCAGCTTGTCTGATGAGCGCTTTTGCTTCAGCCTAAAAATCTGGTATTTTTTTACATTCAAGGTTGTCAGTAAAGTATATCGTGTTAATAGGCTTGTGATACCCTGGTACAGAGTTAAGGGATATGAGAAGGGAATGGTTTCCCCCTTTAAAACTGAAATTCTATAGAAGATGCCATGAGTCTGGTGTTGCTCCATATGGTGCAGACTATTGAGGTGTGCTGGCTTCACATCTCCCTGTATTCATTCAAAACGTTGTGTCCCATTATGCCTTCAAGATGAGCTCTGCAGTGGCACAGCTGTTACGTGTGAGATGTGAGATGTGAGATGACCCTTGGATTGTTTTGGGATTTGCATTTGGAAAGAGGTCCCCGCGATCTGAACAGTGCGGTCCAGGGTACAAACATGGCCATGGGGATTTGACCAGTGCGGTCCAGGGTATAAACAAGGCCATAGGGATTTGATCGGTGCGGTCCAGGATACAAACGTGGTCATGGGGACTTGACCGGTATGGTCCAGGGTAGAAACACTGTTCTGTGGAATTGAACAGTGCGGTCTAGGATAGAAATGTAACCCTGGGTATTTGAACGGTGCATTCCAGGATCTCACTGATAGTCCATTTTCTCCTGGGCCCCGTCTCTCTCCCCAGGATGTGGTCCCCCCGCCGGGCGCTTTGCATGTTCCTGTGAAAGCGGCGGTTCCCTAAAACGCCCCAATCACACACAACAACTGGCCTGTTCCACAGCGGTGGGAGCACCCGCTGCGCACTCCCAGGTGGAAAACACTTCTCCAGGGCAGAGAGGGAGCAATTCACTCCCAGGGAGGTTCGGGAAAGAACGAGCGGAGCCAAATGCTCACTCCCCACGTTTACGTATGAGGGGACTTTTTAAACTTGTGATGCCGGGATGAAAAAAATGTTAATAACCCCACAACTCTTGACCCTTCACTGACAAATATCTGCTCAGGTGATAGTTATGCTATCATTTACACAAGGAATGTCCTAATAAACAACGGGAAGAAGTCATGCAATGAATATGGGCATGCTTCGCTGCAGTCTGTTAGCTCTTATTATGATACGGGCCAGAATGAATAGCAGGCCACGGATACAGGTGTTTCAGAGAAATTATGAAGTAAGCAGAAGATGCAAGTGTTCAAGGGAAAACTTTGTCTTTGAGGTCCACTCATTATCATGGTCCATACATGGTGTTCTTTGTTTCTGTGTTGTACAGCTAATTTTGCGTTTTCCACTGAAAATGACCTGCTGTCCACTGAAATCAAAGAAACGGGGAGAAGCCAGCACAGATGATCTCCTCTCCTGAAAACCAGAATCCCAGAACCTCAGGACTTTTGGAAAAATACACTTTTCAAACGTCCTTACAGCCCTGTGGAAACTTCTCATAACCTTATAACTTTATTGACACTAACAGTTCACACAGTGACAGCACTGGGCTGTCCTTATTATGGAGCTACTTCATCAAAGTACAGACATTTGTTAGAGTGGATTTTAACTGTGAATCTGAAGTCCATGCCTAGCTAAAGCTATTTGCATTTACTGTATTACATTGTATTTTTCTGTGAAAGGTCCATACCTACCAAATCAGATAATCCCCAGCAGCTGGGAATTCCATTCAAAGACATAAAATAAGGAGATTCAATTGAGATGCAAAAAGAACGTACAGACAATGGAAAGTGCATGGAGATTTCCTGGAGGGAATCGCCCTCCTTCAGCCAATCGCTGGAGTCCTGGGGTATGGACGCAGCCAATGGCAAGAGACCAAAGGTTTTTGCACTGGCACTTTGCACGTCTCATACTCCTTGGAAAAACTCCCCAGAGGAATGCTCATATTGCTCCACAGGCATGTGTGTGGACTGGGAAGAGTGGCGTTCTCTCAGGGTATCATACCTCCTTATTACTTTTTCCAAGCTGCATATAAATCTACAGGAGGTCCCCAAATGGGACAATCAGGAGTAAATATCCCTCTTTTCATTTGTTGCACAACACAATGAAATATTAGCATATTTTCCTTGAGACCTATGGAACTCCGAAAGGAGAATGACAAAGTGAATTCTCAGTCGGTTGGAGAGGGAAGGTGACTATTTTTATATTTACCATTTAGATGAATACAATGCTTATCTACCAGTGCTTCAGTTGACTTTAGCGATTTATACTGCCAAAAATGAAAATACATGTCTTACACATGACAGACTACTTTATGACTGTTAGTCAAAACAGATTGGCGGGTTATGAAATTATTTTTATAGAATATTATCAAGCAGAGTGGTATGCCTAGCTTTTTGAACCATGTTTTAAACATGATAGGATCACACACATTTTCTCCAAAAACACCCCAAAAACAGATTACTTGGCACATTGCTTATCAATGCATTACTAACAAACTCTACAATTAAGAATTAAAACATGACTATTGCCATTTTCAAAAACTGGAGACATAATGATGCACTATCTAGGTGAATTATTGTTGGTGAAATTTGCTACTGTTTAACACCATTTCTGAAATATCTCTATTTTGTGGTGGTTCTGTTATATGAGAACACTGAAGCACATTTAAAAATTTTCAATTTGTTTGTTTTTATTTACTTGATCTACAATTCTGTTTGAAATTCAAATTCTGTGTTACGAAAAAAATCCTTCAGCTTGCAAAATGTGCACGAAGTAGATTCAATGTGCTACTTTATAGTCATAATTAATTTATCAATGTATTTCCATTTTTAAAGTTGTATCTTATTTTGCAGAGTCATGAAAAAATAATATGCATTTTAATAAGCTGTGATAGGATAGTTATCCACAAACTTTACCAATAAACGTCACTCGACAGACAAATATATATAATCTTGTGTCTTATGAAGAAAGCCTATTACTGTATCTTTTTTTAATTATTTACTGCAGTCATTATCGATGCCGCAAATGTTTGAGTCTTATAATGGACCGCATAATATTTGCCTTCTACAACTTACTATGCTGCTCATTTAAAGCATAAGACACGTTTTTTCATTCAGACTGCAGTCCCCTCAGAAAGCACTGGCTGATATAATAAGCTGAACTCAGACATCAGATTTAATCCCCTCCCCTCTCTTCTCACCCAAAAAAAGAGCTCAAACGATTATGCCACATCCCTGATAAAAAAGAAGCTCATTTCTTTGCTCTGAGGGGGAATGTTGAATTTTTTCTTTTCTTTTCCCCTTAGAGGAGACACTGAATCTGTGGCCAGCCGCGGAGCCAACAGTGCAAACCCTCTCATCTTTCTTGTCGTTGGACCCTGACACGTGTCCCAAGACAAAAGCCTTTTGTGGGTCTGGACGGTAACCTAGTTTTCCTTTCGTGCTCCTGTCATCATCCTAGATCGACTCCCTGTCACCCATCCAAAAAAAGGGGGGCTCTTTCCCTCATTGCTTTTTGACTGCATCACTTCCTCACTCACGAACGACGTTGGTGTGCAGCTACATACAAAAGAGCCCCTTCACCCGAAGAATGATCTCTGAAACAAACCGATGCCCGTTCAGGCGAGATGGTGCTCTTCTAAGGAGCAGCAACTGCTTTTGAGAATCAAGTCACAATCAAATCACATTCTTCTTTGCCGAGAGAATGTTGCTTGCTCTGTATCTGAACAGCAATGGGAATGTGTGAGTTTACGAAAAAAAAAGCTTCCTTTGGGAGATACTTGTTTCATGGGTTCATTATGAGCCTTTGTCTCAGGGACTGAAATATCAGTTCTCTCTCGTTGCAGGGGAAATACGGTCATCTATTAGAGTAGCAAGGGTCTTCCGTGAGTAAAGTGCAGCTCGAACAGTTCTGCTTGAGGTACATGAACACTCCTGCTGCCTTTGTTTTAATTAACTGTTTTTTTAGGCCCAGCTGACTGAGTCCCTGCTGGTTCTCTGATTACATATGAAACAGTACATTTAAAAGAAAGCCAGCTTTGAAAATGAGCTGTTTCTAAATGGGAAAGATCTAAACCAAAGCTGAACTGAAACAAACGCATCCTGCTTTGCGGTACAGTTTGTCTGCATTTGCGGCAGGCCTCGTGTATAACACATGTATTAATTAACAAGAACAACAACTTGTGATCACTTCCCATTCACAAAGTGCGCCTGCTGTTATAAACCCGAACGGACTTAGCCTTCTCACACGTGTGACTGTTTGACCACATGCTGTAAGATTAGAAAAAAAACGGAAAAAAAACCCCAACGGGACAGCTTTTCTTCTCCTGTCAGGGAGCAGAATTAGCCGTGAGGATGACCGGCCGTTCCAAAGTGTTGTTTTCTTTTTTTAAAAAAAAAGGAACATTTCATGCATGCGGCACCAACCGTACGCGTACATTCTACACATACCGTGAAATGCCAGAAAAAACAATAGCAACCCCTGCACTGAATAGAGGAATATTTTACTACTGGAATTAACCACAGTGGCAGGACCATCCCCTGTGTCCTAAATCTTCATGGCCCGATCTTGGGCCCTCCTTCACGGAGGGGAGACAGGGAGAGAGGCCTGGTCGTCAGCCTCTCTGTAGCGTCGGCGTATCTCTTCCTCTTTCTCGCTACCTATCTGTGTTTTTCACTGTTTGCCTCTGCGACATCCCCCGGAGATGCATAATATATCTTTTAATTTCCCTCAGGAAGTGCCCACCAGAGGTTTTTTCCCCCTCCTTTTTTTTTTTCTCCGGCAGAACAAAGGCGGGAAAAACAACAGGCCGGTAGCTGCCGTGTAATCTGTAGCCCTCGCCACTGTGGCGTTCTCTGTGTCGTACCACCTCCTACATCTGGGACGTTATCATCTTTTTCTTTCTTTCTTTCTTTCTTTCTTTCTTTCTTTCTTTACTCCCACTTCTTTTGTTTCCTGCTCTTGTTTTCGAACGGTTGAGAGGTCGTTTTGCGGATAGAGCTCCTCAAGGCGGAGAAGAGTGTCATGGCCGTCTGTGTCGCATCCCCGGGTTTGCACGCTCTTTTTTTTTCGGAAAGTTGGAAAGGCCCTTCTGCAGGTATCATAGCTTTTCCTGCGTGGTTCCATTTATCGGACAGTGCTGTTGCTATAACAGCCCCCCACCCCGCGCACCCCCCTCTATGGCCTGCTGGACAGAACGGTCTGATGACTTGTACATTCTTCACATGTCCAAGTGAAGTGGCCAGTGGGGGGTTTTATATGCATAACTCCCTTTCTCACCCTGTCTTTGGAATCACCAGTTGTATGTGTTAAGCTCACCACACTGCAACATTGTCTGCATTCACCACTGGTGCATGGAAGCACAACGAATTCTCCAGTCTCTGGCATGTACCCAATGAATTTCGTTCGCACTACAAGTCCCATGGTGCACCGTGGCGGGGCAAATGCCGGAAGGCAGATAGCCACGTACCCCATGGATGTTTTCTGAGCAGCTAACAGACACCCGATGAGTTGCTAAGGGCGGTCATGAGCAGTGTGTGTGTGTGTGTGTGTGTGTGTGTGGGTGTGTGTGGGGGGATGTAACCCATCCTGCCTTGGAAGGTTGGATCCAATTATGCTCCACTGCTGCAGACTCCTGGTCATTGTCTGCTAATGACACAGCCCAGACTCAAACTTGTGATGTCTTGACCTGGAGGGCTAAGCCCGCTCAGACACCCTGACTGATTGAGAGGAGATGAATGCAATCCTGGGCTACATTTGCCAATACAGGCAACATCCATTTTTCACACTACATGTCCCAGAGAACACCACAGTGGACTGAAAGCCGATTGGAGGCCACTAACGTCATTAACGTCACAGCCACTGTAGCAGTGAGATGAATGAAGGGCCGATGAAATCCGCCCCATCCCCGCAGAGCAAAGCCAGTTTTGTTGCCGCTCCAAACTCCTTGTCATTCTCAGTGACTGACACAGCTCAGACTCAATCCCGTTGAGCCAGCTGGGAGCAGGAATGAGTTTTCAATGGAGAAGAAGTGCTTCCTTCTATGTGTCCTGCAATGTGTCTGCATGCAGGGGAGAAAACAGGGACCTGGTTCCTCAGCACACGTCAGGCACATTCAGAGGAACGCAGCATGACTTGGACCCCTCTCTGCCCAGATATCAATGGCCATGTTTATGACGATGGACTCCATCTGTTAACACTAGTCTTTTGTCGAAAAAGGGTTCCATGGGAAACTCCACTCTTTGTGGAAAGGGGTTCCATTTTAAAAACAGAAACACCAGCGTTCCACGTTAGCGATGGAATTGCCGGTCTTTGCGGAAAGCAGTTGAGTTTTAAAGCTGGAAACACTGGTGTTTTTGTGGGGAGCAGCCCTGCGCATATTGAGCGCAGCTGATCTGCAGAGCCTCCCGGTGAGCCCCCCGGGTGCTCTGTGTCAGAGGCCTCGCGCAGGAGCCTGCGGGGGGTGTCCTCACTTCATCCCCGCACGTCCCAGAGTCAACCGGCAGGGTCAGCTGGCACAGCGTACATGACATCTCAGAGTCTCAGCGCCCCACGTTAGGGTGGCTGGGGGGGACTGACAGGGGCTCTTTTGTTTTTTAGTTTCCCCCCTCCCTGCCTATGCTGTCCTGCCATCAACGGTTAGAGTCTGAAATGTTAAAACTGTATGCAAAGAATACACAATAATGTGTAAAAACTTATCATGCAGTTCCTTATACTGTATATATACACTATATATTTATATGTAAAACATATATGTGATTATTTAAAACAATAGTATCAGTCTGTGAGATGTTAAAACTGTGTATACACAACAATCCATGAAATTATTATTCTTATTATAATTAAGAAGAAGAAGAAAAAGAAGAAGAAGTTGAGAATAGGAGTAACAGTCTATCCAGATGTTTTTCGGGGGATAATATGGGGGTGGGGAAGGGACCCACCCTCTCCGTGTGTTGAGGGCGCAGCCATCAGAATAGTCAAAATGCATTAAGCCCTGATGTACGCATTCCTCCATTGTAATATGAAATCATTTCCCTCTTATTTCAACCTTCCGATAGTTTCCATGGCAACGTGTCCAAAACTAAGAGCCTGGTTGTGGGGGGGGAAAAAAGGGCCTCTGAGGGGGTTATGCCTCGACTCCGCGGGAACCCAGAAGAAAAGTCTAGAAGCCAGCGGGCCTGTAATGAGGCCTATATAGGCTAACAACCTCTGCCGATAAACGAGAGGCAGAGAAGAAACTCGAAGGATGGGAGAGGGGGACGCGAGATCCGCCGCCGAAATAATTTGTCTTTTCAATTCCCGGGCAACGGCGGAGAGCAAAATGCCATTCAGCCGCGTTGTCTCCGGGTGTACATCGCAAGGGAGATACACTGATATCAATATACGCTCTGTCAATATTGACACGGTGACAGCTATTTATAGACGGGTTATTAATATTATCAATCATGCAGGCTCCGCACGCGTGCTCTGTTTATCGGGCAAATATGTTTGTTTGACTACTTGATTGTTTGATTCGGCTTGATATTTTGGTAAACATTGCACCAGGGTGAATTTTAAATCTCGTGCAATATCGTTCTACAATAAATGCACCATGTTTAGTTCCCCTTCAGCATCACTGTAAGGTCCTTGCTGTAATGTATAGTGGTGTCAAAAGGATTTTTTTTTTCAAATGAGAGGAAATATAAGATTAACCCATGCATCAAACATTCAGTACATGCGTGTTCTTTAAAACATATACCTTCCAGCCATTTGCGAGACGGTATTCGTGGAAACAATGTGTATGAACCAATAAAAGAAGCCTCAGGTCATTTATAAATAATTGAATAAAAAAAACACTTCCACATCTTCAAACAAACATTCATACAAAGAAAAATCTGTATGCCATCAGTAGTTTGTATAATTCAGCCTTGTTTCACAAATTGTTAATCAACATCATTGTGGCATAGAAAATCATTTAATTCACCATTAAAACCCTCCTTGCCTTTGAATAGGAAAGGTTAATAAACAACGTGTGGCCGGGTTCATCAGTGGCTGTATTGTTGTATTGTTTTTTTTTTTTTGTTCCCCACCCCTCCTGTATAAGCACGGCGTTAAATGTCAGAAAACACTTCATCAGATTGCTGAAATCTCAAATTAGCTACCCGAGACGATCACCCAGCCCTTGGTGGACTCTTGTTTGCACTCTACATTTACATGCATTCATTTGACATCTGTTCATTTGATGGTCTCATCCAGAGCGACTTACAAAAGTCCATTCGATAGGGTTAGGAAAGCAAAACATAACTGTTGCATATTCAGCCTTGCCACGCTACTGTCATATAGCCTGATGCCTTTCAGTTTTGCCTTTCAGTCTTATCGCCAACCTGGCCCTTAACCATTTTACATGCATCTTTCAATGCATTCCAAAAATGTGCACAATTCCTCAGCACTTTCACTGGCAAAATTGAGATGGAAAGAATAGAACACAATCGCACTCACAGAAATCTGTGTATTGTATTTGATAGTTTTTTTTAGCTGAATAAAGTGTTGTGAATGTTTCACCAGCTCTGACGTCTTTGCAGGCTGCTTCTCTGTCTTTCAGCCCTTATGAGTCTGTGGAAAAGTCTGTATTTACATTCTGTTACAGATGCTTTTTGTCAGTCTCTGCACTTTCTCAGAGGTGCTGTTGATGTTGTCGTTTCTGTTGCTGTTGTTGCTGTTGTTTGTGTGATTATTGTAATCAATCCTTGCTATGGGGAGAATTGATACATCTTACATCACAGGACTTGGTTTTACAATTAAAAGGAAACACAGAGAAGATTGAAAGAGCTTGCTGAATCCTGGATTCAGTTCTGAATTTTGGAATTTGGCCAGAAGTTCATTCAAAATCTGTTATGTGTCCAAGCTGTGGAGTGTGTGTGTGTGTGTGTGTGTGTGTGTGTGTGTGTGTGTGTGTGTGTGTGTGTGTGTGTGTGTGTTGTGTTGTGCTTTGCTTTGCAAGCATGTCCAGTGGTGCTTAATGTCTGGTTGTTTCCTGAAGCAGAGAATGCTGCCATCACAGCCTTTCAGCCCAGTGTATCAATGCTTCAGCGTGAGAGGTGGATTGCAGGGAATCGGCAAACACTTTACGCAGTGAAGGATTATCACGCGACGGTAAAGAGGAGGAACAGCGCACCTCACTGCCTGCGTATGATGCAGTCTCCACAGTTTAGCGTTTACACTGCCTACCGAGGGCCCATGAACGCGATCGATCGAAACGGCAACAGCGCAGCCCCGCAGACCGCGCTACAGAACTGCCTCAGAATGCTCAAATGCAAGCGCCAAAAAAGAATCTGCAACCCTGAAAACAACAGCGGGCTTTAGACAGCTCTCTCTCTTTCTGCCTGAGAAGATTCACGAAACACGAGAGGACATTGACTGTTACACTTTACTCTTTTGTGGAGAATACTCAATTCACACCACTGCACCAACTACTTGAATCCGAGACACAAAATGCATGTCTTGTTTCATAGTGACTGGCTTAGCAGACAACCTTATCACAACCAGCATGTCTACTTTGCGTACTTTAATATTACCCATTTAAACAGCTGCATATTTAGCGAAGGAGGTCAGATTAAGCATCTTGATAAAGGGTTCAACAGCAGAGATCAATTCTGCAGCTATCAGGTTGCTGGATGAGCTTCTTGACACTGCACCATGGCTTTCTGTGGTGCTGACAGCACACTCGTGGGGCAGTAATGGTGCCTGTTTTGGGCGTATGCAGCCGCTAACATAAAGTGCTCTGGTCCTTTAAGCTGCTTTTTGATCTACCTGGTTCTCCTCTGTGTATTCACCTGCACGCATAGGTTGGATATTGGGTGTGTGTGTGTTGGGGGGCACCTACAAATCGACCAAACAGGTCAAGTATGTTTTGTTCTGTGTGTGAAGCGGGGAGCGGTGGGGGCAAGCAGGACCGCGCTACCCCTCTCTCCGGCGTCTCCGAGCATATTTCTGACACCTAGCAGCATAGAATATCAGCGCTGCGCAGGCCGGGTCTCGGTTGGATTATAAGGCTGACAGCTGGTCCCCTCTCTGGAGAAATCCAGCCGAGCGACCATGTCTGCTCGCCGCGCAGTGTCAATTTGTGTCTGAGCAAGTAAGATCCAGCCCTGCATAAACAACCAGCCCTGCCTCCGCGCCTGCACCCGCCGCCGCCGGGCTGCGCGCGCTCTTAGGCGCGAAAAAAAGCCGCTTTTATTAACGTCTTTCTGATGATTCTGCTTCCCCTCTCCCAGAGCAGCTACTGTGGGCCGGTGCTATGGGGGTGCTTAGGGTTTTTTTTAGGATGTGACGTTTTGTGCCCCCAAACACCCCCCCCCCGTGGATTGCAGGTGCACCCCTCTGTATTTTCTCCTGGCGCCGAGCCTGGTTCCAGGTCTCCCAAAAATGAGCTCGGTTTGTCAAGTCAGACTGGCAGTGCAGAATGGCAGTTTGCGGCCTGGAACTCCGGGCCGAACCTGACAGTTGTTCGCTCCTACCAAAGGTTGCTACCCCCTCAGTTATTCCTGCTTTATGAATGAGTAAAGGGTTTTTTGAATGTCATCATGTATGCCGTCAGGGGGAAAAGGGTGTCCTCTCTAACCTGCTGATATATACAGCATAACCCGTGTAATATCCACTCTCCTCAGCCAAACAAAAATGTGATCTTGAGCAGGATATGATTTTAACAGGGTTTCATCTTTATCCAAAGGCACCTCCATGCAGAAGAACAAAGTGATATTTTAACTGGTTACTCATAGCAGCCTTGCCTATAATGTCTAGCACATGGTATTAAGAGGACTGATATTAAGGTTATATTAATAAGGTTCATCTATAACCACATAGTTATTACATTATTATTAAATCGAAAATGTCATTAGCAACATTCAAGGAGAGTGGTGAAGTCATTTAAAAAAAAGTTTCATGGGATAAGCTGATGAAATCATTTTGTGATACTATTTTTTAGGGGGGCTGGCTTATAAACTTTGAGATTATAAACATAAAATCACGTGACCCCTCATCGTAGAACATCAACCAAGCTGAGCTTACCTGCGCAGTGGCCTGCTGCTATTGACTACGGTCTGGAGAAGCAGTGTTGAACACAATAGGAGAGAGTCAGAAACAAAGAGAATGCATCTTCGATTACAAACGAGAGGCCGGTAAGGGAGAGCGGGAACAGTCTGCCTTTACCACTGTTCAAATCCATGTTTGTTATAATTGCTTCAGCTTGTCTCTCTGTGAAGGGTGATGGGGGTGAGTGGGGCTGTAGTTCATATCAGCTGGGGATTGGAGGCAGGGCTTGGAATACATAAGCCTGTCTTTTGTAAGCATCTGGGGACAGGAGATGGAGAAAGAGCATGGGTTGTTGTGTGCTGTTTAGTGTATTGCTAGGCTGAGCAACGTTTTACTTTTCGTCTCCTTTTGTTTTCTCTTCTTTTTTTCTGCCTTTACAAATTGGCAATAGATATTGGCAAATGCCAACCTCACACATTATTCCATAATGTCCTCACTGTGCATGCTTTTTGACTGTCCGTGTATTCATGTTTTCTTTCAGCATGTTTTCCTCCTTCTTAATTTCTTTTCAGCACATCCCGGTATATATCTGGAACGCTCTTGCCACCTGCTTTTTCGTGCACCTGCGGTGAATTCATCTTGTCACCTGCGTCTACCTACCTCCTCCTTTGGCTGTGAGTCATGTTACTTTTCAACATTTGGTGGCAGAGGTGGGATAATTGTGACGGGTGGAATAAAAGTGGCGCTAACGGCTGAAAGGCCCTTACCTCGGGGGCGGAGGCACCGGGGTGCGCTGTCTCAGCGAGAGAGAGAGAGAGTGCGCGTGGAGCTCATTCATCCACGCAGTGCACAAGGCTATTCATTCACGTGTGGAAGCCAGTGCCGATTGAGTTTAATGGGGCACTCTGCAGCACAGGCTTTGAATCTGAGATGTGTCACTTTCCGACAGCGACCGGAAGTCCGTAGCGGTGGAGTACAGCTGGCTTTGTTAGCCCGAGATAGGGTGCGTTTCGTTGGCAAGTCTCCTCACTGCCGCTCTCAGCATCCTGTGACTGGTGGGGTGCTTGCGAGTTACTCAGATGATGTCATAGAGAAGAGCCTATTCTCCGTTCAGTGTGCTCTCTCCTGGTGCATTGTGGGACTTGTTGTCTGAAAAATAGTTGCAAGTGTATTAAAGGATTGTATTTGCTGTGCTCTTGCGCTTGTGCATGAAGGCAGAGGATATCGCAGTTAAATTGCCCATTCCAGAGTTAGGGAAAAACAAACAAACAAACAAAAAACGGGCACTCTGCCAGGAAGTACTGATTAGTACTGTTCGGCTGTTCCTTACCTTGGCACACTTCCTCTGTACCACTTGTAACTAAGAGCTCTATGGCACTCTACAGCACTGACTTTCACTGAAAGTACGGGCAGTTAAACGCTTTGTGGGAGGGGAGCTCTATTGCGAAAACTGCCTTCATGGCTTTGCTGAGAAACTGAACACCCATTATCATGCAAATGAAAAGACTGGTCGTCTGCAATACATGAATTAGCTCTGTGATTAGCCTTCAGCCATCTCCTGTTAAAAAAAACACATGCTGATTATTTGAAGTACATTGTAGTAGTAGCTCAAGTAGATCAACATTGTGATGTTGATCAAGACAAAAAAAAAAAAAACGGAGACAGAATGTCCAGATGACCATCAGGCCAGTCACAGGACAAAAGACCAAAAGCCAAAAAAACGGGAAATTTTAAAGGTGCCATAAATAGGATTCAGAATTTTTATTGTTTTTGTCACAATAGAAATCATAGTGCTGTATAGTAATAATAGCAGTATTAGCATTATTGATATCCATTCGTAATCAGAAGATGATAAATGATAAAGAAGGAAGCTGAAATTCACACAAATAAAAAATTCCCCTGCACAGCTCACCTCAGTGGGAGTAGTGTATAATTAAACCAAATCAAGGCTCTACTTGAAGGAGGATTGGATTGTTTTTCATACACTGCAATCAAGACTTGTGTGGTTTAATTGATTTTCAAGTAACTGGCTAGAAAAAAAAATAAGAGGCAGTACTTTTCAACTCAAGTGCCAGTTCAAATAATATGACTGTTCCCATTTTAAGAAGTGGAACAAAAGTACAATCCCTCGCACTACCTTCTCTTAAAGAAGCTGTGCAATCAAAATATAATTGTCCATTTTACAGGTGAATTACATAGCAGGGGTACAGAAAAAAGGCAGCTGTGCAGGCCTTTTGTGTTGCGTTCTTAATTCTCTCAACTCCCTCAGCTCCCTGTTGGAAAAAAAAATGTGAAATGGGAGCAATGTTATCATCAGCTCATACCTGCAACTGTGGCCCCAGTGTATCGTGCATAAAGTCATGTCTGCTTTGGCCAGAAGACCAATCAAAAGGGCACGGCTAACTCTAACAAAAAAGAATCTTCAAGGTCCCAGTGTGTTTCACAAGAATGATCTCTTTAGTCTAGCAAAACCTAACGTCACACAGTTCATTCCTACGTCTGGTCATCTTTGGAAATCAAGAGATCTGAAACTGTAAACAGCTCTAGGTTGGTTTGATACTGCATTAAAATGTCAATGGACCTTTAACTCCTGTGTCACATTTTTAACAAGTGCCTCAATCATTGTGCATTTTATGGGAATATTAGAGTCTTACCCTGAAAGGTTATGTACCATGATTAAAATAGTTTCAGTTTATTCTTCAGAACACCCTGATGGAAGCCACAGTTGGCACTTTAAAACTGGTGTAAATAAAATAGTTTCTGTCACACACCCTCAGCTAACCGAGCGACACCCATTGTATATGACAAATTCCCCCACTTTTGCACCATAAGCATTGTTGCCTATTTAAATATTTATAGTAATAGAATGTATGTCAATCATTCTGCGTAACAGTGCTTTATTCAAAAATAGAAAAAAAAAACATGATGATCAGTGCATGCATCAGAAAGTAGATATAGGTGTTGCGTGTAAACCCAACTAGAAATTCATTTAGTGCAGTCAGTATTTTAGCATTTTGTGTAACCGATGGAAGTCGCTCTGGGCAAGAGCGTCTGCTAAATAGAAATAATGTAATGTAATTTTTTCAAAACAAAACTCAACGGTCACACCGCAACGAGTTCAGCCACAATTGAGACCAGGCAACACTGTAAGTCCTCAGTTTCATTAAACACTGAAATAAAATCATAATAATAATAATAATAATAATAATAATAATAATAATAATAATAATGACATCGAAAGGGAAAAAAATGAATATTAATGATAGACTGACTCGGTAACAAGCCTCGGTGTATCCTGTGTCACATCATTAGCTACATGTCATTAGGGTATCGGCAGCACGATCTGCCGCAGATTGCTGTGTTTGCCGGCGTGTTTAAACGGGTATTAGCGCGGAACATTTTTATCTTGCCGGAGCAGACGTGGGCCGCGGGTCTCGGAGAGTGCGGTCAAAGATGTCACACTGGTGCCGGGGACGCGCTCCCGGGATCGAGTCTAATGACCCCGCAGGCATCGCTTCGCGACCGTCCCGCTCCCTTATCAGGTCCACTCCGGTATTAGCGAGATGTGCAAATGTCTAGTGTTATTAAACACGGCACACTACATTAACCGTGGATGTAATTGTTTGTGCACATTAACGAGGTGAAATGATGTCCGAAAACTAATGACATTATAATGATCGGTTATTCATTGCTGTCTAAAAAAAACTACAGCCATTATACAGCCGTATAGGGTGGTGGTGTTTAAAAAGCATTTCTGGATCAGTCCGTGTGCTCTCTTCGTGCGACTTTGCGTTGATCCAGCAAGAGAGGCCAAGGCGAGGACCACCTTACACGGCCGTTCAGGTGTGTTCAGCCTGATTAATTCCGAGTAAGAAAGGAACTGGGCAGACAATACTCTAAATCTCAATGATTACACAAACCATTATTTGTACTTTTACAATAGTCCCTGAGTGTGTCCATGCTGAGACCCCAAAAGAAATCAAACCTCCTAAAAGAAGTAGTGTGTGTCAATTGACGTTCAACTGTGAAAATTGTATACATTTTAATATACAGTACACACTGAAAGCATGACAGGTATTTCACAATGCATTATTTCTTTACACTGTTGTAATTGTAATTTTATGTATACTCTACAATTTGCTTTTGTAATCTTTTCATTTTGTGACGTGTATTATTTTCATAGAATTCAAGCGACAATAGCGCATACACATATATTTATTTAAATACATTTATATATGTTTTTTCACCACATGTAAAATCCCTCCTCAAGGGAAACTGTTCTGCCATTGTGCTGTCTTTTGTTGTGACTGACATATGATGCTGTACAGTAGGCTACATATTCTTAGTGCTTACACCTCCCGGAATTACAGAGAATTAACAGACTAACCCCACGGTTAGCAGAAACGCGAACATGAAATCTCCCCGTCATTAGTCTTCATTAATAGTCCATTGAAATGTGATTGCACTCTTTATCATCTTAATGATATTACTCATTAAATCTCTCTGTTTTTTTCTCTTTTTTTTTGATCGGGCAAACGGAGTGGGCCGTTGGAGATCCAGGGGACCTGCGGGTGCGGGTGTGTAGGTGTGCATGCTGGGAAATGGACCACCTACGGCTAAAACACCAGCCTGGCGTAATATTAACTAATCAAAAACTAACATTTTGTCCAGTGTAGATATTATAGGCCTACTCTTGCTTTCACACGTCACTATTAGTATGTATAGTTGTGTGTAAACTTTGTTTGTGTGTGTGTGTTTATGTGTGTGTGTGCGTGCACATGCGTGTGTGTGTGTGTGTGTGTGTGTGTGTGTGTGTGTGTGTGTGCGTGTATATGTGTGTGTGTGTGATATTATCATAGCTAACAGACTGGTGCTCACGTGCTTCCCTGGTGTTATTAGCGTTCCGGAATCCCAGCGAGTTTCCTGGCGTCAGACTCCGCCCCCTCACTGGAAGCTGTTGGGGGACGGTCCCTCTGCCTGTGGCTTTCTCTGCAAATCGCCGTCAGGCTTACCCACGCATCTCATTGATGTCCTGTTTTCCCCACAGTCTGAGCATCCTGAGCGTGCCTATTCCTGTGCAAACTACTTTCTCTCGCTGCCACACAGTGGAAAGTAGGAAGGAGTTCTGCTTCACCGCGGTTCAGAGGCGTGGATGTCATCAGTTTCTGTCCCGAGCTATCTCTGTGTTGGAGGAAGAGAGAGTGGACCGAAAAGCTAAACATCACACATCCTTGCTTGTCCTCACTCAGGATCATTCACTGCTTCTTAGACTGAATGAACAAGAAATGTGTCAGCACTTATTCAGTGATCCTCATGGCTTATCACTGTCTTGAGTGAGTCCTTGCCCTATGCACCTCTACCTGGTATTCAGAAAAATCCTTTCATATTCACTGCTACTGTTGATAAAAAACAACATGCATTTGAAGAAGGTAATACCACAGTAAACATGAGCAGAGCAATACACCTTTAATAATTTCAATAAACTCTTAATTCTCCCACTGCTGTTCACCGCCTTGCTGTTTCCAGTGATCACTGTGAGGCGTGGCAGACATTGTTCTGAACCTTGCTGTGCTCACGTGATGCTGCAGCTGAGAAAGGTGGCTTGTCCTCTCTTATGCAGTTTAAATTGAAAGGAGCAGCCATTACTCTCTCTCTCCTGGCAGTGCTGTGTCATTCACAAATGTCTTAAACTGTGGTTCAGTAATGATGGAAATGTAAAAGGTTAAGTGAAAAAGTTGTTTTCTTCAGATTCTCATTTTAGATATATTAATTGAGCTAAAAGCTACATTCTCGCTAACATTATATAGACTATATTAGAGAGAGTATAGTTTTTAGCTCAATAAATATATCTAAAATATGTAAATTATTGCTGTTTTGGTATATTCAATATATTTCTGATTTGTACTCGTATTTCAAGTACATTTCCAATGTATTCTCTGGTTGAACAACACGTATCTCAGTATATGGCAATATGTTTCATTTCCAAATAGGCTGGGCTCCACAAATTGGACAATAATGGCTTCTCCTTAATTATACTGCCAGCATGTGAACGTTTGAGTCTGATTCATTTTTATTCATGGACACAGGTGCAGAGCAGGTGGCAGGCAGGTACAGAAGCCTCCACATTAAATGCACACATTTAAATAATCATCTGTGCGCGTTACTTCAAAACACGATCATTGACATCAAAGCACAAAGAATAAGGTTGGAGTTAGTGAGACCACCGTAGCTGTAGGGTTTGCTTCTACGCAAAGATAAATCGTCAGCCATCAGACGGGCTGTGTTTGGGTGCAAGGTGAGGTTTCACACCGCAGTGCTCGTTCAGGGTTTGAAGGCAGCTGTGGACTTCCTGAACATGAACTGAGGGGGAAGTGATGTCAGGGCCAATTTCTGTCAGAAAGTCTCCTCCTACTGAGGTGTTCTAAACGAACCGCTATGGTCGACGAACGGTTCCAGGTCGCGCAAATATTAATCTATACTGTTTAATTTCACAACAGCAACAAATTTGTTTTTGCGATTAAGCCAGCGGGGGGGTTGCACCCTCACAATAAAAGGTGATTATTATCGATTCTGCTTGTACACGGTGCATGGTAGTGTTTGAAATCACCGTGAAATGAAGATGTCTTGGAAACTCGTTTACATGCCTGTGAGGGAAAAACAAGGCGGCTGATTCATTAAGTCAGTAAATCAATCTTCCTGTTCTGCTACAGGGTATCGCAGAGTTTAAAGGGCAGGCGAGGCCTCTGCCACCAACACAAAAAGCGGTGCCCGAGGAACAAACAGGATAGCACCATTAGCGCGTAAACAATGAAGAGCCGCGGCTGTCGGAAGCGAGTCTTTGATGTCAGAGTGTTGCAGGCCTGTACCTTTGCAGCCTGTCCTGGTGCAGTGGCCGTCGCATCCTGTAAACAACGACCAGGGGACCAGGTGGCAAAAATATTTGCCAGGCAAACTCGAATCGCGGGCCGAAGGAACATTCAGAGCAGGCTGGCAAACAGCGCAGAGCAGAATGAAATAGATTTTACATAAATTCTCCCATGGATGATGGGCGAATCGCATGTTTCTCTGGAATGTCCACAGCGTGTTTATCTGCCATGTGTTTTTTCAACTCTGGGGGTGTGTGTGGGGGTCAAACATGAAATTTGAGTGAAAAACATCAACACTGCCTGTGCCATTGGCAGGGGTCCTAATTCTTTCTCTACCATCCCCACCCCCAACCCTAACACCCCCACCTCTCCTTCCTTTCCTCAGAAGAAACTATGTCGGCCTTTGTTTTCCTCTCCGAGTTCCGTCTAAGTACTAAGAATGAGCCTTAGATCCCAGAACGGGAAGGAACCCCCGAAGACCCAGATACGAGCCAATTAGGGAAGCATATGATGCCTGCAAAAAAAAAGTCTGTCTTCAGAACAGAAAAAACTTGGCTGAACTCATCTAGAACTTACCGAATCAATACCCTATCTTTGAAACTGAAATTGATTTTTAAAAAAGCAAAGGGGGAATCTGAGAGAGAAAGAGGTTAATTTTAATTAATCTGAAGATGCTGGAGCGATCTTTGTGAGATTTCTCTGAAAAAAAAAAAAGATGCCACCCCTTGTTAAAGTGATGGATTGACAGCGCTGGGGAATACATCATTGAGCTGTCTGTCAGCTAAATATAGCAGCGTCCGACCCAAAGATGAATTTCACTCTGATTCTGCCAGAGCTTGAGGGAGCACCTTATCACCCGGCCCCTCGGACCTCTGGCTCTTGCTGCCTGTGACCAGCAACCAGTCATGTTTCTCAGACGCGTGTTTGACGCCACCCCTGTTTTGCCTATTCCTAGGAAAACGGAAAAGCTGTAATAATAACCTGAGGTGAATGAATTTTAAATCTGTGATAAAGTGTTTTTTTTATCGCTGTATCAAAATAAGGTGTCTCCCTACAGAATGTTACATCCCCTTTCAGCCGGCCTTTTGAGGTGACCTTGTGACTGGCGTTTAGGCGATCACTGTAGTTTTATGATCACCCTGGACTTTGTGTCTGTGTATTCAGCTGGTGCTGGTAACGTGTGCACATGTGTGGACAGGATTCTGCAGCACCTACTGAAACAGTGCTGGGTGATTCCTAATGATGCTATTTGACTAAAAACATTCCAGAACAGTGTGGAACACCACATTGCTGTTGCCTCACTGTGACAGCAAACTGACACTGACCGCTGTATAGAGAACCATTTCATCCAAAATCAAATCAAAGTTTCTTATAAATCTTTTTTTTTTAAAAAAAAAAGAAAAGGAAAGAAAGAAAGAAATTTGTTACTCAAAACTACAGTATCTGGCTTCAACTCAGTGCAAGGAATTCCTGAGCTGAGACAGCGGCGTGTACATTGTAAAGTAATCTTTTTTATCAGGCATTATTTCAGGCGGCCGGTTCCCTTTCGCGTTTCCCTCCCTGCGCCGGGGAGAAGTGCTGTGTTCTTTGGTCCCCAGCCAATTTTCTTCACTTTGGCCAGACGCGTATTTTCCTGGCTGCAGTAAACAAGCCATTCAATAACTCTGTGACCAAGCGCTTTCCTTTTTTCTTCTTCTTCTTTTCCTTTTCAGCATTGCCGCTGTGGAGGTGGTGCAAAAAATTTTGTCTTCGCTTGAAGTCCCCCCTCCCAGAAGCTCCTAATAATAATAATAATAATAATGAAATATTGTTGGCTTAATGCACTTCCTGGGTCCTTTGAAGAATGTGTCACAATTACATAATTATTCACATGTACCCACGCAAGGCCTAACACGCCTAACGTTTTATGAAATCTTTTTTAATGCCTAAAGATCCCACACGGAAGCCACAGAACGTTTTTGCCTGGCGATGTATGTAACCTCGCATCCAGCCTCTGTCCTTAAGTGACCTCATAAATATTGCAAGACTTGGTTTACACAGAGGAAGTGCTGGTAATAAACGAGTAATGGTGGGTGTAAGTCTCCGCGCGTCGGGGAAGGTGGCACACTCAGAGGGCTGCGAAGGGGAGCTTTAGTAGCATGGAGAGCCTCGGTCAGGAGGTGTAGGCTGTATATTCTGACCATGCCAAGGGGACCTGGTTTGAAGCGGGCAGTTTGTAAACCTTCAAGTGAAAATATATAATGATGCATTTGGGTAGAAGCCCTAGAAGATGGAGGCCTTGAGAAGTAATTTTGAGTACCAGCATGAGCTGTGGGGCAAATATGTCAATGAAAAGGTAACGTCTCGTTCACCTTATGACCTCTGTGACTCTCCACCCTCTCTTGATGGACCCACATGTCTACGGACAATATTAACAAATTACTAGCAGCAGTAGCAATTGAGCAACAAAGATATTTTCTGTGAGCTTAAATCATGGTTCTGTCAGCGACTCCTCTTAAGCACTGCTGAAAAACACTTGCGATCCCCGGCGACTTTCAGGGTGGCTTTAATGTCACCGCAGAGGAGCAGAGGAACAGAGCGTGCCACGTTTCGACCGGCAAGCCTGCTGACCTTGAGGAGGACGAGGAGGACTCACCAGACCGGGGGTCTGAGAGTCTCACAGAGTCCCGCGTTACTCCCACAGAATCACAAGACAGCACACCTCCGAGTGGTACTCCCCAATGCCCTTCGCCACCCCCCCCCCCAACACCCCCAACACCCCCCCAACCCGCCATTACAGGAACAGGAAGTGACATGTTTGAAGTTAGAACATTAAAAAAGAATTCCGGTACATTGTCCTGCTTTTTGCTTTTTATGACCTTCCTGAACAATTTTATTGTATTTTTCTTTTCGTTTCTTTCTTTTTTTTTGTCAAAACGATAGGTCCAACTTGGTGTAATTTTGAACATTATTGTTTTCTACCCCTCTATGAATTCTGACTGGGCTTCACTCGGCCCAAACCACACATTTCATTCTTTTTATTTGCTGTAGCGTTTTTTTTTCCCCCTCTTTTCTTTTCTTTTTTTGGTCATATTTCCAGCCGTTGTCATCGCCGTTGAAAGGGTGCCAGAGGGCTCTGGTTCATCTGTGACATGTTATTAGGCCGCGGCGGAGGAACGCTCTGTTTCAGCGGCCTCCTGGGAGACACTGGGACCCGCTGATCAATGGACCCCCGCATGCCGCACGACGGGGGCGCCCCAGTGGAGACAGCCGCGTTCCTTTTAAACCCCCTTTTGTCTTACTCCCGTTTTTTTTTTTTTTCCTCAACATCCAGACCCTCCCCCATACCACAGTTTCTCAAAACGCTCCTGTGATTGCTAACGAAGACAGGTCAGGATGTTTTCATTGGCAAAACCTGATAGGTTAGACACCCTGACCACCCTCCCCCATCCTCCCCAACACCCCACATCATTCCCCAACCCCCCATGGAGGGACAGAGTGGGCACGGTTGCCAGCCATTTTGCACCAGATGCCGTTTGCAGGCCGAGATTTGGTGACGACACGCGCTTTGGTCTTGACAGAGAGGAGGGAAGCTGCCTCATAATCATCTCTGAAAATGGCCTGATGGCATGGTTGCCGTGGAAGCCGGCGCATTTCTCCTTCGGCTGGCACCGTGTGTGTGCAAGCGCGCGCCGCTTTAGGGCACACAGAGTGCGGGCTAACTCTGGGACACGCCACGCACACACACACACACCCTCACATTACAGTGCAAATGATCATTTTGTGCACAGGCTCCACAATAACTCTGCATACAGTGCTCCCTCGCTGGCTCGAAGACACCAAGGACACCAATTACAGAAGTTCCTCATAACCGGGGGATATCCTATAAGGGTTCACAGAGCAGCTTGGCTTTGGGGATAAGGGACTGCGCTGGCAACCAAAGGTTTGTGGGTTGCAGTCTCAGGTGGGACATTGGCTCTGTGCCTCTGAGCAAGACACTTCATCTAAATTGCTGCAGTGAATTTGAAGCCGAATGCGAGAGAGAAGAAAGTTGACCCGCACAAGGGCATAAGCCATGCAAACAGAGTAAGATAATGTTAATCAGCCAATCATTTTGGCCTCTGCGCAGTATTGTAACACAATGCTCTGTTACAGTACATTACAACAGTTGACATTACCAGTCTGGATTATCTTCATCGTTTTATCTCCTGATCTATTGTGTTATGCAGTTCCTCTTGTTGCAATGTGATTGATGTGTTCCTGTTGGTCATTTCAATTGGCAATATGAACTGAAGCATCTCTGGTTGGGCTGCCTTCTTGGTTACATATCTCATACAAATACATTTTCCTTCTTTGTGTCTCACTGGGATAGCCTGGTAAAATCTGAATAATTAGGCCCTTCCTGTGGTCTAACGCAGTGTCCCTGTGGAGCGTAACCTTCCCCAAGCACTAGACAAAGAAACAAAGGATTATGGGTGCTCTACACCCACCCTGCTTCAGTCAAACATCTGTCTCTAATTCAAACATCTGCTCCGCTCCTTTGAAACAGGGAAATGTGATAGTTCAAAGTGAATCATCCATTATTGTATAGAGACACCTTTGCGTCTGCGCCAGCATGTATAGATAACATATGCTTGGTTATACCTGCTTATCTTCCTGTTTGTTTGATTGTTTTAATATATTTGGAGAGTCAGCTGTATTCTGTGTGTCTCCACCAAGTAATATGCCGAACCGTACAAGAGTTTTGTTATTTTTTTCTCTCTGATTGCTGCAGTGATGTCACGTCTTTTCTTTTGATGCCTTGTGGCCACATAATTCCCCTCAAAAATATTTCAGATGGCCCTGTGCCCTGTTTGTTTGTTTTGGAAAAGATTTAATAAAAGCCATAAATCTCTGTGCTGTGTACTTATACTATTGCCCCCCTGTGTTTCAGTGTAATGGCAAAGTTTGTGCTTCCTATAGGTCATTATTCAGCTGACAGAGATTCCCAAAGGACGGGTGCCGGGTAAACAAGCCACAGGCAGTTATAATGCTAATTTCAAAATGATGATGTTATCATTAGGCCACAAATGCATTTCTAAATACTGTTCATATATTTCTAAAAAAAAAAAAAGATAAAAAATAATGACACTACTCATAGTTGTCAGTCTGGTTCAGAACAAACTACACAATTGGACACATTGGTCCTTTTTGATCTTTTTTGATTTTTGCTATTATATATATTGTTCTTCAAACAGGTATGCCTTTAAAGTATGAGTACTCCTTATTAAAGCAGTAGAATGCTCTCTTTTTTACAAAGAGGAATGACCTGCTGGGAGAGTCAATTTCTTGTTAGATGAATCAACATGTGGCCCTTACATACAGGTCTAGTGACTTTTCTGAACTGTGCAAAATTCCCATCTCACCTTTAATGAATTACATTGTGCATTAGTATCATGAATTATTTTGCATTATCTGACCTGTAACAAACACAAACGAGGGGCTTCCGAGTGGCTCAGGCAGTTAAAGCACCCATTCTGTGTGCAAAGTGATCCTTACAACCAAAGTTCAATACCCGCCACATAATCTATCAAGAATGACTGCAGGTTTACAATGGCAGAAAAAAAAATCTTTGTTCTACTAGGAATAGGTATCCCTGAGGGTTGCTTCACAGTTGCACCTATCCTCCATTCAGTGTGTGCCCCAAGGTGCATCTTGGGACTTGTGGAGTAACAGTCACATCACGCTGGCTGAGCGCTGGAGAAATGCCTGCTCTTTATCCTCCATGCCTACTCGAATGCATAGGGGCTTTCGCAATGGGGTGAGCATCATTCAGCCAGTATTTGTGAGTAATTGGTGAAAAAATGCAAAAACTGTTCCTAATTCTGCCAGTCAAGAGATTTATAATATCTGCTATAATCTGTAACCTGTGTTGGCATTTTCCTCTCAAATAATCCCACCCTTCAACATTGACTGACATTAAATGAAACACATTCATAAGAGAGAACCCTCATTTCAACCAGTGCTTTGTTGTTTGTGAGTGCACTTTTATCCTGCAAGCAACTGTGGCTAAAAACTGACAGGGGTACCTCAGAGAGTGAGTGTGAGTTCCTTCAGCTCCCCTGACCTTGTTGCTTGTACACTTATATGCAAACAAGGCCTGTGGTTCCAGTAACATGTCCATGAAGCACCATTGTCTTAGCACAGATGCTGCATACTGCCAATGGTCAAAAAATGTTGGATCATTTTTCCTTTTAACAATGATGGCTGCAATGGTGTTTGCTGTATAAATATTGTCAGAAAATGTTAATATTCACTCCATGAATGTTTAGTGAAATATCAGACATGGGCATTTACTGAAACATCAGGCATGAGTGTTTATAAATGTCAGGCATGGGCAATTAAACATCAGGCATGGACTTTTAGTGAAACATCAGGCATGGGCATTTTCTGAAATATCAGCTATGGGTGTTTACAAAAATATCAGGCATGGGTATTTACTGAAATATCAAACATGGGCATTTAGTAAAACATCAGGCATAGTAATACGTCAGGAATGGGTGTTTACTGAAATAACAGGTACAGGCATTTACTGAAATATCAGGCATGGGCATATAGTGAAATGTCAGGCATGGAAATTTAGTGAAATATCGGACATGGGTGTTTACTGAAACATCAGACATGGTTGTTTACTGAAATATCAGGCACGGACATTTAATGGAATATCAGGCACAGCATTTACTAAAACATCAGACATGGTTGTTTATTGAAATATCAGGCACAGGTGTTTATTGAAATATCAGGCATGGGTGTTTACTGAGATATCAGGCATAGTGAAATATCAGGCATGGGCATTTACTGAAATATCAGGCATGGGTGTTTACTGAAATATCAGGCACTGCAGGCTGAAATACGCGGCTGCCCTGTGCAGCATGTGAAGGGCAGTCGATGGGGGGGGGGGGGATGATCGTGCGGCGGCACGGGGAGTCCCTCAGCACCTCGTCAGGTCATTTGCTTTGCTGCATCGCATTAAATTTATATTTCCACAAACTCCCTGAGTCAGGGTTTCCCTTCCGCCCTCCCTGTCAAAACGTCCATCTTGTTTATTGCGGCACGGCCGTTATTCACCGCAGTCAAATAAATAAATAAATCTGCCGGGCCTCTCTGTCGATACCTGCTCTCAGTGCCCCCCCTCTCAGCTGCACTCTGCCCCCCTGTCTCTGAATCCGTTCCTCCTACATACACCACGGACAGGTCTGACTTACACACCACTTTCAATGTTTTCATTTTAAAAAATATATAGAATGAATGTCATAATTTGCAGAGATGTATATGCTCAAAAGGCTTTTGGGATAGTGGAGGCCTGTGAGTTTTCAAGAGAAGAGCCAGAGGTATCACCCTTGGACTTACAGCAGTCCTGACACCATTTCTGTGTCATTTTTTGTGATAAACAAGCTCACCGATTAGCATGACCTGTGTGTGGCTGACCCCTTGTAACTTAATTGTGTTTTAATGTTGCAACATTAGAGCAGCCTTGTGCATTTCATTTTCAGTAATATAGTTATAACGAAACACTTGGGTTACATGAAAGCATTTTGATTGCATAAGAACATAATTACATTTAATGAAGGTAACAGGCCATTCAGCCCTCTTTAGGTGCACCTTGTCAGAGATCAGCTGCAACTCAGAATCAGGTGTTGTTTTTTTTTGTTAGTTTTTTTGTTGTTGTTATAACTGAAATAATTTCATGTCATGTGCAAAACGTTAATGTTATCCAAGATGGTGTAAAGTTAAAATGGGAGTAAGCTGCTAGTGGATGATTCTTATTCTGATTGGTGCAGAACCACAGTGAGGTCAGAATGATTATCAAATAAAGTTAGGCCCCATTTCCTCTATTAGTAGCCTACTGACTGCCAGTGTTTTCAGGTGACAGTGCAGCTGCATTGCATAGGGACTTCCTCTGTGACACAGCTGGCCCTGACTGAGACCAGGGCATTGGCAGTGAGCTCAGTTTCAGGCAGTGTCTGTGAGAATCTTAGGTACGTGACAGCAAACTGGGCACCAGACACATAAGACAGACACACGGCGACAGGGATGAACTCACTGTAACAGAGTCTGAGTGCAACTCACTGTGGCCTGACCAATCCTCGTTTAAAACCCTGTTAAAACAGAGTGGAGAGAGGAAGACTAAAGAGACTTCCTTTCCGCTGGCTTTGGAAAGAGCAAACTCCATCTGGAGGCTCAGACGTAACAAGCATCACAACAACGTCAGATCAACATTGGCATTCTGACAGGCAGGGTCACAGGAACCACCCAGTCAGCAAAGAATGGAATATGAGCTTGTAAGATGAATGTGTGAATATATGTGAAATATATCGATGCACATGCATACAAGTTTGTTAGGCACCATATTAATATTATTATAATTATTAATAGTAGTAGTGGTAGTAGTAATTATTATCATCATCGGTGTAGAAAATTTATTTCAAATTTAAATGTAACAGACAGTTCTTTGACTGGAATGTAACGAAAAGTATGCAAATGAACAAAATCCAATATCCAAAATGCTTGATGTTCAGGAATATAAAATGAAAAATGCATGGATATAAAATGAAAGCATACTTCTGTCTAAAGTATTAAGAGCCGTGCCAGTTGATGTTACACGTCATTTATTTTTGATGATGCTAACTGCAGCAGCAGTGTAAACACGATCGTAAACATTCTTCTTTTTTTTTTCTTTTTGCTCTTTTAGTGTGTGTCCAACATTATATTTGTTTATGTGCTCTAGCCACGGCATAAGAGATCACTGTCTGCATCTTCAAGGGCTGCCGGAGACCTATAAAAGCCACATGGTAAACACATCAACCATGTGAAACCAACATGCTTGTTATTTCAGATAAGTGTCGCTTGCTATCTGGAACAAAGGTCAGAACAACTGCTTGCTCTGCTTATTCAAAGCAGAGAGAAAAATACAAGACAGAAAAAAAAAAACTAGGAACGGCCTCCGCGCCTTCCTGAGATGCTGTTGGCCAGGGTAATTGGAAAAGTTTTTTTTTTTTTCTTCATGACTAAACAGGAAAGTCTGACTATGTGAATGGCCATGACAGACTCCCAGAGGATTGGAGGGGTCATATTATCTTTAGAGACACAGCGTATTGTTGAAAGCCCGCAGAGATATGACGGATATTTCTCGTTTTCCCTGTTACTGGCAACATGGTCACTGGAAGTCAGAGAGAGAGAGAGGGAGAGGGAGAGAGAGGAAGAGTGGGTTAGAGGAATAACATGAGATGGAATATTGGACTGGTGTACACACTCTGCACTCTGTGTTTCATTCACGGCAGCAAAACAATTACAGCAACAACAGCAGCAAAAACTATGTGGTCACAGCTAAAGTGGCCAGTCTCTGGTAGGTTCAGCAAATCTTTCATCCAGACAAAATGAAGGCACAACCCCCTGAATGCGTGGCTCTGGAAAGCGGGATCCAGGGTACCCCCACATTTTTGGGGATACATGCAGAGCCCCCCATGCGCACCAGGCACGGTCATGTAATGTTGTTCAGCCAGACGATATCCCGTTCCTGCAGGAGGCCCCCAGCACTGAGGATCAGCAAAACAACCACTCCGACATCCTGTTTCTGCTCGTTCGCAAAAGCGTCCCCGAGCTGTGGAACCACCAAGGCGGCCATTCCGGCCCGATCCCGTGTCCCCAGGGGCGGGGGTGGGGGGGAGCCCCCCGAATTTCCAGGAGGAGGTGGCGGGTGTGTGGGGGAGAGGTCCGCAGGCGCGAATCGCACTCCCCCTCCCTCCCAAAAAAAAAAAAAAAACCTCTCCCTACGTCTAGATACTCACTACTGACTCACCAAGCGGGATGTTTATCCCACAGCTTAAGCAACCAGAACCTGAACTCTGTGTAACTGGCTAAACTGACTGAACACTGTAATCAGCTTTGTTTTTTTTTTTGTGCTTTATCCTTGGCATGTGAAGAAAGAGCAGAAACGCTGTGCCAGACGTTAGTCTCGCAGCCGACGCATTGACAGTGCTTGCGCAATGCCCCCAGCCTCTGTAACAGACTGGGTTTATGCTCTGAGTGGAGCGACCTGAAGCCACAACTCACCAACAAAACACAGACAAAAACAACAGAACACTCCAGTACAGCAGGGGGCAGTGATGCAAGAGTCCACATGCAATGAAAGGAAGGTCCCATCTGTATACTGTAGACAAATCAGCTACTACTGTACTTTAGGCACAAATTGTAATGGTTGTATAGCTTATAATAATGAGTGAAAAAAAATGTCTGGTGACCTGATGTGCAATTTGGCTGTTTAATTTAATGTAATGCATTCATATTTATATTTGTATTTGCATTGTGAGCGGCACAAGAGATTCATTGGCAGAAATCAAGCAGCAGGTTCTCATTCCCTTAATTATGCTAAAGTCTGAGTGTCAGATTGTGGCGCTCTAACTACTCTTACTTGTGAACAATTAATAATGTGCAGATACTACTTCTATGCATACATACATCATACATACAGCCAGAGGGAAATTTCCAACGGGAAAGCCTTTTCCCATTGTTTTTTTCCAATATATGCAAAATATTAGGAAAAAAGTCTGATGATGGATTATGTATCAACCAATTCAAATTTGCTAATACTTAATCCAATAACAGCTTTTGATTTCATATTTCAGTCCAAATAAATGTATCCTAATATCTCTATACAGCATAAGAAACTACAGCAACTATAGACTACGGTAATGAGCATAGGTGTCATTTACGCTGGGGACACTGAGGACATGCCCCCACCACTTTTTGTTGTGGCCCATTTCGTCCTCACCACTTTTTGAAAGCCTTTAGTTAGTTGAACCCGTTGTTGTCCCCAGCACTTTTCAAAACAAACTGACACCCATGGTAATGAGGCACAGGACACCAGTGCTCTTTCACCATACCCTTCAGTATTCATGTACTTGTAAGCACAGAATACTACCATTATAACCAGACCTTGATTCAAGGACATTGTTCCAGCGGTGAATCAAAAACTCGTTTCAATTGCAAAGATACTAATTGGGATTCCTATTCCTCTAAAACCAATAACAAACAAATGCTCTCAGGGAGCGAGTACAGCGAAATCAAAAGGAAACCCTCCCGAACACTGAACTCGTCAAAAAGTTAGTTTCTGTTCTCACACGGTCCTGTGGTGGGAGTTCTAACAACTTTGGGGGGGTGCCATGAAAATGTACGAAAAAAAAAAAAGTTGGCGAAAAAAATCAGTTTCAAATCAAAGGGGCACTATGGGATTGTTTTTTTGCGTTCGCAACGCATTTAATCGAACCCGCCTTGAGCCGAGTGCAGCTGTAAATTAGGAATTTAATTTCATGGTTCTCTCATCAAATAAACCAAAACCCAAACCTTTCAGTGGTTAAGAAATGACGGGGGGGGAGGGAAGGAGAGGGAGCGGGGGTGTGTGTGTGTGTGTGTGTGTGTGTGTGTGGGGGGGAGAGGAGGGGACTATATGAAGGAGGACCTTACGTAACATGCTGGAGAGAAATGAGAAGCGAAGGGGAAGCCGGGCAGGGGAGTACAATAATGGTTTACCGGCCCTGTTCTCCATCAAAGCTCGTGCTGAAAGTAATTATGACACTAATGCCCAGAGAGACCGAAACACCTGAGACTGGGGCCCGTTCCTCAGGAACCCCCCGCTCATGAAAATGCCACACAGAGACAACGCCACCGTCCCCCCCCTCCAAATCCTGTTCATTAAACTCCCGAAATAAACACGCCTGGTGTGAGAATGCAATTAAGGAGCATTTGTCCACCTGAAACAGCACAAAACAGCCCATTTAAGAGACGCAATTAAAAAGTAATTACTTTCAATTAATGCATTAATCTGGAAACGCGGAGGTGCGCCGAAGTGGGCAGGCGGGCGGGCGGTTCCAGGCGAAACCCCCTTCCATCTCACTTTGTCCCTCCGCAATCGGCTCGTCCGACAGCCGTCGAACGTTGAAAGTCCTCGCAGGGGTAACGAGGCGCCGCGGCCTCCGCTTGGGCAGCTGTGAGTCTGCCCTCACATCGGGGTCGGACATTTTAGGCATGTCCCTACCAAGCGTGCTGAAGTCCTGCCGTGGGCCCGCCATTCCTGCATAGAGATGCCGTCGCCCAGTGAATCTGATGTAAGATCTTCATTAACAGGGATATTTTTATTTCAACCTTGTGGCAGCGGTATACAGAGGATCTGTCCACAGCTTCACAAGGATGTGTGGGCCTCACTGCGATAGCAAATGCTATATTGCCCTCTGCTGTTTCCCCTTCACCCGCACAGTCTCAGGGATGAAGCCGGGATTCCACATTATGGAAGGGAAACTGACAAGGCTTATCATTCCATCATTGCATGTTCAGCCACAATTGCATTCTGTGTCATTCCATGTTCCGTGTTCATTGTATTTTACATCATTCCATGTTCCATTATGCCATGCCAATCCGCGCTAAAATATCATTCCATTCCATGCCATTCCATGTTAAACTATCATTCCAATCCATGCCATTCCATGATAAACTATCATTCCATTCCATGCCATTCCTTGTTCCATCACCATTCTACTTCAAGTCATTCCATGTTCTGTGTTGCACTCATCTAGTCATAGATGCAGGTTTCCATCTAAAACAGTTTTGGTATCCAGACACCAGCATCACACATTGCAGAAAGCACCATGCTCTATGTCTACTTCAGAAGGGTCACAGTGTAGGCGTGCAATGTAGGCCTCTTTCCTTCTATCACAACGCTGCATATTCTGGTAACTAAATATCAATTACAGCAAAAGATAGTGTGACATGGTGGATTGGAAAATTATCTCATAAGCAGAGGGTTGTAGGTTTCAGTCCCAAGTGGGATGCTGCTGTCATACCCTTGAGCAATGCACATACCCTACACTCCTTAAATACAATGTAGATAATACAAGTTATGTTTGTTGCCATGTATAAGGATATCTGTTATGCAAATGGTACAAGGACGCTTTCTCTCAGACAGATGCTGCAGACAGTTGCGCACTCAGGTTTTCCCAGAATTCTTAGCGTACAGTCATTTTTTCCAAGAGTACTTGGCGAACTCTCAGATTTTCCAAGAAGACTTGGTGTACTGATGCTTCGTGGACTGTCATGTTTTCCCAGAATGCTCAGCAGACCAAAAGGCATTCCCAGAATGCTTGGCTAGCATTCTGTGGCCGGACCAACATTCATGTAGTGTTGAACAAGGCCTGATGCAGCTTGAGAGCGAAATCTTAATGTTCCCAGAGGTCCTTGTGATGCAGACAATATATTGGGCAGAGAGAACACAGATTTGCAATAATTGACCTTTCATGTAGATTTACTTAGCTTAAACTGGTCAAAGCTTTTTTTAATCAAAGGTAATTGTCTAAATTTGGATCCATTACACAAAATAATAGATTTCTAAACAAAGCCAACCTTCTAGTTGCATGGTCAATAAATATTTATATTAATCAGTTTGATTTCTTTTTATTCTTCCTTACATTAACATACAAATGATGGCAAAAACTTGCACACATATAAAGTGTATCACTCTGCGGCTCATTTAAACTGGGCCTACTTCAAGTCTGAAAATATCATCAAGAGAACACAACTGCGAGGGAAAGTTCCGGAAAAAAGGGGGAAAAAGCCTTTTTTTGGTCAAAAGGTTATTTGAAAAGTGCTTGCTCAGGCGTTTGGAACCTGGATCTCTGACAGAGGGAGGACCTTCTGAAGACTCGGAGCCTTTGAAGTCTTTTAACCACGGGCATAATGCGCACGCAATTAATAAATGATTTGCATACGATGAAACTTGGGTACTTAGTCAATGTGCTTGGGATGGGGAAACTTGAGACAAAACAACAACGCCGACCATTAAAAAGTGAGCTCTTGCAAATGTAAGGCTTGCTTTTAAATTCTAAAAACATTAGCAACTAATTATCCGCTAATTGCCAATATTTTAGCAGGTGTTTGCACTTAACTACCGGCAAACCTGCGAAGAAAGAGCTCATCACGGTATTCTCGGCTGAATCCGCTCGGGTCCTCTGTGTATTCACCGCAGCTCCCTCCGATATGCAAACTCATTATTAATGCTATTAGTCTGTCATTTGGAATCAGCCAATGAAAATTTGTTTACATTACCGAACTGACCTATTTTTATAACGTTATGAATAATGCGCAACGCGATACTGCAAAGTTCGTCTATTCAGCGCTCGCCCCTGTCTAATGATAGCCAGATACATGACCACTAGCCGGGATATCGGGGCTAGATATCGGCCTGAAAATTAACTTGGGTAGTTTAACTACATTGTTACAATGTGGGTATGTTTTTTTAGACCTCCTTAAAAGCAGGAGGAGATGGTGTCCCAAACGATACCTTAATATAGTGTACAGAGGCAGGGGTTTATTCTGTTGTGTTTGTGGTTGGTGGTCGATGAGAGGGATTGTGTGTTCTTTTAGGATAACTCATTTGCAATAGTACAGACATCGGGTCGTCTATGACACCCATTTCCTTCTACAGGAAACATTTGCATGAATAACTTTAAATATTTTAATAATAACCTGGATAGCCTCACCAATAAAACACGCACACACACATACGAAAATTGCTACTGAAAGTTAAAATATTTATATTTCTTCCCTTTTTTCCATCTTTCCCTTGGGCATTTGAGATATATAAACACCCATATATGAAAACTCCCTAGGAGAGATTTGCCCATGTAAAACCCTCCTCATAGCCGTGTAAAAGATACAGAATTCTTAAACCTCCGGGGAGAGAAAATGTAGCCAAAGCTTTTGAGAGGAGTGCGAAATCTTTCCTGTACTCTTTTCATTTTCTTTCCCCGTGTATGGCACTGTTCTCATGTACCCCTGGGGTTCTCACCGTCTCAACTCAATAACATGTCTGACCCGGTAAGATCATGCCGGTTCATCCAAGGTGAACATGGCAACACATATGGGTACAGATGCTTTGCCTTTTCAATCATGAATCCAGGACTATGTGTGTGTGTGGGTGTGCATGTGTGTGTGTGTGTGTGTGTGTATGTGTGTGCATGTGTGTGTGTGTGTGTGTGTGTGTATGCATGTGTGTGCATACACACGTGCACATGTATATGTATGTGTGTATATAAGTGTGTGAGTGTGTGTGTATGTGTGTTTGTGTGTGTGTTTGTGTGTATGTTTGCATGTATATGTGTGTGTGTGTGTGTGTGTGTGTGTGTGTGTGTGTGTGTGTGTGTGTGTGTGTATCCAGGCATTTGGAGAGACATTCAGGGACTGGGACCGGCAGCACATATAGTTCAATCTCATTGTTCTTGAACATCTCACTGCAGCAGTATTTTCCACTTGATTTGGCATGATCACTGTTTTATCCCTCTGATGTTTGGAGGGCTGCATCATTAATAGGGAAAGGACCCTCACACACGATTCTGTGCTTTCAGAGACAGAAACAGTCTGGTGAGAGCACCATTACAGCAGCCCCTACATAATAACACGCACATCATACGTTATGCAATTTACATGCTATTTAAAATGTAATAAATAAAACCATTCATTTTTTTAACCTTTCCAATATTTTGACTCAACACAAAAATACAGTGTACATGATATTTATGATGCATTCCAGCCCCTGCCATTTCTGGTCCTTGCAGAATCATTTTGTGCAATTTTGTGCAATTATATTAACATTCACATCAAATGTTATGTGATTTAGTTTTAAAACATAGTAAATAAAACCATTCATTTTCTAACCTTTCCAATAATTCGACCCAATGCAAAAATACAGTGGACATGATGTGTATAATGCTATCTAGCCCCTGCCATTTCTGGTCCTTGCAGAATAATTTTGTGCAATTTTGTGCAATTATATTAACATTCACATCAAATGTTATGTGATTTAGTTTTAAACATAGTAAATAAAACCATTCATTTTCTAACCTTTCCAATAATTCGACCCAATGCAAAAATACAGTGGACATGATGTGTATAATGCTGTCTAGCCCCTGCCATTTCTGGTCCTTGCAGAATAATTTTGTGCAATTTTGTGCAATTATATTAACATTCACATCATATGTTATGTGATTTATGTTAAAAAATGCAATAAATAAAGCCATTCTTTTTTCTTTAACCTTTCCAATAATACGACCCAATGCAAAAATACAGTGGACATGATGTTTATGGTGCTGTCTAGCCCCTGCCGTTTGTGGTCCTTGCACAACCATTTTTGAGGGTAGGGGCTGTAGTCGGATCTCAAGGCTGAGGCAGCTAGTCAGCGCTGGCACCAGATCAAAAGAGACATGATGCCTGAGTCCATTCCAATTAGAACAGCACACACTATCAACTACAAATACAAATAGCACGTAACTGATAGCGCTTGTGGTCCAAATGATTGCTGCCAGTACGCAGACAGCATGTTAATTAGCGTACCTTTTGCTACAGGCTATTCAGGGAATAGTCTCTTATCTGCTCAATCCCCTCATGAAAAAAAGGCTGAGAGAGAAAGAGAGAGAGAGAGAAGGAGAAAAAAATCCACATGCCCACTTCACTCAATTCAAGGACGAATTATTATGAATAAATCCTTGTCTTTGCTCTTGGCCAATATCCATGTTAATTACTACCAAAAAAATAGTCTTAATACACAAATCAAACACACTAAATAAAATATACTCCCCTTAATAAATATGTTTAATATGTTTCATGGAGCATGTGGATGGTCATTGGAATTACCTGAGGGGATTTTTTTTGTGTCTGATTTTTTAATCATCATAATATTATAATTATGTATTATATTATGTCAAAATAAATAAAAAATGCTCGACTAAAGCATTTTAATTAGTACACTGTTGGACTTTACCAAATAAATCTGTCCTCCAAGAGATCCAAAAAGCATGGGACTATCATTGTGTGATTCCACTGAAATTCTGGTATTAAATGAACTGCTGGTCACAGTGCAAACATTGCCCGGACATTTGTGTGTGCTGGATCTGTCTTACATTCCTCTGAGGTTTTCTGGAAATGCACAGAAATGATGAGGCCTTCTTTTAGAGTTGCTTGTGTGTGTGTGTGTGTGTGTGTGTGTGTGTGTGTGTCTGTGTGTTGCACCAATGCTTGCGGCTATCGTGTTATTACTATCATTATTTATTTCTTTGGCAGATCCCCAACCTCAGGCAATCTGCAACTTCTAGCTTGCATACAATCAGTGCTTACAGTCAGACAATTCAGCTCCAGTGTGTTACTGAAGAGTACAATAACACATTCATACCTGAACTTTGGGGGTTTGAACCGACAGCCCCCTGGTGTCAAGTTACTTTCTGAATAATAACCTTCAACTGTAAGCTCACGTGCCTTGCTCAGGTGTACAATGGTAATGCACCCCTCTAACGGCTTCAAACTTGCAACCTTCTAGAGTCCCGGTCACTGTCTCCCAGCATACAGTAATTGTTAACCTTTGTACTTAAAGGCACACATACAGTATATGGCAGTGCAATCACACTCTGGTTCAATAGGGACAGCAGGGGTGACACATCAGAGGAGATACTAGCTCCCATTATCATGGGGACTCACAGAAGGACACATGGACAAGCAGGACACAGCTACTTATCCCACCTGCATAAAGAAACAGGGAGACTTTTTATAAATTCATTCTCTTACATTTTATCACTGCATAATTTAATGACTGCACGTTCAAGATGAGTTTGTATTATTTAGCATTTGCGAATCATCGTCTGGGGCAGTAACATAGGTTGCAATTGACCTCCATTTCCAATTTATCCATTTATACTGCCAGATATTCATTAAAGTTCAGGTTATGAATCTTGCTAAAAGGTATAACAGCAGTGCCCCACCCAAGGTTAGAACCTGAAACCATTTGGTTACGAGATTAGGCAGGATCGCAGTCATTTGTCCTGCGGCTCATTGATTGTAGATGAGACTCTGATGGGCCCATTACAGGCATCAGATATCCTTCTGTTCTTACTGGACTAAATGAGCAGAGCTTCTTTAGATTCTGGTTCTGCGGTCAGTTGTTTTTACTGGCCTGTTTTAAACACAGCAGTGTGTCCAGCACCAACATGATGCCACAGAGCCCTCTACCCATGCCTCCAGCTATGAGTACTGTCTATCTTTCCAGGCCAAAATACCTGCTGTGCTTTGACACTTCCCAACATCCTCGGTAATATAAGGGCAGAGATTATCGACTTTTTTCTGACATCCAACATTTCACCACGGTGCTTCTAAGAGTTTTGTTCAGATCTTTTTAGGATTTTGGGGGTTGTTCAGTTTTGAAGGAAAAAAAAACAGTGGAAAGACCAAAGTTCTCTAAAAATGTTTTCTGTGCAATGTACATACAATCACTCTCTGCTATTACAGGCTTATGAATATGACATAAAATCAACTTCCAGTCAGTGTACAAGAGCAAATTAAAAACAAGACTCAGTTCAGATGAGGCTGTACTCCCAAGGTTGCAGGTTCAATTCCTAAGAGATGCTGTGTCCTTTAGCAAGGTGCCTAATTACTGTATTACCTGGATCGCTTCAGTAAATATCCAGCTGCATAATTGGATATGTAAAAAAAAAAAACAAAGAAAAACCCCTCTAAACGATGTAAGTTGCCCAGGATGAGGGCATCTGCTGAGCAGAAAAATAATAATAGAAAGCAGTGTGTCTGTTTTGAATCGCGGCCTTGACTCTCTGTGGCTATTAAGGTCCCATGGCGCTCCATCCGAGCAACCCCTCCCCTTCCCCGACTCTAATTGGTTAATTAAATTCTAGCCTCTCCAACACAGCTGATGCGTGGCAAGCACTCTGGGGCAACACGGCCATGTTACATCACCCAGGTGAGCGAGTACATGTTGGGGCAAGTTAACTGTTAAAAAAGGGCTCTCTGTAACTGGAAAATGTATTCGAAACGTCTGCACAAACCTGAGGAAAAATACCGAATAAGGTTCAAGTCAGTGAAAGAAGTGGATGAGCGCTCACTGGAATGTAAAGGAGAGGGCTAGCTGACTCAAGCGCACTTGAAGGGTGTGGATTATTTTATCCTAGAGCAGATAGAATTTTTCAGCCAGGCCAAGGCAGGTGATCAATAACGGGTAAAAATAACAGGCAAAAAAATCATAACAGGTAAAACAATTACAGAATTCAGGGGAGTTTTTTTTTCCCCTCCCTCTCAGGGTTACTATAGGAGGCTGTGCAGGCTAGCTACTGCTGGAACAGACTCAGCCCCCCTGCTTTCTGGTGATGGGGGGGTCACTTATTGCCCACCTGATAAACAGGGACACAGGTTCCCACACCACCCTGCCGGGGCTGTAAGAGGAGACGCACGAGTGCTGGACGCCACGCCGGCCGTGCCGAAAACAGCAGCACGCAGGCCGCGGCGCCGACCGATCTCAGCTGGCGCGTCCCTGGCGCGTGTTTGGGAACCGGCGTCTCCCCCTCCCTCTCACCCCCCCAATCCGCCGGCCAGGTCGGCGCTTCTGCGCCGGGTGCCGCCGGAGAGATCGATGCGCTTTATTTCCATACAGAGCTCCGTCGCGGTGAGGCGCCGGCCAGCGAGACCGTCCCAGCATGCCGTGCGGGTCCCGCCGGGCTCTGCAGATATCGACCCGCCGCACGTGGGGCTGCGTGCAATTTCAGAGGAGGAATCAATTTGCGACCCTCTTACCGCGCGGGGGGATGGGGGCTGAGGGGGTGGGTAACTGCAGTCGTGCCACAGGGGCACGACGTCTAAACACATTATGTCACATTCACAAATTACCAGGAGTGAGGACAAATTAGAGATAAAGTGTTCGTGCATTCTGTGGAAAGGCTGTCGTTAAAAACTTATTTTATCTTTTTTAGGGGGCATCAGGAATAAATGGAATAGAGGCCCATTTCTGCTGAGGTATCTTAAATACCAGGCAGCATTTCTTTTCACTTTTCTTTTGAAAATAAAATCGAGCACAACAATCAGCCAGGATGAATCAAAGATGGGCACCATTTTTTTAAATGTGCACTTATCTTAAATACTGTATGAAATGTTACTAAAATGACATAAAATGCTACAAAACATATTGAAAATGTATAAAAGACTGATGTCTATGGTTACATATTCAACAGACACCATAAATGAAGGGGATGGTAACATCATTGACTGAATCTTTAGAAAGAATCATATCTTAATATCCAGGGCCACAAAACTGACTATGTAAAATTACTCCATGTAACATTACATCCAATTTGTTAACATTAGTCATTTTAACACGTTCAATGCAAAATTACTAAGCACCCTCTTTTTCTTGTATAATTGTCTTCATTATCCTCATAATGTATGCCTTCACAACACAGAAAGAACATAAGAATAGCTAAGCATATATGCATTATGATTAGCCAGACTTCAGACGAATTAAAGAGGAGTACATACAGGTTAAATCAGAGCATAAATTGATTAGCCAGGGCTGTGTAATAAACGTGTTAACGCTGATCAGTAATGATCCCAGCACATGCTGGAGCCAGCGTATGTTGTGAGTGACTCCCTAAGGACACCGAGCGTGAAGACCAATGTGTTCATACAATGTTCTTATGTACGCATTGGCAGGAAACCCGCAGAACCCAGATCTGTGAAATGTCACAAAACAAAATGGATTTATTAACATTACTGATCCATTTGCTCGGCCCCAGGGCGAATAATGTTGCATTATCTGTTTACAGCTGGACACTTATTGCACCAGAACACATGACTTTCTGTGCTCAGAAACAACAAGGGGTGTATGGATTTGTGTATGAAATTATTATAACACTATGTGTATGATTAGAATAGCTTTGGGTGTGTGTGTATAACATTATTATAACATTATGCATATGTGAAGAATAGCTTTGGTTGTATGGGTATAACATTATTATAATAGTATGTAATAGCTTAGAGTAGGTTTTGGTATGTGGATAGCATGATTATAACACAATATCATTACAATAGCTTTGGGTGTATGTCTATAACATTATTTTAACACCATGTGTATGCTTAGAATAGCTTTGGGTCTATGTATGTAATATTATTACAACATTATGTACAGTATATGGTTAGAATAGCTGTGGGGGTGTGTGTATAACATTATTATAACACAATGCATATGGTTAGAATAGCTTTGAGTTTATGTGTATGCAATGTAACGTAACGTATTACTTTTTCAGCCTGATGCTTTATCATGGATGTGTCTCCTGCCATTCTGCACCTACATGTTCTTACTGCTCTCATGACACGTGCTGCATACAAACTGACACGACGGCCTCATGAATTTCCGTACTGAACCAGACGCACACAGATGAGCCAGAGCGACTAAAATGAGTTAGGTTTTTTTTTTTTTTTTTTACAATGTCATCCAATCATACAGCTGTATATTTACTGAGGCAATTGTGGGCTAAGTAACCTGCCCAAGGGTACAACAGCAGCAGCCCAGCGGGGAATCAAACCTGCAACCGTTCGGTCACGAGTCCTGCTCCTTACCACTAGGCTACACTGCCGCCCAGAGATACTAATAGCCTAAAACTGGAGGCGTCCGATAACCGGGCCATTAGAGGATATGAACTTTAGTAGCATTTGGGAGTCTGAGGGAGAATGTACTCTTATCCAACCAGACCTGCGCAGCTCACGGTTCAATGTGCAGCACACAGACTGTGCCTCACTGCAAGGCACAACAGCGGCTGCACACCTGGGATTTGAACTTGCAACCTTTTGTTTACCAGTCCAGTTATATACAGCTGAAAAATGCTCTATTAGGATGTCTCACTGTCTTAGATCAAGTCCAGTTATATATAACAATAAGTCGGGGGGGCATTCATTTAAAGAAATCAAATAGTGCACTGTAAGCTCTCCAGAAAAAAAAAAGAAATAAATGATCTGCTATCCTGGCACTTATGAGCAAGGCAAGAAAAGGGACTGACAATATTACTGCACTGATTTTTTTCACAAAATAACAATAAAAAATGCAGGATATTTGACAATTTGCTTGGTAAGGTGTATATACAAAGGAAGACTTCCCCTTGTGGCGATATATGAACTGTAGTCTGACTCATTTATCTCCATCTGATAAGGAACCCAAAACGCATCCAATTACATTTTGGATGGGAAATAAAACCAGACGCTGCCACTCTCATAACGACCACAAGATGTCACTACAGAACTTAGTATTAAATTGTAAGTAGGCCTACTTTTTCAAGGACCTCAGTTGTTTTGATTTGTTTCAACCAAATAAATTTGTAAGACTGTGTCAAAGTAAAATGAGAGAGAGTGAGAGAGACCACACACTCCACTTTACCAAGAAATCAATATATTTCTCAGGTATAGTGTGTAAATGCCACTTTCTCTATTTTTGGTTGTGACCTATCGGTAACTTGTCAGTGTAGACAGTGCAAAAAAACATGGCAGTAATGCATTCTGAAGCCAAAAAGAGAACCTTTTTCTTTTCTTTGCCATTTTTCCTTTTAGGAAAGTCAAAAGGACTTGTAAATTCTCACTGCATTACAGTGAATCTCAGCCTTAAAGATTCAGTGCCCATTAACAAATGCGCCACTGAAATTCTGCAAAAAAAGACAGTGCAAAAGCTTGGAATACTCTTATTAACCGTTTCACTGTCCGCCATGTACCAGAACAGTATAAAAGATCAATTAAACATCTACACAGCACCACTTCCAACGGATCCATTTAGTTGCCATTTTAAAGTAGTAGTGACAGAATGTGAGGTGAAGAACTGTAAACTGGTAACCTTACTACTGAAGCCACATGGAAAAAGAGGCATTTGAGACCATAAGCAATGTTGTGGAAAGACGAGGAATACAACTTCGCTTTCACCATATTTTAGATTGATATATTCATGTTTAATTTACCAAGGGAGAAATAAAAAATACATTTTTTCCATTCAAAAGTTTTTGCATTTTTCTTTGATTTTTGCAGAAACAAGGCTTTTACTTGCAAAACGAGTTAGACTCCACAGACATGGACATACAGTGATAATTTTTCACATCAAAATTACTTTAACAACTGCAAATACTTTAATCTGTTCTAAACTGTCAGATTGTTAGTTATTAAAAACAAAAAACCAAAAAGTATACATATACATACATATATAACAACTAGTCAAAAATGTCCTGATATCTAAATCAGCGGTTTCCACTTTAGTTTTTTTTTAAAGTACATAATATACAAAACAAAATTTTTAAAACATTTTTTGTTGAAAGTTTAGCTACCTAAGTCCCTGTGTAGTTAATGAAGACACAGCTCATCTTATACAGTAAACAGTTAGTTTTTTTTTTTTTCCATTGTTTTTTTTTTTTTTAAGAAAAGTATGAGGAGAAAAGGTGTTTAGGCACGAGAGTCATACCCTGTCACTCCCCAAAACTAACTCACCCCATGAGGGCCGTCTTCTCCCCCGACAGCTGCAGAACAGGGAACCTTTAGTGGAACAAAGCCGATGCCCAATACTGAAGTTTTGTTTCCAAGTGATTAAAAAGAAACCTGACAGCTAACAAAGTAGAGACTCAAGATGATCAAAGAATTCTACAAGTACAACACACACAAAAAACGTGTTCATTTAATTTTCAATGGGTGAAAAAATGATTCAAAACTGCACTCCAATGTACAGAACAAATCTCCTTATACTCAGAGTGTACTCCAGGCACAGTGCAGCATGTTTAGGCATCCAAGTCTGACTGCTACGTGTTGGTGAAATGCATATGTTTATACTCATATATAAAGCATACATTCATATCCATAAGCATAATTAGTACATTCTGTTCTGCTGTTTTGAGCGTAACGCTATAGTTCATTTTTACGTGTGTGGAAATGCATACTGAATAGCTGCTGCTATATGAGGATGCTCTCTCTGCTCCTTTGAAACAGCAGATGAAGCAGCTCCACTAATGCAAGTGTCCTTTCCTGACTGAGCAGCTCATGCAGTAACAGCGGTCAGTGTTTGTGTGCTTGTCCGGCTCATGATTTCTATCTGACACAAAGTGACAGTGAATCACTCAGGTTCCCTGTTTTCCGTGCTGTCGTTGGATTAACGACATCTCATGGCGTTAGGAACAGAGCAGAGGCAGGGGTGCATGAACCTCTAAAAGGAAGAGGACTCAGGAGAAGAGATTCAAGTATTGCAATACCTATGTGGAGGCCCAATACAAGCTCAGAGGGAAAACGGAAAAACAAAAACAGAAACAGGAAAAAAAAAAAAAAAAGTCACAAGAAGACAAATCATTTCACATACTCAACAGAGAAAGCAGGCAGTAACTCTGATCAGCTGAAGGCAATCACCAATTAACAAAACAAAAAAAAAAAGACATGAAATGTAAATACATCCTGATTCCTCCTCATACATTTTCACTCCTCCTCATCCCAGTCTGTGGATTAATTGAGTCTGTCCCTCAGACAGCGGAAATGTGGCATATGGGGGGTGGGGGGATGGGGGTGGGGGTTGGGCTGGCAGCGGGAGAACACTGGAGAGTCTCCGTAAGGCCGGTGGTGGTGATGCCCTGCCCCCTGGTGGCCAGGCAGGGTACTGCGTTTTGGTCTTGGCACGGTGCATTGGCAGGGGCTTGGAGTCGCAGGATTGGCACAGCGGCAGCGGGAAGAGGCTGGCCGGCGCTGCTCGGTTAGCGGTTGCTCTTCATCGCCTCCTTGGCGGCCAGGATGAGAGGCGTCAGGCTGGAGAGGGGCTTCGCCAGCTTCAGGAAGGGGTGCTGGGGAGGAGGACGGGTGAAAGAAAGAGGGAGGGGACGTTGGCAAAATGTTTCGGGGCTGACTGAGGCTTCCCAGATTCCTTCTGGTGTGCATTCGTTACGCCAGTGGCTTCAGATTACATTACAGTACATTACCGCCATTTAGCAGACGCTCTTTATTAGAGCGACTTAGGTTACAATTTATGCATGTTTTCCCATTTAAACAGCTGGATATTTACTGAGGCAATTCTGGGTTAAGTACCTTGCCCAAGGGTACAGCAGCAGTGCCCCAGCTGGGACTCAAACTGGCAACCTTTCATTTACGAGCCCTGTGCTAAAATGCTACCTCTGCAGCCCCAAAAGGATGCAAACACCCACAAATGCAGGCACATTGCCTTTCTTAGGCTGCAGTATTGCACATACAGGAGCCATCTCCGATCTGGCATTCATGCCAGGCAGCACTCTCTGTTATCAGCTTTAATCTGTGCTAAAGGGCTGCAGAGCACTGTAAAAACACCTACACTCATGCATTTATTACATATCACACGTTTATTGCATGGCTATAGAAGTATGCATATCAACGACTTGTTTTCGCATCACTGCATTACATGGAACGTGGCTGTTTTTTTGTCTTAGGGAGCAAAGCCTTGGTATAATATAGCAAAGGGTTTCTTAATCCTACTCCTGGAGGCCCGCTGTCCTGCATATCATCTATCTATCCTTGCTCCAAACACTCCTGATTAGTGTGATTAATATGCTCTTGATTAAATCAGGTGTGCTCAGCTAATCAAAAGTGCCACTGCTGAGTTCAGTCAGGTAGGTAGAGCAGGGAAAGATGGAAAACGTGCGGAGCAGGGGGCCCCCGGGAGCAGGACTGAGAATCAGTGATATAGTGTTCATTGATTTCCCCATCAACAGGGATGTCTAGAAGATATGCCTCACAAGTGCAGTAGGGTCTCCTGTATTTGCGGATGTGCTGTGAATTGTTTGCCACGGGTACACCTGTTTAAAGCAGGGGCATAAGGCTTCTAAGCGGCGAATCAGGTGAGGGCTCCCCGGAGGTGTGGGCGGGGCTTACCTGCAGCAGCTCCTTGCCCCCGCCCCTTTTCTCCACGTCCATCTCCAGGCAGCGGTTGAGGAAGTCGCGGAAGATGGGCGACAGCTTCTCGGGGTTCTGGAGCTCCGGGGTGCCGTTGGTGGCGATCAGATACAGCGCCTGAGGAGTGGGAGTGGGGAGTGGGGGGGTACAGAAGAGAGCGGGAGGCACGGTCAGAACCGGGGAGCCCACACCCGCGGGCCTGGCCGCTAAGCAGGTAACGTCATCTGACGTAATGCAATTTAAGAGCAGAACAATGCATGTGAACACTAGCCTTTACATTACTTTACACTGCTGTCATTCAGGAGATGCTCTCATCCAGAGTGGCTTACAAGCTACACTTTTTATGTTGTCATTTATACAGCTGGATATTTACTGAGGCAGTTCTGGGTTAAATACCTTGTCCAAGGGTACAGCAGCAGCGCCCCAGTGGGGAATCGGACCAGCAACCTTTTGGTTACAAGCCCTGTGCCTTACCGCTATGCTACACTGCTGCCCATGCATCCCCAGAGGGCCAGAAATGCAGGTACTTTGCCCCTCTTAGGAAGAGTATTGTGTATACAGGAGCCACCTGCAATTTGGCAGCAGAACCAGCAACCTTTCGGTTACAAGCCCTGCTCCTTACCACTATGCTACACCACCACCCACCCTGATGAAAGAGGCTTGATGAGATCGCCCACACTCACCCTCAGAGGGTTTTCGTTCAGGTACGGGGGCTCCCCCTCCACCATCTCGATGGCCATGATGCCCAGGGACCAGATGTCTACCTTGGGCCCGTAGGCCTTGCGGGTCACGACCTCCGGCGCCATCCAATAGGGCGTGCCCACCATGGTGCTCCGCTTGCTCTGCTCCGGGGTGATCTGGGCACAGAACCCGAAATCAGCTACACGGAGGGAAGGAGAGAGAGAAATGTTAGCCCAGGGAAGGACACAGAGAAAACTTCCATTTCCCAAGATCCTCTCGGGGGGGTTTCAGCATGAGACAGGAAGTTATGACATCATGTGTTTATGACAAACCTGTGAAATGCGTTTACTGACTACAGTACTATGATGGCGGGATGGCAGTGTCTGAGAAGGGCCAAGGCGTGTGTATGAGGCAATGTGAGATGTGAGATGTGTTTGTGTATGTAACAGCATGTGTGTGTGCGCATGTATGAGTGTGTGTGTATGTGGCAGTGTGAGACAGCATGTTTGTGTATGTAACAGTGTGTGTGTGTGTATGTGTGTGTGTGTGTGTGTGTGTGTGTGTGTGTGTGTGTGTGTGTGTGTGTGTGTGTGTGTGTGAGAGCGTGCACTGTGGCGGGTCACTCACTGAGCTTGACAGAGCCGTCCATTCCCAGCAGTACGTTGTCACTCTTGATGTCTCGATGGATGACCTGGTTGGCGTGGAGGAACTCTAGCGCCTGTAAACACTGCAGCCGGAGACAGGGAGGAGAGACAGGGGGTTTCAGAGATGAAGAAAGTGAGCCAGTCACAGAGACACCTCTCTACAGGAAAACAAGTGGGTTCCCTTTACCCACTCAGCAGTCCTGAGCTCCATTCCACCCATCCCAGGTAATTCATATCGATCACTCATATTCCAATCACGACACGACCCTTTCCAACCAAGTGTCATAAAAATAACCAGGCCCAAAGTGAGTGGTTTTCATCTCAGCCGTACGGACTACAGGCCTTTTCAGATAGAGTCGGTGTGACTGACTACATTTCCCAGAATCCCCTAGTTCTCCTCACCCCATCATTCAGTAGGGAGGCGTCTCTCACTGAGAACCTTACCATCACCTGGAATAGCCTTTGATCGCCCATCACTCTGAGTGAATATACGTCCCATGCCTGCCTCCTCATCAATATTCAGAGTCAGCATGACAGAGAAACGGAGGATTCTGGGTCCTGCAGCGGAAAGCGAGCTCATTGTCACCTCTCTGCAGACGGCAGCGATCTGAGCCTCGTCCATACAGGTCTCCGTCACCACGTCCGTCAGCGAGCCGCCGGCCAGGTACTCCATCACCACGAAGAGCTCCTCCCCGACCAGGAAGCTGCGAGCACATGACACAGAAACAGCAAATCAGCACCTCCGAGCTCCGCTGTAATTCAAAGAGGGAAGAGGCCCTCTGACAAAGCACGAAACAAGCAAACAGCATACAGGACAACAAACTAGCTTTCGCCAGTGGCATCACCTGTCCAAGAAGTTGACGATGTTGGGGTTCTTCAACTCTTTCATGACCAGGATCTCATTGATGATCAGCTCCTTCTTGGGCTGCTTCTGTAGGTTGATCTGTTTGATGGCCACCTGGGGAAACGAGGGAGCACTGCCAGTCAGGTCACCAGCGCTCCACCATGACCTCCCACCCCCTATGACCTCTGACCTTTGAACTCAGTGAACCCATGCAAGAACCCTCCCAGGTCTACCTCTGTCGCTGACCCCCAATCTTCTTCACCTTGCTCTACGTCTCTCTTACCATTCACCCAGGTTTACTTTAATCTCAGATCTCAGTCCCCACAATCAGGGGTTGACCCCACACAGACCCACCCCTCCCTGACTCTGCCATCCCCCAAGGGACCCCCCACCCCGTCTCTCGCGCTACTTTACCTCCTGTCCCGTGGCCACGTCAATGGCTGTGAACACTGTACCCGAAGCCCTGTGACAAGACAGAGGTGCTCACATGCATGGTGACACACACAAATGCACGCACACACACACACACACACAGGTGCATAAACACACGTGCACACACGCACACATCCTTCACAGACAGAGCCTTTCAACAACAATGCCCAAACCGACAGCACACATACACACATCAATCAACATGATTTCCTTCAAGAACAAGAGCACAGGACCAAACATCATGTCACCATCTCTAAACCGCAAGGCCCCAATTTATGCTCTGGAATCATTTGATTTTTTTTTTTGGTCTGAGGCCGTGAACATATTTAAAAGTACACGGTTCATTGGTTTACACTCATTAGGATGCTCTCCACAAGGGTAGGAAAAGCAAGATTCTCACTCTCTCCTTCACTGAAAGACCAATGACAGGACAACCAATACAAATGCAATACAAAGCAGTGATTAAAAAAAAAAGCAAGCACTTGGCAGTTTGACCAGTACTAGTACTCTAGATTTCCCTAGACTGCCACATTATGCATAGGTACAGCACACAGGCATTTCCCAGTAGTCAGAACCAGCTCCTCAGGACAGGACAGGACAGGACATCATCAAGACTCACCCCTGTCCTATCTTCTCATATCGTGTGTACTTCTTTTTGGGGTCTCCAATACTGACAATAGTTCCTACGAGAAAACAGAGTGAGAAGAAATAATTGCCTTGTGTTTCCCGACACATGCAGTGTAATATAATAATGACTTCATCAGGGGGTCTGCTGTAGGGGTGATTCCCAGATTGCCTTGGGATGGGAAATGTTAAATCCTGAGGGCTAAAATCTAGTAGCCTTTTGAATGAAATAACCACTGAAGTGTCCCCCGTTGTTCCCCAAAATTGGTACAACTACAGAGCTGGAACCTGGGACAGGACCTGTGGGCCATGATTCAACAGGACAGGACCTTATGAGCAACGATTCACTTAGACAGGACCTTATGGATGTGACCCCCACGGACTATGAATCACTAGGACAGGACCCTATGGATGATATCCATGGGCCATGATTCAGTCAGATAGGACTTTATGGATGTGACCCTATGGGCCATGATTCACCAGGACAGACCTTTATGGATGGGATTCACTCATGATTCACTCAGACAGGACCCTCTGGTTATAGTGACTGCAACCTCGCTGCACTGAAACAGTAACTTCAGGACAAAGCAAAACAACAGCTGCCGGGGGGGAGCCGTACTCAGTTTCTCCATGATTTCCTCGTCCGTCATCTTGCCCTTCTTCTTCTGTCTGTCAGCGGCCTTGGAGGCGGAGTCTCCGTCCGGACTGGTGGCGGGTGGCGGGAGGGGGTCGATGACGGAGCGGGTGTACACCTGTGTTGGGGGGGGAGGGAGAGAGCCGGGGTGACGATGCTGCCAAACGGCACCCTGAACGTGGACTTTATAGCAAGGAACTTCAAGGGAGGGGCTCACAGATTTGGTGTGCTCCGGGCGGGGCGCCACAATGGGAGGGGGGGTCTCCTCGTCCTCATCGTCGTCGATGTCCTTGATGTTGGGGGACAAGGCTTCTGTGCCCTTCTTGGCAGGCTGACATACAAAGAGAGACAGAGAGAGGGACCGTTACAGGCGCTGACCATTCGCTCCTGTTCCACACATGCTTCTGCTCCTGTGGTTGAAATCAGACTACAATTCCCATGGTTCTTCACTGTTACACTGCATCCTTCGACCAACACGGTCGAACTCAACTGTTGGTCTAATCACCTAATTAGAGATCCCTATAAGAGCTTTATAAAGATGGAGGGCTTCACTTCTAATTTCTCAAGAGATACACAAGGAGACCAAATAATAATTCATATCCTTAAATCAGGACTAAATAATTCACGTATTACGGAACGAATCAAAAGATGCACAAAGCTGTGCTATGCAGCTGACACAAGGGAGTATGGGAAATGCTAACCATCCTGGTAAAGGTGCCTCCTGTCAGCTACAGAGGGGATGGGATAACTGTCCTAAATAACCGATCCCAGAGAGGGAGAGGAGAACATTTATACTCACTGGCTGTGTCCCTGAAGGGAAGCCGTCTTTTTCTGTGAGAGCAGAGAGAGGGAGAGAAAGAGAGATGAAGAGAAGGGGGGGCGTTAGTGTGGACATTCAGCAAACTGTTTTCGGGACAAATCCACTGGAAGTCAAGGTCTTTCTGCCAGAATGCAGCAGCCCTGACACAGACACAGGCAGACACAGACATATACAGAGACACAGACACATACAGACACACAGACACACACAGCCACATACAGACACACAGACACACAGCCACATACAGACACACAGACACACACAGACACACAGACACACAGCCACATACAGACACACAGACACGCACAGCCACATACAGACACACAGACACGCACAGCCACATACAGACACACAGACACGCACAGCCACATACAGACACACAGACACGCACAGCCACATACAGACACACAGACACGCACAGCCACATACAGACACACAGACACGCACAGACAGAAATAGACACAGACACGCACAGCCACATACAGACGCACAGACACGCACAGCCACATACAGACACACAGACACGCACAGCCACATACAGACGCACAGACACGCACAGCCACATACAGACACACAGCCACACACAGACACACAGACACACACAGCCACATACAGACACACAGCCACATACAGACACACAGACACACACAGCCACATACAGACACACAGCCACATACAGACACACAGACACACACAGCCACATACAGCCACATACAGACGCACAGACACATACAGACACACAGACACACAGCCACATACAGACACATACAGACGCACAGCCACATACAGACACACAGACACGCACAGCCACATACAGACACACAGACACGCACAGACACATACAGACGCACAGACACGCACAGCCACATACAGACGCACAGACACGCACAGCCACATACAGACGCACAGACACGCACAGCCACATACAGACACACAGACACGCACAGCCACATACAGACGCACAGACACGCACAGACACGCACAGACACGCACAGCCACATACAGACGCACAGACACACACAGCCACATACAGACACACAGACACGCACAGCCACATACAGACGCACAGACACGCACAGCCACATACAGACGCACAGACACGCACAGCCACATACAGACGCACAGACACGCACAGCCACATACAGACACACAGACACGCACAGACATAAATAGACACAGACACGCACAGCCACATACAGACGCACAGACACGCACAGCCACATACAGACACACAGACACGCACAGCCACATACAGACGCACAGACACGCACAGCCACATACAGACACACAGCCACATACAGACACACAGACACACACAGCCACATACAGACACACAGCCACATACAGACACACAGCCACATACAGACACACAGCCACATACAGACACACAGACACACACAGCCACATACAGACACACAGCCACATACAGACGCACAGACACACACAGCCACATACAGCCACATACAGACGCACAGACACACAGCCACATACAGACACACAGCCACATACAGACACACAGCCACATACAGCCACACAGACACAGACATATACAGAGACACAGCCACATACAGACGCACAGACAGAAACACACAGCCACATACAGACGCACAGACAGAAACACACAGCCACATACAGACGCACAGACACGCACAGACACGCACAGACACACAGACACATACAGACACACAGCCACATACAGACACACAGACACACACAGACACATACAGACGCACAGACACGCACAGACACACAGACACGCACAGACACGCACAGCCACATACAGACGCACAGACACACACAGCCACATACAGACACACAGACACGCACAGCCACATACAGACGCACAGACACGCACAGCCACATACAGACGCACAGACACGCACAGACACATACAGAAGCACAGACACGCACAGACACATACAGACGCACAGACACGCACAGCCACATACAGACGCACAGACACGCACAGACACATACAGAAGCACAGACACGCACAGACACATACAGACGCACAGACACAGCCACACAGACACACACAGACACATACAGACACACAGACACACACAGACACATACAGACACACAGACACACACAGACACATACAGACACACAGACACACACAGCCACATACAGACGCACAGCCACATACAGACACACAGACACACACAGCCACATACAGACACACAGACACGCACAGACACATACAGACACAGACACGCACATACAGAAATAGACACAGACACGCACAGACACATACAGACACAGACGCACAGTCACACACAGACGCACACATACAGACACAGACAGAAATAGACACAGACACGCACAGACAGGCACAGACACATACAGACACAGACGCACAGTCACACACAGACGCACACATACAGACACAGACAGAAATAGACACAGACACGCACAGACACATACAGACACACACATACAGACACAGACAGAAACACACAGGCATGCACAGACAGAAATAGACACAGACACGCATAGACACATACAGACACACAACAGACACAGACAGAAACACACAGGCATGCACAGACAGAAATAGACACAGACACGCACAGACACATACAGACACACAGACACACACATACAGAAATAGACACAGACACACAGACACATACAGACACAGACACACAGCCACATACAGACACACAGACAGAAATAGACACAGACACGCACAGACACATACAGACACAGACACACAGCCACATACAGACACACAGACACGCACAGACAGAAATAGACACAGACACGCACAGACACATACAGACACACACATACAGACACAGACAGAAACACACAGGCACAGACACATACAGACACAGACGCACAGTCACACACAGACGCACACATACAGACACAGACAGAAACACACAGGCACGCACAGACAGGCACAGACACAGAAGCACAGTCACACACACAGACACAGACAGAAATAGACACAGGCACACAGAAATAGACAGTCACAGACACGGTCACAGACACAGAGACAGACACACACCTGAGGAGATGCTGAGGTATTTCTGCCTGCTGTTGCCCGTGGAGTCGTAGAACTTGAGCACGTCCAGCACAGCCTGCGGGTTCTTCTTCTGCTCCGACTTGGTGATGTTGGAGGTCTGCAGCAGCCGCGCCCACTGCTCCGGCATGCCCTGTGGGGGGGAGGGACAGGGGGCGGAGTCAGGTACCACAGGAGAGACAGGGTGGGAGGGGCTAAAGGGGCATCACTGGGGCAGGGGTCAGGACAGTGGTCAGAAACAGCATTACGCTGAAGTCGGTAGCTGCTAGCTGTCACACCATAGTGAAAGCACCGTCACTGCATAGCCATTTAAAAACAAGCACGGTGTCTTCGGGGGGGGATGGAACAGGTCATCATGATGTCGGCAGACTGCAGTGCATTACTAACGATCAAATCACAACCAAAACTCAATAGTTTCCTAGACTCAGATCTGCCAAAGAACATAAGAGCATAAGAACATATTATGACGAGAACAGGCCATTCGGCCCAACTAAGCTCGCCATTTCTTAATTAAAGAATATCTAAAACTGCATCAAGTCTAAACTTGAACACAGCAAGAGTCTCTGCCTCAACTACATGACCTGGCAACCAATTCCATGTATTGATAACATGAATAAAATGAATAAATTAAACGAATAAAGATTAGATCCTAGATACACGCCACCATTACCTCTCCACTGCTAAGTACAAACCTGGTAGAGATATCACATATCAATCACAGAACAATGCAAACTGCAGCAACAAAATACCATCAAACTGCAAACTGAAAATACAGAATGTGTGTTTTTTATAAGTGGACAGAGGACAGCGTGGGAGACAGACGAGAGCCAATGTGGAGAGGTGCCACAGCAGGCCCCAGCGCTGGCGTTTCACTCACCGTGAACTCCCCCGTGACGGCATCGAAGCCGACGTGGATGGTGTGCTCGAAGTCTGACGGGGGCGAGATCTCGGGGCGCTCCTTGTCTTTGTCCTTCTTTCTGCCACCTGCTGGTCACAGGGGGACACTGTCACACAGGGCGGGGCTCGCTGGAGGGGTTCCAAGCCTAACCTGGGCTGAGACTGGCTGTCATAGAAGGTCAAAGGTCAAACCCCCATTATAAAGCTGCTGAGGTGACCAGACAGCTCAGAGAGAGTTAAGGGCCTGACTCTCTGAGCTTCACAGGAGGGTGGAGGGTGGCGGTGTAGCATAGTGCATAGTGGTCGAGAGCAGGTGGTGCAGCAATCGTCCAGGCATCGTAGGCGGCAGTGTAGCATAGTGGTAAGGAGCAGGGCTCGTAACTGAAAGGTTGCCGGTTCGATTCCCTGCTGGGGTTCTGCTGCTGTACCCTTGGGCAAGATAACTAACCCAGAATTGCCTCAGTAAATATGAAGCTATATAAATGGGTAACATGTAAAAACTGTAACCTATGTAAGTTGCTCTGGATAAGAGAGTCTGCAAAATGACTATAATGTAATGGGTATGGTGTATGCCACAGGAAACACCGAAGCTGAGGGAAGGCCATTTCTGCAGTTATGTTAGAAAGTAACAGAGGTTTGCTCTCGCCTTTTTCAGCCCCGGAGAAGATGGAGATGATCTTGTTGCGGGACTTCCTCTCCTCGGGAACGGAGGGGAGGGGCTTGGAGCTGTGATTGGCCGACAGGGCGTCCTTGCCCCCGGTGCTGAAGATGGTGCTGCTCATCCTGACGGGCGGGGCCGGGGGCTTGTCCTCCAGCTCTCCGTTATCGGACATGGCAGGGAGGGGGGAGCAAGAGAGGGGCACAGACACCTACCTGCGGGACACAGACACAGAGACGGACAAGAGAGGGTAAGGGTTAGCAACAAGCTACCTCTACAACACCACAAAAAACATTTACCGTGCTGCTTACTTCCTGGTCACCTCTGTATAATCAAAGGCCCTGAGCCACAGCTATTCCAACTGGCCAGCTGTCTCTCATCGTCTCACTCTCTCTCAAGGTGTTGGACTCTGTAACCAGAAGTTTGCTGGTTTAATTCCCCGCTGGGGCAATGCTGCTGTACCCTCGGGCCAGGTTCTTAACCCACAGTTGCCTCAGTAAATACCCAGCTGTATAAAAGGATAAAACTGTAACCTATGTAGGCTGCTCTGGTCAAGAGCCTCTGCTATATGAAAATAATGTAACGTAATGTAACACTCCCTTAACCAGTGGTCTTTTGGCAAGGAGCAGGGCTTGTAACCCAAAGGTTGCACGTTCAGTTCCCAGACGGGGCACTGCTGTTGTACTCACAGGAGAGATACACAAACTGCTTCAGCAAAATATCCAGATGACACGCACACCACATACACCGCTAGATAAAAACATCTGCTGAGCAAATAATTTTAGCTTACGCACTCGTTTAAAGCGGCGCGGAGACAGAGAGGAACATTCTTTATCACCTCCATCAACCACAGCTGCGCCTTTCGAAAGCGGCTACATCCTCCAGTCTTAGAAAGCGTTTGAGCTTCGATGCGCCGGTGCCGCCGGTGCTGCCGAAGACTGCAGGTTTCACCGGGGCGAAACTAAACCGAGATCGGCCGGCCGGAGTTCTGATTTAATCTCCTAGACCAGGAAAGGGAAGAGAGGCCTTATCGGGGCAGGAAGATTTGGCCCGGGAGCCATTTCTCCTTGGCAGGTCGTCCGCATTCCAGCTCGATGCAAAAAAAAAAAAAAAAAAAAAAAACAAAAAAGGAGGGGCTTTCCTTGCTGTATTTACGCTGTGTGGGGAGCCAAGAGGTACACGCGTCTCCCGCCCCCCCCCAGCTCTGGTGCATTAAGGCCGTCCCGGTAGGGAAGTGGTTCTTTACCTGCGAGAGGAAGCGGACAACGGGTGGTTGGCCTGGAGCATGCTGGGTAGGGTGTCTCTGCACCCTCCTTGTTACGCTCGTCTGTACAGTGTGTTCTGGAATCGACATTGCAAAATAGGAAAAATAAAGACTGCCTGTGTTGTGTCATTCGGGGTTGCCTCTCTGCTCACGCTATGAGTGGACAAACGCTGTTATGCCAAGCTGCCAAGGGCCAGTCATTATTGCCACAGTTTTTTTTTTAGATCAGAAGATTACTCCAGCTCAGTGCTGCCTCTGTTCTTGCTCAAAGACACTGGCATTTCCCTGGCTTTCAGGTGAGGGGTTAAACAGAAGCGCTGACTCACTGACGTCACTGCAAATCACATGGTGCCTCCTGCAAAGAGTCAGGCACTAAAACCAGCGTCTATACCGATCCCCCAACCCAATCACCTAATCAGGTTTTTTAATTACCTGTATGAAACGCTGCTTCTTCAGCGATGACGTGTGGTGAGCGTTTGCCGGGAAATGGAAGCCGTGCACCACCAAGATTAAAGGACCCACCTCCTCCTCCACCCCGCGCTGTGAGGATCTCAGAGACCCACCAAGGGTGCAATTTAAATGTAGCTCAGATTGCCCCTGTCTAAAAGACTGGCCTTCAGCGCAATGACATCAGGCTTTGAGGTTTGCCTATGCAAGCAGGGTGTCGAGGCGTGTCCATCCGGCGTTCAGACTCGTTTTTGGAGGGAAACAAATGATGTCATCCCTGTCCTCGCCGATTATAGTACTCACGCGTCCAGCCTTGAATGAAGGCATCTGTGTTGACAGTAAAAAAAAATAAATAAAAGTCACTCCTATTTTCAGCTGCATCGCGACTGGTTACAAGTGCAAAACAACGAGCGGAATCTTAGCAACTGGCTTTTTTTTTTTTTTTTTGCCTGTGAGCAAGTGCTGTTGGGGAAGAAGGAATGCTGAAAAGACCTTTATGTGAGATCAGGCAGTGACACTGGATGGTCAATGTCACTGCGGGAGAGCACTGTGGCCCCTGCCCTGGGTCTCAGCTCTCAGTCAGGAGGATCCAGGGCTTTTCTGCTGGAGAATTCCCCTGGCAGGGTTTCCCCATGCTGAAAGCATTCTTCTGTTTGCCCCCATTAATACATATTAATACAACAACACTTAATATTCTGGGAGGGAGACTCTCCTCCTGTGTACCACTAAGCCTGTGGTGGCTGTTGATGAGCTGGTTACACTCGGTTTTAGATGAGCTGGTTAGACTTGGTTCTAAATGACCTGGTTAGGTTTGGTTCTCGATGACCTGGTTAGACTTGGGTTTTAAATGACCTGATTAGACTTGGTTTTAGGTGAGCTGCTCTGACTGTTTTAAACGAGCTGAACTGCACAGGTTCCTCAAGTTGCTAGTCAGCGCTGGTCAGGGTGCTGCCACTTCTAAAGTCCCTGTACTGAATCAGCAGGGGATGGTCACTTCCCCCCTTCCTACTACAACATCGGCACAGGTTCTTTCTAACGCACAGTGCAGCAGAGCACAGCACGGCAGCTGCGGGGGGGGAGTCGGGGGTTTTCCCCAATTTCCTGATGCAACACACTCGCCGCGGCGGCCATGACACACCGAAAAGCGCTCCCACAGGTGCAGGTTTGGGTAAGCGGTATTTAAGCCTTCCAGGCCGCGTTCTCTTTGACATGACCCTGCACGCCTGGAGGAGGCTGTTTCACATGCCGTGCCCAGACACAGCCCGACAGCCCGTCCCCATTTCTGCGGTGTGATCCAGCCTGGCATACAAATGCGCCCCCCTGAAGAGGACGAGACGTGACTCTACAAAAGCAGCGCTCGACGAAGGGTACGACTGACCCCAAACCTTCCGGCACGAGGGAGCGCATTACTCACAATACTATCACCCCACTGAAATCACTCAAACAGCCTGCAAACACCGCTGAATTAGGCCTATGTCCCACTGTAATTTAGAAAAGCCTTTTTTTTTCCAATAAAGATAACTTCAGCAGCAATTACAAACACGCCAGTCATGAACAAATCGCTGTGCTAGCTGTGTGCGTTTGTGAGACTCTGCCAAAACTGACGATTCTTATCCAGGACCAGTTACCGGCAGCAGGAAGTCCCCACACAGGGAAAGCGTTTCCGACTGTGACCACGGTGTTTAGCGCTGGCCCATTCGGAAAACAAACCCCTGTGAGATCACTTCCTGCGGTCACGCCCCACGCCCTGGTCCGACAGCCCCGTCTGAGTCTGGGGCCAGCACTCTGGTGCGAGGGACTGACAAAAGGGCTGTTCAGCGAGGGTTTGGGCTGCTGTTTGCTCAGGTTTCTCACATCAGGAAAATAACCAGGCCAAGCGTGAGGTGGAAAACAGGACGGGAGGAATGAAAACAGGAAGTCATTCAACCTAAGGGAGGATAACGGCGCTTATTCTCAGACTGATCAGATTCCCTGCGAATCTCAGATTAATCTCAGCCAATCTCTTCTCAGCGTACTGGACCTGAACACATCTCTGGCTTTCACGCACTCAGGATAAAACTGCACGAAAACAGTTTGAACCCCCTGGCACCGGCGCCAGCAGGTCCCGGCGGTAAAAGCTGTTGCTTCGATCGATTGCTGCCTCTGCCCCACGCTTCGCGCTTCATCTTACGAGAGATCCACGGGGAATACTGGGCTGCTCGTTGCATGAGTCAGCCAGCCCACAGGAAGTCTGTCAGTCTGTCTGCAGGGAGCGGCACGTCTAGCTGCCGGGAGAGAGCGGGGTACGGCGCTTACCACAGCGAGTCTCGCGGAGACATAGACACACTTCGCGGTAGGCGAGAGGAAGTGAAGAAAACGTTTCACAAGAACGTGTTCCTGTTTACAGGATGCACTTTCCCCCCATAAGAATGCGACAGGACCATTCAGGAGGTCCAAGTGAAGAGATGAAGCTGGGTGGGGGCACACCCCTGCTCGTGCCCCCGGTCAGGGCGTGAGACAACAACCCCTGCCCCACCCTCGGTCGGTGATGCTCTGCTGGTTTGTGATTTAGGTCTGTGGTCGGAATGACGTAGCTGGGTCACGGTGGAGGTGAACGCTGTCAGACTCCGTGTGACCAAATAAGGTGAACGCTCAGTTTCACGAGTCAATTTCCTTTTCCCTCTACCTTGGAGCTCCTCTCTCTGGCTCCCTCTCACTAACTCTCGACTCATTCTCTCTGGTTTCTCTGACTTGCTCTCTCTCTGACACCCTCTCTCCATATCTGACTCCCTCTCTGACTCCTGTCTCCCTCCAGTTCCCCCTCTCTCAAACTCGCTCTCGGGCTCCCTCACCCTGGCGGAGCAAGCTACTCACTAAAAAGCAGCTGAAAACCCCCGACACTCTCTGTGGGCCTGAATGGGAACAGCAAATCTGTTTACACACAAAACATAAATCAGAGACGTGCAAAGATTATCAGAACACTTGCATAGCCAAGCTCAGCTCAGCCAAGCCCAGCCCAGTTCAGCCTGGCTTAGCTCAGTCCAGACCAGCACAGCACAGCCCATTTTAACACAGACCAGTCCAGTTCATCCTGTGCTATGCATCTGAGACCCTGAGGCACCTCTTAATAACATTAAGAGGCTCAGCCCTGAACCCAAATTGTTTGGTGATCTGAACCCCCACTAAAGATCCAACCCCAATTGCTGTGGCAGGGTGAGACAGTGTCTGCCATATTTAAAGGTGCACAGGGATCCCTTGTGTCTTGTCCTGCTGCCTGTAAACATATGAGTATGTTACTTTGTTTCAGCAGAAATGCAGTACACTAAACACAGCTATGAAGAGCGGCCTACATTTTTCAACTCGCTGTTTATTTCATACAGTCCTTGTGTGAATGTCAAACAACAACAATGCAAAAAAATAAGCTGTCATATGACACTGCAGTTAAAATTTTAACAAAACTGCTGTAGCAATGATGTTGATAACAGCTGAAATGTTAAACACAACCCAGCAAAAACCAATAGCGAAAACAACTCCATAGAGAGCAGCCTCTGCCCAGAGACAAAGACGGAGTATTGATCAACTGGTCAGGGACACTGCAGACACAATGCCACACTTGTGCTTGAGGGTCCATTCACACGTGCGGCTCCGAGTGCTCCGATTGGTCAAATAATCAACTTCATTGTCTTAATAAAACCGCTCGGCGGTTGCTCGCGCAGCACGCCGGATTGCGTGGTGAGGGAGGGACGGGGAGTGTGTGCGTGTGTAAGGCTGTATACAGCCTCGCCTGTCCTCTCACCGACCAGCTGAGAATTATGCCCACTTGTCTTTTGTAGACACTGAAAATGTGAAATCAACCCAGTAATAAGGCATAGTAGTCAGAAGCAGGGCTCATAACCAAAAGGTTGCTGGTTGGATTCCCAGGTGCGAATACTGTGGTACCCTTGGGCAAGGTAATGTAAAATGAATTGCCTCAGTGTCTATCGAGCCATTTCAATGTTTTGTAAGACAAGCATATCGTTCTGGATAAGGCCATCTTCTACAGCCATACTACTAAAACAGACGTTCTAAAAGCAGACGTTCTAATCCAGAGCAACTTACATAGGATACAATTTTATCCATTTACACAGCTGGATACTTACTGAGGCAATTATGGCTTAAGTACCTTACCCAAGGGTACAGCAGCAGTGCTCCAGCAAGGAATCAAACCAGCAACCTTTTGGTTACAAGCCCTCCTCCTTACCAATATACTACACTGCTACTTCTACTAATGCAACTTATAACACACACCATCTACAACAGTCATGAAGCATGCTCTGTGAGGGAGTGCTCCGGCTCTGCTTGGCACTGCATAGCCTGAGGTCAATATTTAGACAGGAAGTCGCTTGGCCCAGCGTTAGGGCAGAAGTAATCTAAAGAGCCTGGCAGGTTCCAGTCCATCCCTGGTATTTCGTTCCTCCGGGGCATATTACAAATGAAATCGGTTCCATGTGAACAACCTGATCTTCAAACTTATATAGGTACATTAAAAGAACATGTCAACATTGACCATACTTATGTTTGACTATTATATTACTTATTCAGTATTGATCAAATAGGGTCCAGAGTTGACAGGTAACAAGAGCTTTAAGAAACACAAACATCTGACCAAACAGATGAATCAATCAATGATTCAGTGATCTGAATCAGTATGAGCCAGCTCTGCTGAGGAAGTCTGGATCACGCAGTTGTTATGATGCAAAGATTTTTTTTCCCTCCACCATTTCCATTGGGTTTAAAGCTTTGCTTCAATATCTCCTCTTCAGCCATTTTGCAATTTTAGCTCCGTGTATTACACTAGTTATTCATTCAAGACAGCCATCCGACGCAAGCCACTTTTCATTTCGGTATTCAAGCAGCATCGCTCAGACAGGACTCAAATTTCCGCATGGCACTTCTCTACCACTCTCCCTACGGCACTGAGGTCAGAACGAGGCCAAACACACACAACCAGCAGACCCAAAACACGCTGAGCTACAGGTAAACAGAATGAAGCCATCATAACAGCCCGAAGAAAATGGTTATCACTAGAACACTGGCAAAGGAAGAAAAACAAGTGAAAATGTTTGGAGCTTTTCTTGATTCTTGAAGACACAATCCTGACTGAAAAAATCCAACCTAATCAAAATCTGATTGATTTTCTTTCCTACAGAAGCCATGATGCTCAATCAAATAGCTAGCTGTGCTTTTGGTAAGTTTAAAATTAAATACGTCTAATCGGTTACAGGGAAATGTTTTCAGCTGCAAAACTGTCACATACCATTCTCTCTGTCATGTAAAAGGAAGTGTTAAAAGATTTCTGGTCAAGCAAGAATGAGAGACAAGCAAGACTCTCCTCCTCTTCTTAAAGGCTGATGTTACTTATCTAATCCTGAAAGCGAAAGCTCCTAGGCTCCTCACAAAATGGTAACTGTTGGAAAAAGGAACACGCTTTAACACGTTTATATCCCCACAGAGAGAACTTTGCTGAGGTTCAGAGAGCTCTCCTTTAAAGCAACTATGCCCATCTCTTTACCCCACCGTCTATGGTGGAGTCACCTGTGGAGGCCATCAAGGCATGGCTTACCTGACTAAACCAACAGCACACGAGTGTTATCTTTCCTACAGTGCTTAGCCAACCCCCCAGGCGGTGTCCTCTCAACCCGTACCTTTCAGTAGAAGTCTGTGATCACAGCCTGTCACCCGGAAGACTGAGCAAAAAGTCCTGAAAGATTCCTATGCTCCGACCCAGTGTGTTTGCGAAGAAGACGACCACCAGTCCCCCTCTCGGTTCCCTCTTCTTTCACCCTCTCTGTCCCAGCTTGCTTTGTCCCTCTCCCCTCTCTCTCTCTCTGTCTCTCCGGGGGTGAGTGTGCATGCCTTGGCAGGCGCGTCGAGCCCTCCGAAAAAAAAATCGGGCGGGGCTCATTCCTCAGACGGTGCGAGTGCAGACACGCCTGGAGCTGCTCTGTGCTGCAGCTCAGCCTCTGATATAGCTGCCACTCATGTGCTACATTAAATTACATTACATTACTGTTGTATAATGAACGCTCTTATCCAGAGGTAAGTTGGTAAGTTTAGTACTTCCGAGTAAGTATTCCCAAGGGCACAGCAGCAGTGCCCCAGAGGGGAATCGAACCAGCAACCTTTTGGTTACCAGCCCTGCTCCTTACCACTAAGCTACACTGCCACCCACACTGTGCATCTGTAGCAGAATTAAAAATCAGAAAGCATTAAAAAGCAAGCACTTCCGGGCCAGGCCCGATGGTTGGTCAGTGAGTACCGGTGGACTTCTACACCAGTAGGGTGGAAATCACCGAGCCACACCTACAGAAATTGAGGGGAGCAGGGAGAAATTTGTGCGCTAATGGAGGGACGGTGTGGGACGCCACTGACAATCACACCAGCCTTTGTGCAGAACATCACAACAGGACCAAACAATCAGAGAGAAAACAAAAGTAGACCTGCTAACCACTAGAATGGAGTTTGCGGACTTTTGCTAGCTCACACTCTCCTTACACATAAAAATGCCTTTTAAGAACCACTAGCAGCAGTCCAGCAGTATCCATTCACAGAGGACACTGCAGCTGACACAGTATCATCTGCACCTGTATGCAGATATAATGCACTGATGTGTAAAGGGGAGTTCAAACGAAAGCTTGGGAAAACAATTACACAGCCATACCGTGCAAGCAAGTATGCAGGAGATGGAAAGTCTGCTAATGCCCTACATAAAGGAGGGGGCAAGCCTATATAAGAGTGAAGTGCCTGTGTACCTGCTTTCACCCCCCAATGGACACTATCCACAGTCACACGGGCGATGACATCACACCCAGTGTGCCCCATACATTTCTGGCTCCCCAGAGGAGGAAATACCCCACAAATGGGGAGACCCGGGCTGCAGGATATTCTCCAGCTGCCACATCACCTACCACATCTCTCAAGCGCAGCCTGGTTTCCCCACAGGATCCGCAGCAACAACAACTGAAGTGGGTGTGGCAAACACCTGTCAGTCAAACGAAATGAGAGTCTGTGCCGGAGCCACAGAAGTCATCATGTTCCAGCCAACACAACAGAGAGAGAGAGAGAGAGATATAGAGAGACACTGTGTGCGCGTGTGTTTGCAGGACTAGATAGGACAGGCTGCCGCAGGCGGTGACAGGCTGTGACATCACAAAGGCAGCTCAACTCAGGTGCCCTCGGTTAGTTCCACAACTACAGGCATGCTGGAGGGAGCAATGCATCATGGGACTGTGGGCCTGACCTCTTAAACAGGCCCCTGAGAGCACCAACCCCCTCCTCACTCCCCTGAGGCACATTTCAAAGTCATTTGCCGGAGAGCTGACATCACCGCAAGATCTACAAGCTACCTTTTACGCTTCCCCGAGGGCGCGAATTCCAACCAGAGTAGAGCTGTGCGTGTTAAGAAGGGGACCCTGAAGGACAGCAGAAAAGAGGATAAATGTCCTAACGCGTCTCCATCTATCACACACGGCACACAGTCCCAGCCTGCTACAAATCACTGGACTTATTTGTGACCCAAATGAATAGGACCTATTCTGTGTATTAGCAAAGAGCCAACAGCCAGAGTTAGGACAAGTGTGACATCTCCTATAATAGTAACTATTCCTTTGTTTGGCTAGCACTTTTCTCCAGTTCGGCTTAAGTAAGCTTCTTTATTGTATTTGCATGTTGTCAACTTACACAGCTTGTATTTTACTGAACTGACTCATCTTAAGTGCCATGCCCTCTGATGTCCCATCTAGGGCTCAAACCAATAACCTTCCGGTTACAGGTCAGATGGTTTAACTATGCCATAATGTTTATCACCATATTCTAAACCAGTAATCAGTTTGATTGACAGATCACCTGTTAAGAGCTTTGATTGACACAGGACCTAGGAGCCCAGGCAGAATAAGAAACATGGTGTCTTCGGCCCTTTGAGCTCTAAACCCTTCTTGTACTGGAACAAAAGCAGAGTGAGCAATTTCTTTACTTCAGAAATGAAAATAAGAGCCAAGAAGCTATGGGTCGCACAAATTATTCCGAGCAGACATTCTCTCTGCTTTTTTCTCTGATCTGAGGGAACGTAAATGGAGAGGTCACAGGGTCGTTCCGACTGGGACCTGGGAGGACCCTCTGGTCATTGCTGGTGGGGGTCCATCGCTGTACAGAGCACCACACACCATACCTGCCCTGCCCCACCTTTCAGCTTCAACAGATCCTGCACAAAGAAGCTCTCTGTTCATCCAATAAACACATGGTACACAGCAATGCTAACTGTCAGAACTGCCAAAAGACATCCAGTGTAATCAGTGAAAACTATGCATGTGATTTGTACATTGGTTATAATTCCCCGCCACACATTTCAGTATCAACAGAGCCTATACAAAGATGCTCACTATTCATCCAATAAACACATGCTACACATCAATGCTGAAGGTCATGAAGTCTAATGAAAACTGGGAGTCTGTGCATGCAATCTGTCCATTGGTTATAATGCCCTGCCTCACTGGGTGTGAACTACTTGCTAACTGATGCGTTTGCCTACCGTCTTATTACAAAGAAGGGATAAAAACAAAGAGGAAGAATTAACCAGCTGTACTCTGCTGCTTTGCAGAACCTTCATGCCACAAGAACAAACCACAGCTCCCTCCAGGTGGCTAACATAGTGCTCACTTCTTCACCTATGAGTTTCTATGTTTACCAAGCAAACTATTTGGTACGATGCTGCCAGCAGTTGCTGAACGGACCCTTTCAGAGCGGTGAATAAAAGTTTTAACAGCTGCCGAGCTCTGACGCCATGCCCAACGCTGCACGTATTGGTAAATTCATGAACTTCACACAACACAGGTGAGTGTTTCACACTTGGGGCTTTAAGCTTGGAGGGCCTGGACTGTTCACATCACAAGAAATAAGATTCTACCGAACTGCTTCCCCAAATCAGCTGCAGCGGATATGCTGGGTGAGTTCTGTTTAACACCAAATCGCCACTACAAGGGGACCGTTTGGTCCTGGTTGGTCAAGTCAAGTTAAGAGAGCATTATTGTCAGCCCATCCATATACAAGTATAAAGGAGGGTTGAAATAGCATTTCCCTTGGACCCATGGTGCTACATTTAGACAGCGCAAGACAAAGACAACATAAAGTGCAATAGGAAAGAAAGACAATAAAAAGTCAATCAATAACAAGACAATAAATAGACAAAGTGTGCAAGTGGCAGGCAGAACACAGCCCTGTGGACAGCCCTGGCTATGGAATGCAGCACAGAGATGCGCCTGGTTCGATTCCAGCCGAGCTCCTAATTACTTAACCGAGTCAGTGATTATGCAGAATGAATGCCGATTACCCACCCTGGAGGGAACAAGTATTTCAAAATGCTGGAGACCTGTGATATGTGTCGTGCTATGTTAAAGCTGGCAAACTCGGCTATGTTCAAAGGCGATGCGGTCTGAAAGCTTGGAACATGAAAATACTTTGACAAGCAGGGAAAACCAATGACTCTACAGACTGAACTGTACGGCACTACCGTGCTCTCACTACCAAAATAAACCTCTGTTAAGTTACAATCTGATCAATAAAGTGAACATTCAGTGCGAGTCCTCTTCACCTTCAATCTTTCAGCGAAGCAGCAGGAAACCATACAAACAAGGACTGGACACTACATAAACAGTGGACCTGAAGTGACCATTGACCACACAAACCCTTCTGTGGAAGAAGAAGCCTCCAAGCGGTCGTTTTCGCCCACCGCAGAACCGTTCGGCCGTAGCGACCATAAGAGAAGGGCGCACGCGTGAGGCAGATCAGCATTTCCTCATAATCCGGCCTATGCAGACTCACAGACATATCCCCAAAGCGGAAAGATCTGTGGCTGTGTTCCTGCCCTCTGGGGTGCAGAACCACATCACGACCCTGTTGGGTTTTTTACATGACACAGCAACCACGTCAACAGTTCGGAAGCTTGTACATCAAGAGCTGCCTCAGACCTCACCGTGCGAAGAAAGGAGCACCGCCGGCCGGCCTGTTGTACTCTGTGGCCTCAGAAAAAAGGGAAGTCCAGAGGAGCATTTCCTGCTGTCAGGATGTTGTTTTACAATACTCTACTACAGTGCATTCTGGGAATGAGAACTCACGTCAAACACAGAGAGCAGTCACATGCGCTGCCATTAACAATCAATCGGGTAACTGCTACAACCTGTTAGACCTGAGAGACACATTCAACGCTGTGATAACAAATTAAGAGGACTGTGTAAGAGGTCCACATGCACTCACCCCTTTATATCAACCCAAGGTCTCTCCAGGCCAAACAAACCCCCATCAGTCCTCAGTGGTGACACTACAAACCTGCTCCCATTTGTTGCTAATAACTGCCTTCCTATCAATATCTGAGATTGATCAAAAGCACTCAACCCTCCCACATGCAATTGCCCAAACTGTGAGTTCTGAACCTTCTCAAGAGTCAAGGCAAATGATGCACTAAAAAAAATGCTGCAAGTGCAATTTGTCTTCTTCCAGGAAAAAAGTATGAGGTGTCATTTCAGTACCAGCCTCCCCTGCACCATCACCTACTGCAAACCGCAGATTTGTGCTTTGAAAAATGCTTGATTCTCACCGTCTCAAACAGCCTTGTGACCCAAGACGTAACAGATGCTGCCTTAAAAAATATATCAGGATTCTGAGTGACATTTCTTTGCAACACCCACCTCTAAGGTGGCCCTACATTCATTTTTCCTCTTTGCTCCCCATACTTCTAGATGCAGTTGTGGAATCTGATGGGCATATGGCATAATATATAGGCTGCTATTTGTATCATAAAAAAACCTCACCTGGACCCTACGTTCACAAATTCAGCACATTACACTGTGACCTCTGTCAACAAATGTGACAACAATATGCACAGCATAGAGTGTGCATACCTTAAAAAAGTAGGAATGTAATGTTTTTATTCAAAGCCGTGCTTTTTTCTGGGGGGGGGGGGTCACGCACCAAGGCCACTGACGTCCTAATGTAATCATTCAGATTTTTCCTTTGTTCATGGCTCTCGGCGTGCATATCCATGGCTGAGGTCCACACCACACGGATCATTATGGCTTCTGAGATTCCCTCACTGAGGCCCCAGCACCAAAGGCACCCCAACTATTGCTCTACTGACCATTCATGAAACAAAATAAATGTCTTGCGGTCAACTGCTCAGTACTACACAATTAGGATCACATGGACAACTATACTTTTTTTTTGTTTTCAAACGTGGCTGCACATTTGGAGAGTTCTTACAGAATCAAAGCTATGTCAGGAGAATTTTGTTACATTAAGCACATCCTGAACTGTGCCGCCCCTAAGACTCAAATCGTCAATCTGGACAAGGCTGGTTGGACAAGTGCGGGATGCATCCAGCTCTCAAGACCAATCCCTGTCTGCTAAAAACCTCATGGTGGGGTGTGACCTTCTGTATTTCTGCACTATTATTGTTACTTCAAATAATAATAACCAAAATGTTGTGGATCTGTAACTGTGCTCAACGTTAACTGCTAAGGCAGAAGAAACTTTAACAACAATCTTGGCTACTTAAATTGTTGTTTGAAGTTCTCTTCACTTATTAAGTGAATCACTTATCACTTGTCTCTCTTTTGTATATTTTTCACACCGTGTATTAAAAAAAAAAAAAAACATCCCAAAAGTTTGGTTGTTTCACTTACACTTTGGTAACAACTATTACATGCAAGCAAGAGAAACACACTTTGACAGGCTGCTGACCCCGATTTTTTTCTAACTGTATTTTTTTAACGTGCAGTGCATGCGTGCAACATATCTTCAATTACTCTAACGCCTATTAAGCCCGCGGTCTTTCTATTTCACTGCATTAAAAAGGGGGTGTGTTACTGCAACTGTTACTGCTCGGAGCACCTTCCTCTGCTGCTGATTGGATCTGACGAGTGCGGTCATCGCGACCTCGTGTTGCGGTCAGACGGAAGGAGCGCCGGGGTTTGCTGCTACAGCAAAGGACTGCCAGCGGCCAAAAAGTCAATGACATCATCTCGCTGACCAAGTACTGCAAGCTAGCAGGCCAATAGGCTATTTAGTAGGTGACTTGATTAGTGTAACGGTATCGTTGAGAGATACACATTAGCCATCTAAAATGATCTTGCAAAATCTAAAAACTATGCAAGCATCTATATTTTGTTGCTAAGTGTACCAAACTCTTGCAAACTAGATCCTAACGTTCACTACACCTGTGTGCGTGTCAGTGCTTAAGCAATCTAGCCACCTCGTATCTAGTCGTGCCGCTGAATGTTATCCGACTAGCTAGCAAGCTAATAATATACTCAACTATCTTCGGCTCAGGGCGCTAAATAACATGATGTTGTGTATTTAGTTAGCTAGCTAACCACCCCGTTACCTAGTTAATATCAGTGACTGAGCATTGATTAAAACTTTGCTCATCTTATTTCCGAAAAAAATGTGCATAATTTACAAACTAATCCTTGACCAAATGAAACTTTTTTAGAATCTGTTCAAACAGTGCTTACTCATACCAGTTCAGGATACATACATTTGAACAATCTCATCTGATATCCCCGTTTTCAGAACACAGAAGCTATCCAGCTAACCAGCTAAAAAGTGTGCGTTCAGACTCACCAGAGAAAACTCCGCTGCAAACTTCCACAAAACTTAGCTCGCCTCCTCAGTGCCGGTTAACGGGTTGGCTGTTCGTAATACTGTTGCAGTGATTAGTTGCAGACCCAATAATACTCGTAGGATAATTTAAAATAAGATATTTTTCGTGCGTTCCTTTTATTCTTTAATCTTCTTGGACCGGAGTGGATCCGCAATGGCGCAGGGGAAGCGGAACTACTGACCCAGCCCAGTCTCGGAACACGTTAGAAATGCTTCAGCTATATCAAGCATACAGTTCCGATTTTTGGTAAACTGTTGTAAATCTGTAGATGCAGTTTATCTATATTTCACCGTTTAAACGTGATTGAAACTCAGCAAGAAAGAGACGGAAGCAAACAATGAGAACCACTTTTCCCAGTTTTCGAAAAGCATTGTGGGTGACGTAGTCTGTTTTTTCCTTCAAAACAATGAAACGGTTGAGAGGATTCCACGCTACTTTCCTAAGTGGATTTTTTCACAATAAGAGTTTGAACTGAGATTGGGATGCGTAGTCCGTAGTGACTAATGTGCGAGTATGCTCTCGCCAGAAACGTGTAAAGATACTAAAATAGTATTAGCTCTATTGATAGTTCTAACATTGCATGGATCAAATATTATCAAATAGATTGTACTGGACTAAATGCCCTCTGTGACCTCTTTGTCATGGTGGTACTGAATTGTATCTAGTACCATGAGGACTTAATATGAGAAACAACTTCATTTAGGAACCATTATATATTGATGAGGTCATTTCTAATTAGTGATTTGACAGACAATTGACAATTTTTTCTGTCATGAAATTTTTTATTAGTCGTTCCAAATATATAAAAGTAAAATGTACAGTGTAGCCCCCACCTCCCAAAAAGAAAACAAAATAATCAGTTTGATGCTGCGGAAAAAAAGCACCAGACTTCACATGTGAACACTGTGCATGTCACAGTCATAAACACCACCATCCTGTAGAGAAAGGAGAGGACTGGAGAAGTCAGCTGTCAGCAGCATTTTTCCCTCCAACAGTTCGACAGAAAAACCTCAAGAAAATACAACCTATCCTGCTTTTAGAGCGAAGTAATTTGCTCCTGACCAGGGTCCATCCGTGATAAAAGTCCCCTCTCCATGTGTCACACGTACGAAGAGTAACGACAGGCAGGTGAGGGTGGGGTTCAGTCCGCCTGCTCTCCGGTTTGGCTTCAACACCGAGCCGCAAGCGTGAGACAGCGGAGCAGCGCCTGCACCCTTCAGGGGACTCCCCACCATTCTTTGACACACAATGCAGCTCAAATGACAAGCGTCTCTGCTGCACTTCACTGAACAGGGGGAGAATTCCGCCCTAGACGCACGCCTATTAGGCTAATAGGCCTGGAGGAAGCCGTGCCTCCAGACAGTTACAGCGATGAGGGCACAGCACAGCAGTGTCACCAACAAGGTCCCGGCGCATACCGGCACCACCAGCGATTGGTCCCCCACCGGGAGCTCCAGACTCACACCCATCTCACCCTGTGGAGACGGGACACAATGGCAATAATTAGACCAGTGTTTCTCAACCCTGCTCCTCGCGGCACCCTGTCCTGCATATCTTCTGTCTATCCTTGCTCCACCTACCTGACTGAACTCACTAGTGGCACATTTTATTAGCTGAGCACACTTGATTTAATCAAGCAGCAAGGATAGATAAAAGCTATGCAGGACAGTGTGCCGTGAGGAGCAGGGTTGAGAAACACTGAATTAGACAACTGGCTCCCTGGAACATGGGGCAAAAATAACGACAGCTTGACAAACAAGATGGAAAATGTGCAAATTAATCTTTTTTTTTTTCCATTTAACTTCACTTTCTCCCCCGCCCCATGCCTTTCCCTTAAAAGAAAGGCAATTACTGATTGAAATTTAGCTTTTGTTCCAGTTCTTAACATTAGCCTTCAGCATGCTCCAAAGATAAGCATTAAAACTCTGTAATGATGAATATACTGAAATGTTTTAAGAAATCTACCACAACACATAACATCATGTTTAACACTCATAAGACAATCTGAACTGTTAATACTCCTCCGGCAACTTTTAATGTGCTTATTAGGTGAGCGCACTGCATGTTGCTCCACATTTTCAGTGAGCATGCAGTACCTGTGGGAGCTGGATCTCCAGCCATCGGCATATGCTCAGGTTGTGAAATGTACAGGGAGCATCCACAAGCACATGAGGAGGGGTGGGCAGAAGCTGCTGGCCTTAAAAGGAAAAAAAAAAAAACAGTTATTGATAGAGGAGATCTATGTGCTCCACATGCAAACTGAGAAAATTAAGCTTTAATACAAAAAATAAACATTTTGCCATATGCACTCCTCTATATTCCACAAAAACAGTCCACAGGAATGAGTCACTGCAAGCACTGAAAGTCTAAACACTCTTTCCAGAATACTGTTGGATGCTCAGACTGCACAATATGGCACATGAAGAGAACAGGAACTCAAGATACACGTAGTGTCTTCCAGATACTAAAGCAACATGACATGAAAATATCCAGATCTCATAGACACAGTCAGGGAGAATTCAGATCTTTTGGATTGACACTGTCTTATCTGAGAAGTGAAGGATCAACTTATAACAAGGAGCAAAGCGCTGAAACACACATGCACATGCACACACAGGATTAATTTTTCAGATGTGCAGTTTTTCTCCCTGAACACCTTGAGGAGAATTTGGAGGGGTGCATCCTGTGACCTCACTGTTGATCGAAACATGACCACTCACATCCCTCTCTCCTGAGCAGCAGCCGCGGGGGTTCGATCTCGACCCGTTCCCATCCCTGCCCCGACCCAGAGGGCCGGTGGTACCGGCCGTGGATCGGCACAGCGGCCTGGAGACGCCTCGGGCTTCCCGGGTCCCGTGTGGGGTAGACAAAAGAGGAGAACCCATGGGACACGTAGGCAGGAGCCTCCAGATCTACCTCAGCGTCCAGAAGGACCTGACGGAAAGGGAACAGCAAAACAGTTCAATAGAATCAATAGAATCATTCCAACATCTCTGTCCTGCTGCTAAAAGCATGTATAAGCACTGCAAACCAGAGAGCCAAGGATGGCTCCCAACTGTATGTCTAACCCCTTACATCAAAGGGTACACAGAGAGCAGCATTCCCTGTTACATTACATTATTTTTATTTAGCAGACGCTCTTGTGCAGACAGACTTACAGTTTTTTTTCCGATTATACAGCTGGAATTACTGAGGTAGTTGTGAGTTAAGTACCTTGCCCAAATTAAAGCAGCAGCGTAGCAGCAGGGAATTGAACCTGCGTCCTTTCGGTTACTACTCCTTACCTCTCCGCCATACCGCCGCCCCTCTACATCTACACATACAGATACATTCAGGCAATGCCAACACATTTTGTCTGTCTCAGATACTGTAACTTGCTCAGCACTGCACAGCAAAATCACATACGTGCTGATGAGGAGGGTCAGAGCCACCATCCTTGGGCCTTTAGCCCCTTTATTCATTTTAGCCTGTCATATTATGGGTATGCCATTAATATAAAATTTATGCCATTAACATTTACCTTTTTGCTATTTTTGCGACAGCAAGCTTTTAAACTTGAATTGACAGTCAGTCTTAACAACGATACTGGGCATATTGTATCCAGTGAGTACCATAAGTTTAAATGGGTGACTATCTCTGTTCTTCTCATCTGGACAACTTTCTCTTTGTTCTTCTCTCTGGGCTTCTTTTGTAATTAAGCAAAAAACAGCAGAAACACTCTCTCTTCCAGAATTCAATGCCCTTACCACTAGAAAGTCCCCTTTGTGACACTATGAAAAGACACAAACATAACCAAGTCATCCGTCTTCCAATCCTTCAGTCGCCGTTTGTTCGTATGTATGCACGTATGTATGTATATTTGTACGCATGTTCTGCATTCCTTGGCAGAACCTCTTGGCTACCTGTAAACCCGTGTCCTGGTGTAGCGAGGCCAGCTGGTACGGATCCATGTACACACCTCGGGGCAGATTCTGTACCAGCAGAGCCCGTAGCCCGTCGGGAGAGGGGTGACCATACTGCACAGTGGTCTTTAGTTCCCTAAGCACAGAGACATAGTTTTTAATGATGTGTAGACCCGTCTGCCCATAACTTGGTGGATGGTACACATACCATCCTACCTGCATACATACTTAGCAAGCTAGGAAATAAAATGATGATTATGACAACAGAAAAAAGTGCTTGTTACAGTGGTCAATACCTGTGAAACCCCCTTTTCAGGAGGTCTCTTGACACAGTGACGGAGTCCAGCCATTTCTCCGCGAAGCCACAATTATCTTTCTCTACAGAAATGAGATAAGATACATTAATACAATCACCTTGCTAGCTGGCTCTGCAGAGCGTAAATGCCAACTACACGTCAGTAGTAAGTTAGCTTGCTTGGTGTAGCTGAGAATGTCACTTTCTCACAAGTCACATCATGCATTTCCCATCAGATTCCTTCGATCATGTACCTGCGTGTGCAGCTCCAGAGATCCCCACGGCTGAGATCAACGCATGAAAAAGCACTGGTATCACCATGGTTAAAGCATCGCGTTACCGATCCTTTAACAACACGGAAGAGGGCAACTACCGGTTAGGAGCCAAATCAAGTGCCGGATCATAATGTATATAAGTGCGTAATTACCTACACTAAACCGAGAAGAATGGTTTGGAATTCCTGGACGAGAGAGTATTACTTATTTATCCATGCTTATCTAACTTCATGCATTAATAAAATGTTCACGATTATTTCGTTGAAATGAATGGAGGCGTTACAGGCAGTAGTGTGGTACGACTTGTATTGGACAGCGTAGCAACACACACGGAAGATGCACAATTTGAGTGAGTTTAAAAGATAGTTACGTCTCCAGTAACTGCATAAATAGATAGCTTGTTTGTTAAATCAAAACTAGTTTTAATTCAGCTCGAAGGTCCTCGTTGTGAAGGCACGTCTGGACGAGAAAGTTAGACTAGCTAGCTACATCTAATTTAGCTAGCTAGTCTAACGTTAATTTTAATTGACACAAAACGTCGAGAAAGCTAACTAGCTATGAGTGTTTATACCAACGTGCAGCGTTAAAGTGGAGATATGCATGCTGTGGATGTTAATCTTTGGCAAACGTATCCTTACAGTTTTGATCAGAATATAGCTACCAAACTAACGTTACCTAGGGTGGAGAAAACGTTGCTGGGTACTTCACGTTACGATGCATTGCTCTGATTTTGCTGTTTAGCAATCGGTTCGTTTTATTCGTGACTGGCTACTTTGTCAGCCAGCGAATAATTTGCATTCTACTGTAAACAAACTATAATGAAAACGCAATGCAGCGCCCTCTAGTGGATATGTCTGAATACATTATTGTATGTCTCAAACGTCAGTCAGATGAGAGATTATCGTATTTTAACTATCTTCTCTTTCCCCAGGATGCTGTTAGTCGGATCTAGCCCGCAAAGAGGCAGTTTGCACTGATCCGTTCAATATACAATGAGGGGAACTGAACTGAAAAGATGGAATTTGTGGCTAAACGGTGCGGAGTGAAGTTCAAACCTCCTTCCATAGTCTTGATCTACGAAGATAAGGACACCAAGAAGTTGCGCCAAAGAATCATGCCAGTGAGAAATTTCTCACAACATTCAGGTAAGATGTGCAACGAGGCTACAACAAACAAAACATCTTCCCACACTCAAACGCTACATATAACTTCCATTCATAATTACACAAAATCATGAATGACACTTGGATTTCTAAAACTGCAACTGTAGTAGTGTTGTAGATAGTGTAGAATTGTTATAGCGGTGTTATTCTAATGTAGAGGGATGACTTGGCTTGGGATTGCCTTGACGTCTGGCCTTGCATATGGGTCTCAGAAATATTATCAAAGTGGAAATAAGTTTTAAGCACACCACAGCAGACATACGCCCTTTGTATAACAGAAACGTGCCCTGTTCAGTTTAAATGCTTCAGTGGCTAATATTCAAAATGTTATTTAAGGACACGGAACATAACATTTCTTTATGCAGGTGTAACTTATGTGTATTACAGTGTCATTGCTTTGACACCCTCACATATTTTGTATGTTACCTGACTCCCAAATTTTTCCAGGTTTGGAATAAAGGAAAATGTTACATTAATACTTCAGTCAAACATACAATCGCCACAGAACAGTGTAGTTCTAGCCATTTTAAAGTCTTTTTGAGTAATTCTTAAATCACAGGGTGAACTGGTCAGTACACTTGTCTTAGACATCATGACCCTGGGACTCCAATTAAAATTTATTGTCCTCTAGTGACCTACTGTAACAAAAATAACAAAATAACCTTAATAATGGAGTAATAAACAGACACATATCTATTTAAACACAAAGTAACATAAGTACATTAAAAATGCATTTTTATGACATTAAGACCACCTGTTTACCATTAATGTTAAGTGTTTACTGATCAACTAAGCATAGTACTATTGACAGTGTTAATTGATTGTTTTTTTTTAATGTAATCCTTAATTTCATTACAACAGTCACATATACTATTTTTGAGGGGCAAAAAATATTTCTACAACAGCAGTTTACTGTTGCACAGTGGTGATGGTAACCAGTACTCAGGTACCTTGGCTCCTACTTTATTCCATGTCTTCATGAGCAAGTGGAAAGTATAGGGTTGCTTCTGTTCAAGAGAAGTTCTGGTTACATTACATTATTTATAAGCTCAGCAGACACCCTCATCCAGGGTTGCTTACATAGCTTAGACTCTCTTGGGCCTCTACAGTATTTACTGAAGCAGTTCAATTCAGGGAGCTTGCTAAAGGATTCAGCTGCTGTGCCCCAAATGGGATTCAAGCTTGCAACCTTCCTATTACAAGTCCAGTCCCTTAGCCACTACGTCGCACTACCACCCTGGTATACATTACATTACATTCCATTATTGTCATTTAGCAGATCCTCTTTTCCAGAGCGGCTTACACAGGTTACAATCTTGATATGTTATCCATTTGTACAGCTGGATGTTTACTGAGGCAATTGTGCATTAAGCACCTTGCCCAAGGGTACAGCAATAGTGTCCCTGTGGGGAATCAAACGAGCAACCTTTTGGTTATGAGTTCTCCTCCTTACCGCTACGGTACATTGCTGGTCAAGGGTTCAACTGCTGTGGCCCATGTTTGAGTCAAGCTTGCAACCTTCCTATTACAAATCCAGCCCCTTAGCTATTTCCTTGCACTACCTCCCTGGTATACCTGTTGTCTCTCTCTCCCTCTGTTCCTCCCTCTGTCTCTCTCTGTCTCTCCCTCTCTCTCTCTCCCTCCCTGTCTGTCTCTCTCTCCCCCCCCCAGACTGCTGCCAGGCGGCCGAGCGTCTGAAGAACAACGCCCGGCACCGGGCCTACCTGGAGGGCGTGTCCCTGGGGCAGCTGGAGCGGCTGCACACGGTGCTGCGGGACCGCCTCCGTGGCCGCACCCTGGAGCAGAGCCTGGCCTCACTCCGCCTGGACCCCGACGAGGACCTCAACAAGCTGGGCGACGAGGAGCTGGCCCGCAAGAAGGCCCAGATGGACGAGCTGTTCGAGCGCAACCGCAAGCGCAAGGATGACCTCGACTTTGTCTACGACCTGGAGGTGGAGTTCCCCGAGGCGGACGACCGGGAGACCTGCAGCTGGGACGAGGACGAGTCTGACGACGAGTTTTAGTTGCCCCTTTCCAACTCATCCTGCTCCAGATTCACTGAAAAACAGTCGTACACACAGGCAATACGGCACTGCAGGGTGCTGTGAGAATGGCAAGAACTGCAAGCTAGTGAAATGCCTCACAGAGACAGTCAATGCCAAGGACTTATATTGCAGAGCTGCTGTTTCTAGCTCTGCTTCTGAGGAGGGGAAAAAGAAATAAAAATTATATTGAATCATACTATGGAAGAATGCATGCATTGTTCCCATCTGTTCCATTCCTCATACCACATTCTATAGCTTGTGTGTAGATCGTCAGCAAAGGGACCTCAGATCTGCATCTGTGCTCAGGTTATACAGGTGAAATACCTTTGACTCATTCATTACATAACTCACCTTATGCTTAGGCATATGAGGAAGCCTTGTAAGTATCTCAGCTATACCAGCTCCAGCATTTCTGTCAGCTTGTGTTCAGAGGTAAAATATCGCTGACAATGAAGCTATTCAGTAAAGTCAAAAAATTGGCAAGGATCATTACCAGAACTGTAAAACACAGGAGCTTTTTATATATCCAGAGTACAGATGCAACTAGTTAGAAAATAAATGTTGAGAACATGAGAACAGGTGCTTGGGGTAATGATCACATTACCTTTGTTACCCCAGCAGGTCTTCAGCTGGAACTTGAATTTGTGGAAACTATAGGTCAGTGTCACTGACACTTGGGTCCCAGTGGTATCCAAAGAGCTCTCCTTGGGCTGTTGCTGGAAATTAAACCATTGCTTTTAAATTAAATGCATTATTGTGTAGTCCCACTTTTGCAGAATATAATGGAAGAATGAATACTAGAAAAACGAAGAAAACTGAGCTGCAGTAGTAATTGCTTTCCACAAAAATATGTTTATTTATGCTAATACAAAAGTGGCCAGAAATACACATGCACACAATAAACATTTTACCCCTAAGACTGTGTATGTCTGCCTTTTCCAATTCATTCATGAGTCAAGTCATTCATGAAGTGTACCTCATACAATAGGTGGGATATAAATATAAATATAGATATGAGAAGAAAGACAGAAATATAAAAATATAAATATTGAATTCCGTGCTGATTTAGCTTAATATTACAAGTTCTTCAATTATAATGTGCAGGTTGCATACGCTACTCCAGTGGTTGTTTTTTAGTGGACCACTTGCTAATTATGGGAAACCCTGCTAACAACAAAAAATAGCAGGAAGAAAATAATTTTTGAGTTTTAGACTCTCCCACTTGGAAAACATCCCATTCACACATACTCTAGTTGATGTGTTTATAAAGAATGGAGTTCTTAGGGTATCCAAGTGTTCTTAGTCATCTGAAGGATGACTTAAAACTTGCTCATGGTACATTATGAAGTTAGCTAATTTAGCAGAAGCAGCAAAGCAGAAAATCCATTGTGAGTTAAAATGTCTTCACAAGTCTGATTGCTCATACAAATCCATTATTAAAGCAAATATCAGAAATTTCTTACATATATATATAAAAAGATATAGATAAAAAAATCACCCACTACTATACACATGAACATGCTCTTCAGTGATAAATACTGAAAAATGTTTATTTTTGGTTGACAGATTATATGAAACACAAAAGTTACAAGATACAAACATTTAGTATCCCCCCAGAATATGGACAACATCCCTTGTTTATAAAATGTATTCACAGTTAAACATAGATAAGCTCACATGGACACCCATAAAAATCAATATAGCTGAGAGGTGTCTAGTAGCCTACTGAGCAGATCTTTGGAAAATGAAAATGTATGTCTTTGAAGAGACAAAAATCTATGAATGTTTTATGAAGATTAGGTCATCGGCTTTTCTGCATGAAATATTTTCACAGTAATGGAAACTTCAGGATAACTGCTAAGTTGATGCAATGTCAAAACTGGATGAGTTTAAAAGTAGAAAATATGTATTATGGAGGGATTTTTTTCCCAAAACAATCTGGTAATGATTTAATGGTTTGGTTTGATTAGTTTCCCGCAGGAAACATTACACAGCAGTGGCATTAAACAGTGCATCTCACCATTGCATTGTCAACAATGGGATCAGTATTAAAAGGTACATTCTCCTATGGCATATGACAGATACATGTACACTATATTATGTGCCAGTGCAATCTGGTTTGCATTTGGTGGGCCAGGCCCACTATAATCATGACAATCATCAGATACCATTTTAATTCTCTCATTCATGTGTTAGCTGTTTCTGAAGAAAGCAGGTGGTGGGATGGGGTTGTCCATTACATATACTGTAAGATAATCAAACGGTTTTCAATGACAAACGAAGGAAAAAACATTTAAAGCAAAAATGAACCATTGCAGTGGATTATGAACGCCATGAATAATAGCTTACTACTGTGTGAATACTGTTTTTCCCCTCTTTTGTGCCTTTTGTGAAGTTATAAACAAGATTATTTTTCCTTACAGTAGCTTGTTTTATAAGAATCAAGGGAAGTCTTCACCCCCCACAGAAAAAAATCACATGTATATGATATCACTTATTTTTTCCATATAAAATATATGTATGTATCATATACACATGCATGTGATATTTCAGGGTGGGGGCAGTAATAGTGCTTAACAGAGAAGAGTTTCCTTAAAAAGTGCAAAACGACTCCCTGTGCTGCAGGCAAAAAGTAATACACTTTGGTCAAAATGTTGCTGACCGGGAGCACAACAGGCTAGCGAATGAGATTCCTCCATGGAGCCACAATGACAGAACCTCCAATACACATCTTGGGGTGTGCCCAATATATATTCATGACAGTCAGTACAATACAATACACTTTTCTGAAGTGTATTCTTCAGAAATCTTAATGTCCAACTCCAAAAACTCGACTAAGGCAGTTTTCTGTGTGGACGGAGTTGCTGATTGATTTTTTGCTTTTGGTTCAAGCTTGAATTCAAACTTATGGCCTTCTTGTATTTTTAGGCAGGGCTCAAGAATATATGTTTACTGCATTATCTTAACCCACGAGGTAGGTAGCTAAAAAGTTCAGGTGTAATGGAGGACCAAACACTGCCTCCATCTTTACCATGTGCCTGCAATTAAAACGGACTATGAAGACAGCAAATAACTGGTCATACTCTACTGTTTATGTGTGTAAAGACAATTCTCCTGTGATGTACACATCTGCTTGCCAAATGCTAAAAATTGAGACAAGGATTGATACATTTCAAGTATTTCTGACAGCATTTCAAAAATAAAAGTTTTTTTTACCAACCATGAAATCATGGTCAATATAGAAAGGGAATAATATATATAGATATATTACACTTTTACTGCATTAACAAAATACATATACATATAAAAAGTTCTTTTTTCTTCAAGTAAAGAAATCAGGTCCTCATTTTTTCTTCCTGTCCTGGATACAGCGAGGACAAAACCTGTTAAAAAAACAAAATGCTGTGAATTTCAGTGCTCTATATATTAAAAAAAATCAGATCATGTTATTTTACTTAAATTCATGTGAACACAATGTGAACAGTGTTATTAACAATAAGAATTAAAAAATGAACTCAGACTTCATTAATTTTACTTAAATCCATGTGGAAACACAAAGAATAATATAAAAGCTCTAAATTCCACCTACCATTTCCCTTTTGGCTTTGTAGAAAGATCAACACAAGCAAAATGAAACCACTCTATTGGACACTGTTTAAAAAAAAAGCAGAAAAGAAAAACTTGAAATCAAAAGTAAAGCAACACTACTCTATTTTCCTGCTGATTCAAATGGCAACTCATATCAATTTCAGATCAGGGCTGGCATTCACAGAAATTGTGAGAGTGTAAACCCTGAGAACGGACTTAAGTCTGAAATTTATTCTCACTTACAAGTTGCATGTAGGACTGTTGATATAAAGGCACTGACTGTGATGTACAACAAAGAGTAAGCAAACTCACAGAGGAAAGGCAGTACGCTTTACGTCATTGCTAGGAAAGCCATACGCTGTTAATAATAGCACAAAATATGCATATAGGACATTTTTTTTGCCATTCATTTTTTTTCAAAACAGAATCTGTGCCAATCAGCTGTGAGAAATAGCACAGCGACAATATTATACTAACGGTGCACTAAATGGGGTCCTGACCTAAATTCGGATCTTGACGAGGTGCTGACAGAGTTGGGATTATGATTTATGACGAAAATCACATAGAGCAACTACACTACTCTGTACTGATTCTGTACTTGGAGAGGACAGGCATGTCCAGTTAACTAAGCATGTCCACACGCATCAAAATCAAGTTCACTCACTTAATGTCATTACTAATTCTTCAGAAAACAAAGCCTTTCTCCATGTATCTCTTGCACGCTATATGTTGCTATACGCAGCAGGCTCGAATAACATCAATAATTAGCTATCGCCACGTCTCAGACAGCAGCCCAGCACTGAAAAGGTCAACACCTGCTGATGCTGCCGACTGCTGCTTGCAACTCTCATCCATAACGGCCTGAATTTTGCAGGTATACACCTGCAGAAAAGTACTGAGTTTGCGAATTAAGCTTAATGACAAGCATACGCTATATACTGCCACGAGGGAGAAAGGTGCAAGGACTTCCTGTTTGCAAAACTGCACAAAACTAAACAAAACGGCGCATTACACAATTTAAGACACATTACATGTATGGTAGACCTGTCAACACTGGATGTGCCTGTCTGCATTAAAGGATCAGAAGAAAGAAATTTGCCATGGGATAAATATAAAATGTTTTAAAATTTATACATGTACGTTTTTACACAACACACTTTTTAGTCCTTTTAGGAGGTGTGCAATCATAAAACGATGATAGGGAAGAGGTTGTGACAAAATTGCCTCCAACTTTATGAGACGTACCTGCACTAACTGCTGGATAGACAAATGAATAAATGTACACTTGCAGGCAAGTAGATTAGATAGATTATTACCAGTGAAACTGAAGTAAATAGTGTCATCTTAGCGTTCTTGAAAATTGGAGAAATACTTATTTTCTGTCTCTGCTAAATATTTTGAGCTATGAACAGCATAATAATAGATCCACCACGTTTGCCAAGTCCGGCTGTGCTGCCGTCACTTTTAATTGTGGAGTGCCATTGCTTTTGTGCATTGATGATGCAAATGATTCTAATTTAGTCTGTCACAAAGTGACTGCCTGCCCAATCAAAAAGGCATTTTCCTATTCCTTAGTTGCCTTGTACACTTAGAGGACATTCCATTCTTGGACAAAAAACTGAGAGGTTGTTGTGACTGTTAATAACCTGCAGCACCAATTCCCTGCAAACTCCTTAGTCTGCATCGATACTCCCAACTTTTAGTCATTCTACGAGCAGTATCTGGATCATATGAATTGCTATGTGCCCATTCTAAACTAAGAACAAGGCTTAGTCTTTAATCTTTAAGAATTGTCAACGTTTACTATTTTTATCACTATTTTTTTTACACTGAGAATGTTCATGACTGACAGCCCAGCTGTATTTGGTGGAGAAAATAAAAACACAAACTGGCACGTACATCAGGGTTATCACATCCAATCATCTCGCCGTAGGACACCTGATGGCATAAGCAGTAGGTTGGCTCGTTGGGATCGACGGGCATGTCCAACACATCAGAAGGGTGCACGGCCAGCAGAGAGTCGCTGAACTCCGGGCTGCAAAGGAAGAAAAGGCAAGCACAGACGCAAAACTTTAATCAAAGCTCTTTCACAGCAGGGGCCACAAGTGGCATGTATTTGCTAAATTCAGCAATCATCCGATACAACTGTATGTGACTTATAAATGAAGTTAAACGATGATGTTCATTGGATACGGCATTTAAATGGATCTGAACCCAAAAAAAGCCTGTGAATCCAACTGTCCATCTTCTCTAACTTAAAGCATGACATTGGACTAACAAATCCCATCAAAAGTCCTAAATGATCGGTCTGAAATGATACTCTCCCCAGGTAAAATGAGGTGTATACAGCCTTTTCGTAAGAGTGTAGCTTTTCGCACCTATTTTTCGATTTCTTCTTCCTTGGTGAATCTTCGTCCGACCCTTTCCTGCCCCTCCCCTTGGGTCCCTTCTTGTCCTTCAGGTTCCTACCGCCTTCTGCAGGGAGATGAACACATAGACTACTTAAAAAACTGCAACTCTCTGGGCAATACGCAAAGTAACAGAGGTATGTCTCCTGGCAACTGCAAACAACATTTATTGGGGCACCAAGACAAGCAGTGAGCTCACTGAGCTCAACAACTACTTTTAGCATAGCGATGCGCTTATTTGGAAGTCACTCTGGGTAAGAGCGTCTGCTAAATGATGTAATGTAATGTTATGAACTAAGGACCGAGAACCCCAGCTGAGTCGGCTAATCATACTCGTATTCTGGCCTACCTGATGACGTCACCCTCCACGGCAGAAGCACACATGCTAACTCGCTACTGCTACTGACCTTTGCCAGGCCGAGGACTGGTCATATAGCCGCGAAACAATTTTGGGTGGTGGAACGTATAGTAAGAAATGGGAATTTTTTTTCTTTACTCTTTCTCATTTTACACACGTCTCAACCAATGATGGCCAAGCCTTAAACAAGCAGGAGGGTGAAACGTGCTCCTCCATCCCGGATCGGCCCTATAAAGGCCAGCTCTTACTCTTCAGCGCTCTCCCATCGGGACTCTCGTAGCCGCTCAGTTCCAGTTTCTCCTTCAGTTCGTTCTCGAATCGGGCCAGGTCTGCGTCCAGCCTGCGGATGTGCTTATCCACCTGGGGGACAGACCACAGGCAAACATCTCCTGTTATCTGTGACAAAAGCACAGCCTGAGGGTTATTACACACCTCCTGCGTTCAAAAGTTCATTTCTGATGGTTATTTTATTTTTTACACTTACATGTGTTACACTTATGTGTTATACCTATGTTATCGTGTTTATTATTTTACAGTGTTTCTCAACTGTATTTTCCCCCAGGTTAGGGAATAATTTTTCAATTCTTTGCCAACACAGCAGGATAACATGTAGCTTACACAATTTCGGTTACATGGGACATCTTATGGATTCCTACTCTGATAGGACCAGTGAACTAATCAAACTAATTAAACTAAACTGGCCAATCACACAGAAAGGAGAATGTCGTTTGGCAACAGTGGGATGTGGAAGTCACCACTGACTAAAATGGAATGTGACTGCATTATTTTTATCCCAGAAAAATCTCCCATTAGTGTGGATGGCATGTTTACAGTAGGGTGTCGGACACTAGACCTGTGGGCCATGGGTTCAAATCCCCAGACGTAATTCTGTTACACCCTTGGGCAAGACCCTTTAGATCAATTCCTGCAGTATAACGCCAGCTGTACAAATGAGCTACAAAATATGTGAAGATGCAGAACTATCAACGTTCCAGGCTGTGTCAGGGTTAAAGCCAGGCTCTGCAGCAGGAGAAAATACAGAGGGGTGCAACTGCGATCCACGGGGGTGCACAAAAAAGTCATAAATACTATGACATTGGGATATAAGGAGACAACTGGGGGTGCACTGAGGTCCGGCTGGGGGTGCAGTGCACCCCTAAGCATCCCCATAGTGCAAGACCTGGGTAAAGCCCCCTCTGCTTAGCAAAGGAGCAAGGAAACTATATTACAGCGTTTAGTACGTGCACAGCAGTACTGACCATTTCATATGTCTGCATGGCGAGCTGCACTTTGTCGTCGCTGTATTCTTTGCACTTGCTGTAGGCCGTCTGGATCTTCTGCAGGTGCTCCACTCTCTGCTCCGAGGCCAGGTTCTTCACATTTGCAATGTATTCTGCTGCAAGCTTGTCGATCTCCCCCTTCTTTTCTGGAGAAACACGAAATGGACCATACACGACTCTAAAGAGCGACATGGCATGACTGTTTGCTGTGAATCCCTGTGTATACAGCGTACTGGCATATTAGTGACAACGCCTGTGGAAGCTATACAATTCCGGGAAAGTCCATCAAACACATGAGAGTATTGATCTCTCCACCCTATCAACCATCCCCTTAAGTACACACAGTAAATGCGTATATGTCAGGCCTTGCAGTGAAAAAGAAGGGAAAAACTACCAAGTGAATAGCGGGGATGTTTTAACCTACCTTCAGTCCTATTGTCCAACTCGCGCATGAGAGTGAAGTTTCTCTGGAGCTCACAGGGAAGATTTTCAATACCTAGGGTAAAATCAAATAAGTTCTCAAAACTTCTCTGGTGTAAGAGGGTTTAAAAATATATACAAAAAATACATTTATTCAAATATATTCGTATGTGCATAGTATGTGTGTGTTTGTTTTATTTAGCCGTGCCAAATTAAATCTTATTTCTGTATTCACTGCAAGCCCTGATATTGGTTATTTGGAAAGTTAGCTGGCCACAAACTGACAGCAATCCTGTTTGGACACAAACACAGTGCAACATGTTGCCTTGGTTGTTTTGGAAACATCTGTGCGTTCACCGACATAAAACATAACCTATCAAGACGAGAAGTTATGGAAATAGTTTCCAAGACTGTTGTAGACAGTTTTGCATGGCTCATATTGGTTGATTTCTATTGGCGCCTCTCAGACAGGAAACAGCACTGCGCATTTCGTAATGTCTGCTGTCAGAGCAGCACTGTGTGCGTGTGACGCACTTTAAAAATCAAACATCCCGCCCGCTGCAGACCGCAGCTAGCGAGCTAAAGAGCTCCCCAGCCACGTCCTTCAGCGAGGTGCATACCACATTTCCAATAAAGTGCTAAAGCACAAATTTACAATCGCGACATTCGTGTCTTGACTACATCGTTAAGTTAAGACTTTTTTTCATGTGAGTTACGAGGCTTCCTGTTTATGCGTATCCAGATGTCTGGCTACAGGGCTGGCCACATTCTCACTAATGTAACGTTAGCTCAACTAGCCAGTGTTTCACTGCTGCTAGCAACTGCCAAGCCAGGTAGCTAGATAAACTACAGCTCACCTTTCTCAATGACACGACTAAATGAAAACCCATGTCCATGTCGTTCACGGAGTTTTATTCATCTGTCTGCTGCGGGATTGTTCCGTTCATTACAAATGTTAAAAAAAATACGCAAACGTACCGCAGCTCTGGTAGCTAGCTAACGTTAGCTATCCGGCTAAACCTTTTTTTAAGAGCAACACTGAATTTCCATTCCTTAATTTTGAGACTCGGAAAGTTAGCTAGCTGGCCTGCTATACTTAAAGAGGAGCTAACGTAGCCCGTGTTTTGTTCTTGAAACATACTGACGTGTTGTAACTTACTGTCCAGGTAATGTTCCAGGTATATTGCCGTCGCCATCTTTACGGTTTCCACAAGTATAACATATAATTTTTCCTTTCAGCCCGAGTGAACTATTACAGCAATGTATGTACTAATTAATTATTCATGACTTCCTCCTCTCCCATTGGTTCAAAATGAAGTGAATACGATATGTAGCTCCGATTGGGTAAAATTAGGGCTTGGCTCTTACTGTATGGATTTAACTGGCTATGAACTAATGTTTAATGTTCTATTGTAAAAACGAATGGTACATCTTCAAAATAACCTTCTTTGTAACTTGCAATGTTGCCAGTTACTATATGTCAGTACTTATAGAGAGAAACCTATAAGTATAAGGTAATATTAGAAACGTTATATATTATATTTCTTCTATATAATATAAATGTAAATATACCGCCTATATTACATCAACATTTTGTCGCTGAACAAACGGTCTTACCCAGTACGACGTACAAGATGAGTACAATTAACAATACGTTTACTTTGTTGACGTCAGGTCGACCCTCATACACAGCGACGTATGAAACGAGTGTTTAACACATTACATTTACTCTGTTGACATCCAACAGACGCTGTTATCCAGAGCGACTCCAGGAGTCAAGCGTAAAGGGCATCCAGAAGAACGACACAAATATTACACTAAGAAACTATTATCCACACAAGAAGAGCGTATATAAACTACTTTTTCCTCTGAAACACATGAAAACATGCATAATGTTTATGCTACCAAAGTTTTAACACACACACACACACGCAAACACTTTGATGACACTGAGGTGACGCCACCTATTTTATGAGGTTCAGGTTAGCTACTTCGATTTTTGACCACATTTTCTGGAAGAATGTCTGCTGCTCCTTCAGGTGTTCGTTGTTTTTCAGAATATTTTTTTAAAGTTTGAGCCACATATGATGTGTCAGATTTGGGTCTGAAGATGGCTTGTCCAGAGGAATTATGTTGTTTTCCTCATAGATGCTGATGCATGCTTATTTGGATCAGTTTCTTGTTATTTAGTTTTGTTTTTTCAACAAAACTTGGGTTCCTTAGAAGGGTTGGACCTGGGTTTAATCAAAACATGTCCTGGTAGATATTTGAATACATACATCACTTGTGTCTCATAAGGGCACTGTTTCAGAATGTTAAGGACTTAAGAAAAAAACCCAAAACAACTCTTTTCTCTAATGACAATGCAATCTACCCCCATAATTTTGGTGCTAAACGCACTAATAATGAGCGTAACCATAAAGTTCAGTCTTTGTGCCATCTGAGTACAAAACACTGTCCCATGTGTGCATGCATTAACATGCGGTAAATCTGTGCCATTCTTATTTACTAAGGATGGCAGAACTTCTTTAGGGAAAAAAAATCATTTCCAATTATTGCCCTTGGATTTAAATTTGCCACCCGAGCCACGTTCCTCACAGCATGTTGAGAAAGAAAAAAAAAAAACGACTGTGTATGAAAGGTTAGTGGCCTTTAATTTATTGACAACGTTGCATGCATAGCAGACACTTTTATCCAGAGTGACCTACATAGCATACAACTTGGGCATGTTATGGATTTATAAAGTTGGATAATTACTGAGGCAACTAAGTTATTTGCCACAGGCTAAAGTGGCAATGGCCAACCTCAGAAACAAACCCTAGTCTTTGAGTTTTGAGCCATGCTCCTTTCTATTACACTGCTGCTCCCCAGCAGTGATAATGGGTAATACATCCTACAGTGGAAACTGCCAGGTAAAGCTTCATGTGGATATCTGTACTGTCATCACCTAACTTGTAGAGGTGACATTTACCAAAAAGTGCCTAATATTGGCATAGCAGAGTGATCTGTAACTGTATCTATGAGGAAGGATGTTATTGGCTTGTTACTGTGTGTCTCCTCCCCTTGTATCCGGAGTCAACGCAGGTGTCGGAAACTTCTGTAAATTTCCAGAAGCTTCTTTAAATGTCCAGAAAAATTAACCTTGAAGCAGGATTAGCTTTGTAAAATTGTGTTTCCAGATACTTAGCGATATAAATCATTCTCATCATTTGTTTTTTGAAAGATATACCATTATTTAGAACAGCGTTTCTCAAACCTCTCCTGGAGTACCACTTGTCCTGCATGTTTTAGATCTCTCCCTGCTCCAACACAGCTGATTCAAATGATCAACTCGTTATGAACTCCTGAAGCTGCTTAACAACAAACCGATCATTTGAATCAGCTGTGTTGGAGCAGGGATAGATCTAAAACATGCAGGACAAGTGGTACTCCAGGAGAGGTTTGAGAAACGCTGATTTGGAATATACACGCCTTTTTCAGAGTTCACGTGAAAAAAGCCTGTTTTTGATTTGGCTTAGCAAAGTAAATATCGAAAAGTGCACCCTGTTTTCATTCATATTCTTAGTGGATGTTGTTGATATTGCGCTATGTAAAGATAACTCATAAGCGATAAGGAAATACATTTCCCACCATCCCAGCGAGTCATCAGTCAGCTGAGCCTGATGTCATTTAAAACAGCTTGCTGGAAGTTATCCGTCGCAGTCGTCAGAAGCGAACGGGAGTGGAATCAGCACGAATTCACAGGTAGTAACATTTATCAGCTTAACCATGTTTTATTTGCTTGCTGGCACCCATTTTATTGCGTCTGTAGAATCATGTGTTGCTTTGCTAGGTGGCTCGTTATAGTACAAGTAATTTTAACACACCAACTTAGCCTGAAGTAATTAACATGTTTGCTACTGATGCTAAAGCAACGATTGTAGGTGTGTGTTACGGTCTGTCCACGTCAGGTGACTGAATAGACCATTCTGCTGATAGTTCGGCGTGTCTCTTCGGTACAGATTGCCAGTCAGCCCTACACATTCAGACTGTAGGGCTTAGCTTGTTAGCGGTTCTGTCCGAGGGACTGCCACTTAGTTTGCTTGCTAGCAAGCTAACTACTCAACTAACTAGCTAGCCTGCTGTCTCAATTCTTAGAATAATTAGGAAGTAGTCATACAGTTCGCTACTGTCATTTAACGTTAATTAGGAACGTTAAGATATAACTTCACAATTATACAAAATAGTATTTCTGTAGACAGATTTAATTTATATTTAAATTGCAGGTAGAAACTTCGTGCCACACATCAAAGAAACTAAAGTAATGGATTAATATAGGCTAGATAGCCAAACGCGGATTCAAGTTGACGCTAGATAACCTGCAGCTAAGTGAATGCCGTCTGCCGTCTACAGTTTAGCGTTGAAATATCATTAGCCACACATTATTGCGAATTGCGATGTGCATTATTTATTTTATTATTATTTTTATTTTTGCTACCAGCTGAGGGCGGATGCCAGCGTAGCCATAAAGCTCGCAGGTGGCTGTTTGATAAGGTTAGCGGGAGTTATCTTGTGAATTTGGTTGCTAGGTGGCTAATTCCAGGAAGCAGCGCCGAGGTGCGAGAGGCCTTTAAGTGCTCTAAATAGGAGCATTGTTACAGCCCGTGAACCACGTGACACTCATGCCGTCCACTGTCCCCAGCGCTATTCACTTTTTTTTTTCTCCCGTTACAGTGACATTGTTGTAAGGATGGCCTATGTGAAAAGCGGGTGGCTTCAGAGACAGAGTGAGTTCCAGCTTTGATCATTTAAAAATCAAAACACGTGCTGTGGTGGTGCTTGTTAAAACAATGTTTGTCGCCATATATAGCAGTAACATATTTCGAAATTGATACACTACTACTCGATGTTATTTTTTCCCAACTACTGTGTTTTCAGTTTTCTTGAAGTCTTTTTTTATTTGACTTAACTGAGCAATTTCCACCAGTTTCCGAATATTTCCTTATTAGATTGCAGAAAGATTGTGTATAAAACACACAACTGCGTACTTGACATGAATTTTGTGTGTAATTAGTTATTCTGGATCCACCCATCCGGTACAGGTACCATTCTGCGACGCTGGAAGAAGAACTGGTTTGACTTGTGGTCAGATGGTCGGTTGATTTTCTATGATGACCAGCATCGAAGGGACATGGAGGACCAGATCCACATGAAGGTGGACTGCATCAACATCCGCACTGGGAACTCATGCCGAGGTACAGCACCGTCACAAGCTGACGGGTGTTCAGCAGCACTTTTGTTGTAGTGTTTTCCCTTTGGTATGTGAATGTTGTCTATAATCATCAGTCCATCCATCTGCGCGCGCGCACACACACACACACACACACACACACACACACACACACACACACACACACACATAAATTGTAAGTCCATAGCAATAGCTGGGATTCAGTCATACCTCTTCCTGTATTTGTAGATTGAATGTGGAGCTGTCTCATGGGAGCAAAGGGAGATGGCATTGAGCTTTGTAGTGTGGTGGATTTGTTATGGAGACTTTGAAAGATGAAACAACCTCCCCCCCACCCAAAGCCCCGGCCTGTTTTGTGTCCGCAGATCTCACCCCCCCGGAAGGCAAGGGCCGGGACTCCCTGCTGCAGATCGTGTGCAGGGACGGCAGGATCATCAGCCTGTGTGCGGACGGGCCAGACGACGCCCTGTGAGTTCAGCCCCGCGAGCTTCCCATCACTGCATTCATTCATTTATCGGGTCCTGGCAGCCAGGCAGCAGAGTGGAGTGGGGCCACATTACTGGGGCTCAGGACCTCAAACCCCGCAGGATGTCTCAGTATGCTGCTTTAGGACTTGTCATCTATTCAAGCTTAATATCTTAATAATAATAATAATAATGATTTAGTGGTAGTAGTAGCAGTGGTAGTAGTAGCAGCAGCAGTAGTAGTAGTAGCAGCAGTAGTAGTCTGTCTGAAACTTGATGGGTACAGATTGTCGAATGGTGAAGGTGAGGGTCATCAAAAAGGAATTGCAAAGCGCCTTATGTGTCTGCAAGAAAACTTGTCTTTAATTTTCCACATTCAGACTTTAGTATGTTGCCCTCACATGTGGAAATTGCCATGACAGATAATAGAAAAACCTGTAGGAAAATACAATTTAATGCAGTTGCAAAATATATCAGCACATGACTCTGAAAAAAGCAGTATGAATGTTTCTTCTTTAAATGTTTTATGGCGGCTAGTACAGTATAAATGTTTTAGTAAAATGGATTCTTCTGTGGTCGAAGCAGTGCTGCCACCCTTGGGATGGTAATATCTCAAAGCATCACTGTGAGAGATGCTCAATATTGTTCAGAAATCTCATTAGGCTGTGTATCAGTCATATGAAAATATTAAAATGCTGTTGTGATTTATATGTGAAAGGCAGTTATGAGGTTGGAGAAATGCATACTGTAGAGCTATAATGGATATTAATAGCAGCAACAAGCTCTGCATATGAATCATACTTCTGCACACCAGAGAATGATTTTGTTAAAAGGGGGCAGGGCGCTCGGTGTGTTTGTCATTTGTCGGTTTCTTGATTTCTTGATTGCGGAGAGGGAAAGGAAGAAAGCAGTGTCACTGTAGGTTTAAAGAGGTTCTGAATGGCAGAAGCAGTTTGGGTTGGATGTGGAAGGGGTCGGTATGGCGCTGTCACAGTCCCCCTTGCTGGGATAGTGTTTGGTAAGTACGTCAAGGTGGTGCCATGGTGGTTTGGCGGTGGAGCTCAACAGGTTCTGTCTTTGTTTCAGGGCGTGGTGTATGGCCTTGCAGGACTCCAGAATGAACGCGGTGAGTAGAAGTCTCTGTGCTGACCAGGGAGTGGGCTGTGCAAAAGAGGTGTTTGAATTGGCCCGGATTTAGCTACACCTCAGCATGTCTGCGGTTGTTACCACATTTCATCTACCACTATGTATACTTTGGCCCGGGCTGGTGCTGGTCTCTAAAATGAAGTATGTTTCTGAAATACATGGCCAGTTGGTCTAATTAGCATTTCCAGATGCGTATTGCTAACCATGTTTATTTATGACATCATAAAACACATGCCAGCCTTTGTGGGTAGTTTTCGTTCGGTCTTTGACCAGTGGAAGGTAGCAGGAAAATGTGAAGGGCCACTCTTTCACACTGGAACCCTTGTAAGGCTTCGGCCTGCATTATTTGCCAAAGCTTGACTTGGTGTGGACAATCACAACAGGTGTACCGGCCATCCGTTATGATCCAAGATGATGTTGTTTGTCTTATCCTGAGCACTGGTTTGTTTTGTTGGTCAGTGCAAGTTGCAAGGTTACGTAACTGGAGTCTCATTCTGTCTCAGCCTTGTCCTCATTTTGCTGTTAATGAGCCGTGTCTTTTGTCTGTCCTCCGTGCTGTAGGTGGTCGTCCCCCCTCAGATGGCTCTCCCTGATGAGGTTGTGGCCTCCGCTCCCCCACCATACAGTGAAGTCGTTCCTCCGCCCCAGGTAAACGCTTACAGCAGCCGTCTATGGGTTTTTTTTTTTTTTTTTTTTTTTCTTTCAGTCAGTCACTGCTTTGACCTACATAGACGAGGGCCCTCTTGGTTGTCTGAGATAATAAGTCTCACCTCCCTGACCCCCCCCCGCAGATGTATGACCAGGGACGCTATGTGGTCTACGGCCCTCCCCCTCCACCGGGCACGCAGATAGTGTATGCTGCCGATGGGCAGGCTTACACTGTGACCTACCCCTATCAGTACCAAGGTGAGGAGACGGGGTGACCCCTTTCTTTGGGCTACGTTCAGTCCTGTTCCAGCAACATTATGTTTCAGTGAAAGAGAGACCTGAGCCCAGGTGTGGACTCTGGCTGTATGTATTCACGCCGCACCTATCTCATTGTGTTACCGTAATTTATTTTTGGGCTTGTCAAGATCCAGATGCCAAGGGTGTCCTGTATCTATTACAAAATATAACTGAAATCACTATGAGCGGTAAACTTTTACCAGGTAGTTTTACATTAGATATAGAACATTTAGAAATAGAACAGGTTACATTTTTGCATTTTCCTTGTTTTGAGTCTCCTCATGATTGCTGCTGTTTTGTTGTCGTCGTAGTGGGGATCTGAGTGGAAATGCTTCTTGTATTTTATTTACTTATTTCATCTTTACCTGGACGCGATGCAAACGAGGTTCTCGTGTGCCTTTTCAGGTAGTTACCCTCCACGGGAAGTGAACCAGGTCATCGTGCGGGAGCGTCACCATGACAACGGTGCCGACCTGGCGCTGGGCGTCCTCGCTGGTGCCGCCACCGGCATGGCCCTGGGGTCCCTCTTTGTGTTTTAGCGTCTCCGCGGCAACCGTGCCCCCCCACCCCCTCCCCTTAACTCAATCTTAACACGTGACCCTCTCACAGGAGTGCTCCCCGCGGTCCAGGCGGTTCCATTAGTTTGCCGGTAGCCAGGCTGGAGTGCATTAGCTGCGCTGATCCCAGGTGTCTGTGATGTGCCAGTGAACTACACCCCCCTGTGCTTTACCAAAGCCCTTAATATATTAAACACTCCTGCACTCTCTCCTCAGTGCGCCGTGACTCACTCCCGCTAGACGACAGACGTGCTTACAGAAAAGAAAGTTTACACAGTTACTAGCAGTGCTCCGACGAAAATATAGAATAAAAAAAAAAAAAAAAACCTCCTTGACATATTAGAGGCTCTCTGTGTTGTAGCTCTTATGTCAGCCTTTGATATAGCATGGTAATACAGCTGACATAGAATGATAAGTTTGATATTCAGTTCAGAGTTTATCTTACACAGTTTTTTATCTTAAATCTCTCTTGTGGTACTTTAACGTGTTACAGCAACCCTAGGCCATGATGTGTGGGATTTGAAAATGAGTTTTTATTAACACTTATCCTTGCTCTTTAGGGGTACTTCCTGTGCAAGCTGCTTTCCGTATTTATTTTCCTGCCTCTCTTGCTGGGTTTAAATAAGCCATGCAGTCCTCATGTGGCAGTTATGATGCACAACAACAGGAGCTGGTAGGAGACAGTTATGAGGTTATGCTTTATACAGTAGTGCTTTATAACCCAGCAGTCTTCAGGAAATGTATGCTGTGGTAGGGCTATGATGAGAAACATCTATGAGCTCTGTGCATTATATTTCTGCACACCAGAGGATCGTGTTGTAAAAAAGGGGACTCTGTGCTTAATGTATTTGCTGTATTTATTGCTTATATCGCACCCATAATTCCACTCCTTTCACTTTAGTCATTTACTTGTGTCTTTTTGTAAGAAAATCATTTTGCTAGTTCAGTCTAGCGGCAGCTATTCAAAAGTAGCATTTTAGCGGTTCCTAAGGTTCTGTACACGGTGTGATAATAATAATAATTGGAACAGAGAGAAGCAAGTACAAAGAGGCCGGTTCTTTGGTTGAGGTAGTGCGTAAAAAAACATGCATTACAACTGATGATATCGAGGACATTTCTGAAATACCGCAAGCCATTACGTTTTACACTGCACAAAAAAAGCACTTACACTGAGGTGAGCTTTCATATATTGATTGAACAGTACACCTATTGTCATATTTATATTTTTGTTATCCGGGAGTCATGCAATATCTGATGGTCTGGTGTTATTTTGTCCACTTTCTGTTGAGACTGGAGGAGTCTAGAGGGTTCTGATAACATTATGATCACATCTTGTAGTTCTCTATTCAGTCCAACGCATTCATTTCCTTAACATTTTCATAAAACCACCATTTAACACTGGAGAAAGTGACTTTGGTGAAGTTTTTGAAAAGGAGCATGCCTTATCCCCCGTTTTCATGTGATTTTTAACAAAACTGACATTTGCCTGGAAACAAACGGACTTAGACCCTGCATGTCAAAGCCTCTTTGTGGAGATTTTCCTTCCATGTGATGGAGGAAGGTAACGTGGGCTTTTTCCCCCCCAGATCAGAGTGAAGGAGTTCTGAGGCCTGACATTTCTGTTCTGAAACACTAGAAGTGATTGATTTTTTTTTTTTTTTTTTTTTCCCCCTGCGTTATAACGAGGCAAGAGTCTCGCTGCCTTGACAGGATGCTAGACCACAGCTCTTGAAAGCCTGTGCAAAACAAAAAAGAAGGGTGTGGTATGGACCGGTCTGGTTGGTCCTTTGTTCGACAGGGCTATTGCATAGTGTGTCCGATGTATCTATACACAACACTATATCTCTGCAAGGGTATCAAGCCTTGTCTGAAGGACTCTTGTGTTCTTAAAGCTTTTCTGTAGCCGTATATTTTTTATGGTAATTTCAAGCAAAAATGATAAAATAACATTTTAAAGCTTTGTTCTGTGATGCAATAAAAAGTAGGGCATATTGTTCAATGTTGTGTGCTCTTATGAGTAAAGCATTTCAAATCTTTTACATTTAATCCTTTTAAATTAAAATTCTTTTGAAATTGTCTGTTTTACTTATCTGCCATTAAAGCATTTGTGAAAATCATACAAGCTTCATCTTCTGTTTATTGCAATTGAAGGTCCTACTGGAAGTTGTAACTGGCTAGTATTTGATATCCCAGCAGAGCAGGGGAACTGTGTGTGTCTGTGTTCAGGCCCTGGATACAGACTGATTAATATGTCCCAGGGTCTGAAAGCACTTTATTGTGTGGGGCTCCATCACCTGGATCTATGATGGCAGTAAGGAACTCGTATTGTCCTCCAAGGTACCTTCCCCTTTGTTATTTTCTTTCTTTTTGTTTTTATGAAATAATATTTCATTCTGGGGGACTCGGGTACCCCACAGGGATCACGTGATACAGTGGCAGCAGGAGCTGTCTTTGCCGTCTGTCTGTCGCAGAACTTCACACTAACTTTTCTCACAAATTTATTCATCTGCACAAAACATGCTTTAAATATACAAAGGGTGTCACACATAGTAAAGTACTTATCCTGTGTAAGTCAGTAGAAATGCTTGCAAAAATGTCTGCCATTAAAATGACTAAAATCAAAATGAAGCCAAGTTACGCAAAACAATTCAAGCTAAATTCCCTCACAGTAACTGAACACATTACTTGAAAGCAAACCTATTTTTTTTCCTTTTTTTATGCTTTAAAGCAAACCTATTTAGGTTTGCCCAGCTTTTTATGGTCTTATTAGAAAGTAATATGGTCTGTATGTGTCACAACCAAGTCTCAAATGCCCAAAGGTTCAACAATGCAATTTGTATTGGGTTTGAGATGATTCCATGATTGTTTCTTGTTCTCGGAAAAAGATTAATTCCAGCAAAATGGACAGTCATTGAGGTTTGTAAAGGTCTGTTATAAAAATTAACTCACAAAATATATAAAAGATAAAACTTGGAGTGGATTGTCAAGTCATTCCTGGAAGCCATAACGTTACTGGAAAGTACTGGCTCTCTTTCCAGGTTTTCCAGACCTCCTCACCAGTTATAACAGAGAATGACAGCATATTTCTACCAACCCTGTTGACTTCAGGCTTGAAAGCCCTGGTGGACAAGAGTTCATCTGTAGAATAAAGGGTATGTTATCTTGTGCAGTTTGCTGTACCCACCTCACCTATACAGCTACCCGAGCTGCAAAGAGCCTTAAAAATGGCCAATATCTGACCCTACTTTATATAACTGATGGAAATGGAAGTGTGGAAGGGTTTTTTTTTACCAGCCTATATGTGAAGCAAAGAAATGATCTCAAATGTTTGACACATTAGGCTGAGTGCTGGCTATGAAGCCCCAGCCTCACTGTTCTTATAAAACATCTGAGCTTTGGCAGTAGGCCGTAGGTAGGTACTGAAGGCATCTCAGATGAAGCCTCTTGAACGTGCATTTGAATTTGAGAGAGACGGGATAGAGACTTAGAAGTGCCATTTTTATTTCAAGCAGACTGCTTCGTTAACTGGCCTCCGTAACAATATTCAGAATTCATTACAGGCAAGACTTGCATCACTACGTACACTGCCAAACTCACAAGTTACAGAACCACCCCAGAATAACACGCGTGAGGTTACCACACATCACTTATTGATTGAATTAGAGCACAAAGGCATGGGATGTACTCGTGTGCTGCAACCATTCGCTCCCTTTCCAACATATAAAAGTGTTTTTATTTATGTACTGGAGAGTTATATTGTGTTTTATTTTTCTAATTTAGATTTTTCTCCTTTGTCTTTTCACCCTCCATAGCTCACGCGGCCCCCCGGGCGGTTGTACGTTTTACTGGAAGTGGAGCAGCTGCGCATAAAACAAACATTGCGTTTTTTACGGCTCTCCGGTTAGGACAGGTATAATGGCAACGTGTCGCAGTTATATAACATTTGAGCAGAACGCTTTTACAATAGGGAAATAACAGTTTGATACATCCGAGTGCATTCAGGAACACGTCTCCCTCTCTAACGTCCTGAAACTGACAGCGGTAGCATATCCTGCATACCCTGACTGAACGCCGTGGTTTGAAGCGCTCGCAGGTTCTGAAACAGTAGGTCTAGTTGGTTCCCGAAACACAAACGCAAAGCAGGCATCGCATTGTTCTGATTCTCTTTTGTTCTGCGATATCCGTCATGAGCTCACCGATGAAAAGGGGAAGCAGAATGCGAGTTTTCTATTTCTACATGTCGATTCCCAGAGATGGATTAATTAGCGCTCCCCCACCTGAGGAATCCACTTGACACCTTTGATCTGTGTCTCTGAATGACTGAATTGCATCTTTTGCAAATTTTCCGCGTAAAACTTTTTGACAGCCTGCAGATCAATGTTAAACAACAAATAAAAGAAGAAGCAAACGAATAAAAGTGAAAACGAGAAAAGAACTGAAGATTTCTCTGTCGGGCATTTGACGGAATACTGTATTCAGGCGCAATACAGACTTCGAAGAAACAGTGAAAACCATCGAAAATTGTATTTCATTACGACATTCCGCGCGCGCGCACGCACGCACACACACACACACACACACACACATACACACACACACACACACAACCCAGTTTGCTGCCAAATAATCAGACGTTTATCCTGTCTTTGTGTCATCACAAATCCATCTGCAAAATAGTATCCATTTAATTCGTTCATCAGGTTTCATTTCTTTGTGGGATTCTATTCCAGGAGATTTGAGACACAGCCATGTCACATAACATTCCATGTTATTATGATGGAAGCCTCATGCCTTCATTCATTGCTTCTCCAGGATGTTAGTGCTGCAAGATCAAGCCATAATTCCACCTATTATTCATTCATTTCCGTTGTGAATCGTTTCTTATTATTTATGCTCACAGAGGGATTCGTATTGGGAAAACATAACCTTGGCTCTGAAACTGTTTTGATCCCTTGTTATTTTGGCATTAACTATACACACTGTGCTACAATGACTTCCATTTTGGGAAAAAAAAAACATAATTGTACTTGTACTATATCAATGCATGAGGACTTGTGATAGCCCGGGTCACACTAGTGAAAGCGTGTTATGAACAAATGACCACTAGATGGCAGTATTTCCCCACGTTCGTGGAACAGCGCCGTTGACGTCCCAGCAATTCACATCACCTAGAATCGTGATGATGATGAAGGTTTGGGAAAAGGCCAGGCGCTTCCTTTGTTTAGATTAATTTCTGAACGTTTCACACAGATTTTTTAACGACATACTGAAAGGGGACTAGTCAATCGATTTTTCCCCACAGCCATTAAAACAACAAAACGCTAAAGCAAAATAATGACAAAACAAAGCAAAACAAGGCTATCCCCCACAATCTATGAGGTAAAATGGTCACACAGTGGTAATGTTGGCTTTGATATCAGCGTGGCTTCACCTCCACAGTGGCAAAGGGGTGACACCACAGGGGATCTCATCTTCAGAAAACAAACCTCTGCCCTGGTCCCGGGGCCTAAGGGAACGCGTTGCTCCTTGCTCCGCACAAATGAACACGCTGCCATTGCCTTTTATGTCCCTCTGTTCACAAACACACACTTCGGTCACAAAGGACCCACAATCGATGACTGTTAGGAGATGTCAAATCCTGTAAGATGCTCCGTGTAGCCTGCCCGCTTCAGAGGACACGAGGAAGGAGTACTGGCAGGAACAAAGAGACCCCGGCGTCAGGGATGAGGAACAGCGGTTCAGGTAAACTTTGAACTCTCACTGGAGATCTCCTAAACGCAGAAACGTGAAGGCCTTCTCCCTCCCTGCTTCCTTTTCAACAGAACTCCCTGCTTACTATTGGTGTTGATTTTTTCAGTCGTTCACTGGTAAATTACTGCTTCATAGAAGCACATTGCTTTTACAGAGGTGCAACATTAGGACTCCCTTTTTGGAATATGCTAACATGTTCTGTGTTTTGCTCCGTAAAATAGTAAGGTACACTTTGTTCAGGTATCGGAAACAGATTTCCGTGGTAAGATTGATCTGTAACTCTTTATATTAAGGTCACATTCATTAACAATGAATGAATATAGTGGCTAACATGTTTAAAACATTAGGATTTATTGCTATTCCTCCCCTAAAGTGGCCATTACTCACTCTTTACAAACGACTTCGGGACAGGCACCATAAAAACAAGTGAAGTAATGCTTTATAGCGTTAATTGATGGTCAGTGCGCAGTCAGCCGTAAGTGGTGCGTAGTGTCTGTTTAGGTACGGGCGCTGCAACACAATGCTAATGCATCCGTTCCGCCTTGCTCGTGAGCACTACCAGTATACCGATTACATCAATTCATCAATAAGACTTCTGTTTTCCTAACGGTGACAGAACGCATTAGGAAGTGCACAGGAAACCAGCGACGCGGTCTTGGGGTCAGTTTACCGTTCGTGCAGCTCGGTGAGGGAGGTGGCTGTAAAATGCGGGGTGCTTTTTCTTTTTCGGAGGAAGCTGTCAGAGGAGCCGGCGGCTTAATGCTTTATGTACCGCACGCGTCACACTCCGGGACCTCTCGGAAGCCTACTCTGTTTATCTCACAGCGCCGGAGGGACACGGGGTCCATTAGTTTTGGGGGACGTGTCCCCAAGGCGCCGCGCTGATAACTCTCCCGCACGTCAGACGTCGCCAGGCTCTCTCGGCGCTGTTCTGCATGCAGTTAATAAAGACCGAAGAGCAGCTCGTCACAGCCACGAGCCATGAGGCTCCATTTAACTCGCACCCTGCAGTGTTTTGGGGTCGGCATTCGCACCCCCTCCCGTCCCCAGTGTCTGCAAAGTAACAGATATGCATTTTGTCGAGTTTCTATACCATTGCGGTGTAGCAGAGCTGAAGTAGTAGCCCGTGTGAGCCCTGCGTAAAAGCCTTAGGTAGCGGGTAGCAGGCAGCCGAGCGGTAGCAGCGGTTACGTCACTTCCCGAGAGACCTGGTTAACTAGCGTTGTTGCCGATAGGCTAAGGGCAATTTACCTTTAGCTCGACTGGCAACGACGCTGGCCGTAAGGGGTTAGTAGCGAGCAGTGAGAACCCCGGTTCGAAACTCGCTCGTTCGCTGATCCCCGTAACATCTAATTAAACATAACGCAGTCTGACCATACCTGTTACAGCACCACTGCTAACATGGGGCCATCGGGAGAGCATTCTGTGCTAAGATGTAGCACAGCAGGGACTGTGAAGAGGTTCACAATTGTTTCAAATGACGACGCTGAAGGGTCTCTGTAGCAGCAGCGTAACAAGCAGCATAGGTAAGGAGCAGGGCTTGTAACTGAAAGGTTGCGATTCCCCACTGGGGCACTGCTGCTGTACCCTTGTCAAGGTATCCCCTCAGTTAATATCCAGTTGTATAAATGTACAACATGTGAAGATAGTAACTTATGTAAGTCGCTTTGGATAAGAGCATCAGCTAAAAGCCTGTAATGTAATGTCTCTTTCATTGGGCTGAAGACAAATAGAGAGGAGGAGAGAATCGACTTTTAAGCCTCCCTTTTAAAAAGCAATAAGCACAAAACTCAACAAACATTATTATTCATCAATTCAAAAAGATGAAACTAAACATCACAAAAAGACAAAAAAGGAAAAAAAAAAAAAAACAAAAGCACAAACAAAATGAACAAAATATAGAAACAAAAAATTAGAGGGAAAGAAAGTAGGAGAGAGTGAGAGAGAGGCAGGTATATGTGTGTACACTTTGGAACAAATGTGTGTTTGCCTAGAAAGTAAATTGATCTGGAAATTGAGCTGAGTGTTAGAAAGGGGTGGAGGGAGATGGAGAGAGTAAGGGAGAGGCAGAAGGGAAGGAGAAGGAGAAAAAGAGAGCAGAGGAGAAAATGAGAAAGACTGAGAGAGGCAGAAGGGAGGAGGTGAGGGATCGAGAGGGAGCTAGAGAGGCAGAGGGAAAGGGAGAAAGTGAATGGTAGTGGTGGTGTTAATGGTGTGTGTGTGTGTGTGTATGTGTGCACGCATGCGTGAGGATGTGTGCGTGCATGTGTGTGTGTATGTGTGTGACTGTGTGTGTATGTATGTGTGTGCGTGTGTGTGTGTGCGTGTGTATGTGTGTGTGTGTGTGTTTGGGGGGGTGGTGGTTATAGGACCCTCTTGGCCTGAGGTTTGATGGTCAGGGTCATGTGTCAGCACGTTTCGCTGAGGTCAGCAGTGACTCTGCTGGACCCTTGACCGTACGTGAGAAGAATCCGATCAAACGAAGAAGCTGCCCTGGGCCACGAGTTCAGCCTAATTGCAGTGACCCCAAGAGGGTTTCATTTCTCCTGTTTAGACCACCTGACAATCGAACGCTATTAGAATTTAGATTAGGAGTAGCCGTTCCAGTTCTGATAGCGCTCAGTGGTCTAGTGATGTGAACTCAAACCCTGCTAAGGTCACTGCCATCGCCCCCTCTCCCCATTTCAAACCAACTGAGTGAATGTCTGATCAGTATCAGTATCGACCTATAATCAGTAGTTCATTGTGCCACCTCTTCCTCCCTCTCTCTCCCTCCCTCCCTCCCTCCCTCCCCCTCTTTTTCTCTTTTTTCGCAGGATTAGGCGTGGATAGTCATTTCAATGTGACGGGTCCCTTTCGCTGCGGCAGATCATTTCAGAAGATTAGAAGGGCAGAGAAAAGGGAATCTATTTCTGTGTGAGTGACACTGGATTTACTCCTTCCTCTCATCCCGGGTCTCCTGTGAAGCCGGCCTTCATAATGTATCAATTACTGACTCACAGATCTAAGCACTGCGCTGGCTACCCTGGAGATGCTGTCTCTCAAACACCCAGAGGGACAGCAGCATCCAGCAATGCAGAGATCAGCTGACAGTATTGCAAAATGAACCAAATGCATACATTAATAACATTACTGTTAATGATGTAACAGCCTTTCGGTTATAAGGTAATAACTAACCGGTAATGTAACAAATCAACCAATGATGTAGTAAAATATTCTGAACAGAAATGTAATAGCTAACCAATTAGTAATGATTGTGGGAGCTAACTAATTATGCCATGATTGTGCGAAAGGTTATTAAAAGCAAAGAAAATACAAAAACAAGAAAGAGAAACAGGAATTAACAATAAACCGAACCACCAACAACACATGAAGAATTACCACGTACATGTACTTATATACATTATATACATTTGATGAGGGGGAATTAGAGGTGTATTTCTCCTTCTCTGTTTTTGTTGAGGTCCTTTTTCTTTACTTGGGGAGGTGCTGCTGTGGTCACTTTGTCCCTCGAGCTGTGACAGGCGGCTGCATAATCCTTGCGTGACTGTATTTCACGCAGGGAGATTATCTGCGGCTCTCAGAGCTGTCAGTGGGAGTGGAGCCCATCTTCTCCGCGCGGCCAGGTTTTGTAGGGCCAGCCTGTGTTTCCCTGTGTTGTTTCAAATTGTTACTGTGGGCAGGTAGTATACCAAGGTGTTCAGTCTGTGTAGGACCTTGTAGCACTTAAATTTGTTTTGTGCTTGTGAGTGTTTGTGTGTGTCTAAGTTTGTTTTGTGTGCGTGTGTGCAAGTGTATGTGTGTGTCTCAGTGTGTTTTGTATGTGTGTGTGTGTCTCAGTGTGTTTTGTATGTGTGTGTGTGTGTATGTGTGTGTGTGTGTGTGTGTCTCAGTGTGTTTTAAATGTGTGTGTGTCTCAGTGTTTTGAATGTGTGTGTGTGTCTCAGTGTGTTCTGTACATGTGTGTGTGTGTTTGTGTGTATGTGTGTGTGTGTGTGTGTGTGTCTCAGTGTATTTCAAATGTATGTGTGTGTGTCTCAGTGTGTTTTGTACGTGTGTGTGTGTGTGTGTGTGTGTGTGTGTGTGTGTGTGTGTGTGTGTGTGTAAATGTGTCAGTGGGTAATGTCATTCTGTGTTGGGCGTAATTCAGTTGACTCTGATTGTGTTGAGGTGGCACTATCCCGAGGGCGCTTAGTGTTAATGGGAGTTAGTGAAGTTAGCATCAAGACCAGCTTGTTCATTATCAGCTCTTTCTATATATATATATATATCACTCCCTCACACACACATATATACACACAAATGAGCAGACACACATACACACACGCTGTGTGGAGTGGAGTGCCCACAGTTTTGGCACCTTGTTAGAGGGAACTGTAGAGCATGTTTTACATAAATGATGCCGGGGAATGATTACAATTCATTTTTACCCCGAGCAAGGGCACAGTCCTCGAGAACGGTAAACACCTTCCAAATCTGAAAGCCAGGCACTCCTGAAACAAGAGGCTTTAGAGTAAGTTACACTGAAGCAAGTAATTACTTCATCACAGTTTTTTTTTGTGAACTAAATTTCTGACCTGCGGAGCTGAAAGGGGAAAATGACACTCAAGCTCCAGCCACGTGATTTAGAATGGATGGTCCCGATTCCTATGAACAGGACTAAAGATACATGGAATATGTGCAATCCTGGAACAGTGGCGTGCAGCGGTAAATAGCGGCAATCACAACTTTGTCCGTTCCGATTAGGGACACCTCCAGACGCCAACTGGCACATGACAGCCCCGCGCGGCGAGCCCATCCATCAAACTTACGGCGGCTGTCATGGCGACGGCTGGAATTCGGAGGCGTTGTAGTCAAGGTGTAGTCTCTGAACTACACGGCTGATTGAAATTCAGAGGTTGGTCTCGCCGCCAGGCTTTTGCTCGCATACTTATTATCGCACTGTTGAGAGACTGAGGCGGTGACCCTGTCAAGGACAGAAGTGTGCGTGTGTGTGTGTGTGTGTGTGTGTGTGTGTGTGTGTGTGTGTGTGTGTGTGTGTGTGTGTGGATGTGTGTATATGTGTGTTTGTGTATAAATGTATCAATGTGCACATGTGTTTGTGTGTTTGTAAATGTGTATATGTATTTGTGTGTGAATGTGTATGCGTGTTTGTGCGTAAAGTACGTGTATACATGTGCCCGTGTGTGTATCTGAGTGTTTGTATCAGACATTGTGTGCGTGTCCGGACTGAACTCCTTTGGGATTTTACGTGAAAATGGAAAATGCAGGTGAGGTCAGTTTGACACCGATTCTTAGAGTAACTGTCTGACCAAACCACCTGACAGTTAGGTGGATACACAGTAATAATCCTGGAAGTTGTGTGGGTGGTGTTCTGTGAAGGCAGAAGCTCCTCAGTAGTGCCTCTGTGATGTTTGGGACTTGTGTTTCCAGGGTGAACGGGCGGCCCTCCCTGTGTCGATATTTGCACTCGGAAGCCACGCCCAGACAGGAGTCGGCATATTTATTGGCTGGAAAGAGGAGTGCACGAAACCGACAGCAACAACAGCTGGTCATTCTCTCACGTGACCCCGGACACATGAAACGTCAGCTGACTTCCAAGGAAATGCTGGTCGTCAAGATGGACACCTCCTGGTGGTTGGCCAGCTCTAATGTTTAACTACAGATATTCCGTTGAAATTTATGGATATTCTATTATGTTGAAATGTAGAAAATCTGTGGTTTAGCCCTCTGCCACTTGCAACCACCAGACGTGGCAGTGTAGCATAATGGCAAGGAGCAGGGCTCGTAACCAGAAGGATACTGGTTTGATTCAAAGCTGGGACACTGCTGCTGCACCCTTGGGCAAGGTACTTAATCCACAATTGCCTCAGTAAATATTCAGCTGTATAAATGGATAACATGTGAAAATTATAAGTTTCCCTGGGTAAGAGAATCTGCTAAATGACAATAATGTAATGTAATGTACCATGTCCACTATCAACAATGTGGAAAAGGAGAGAGCAGGAACGGCCAAGCTGATATTTGGGGAAATGAACACAACAGCCGGTGGACTGAAAGGCGAAGCTTGCCGTGCCTCCTTGTTAGCGCTGAAGCCTGCGTAACAACGCCCTGGCTGTTCTCTCTCTGCAACAAACCAACGCAGCTAATGACCAACAAAACAAATGTCTATGTGACGTTTTCATCTGACAGGCTTGTGTGCTTATGGATGGAGAGAAACCAGCACGTCATTGTTATGAATATAATCAATGCCAAGCCAGGGCCAATAATATTGACACATTAATGGGCATTTCAAGTACTGTTTCTGAGAATATAACCCACTTCCTGACATACCCATGCTTGATCAGTGCTGTTGGAATTCTACCACTAGAGGGCACTGTTGTGCCACCTCACCACTGCTCACTGCAATGATAGATTCTAACAATCTTCAGAGCACAGCAAGGTTACAGGCATTAGCAGGCATATTGTTCAATCCACTTTATCCTGTCATAACTTGTCAGTGCTTATGCCCTTTTCCAGCTGTGCATGTTGTGCCCGGGATGTCAATGTGGCGCCGTGACATCTCTATGAAACATGATAGCGTGAACAGGCAGGGCATGTTTCAAATAAAGACGAGCCAATGGGCTATTACCCAGACCCCACAGGGTTCCTCACAATGCAAACAGGACAGACCAGGTTCACAAAACTTACAGAGGCTTTAAAATGAAGCACTTCACAGCCAGGTTGCAATCTTCAGAGGCTACAAAAGGTGAGCTGTGTGATAACAAAGCTTGGAAGGTTTATATTTTATTTTTAATTACTGACCTAAAATCATTTCCTCTACCTCATAATAAACCAGGGGGAAAGCTTTCTGACAGAAAGCTACAAACCACTCTGGCCTGATCAGGTTCCAAAACTCCCCGAATGGTGCTTAAGAAATTAAGCGTTGTGTAGCAGCATTATTTTATGGTTAATTGGCCAAACGTGGAGAACTTGATTGCAATAATAAAACAATGAATGAGCACAGAAGAGAACCATTACCCCGACGTTACTGCAAGAGACCACCATTCAAGTTCAGAGCTTGGGGATGAAGTCCTGGAGCCGCAGAGAGAGGAATAAGAAGGTGGCTCTGTGTAATGGGATTGAGATGTGAAGCTGTAACATCAGTCACTGCCAGCAGATTGGCTGAATTATGGCCGCCCCTCTCAGACCTTCCTCCCTGGCCTTCCTCCTCACATCACTTTTATTTCTCTGAGTGGATAAAACACCTTTGAGCTCCTGGAAGGTTCTGTATGACGGCTCCACGGCTCCACACACATATATGCACACGTATGAACACACACACAGACATATACAGCCACATGCACACACACACACATACCTGCATGCGCACACACTTACACACACACACACAATCAGACACACAGACATGCATGCATGCACACTCACACACACACACACACACACACACACACACACGCACACACACACACACTTAGACATGCATGTATGCACACTCACACACATACACACACACACACACACACACACACACACGCACGCACGCGTGCACACATACATACATGTCTATCCTGCCACTGTACATAGAGGAGTGTGAAAGTGACAGTGCTTGCCTTTTCTTTAAAACTCTTTTCTTATTTTAATGTAGTTCCACATTAAAGCAACATTTAAAAATAACATTTGCAGATGTATATTTGACGGGAAGGTATACATGCCAGTGTATGAGCTCGCCTGGTAACATGTGATGTTGGGCACATGCAGGAAAGTCAGGGGGGAGCAGGGTGGGGGAAGGTGTAAAACATCTGAGAGCATGGGAAAGAAAGCTTTACCATCTTAACTCCATGTTTGATTCTTATTTTCCCAGAAGAGAATCAAACTTCCTTCCTTCTTTCCTTCCTTCCTTCCTTTGAACATGTTTACTGGGGCAGCCACCACAACATCAAAAGCATGAGGTCAGAGCGACGTGTGTGTGTGTGAGTGTGTCTGTGTGTGCATGTGCATGTCTGTGCATGTATGTACGCGTGTGTCTGTTTATCTGTGTGTGCGTTTGTGTTTCAGTGTGGTGTCTGTGTGTGAGTTGGTGAGTGTGTGTGTGTGCGTGTTTGTATTTCTGTGTATCTGCCTGTGCATGTGTGTTTCTGTGTGTGTGTGTGTGTGTTAGAGAGAGTGTGTGTCTGTGAATGTGTGCGTGTGCATGCATGTATGTGTCTGCATGTGTGTTTCTGTGAGTGTGTGTGTGTGTGTGTGTGTGTGTGTGTGTGTGTGTGTGTGTGTGTGTGTGTGTGTATGGTGTGCATGTGTGTGTGGGGGCAGGGTGAGTAAGGGGGCTTCTGCAATGCTGCAAACATCATGCAAAAACATGTGAGTCCAGGCTGGTGCTGAGGCTCTGTGTTTTTAATGGGAGTTCAGCACAGCTCAGATCAGACAGTTTCAGGAACTCAGCAGAACTGGGAGGTCTCCCTTCTGTCTCTTCAGAAACATCAACGGGAGACAAGAAGAGTCCAATTCTCAGGAGCCTGCTCTTCCCTAATTAGTTATTAATGACTTAATATTTATCTAAACAGGAGAGGGCTTTAATTGATGTGGAATTAATTTGCAAAAGCAAGAGGGTTGGCACCAAGAGTCCTCAGTTAATGAGAGAACCACACAGCAGAGTATTTTTTTATTTTTTATTAACGGCAAATCAATTACTCATTTGCGATGCATCTGATTAATTACAGAAGAGTTAATGTTTTTAATGACTTTGTAGGATAAGAGGACAGTTTAATCACCCAGCCCTAAATTCGGGAGTGAGCCCACTCCAGCAGACTTCTCTTTTAATAGTTGAGGGACTGTGTCAGAGCACAGGCACGGACTCAAATGCAAACCAGGCGTACTCAGGTTCCAAGTGGTTTTATTGGAATCGCAGGGCAAGTTCGTGGTGGCAGAACAGGCAGGGTCAAAAACCAAGAAGGCAGTCTGAGGCAGAACAAACAAGGAGCAGGGATCAAAAACAGGAACAGGCTGGGTCAAACCGGGTAGGCAGGCAGATCAGGCAACCAAGGCAGGACGGCAGGTAGGGACGAGGTAGGAAGTCAGGCAGAAGTCAGCACGGGATCAACAAGACGAGTAATCAGGCGGGTACGCAACAGAGAAAGCACTGAGACGAACTGGCAACAAGACAGAAACAAGCAGGGCTGGGCTGACAAGGAGATGGGATGCAGGTGGGCAGGTGGAGGCGATCAGGAAATCAGGTGGGCGGGGACAGGGCGGAGAGTGGGGCAGGGCCGGAACACATGGGAATTGTAAACAAAAGCACATGGATGTCACTGACAGACAGGAAGAAACACAAAAACAACAGCTAGGGGGCCGAAGTACTGACAGACTGGAGGAGATGCACTGATTACTGTGCTTGTCCGCGCTGGAACTACACTCCTGTCTTCACACACGGAGAGGAGAGAACAACTTCAGGCTGGACACATCACGGCCTTTGTTGGACCTTAGCCTCTATTATGCCAACCAAAATTCATTTTATTTTCTCTCTCTGAGTGACAAATCTAAGCAAACATTTCTTTTTGCGACGCTTACAAAACATGAGTTTTGCTGTTAGTGGGCTTGGATAGTAATTGGGGCAGCAGCGTAGCATAGTGGTAAGGAGCAGGGCTCAGAAACAATAGGTTGCTGGTTCGACTCCCTACTGGGGCATTGCTGTTGTATGCTTGGGCATAGTAGCTAACCAAGAACTGCCTCTCTGAATATCCTGGAGAATAAATTGGTAACATTGTAACTGTAACCTATCTAAGTCGCTCTGGATAAAAATGGCAATAATGTAATGTAAAATGTAGTACTTGAATGGGATAAGATTGTGTTGGTGCTGACAGAGATGTCGATGGACCAGTAGAGGGCAGTCTTCTCTCTGGGTGAATAGAAACCCCCCCCGCCCCAAGTGCAGTGCATAGGGACACCCCTATAGTATTTATAGAAACAATACAGGTGTTTACCCCCAGCGTCCTCTTCATATTCCTAAGATGGTCACCAAATAACCCACTCCCCCCCTCCCCAGTTAATTGGCTGTGCAATCCATTGCATTCCCCTGCTTTACTCTAAAAGAGAAATGAGTTCTCGGTTGACCTTCATGCTTAAGTAAGCAATAAGGCAGGACAGGCTTGTGCATTATACTGGATAGCCGCACACCCAGGGGCATGATAAGACACAAGGCTATAGGCCAGCTGGCTGTAGCCGCTCTGAGGCTTTTCAGTAATATTTATTGTTTATACCTGCTCATACACTTATAAAAATGTTTTCTTTTCTTTTAAAACATATACATTTGATTATTAAAATCATTATAACCATTTGTTTTTATTTAAGTGTTACTACACCATGAAAAGCAGTTATCTAACAGTAACTGCTGCTGTTGCTAGGATGAAGTGGCTTGCTCAGAGCTTTACATATCTCTGTTCAGAAATATTTTAAATTTTTGACATTTGGACAGTAATACTTGCTTGTGAAGTGTTCCTGTCTAGAATATCCTTTAATCCTGTAAATATGCACAATCGAAACCTCCAATCAGCCAATCAGGAAAGTGAAATGTCTTAAGATATTTTGTAATAATGTCTAACAAACAGAAAAGGGTAATTAATGTTCAAATTCACCCTGTTTTTTCATTTTCCTAAATGAAAAAATGGAGCAGGAAACACAGACACAAACAGCAGATGAGCAATGCAGTGTGGGTACTTCAAACGCATTTGCCTTTGCATTGGATGAAACAGGTGATGTGCACCACTGATGCAACATGGGGAATGGAGTTCACCTGACATGTCTTTGCCGTGACCTTTTTACTTACCGCACTTATTCAAGGTTACTTGACTCAAGGTCCACATCAGTGAGTGAAGAGCTACCCTTTTACATGCATGTGGGAGCAGAGATGCCTCATCGCGTTTAATAAACATATAAACACGTCCATTTATCGATTCACTGAATTACATTTTCATCCCAGAACCACCGTCCCACCTTTCATTATTGTCACATGAGGGTTGAGAGAGTTGTTCAATATTTGCACCCCCTCACCCCCCCCACCTCCCCAACCTTGTTTTACGGTCCACAGAGCTAATGATGTGGGTTGTTCTGCTCTGTCAGTTGGGGGGGGTTCCGAAGGGTGGACAGACAGCCTCGGGCAATGTTCCTTACCCAGGGTCACCCTCAGAATCATTCATCGCACACTAACCACCCTAAGACCCCCCCCATCCCAACCACTTCCCGCTCTTTATAACCGTGGAGATATTTGTAAAAATGACGATAACGCTGGGTATGGATCCAGCTTCTGCAGAGAATTCCACTTTCAAAATAGAAGAGACTTTCTTTTAGAGGTAGGCCCTACAGAGGACAGCTTGAGGCTACAACTAATGGTTCTATTCAATTACAAAGGTTACTCTTAAAATGTGTGTGACATAAGACCAATTACCTTCAACTAATAGTACTTTCTTTTTTGTGGGGATAGAGTGTTTGTTAAATTACTGATTTAACTTCTGAAGCCATAGACATTCTGCTCCCACTGAATACTTCTTAAGATCTGAATGCACCTCTTAACACATTTCAAATGAATAATCTTGTCAAGTGCTCTTCTGTCAGTCAACTGCGTTTGTTTGACGGGCACTTGTTGCAGACAGTTCAGAGCTATCAGAAACCAAACACCCAAACTCATTGCTGCCACCAGGTAACTGACTGTACCTGGAGCAATGCTCAGTCAACACCCATCTCACCTGAAATTGACCATGGAAACAACATTAATAGTGTAGCCATGTTGAAGTGCACCTGGCCATGGGTTGGTGTTAGTGATCTATAAATTACCTACTTTTTCACCCTGTGTCACTCTGAATTTCAGTCAAAGAGGAAAAGCTCTTCAGAACTACCCAGCTATGTCAAATATTCAGTATGTTTAATTGCATCATAGCAATAAGATGGATTAAGGCGATGAATCTCTTCAAATTTTGTAGTCTCTGAACAATGTTTCTTCATATTAGAAAAAAAGTAGCATTGGAATTATTGTTAGAGAAAAAAAAACACTGTTCAGCTAGTTTCCATTTTGCCTGCAGTTATCGCTCGTAATGACCAGGTAAAGTGATACACAGGAACGAGCTCACCGCTCTGATTTGCATACGCCTAACGGGGGCAATACCTAAAGGACCGTCCCTCTTAAACAAAGCCACGCGGTCCTCACGCAAACCTGCTCCACATAATCTCACAAATTGGAATCAAACTATTCCCAGGGAGACGCACAGAACTCGGGCAGCCTCTCGTATTAATTAGGAATGCCTGACAGCGTTTGGCCGTGGAGCCAGAGAGCAGCCAATGGAAAAACAACCAGGCGAGCGATCTGCTAATTAGCAATGGTCAAATGCGTGCGGGAGCGAGGTGGACGAATTCGACGGGATCTCTGCGGAAAGCCTGAGTGTAATTATTTATCAGTTATAAAAGCTGCTCTGATTCTAGCACACCAGGAAACTCATTCCCTGTTTGCATGTCCATCTAGTACAACACAGCTGGTTAGTATATTTACACCCATTAGACAGAACTTAGATATTTTTTTTTAATTATGGGAGCAACTTTATGATGTAACTTGTGTAACTTTATGAAGTCACTCAGTGTAGTATAGTTTAGACTGCTCTCTTTGGAGCCAGCATAATCAGGAGTCCACACCTATGACGTGAGCCAAAAATGTGTACAGCATCGCTGTAACATCGCTATCACATTACATTATTGGCATTTTTCAGACACTCTTATCCAGAGCAGCTTACACATATTAGTTTTTTTTTAACGTTATCCGTTTATACTCCTTAACCACTCTGCTACACTGCCACCCACACCTATCACATCATAGCAGCTTTGCAAGGAGCATTAGGTGTTTATTGTCTGTGCACTGTCCTGGTTTAGAAGAGTCCGACAGCCTTCACTAATAATATAATGCTGTCACAATGCTGCAGTAAAATTTAAAGCCACAATATCACAGAGATTGCGCTGCTACAGCGTAACAGAAAAACAAGGGAAGTAACTGAGGAAATCAGTAATACTGACTAGTATCATATACCATTAATAGTAATTATCTCCAGTAATTAGTTCCAGTCAACTGAGCAGGTAATTAAACTTTATCAATTGCAACAGAATTTAATTTAATGATCTGCAGTATTATTAACCCTTAAATTGACTGACATATGTCCAAATGATACCTTATTCTAATGGCCTGTTCATGCAGTTAGAAAATTTTATGTTACTAAATTTAATTTTTTTTATTTTAAAATGTTTTTCCCTCTTTTTTACCCATTTTAGTGGCTGCAAATTATGTATTTAATTTTGTCACCAGTGTAACGATAAACGCTGAACCCAAGCAGTAACATGGAGCAAGATGCCCACAATACTGTGATACACAGGCACACCTACCACCTCCATTTTTAAAACTACAAGTCCCACAGTGCACCAGGAGGCAAACGCTGTCAGATGATAGGCCCATCCTCCTGACGCTATCTGAGTAATACAGGCTCCCATGCAAGTCCTAGAACAGCAAGCAATGAGTGGACCTTGGCCAACCTAATCACCCCTATCCCAGGCAAAGCATTACATTACATACATTCAAAACAAAACCAATTTGTTCTGCCAGTGTGGGCTCCCAGTCGTTTTCGGCAAATTGCACAACATATTTCATACCCATGCCATTAGGGATCAACCTGGACTTGAAAAAAAGCACTTTTACTATTGGAGCCACCACAGAGCCACTTACTACGTATTAATTAAATATAAATTATTTTAAAACAGTTATAACAACTCTTCTAGCAGTAAACCATTTTTACAAGGAAGTGACATTTGAGTGGAAATGATATTTAACCAGAAATATCAATGTTAAAACCTGACACAAATGAATGGAAATATGAACATACTTAAGAATTATTTTTAAATAATGAGGCACTCAAGGATTGGATATGTATTAGCCATTATGAATAGGCCTATTATGCTCACTGTGTGTTTGCCAACTGCTTTAAAAAAAAAAAAGTCTCCCTTAATCAATGGGCATCAATGCGTGTATCAGCTCTTACTGTATAAACAGGTCTTGAATGTCACCTTTTAACTACATGATTGTTATCTTGATATGCTTTCCATCTACTGTTAATCCCTCTGGTTTATATTGTTTGAAACATGTATGTTTATGCTGCTGTCTTGGCTGGGTGTTTCTTGGAAAACAGTGTTTGAGAAAAAAAAAAACTTACATGAGTAGTACTTTAAATTACAGTGATCTAACATCTGTGTAATTACATGCAGTACTATGGAAGCTTTATGCAAGTACACATTGTTACACAGCCTTTCTCTGCCACAAATCTACAAAACCATATGTAATCGCACATATTTACTCAAATATTACTTATATACTACACAAATGTTAATATTATGGTAGCATTATGCAAGTATACATGTGTAATTCCTCTTCCTTAATAACACATTTATTAACATGTATAAATTTAGGACTAAACGCTAACATTTGCATTTTTACATGTTAATAGCATAGTTACTAATGCTTTATTCAGTGATTGTAACACAACCATATTCTGAAGGGTTACCAAGCTTACATAGTACTAATATATGCAATTACACTTGTATTAGGGTACTGCACTGTGAAGTGGTTCCTTAACCTGTAATATTAAGTTGATGAAAAATTGAAATTAAAAAAAAGTTGGAAACTCAGGTCAAGAAAGCAGGATATTACTACATTTTATTTGTTATAGGTCCTTTTTATAAAGGGAGTGTTGTGTATCTTGATGGAGCGTGTTACGACCAATAACAGCCGGTATCACTCTGACATCCATCAGGATGTGAATGACCCCTCTCTGGTTTTCGTGTTCATGTAGACGATAAGGCCTCCAGCAGCACTTCCTTTGTGTAGTAAATGGCCTTCAGGGAAACCTAAAGCCTCGTTTTTGCCTCCTCTCATCTCCTTATTCATACAATAGTCTGAGAATTCCTGACTTTGTGCAGCGTAATACCTCGTGATTGCCTGGAGTCCGCAAAAATTCGAGAAAATGTCCAACATTTGTGGCTGAGATGAAGGCTGATGAAATCCATTGAAACTGCAAGCGTTCATTAATAAGGCTCTTTTCAGCAAAATAACATGAGAACATAAGTTCTATCAGCAGACTTTGTGGTCAAGAAACAACACGATGAAGAAAAAAAAAATGAATAAAATGAAAAAACATGATCAAGCAGAAGTTTGACAAGCACAGCCGATACCAGATGTGGAATTTATCTTTCCAGGCAATGAATATAACTTTGGGGACTTCCTATATCATAACTGCAATAATGTACAACAGAGGTAATGGAGTGATAAGAGTGAATAGGATCTCGTTATTTTTCAATAGGCTTTTTTTAATATCACGCAGAAATTCAATTAATGTGATTGCAGCAGGGTTAATTTACAGTTTGACAAGGGGTGGCAGTGTAACATAGTGGTAAGGAGCAGGCCTTGTGACTGAAAGGTTGCTGGTTCGATTCCCCACTGGGGCACTGCTGTTGTACCCTTGGGCAAGGTTAAAAAAAAAGTTGTAACCTATGTAAATCACTCTGGATAAAAGCTTCTGCTACATGCCAATAATGTAATGATAAAATGCCATTCAGTTACAATTCCCCCACTGCAACACTGACCGTTTCTGGTCAAAAACAACTGCAAGTTATGGAACAGTAAAGGTCTGCATGGACCTGAAACTGAATCTTGAGCCTGACCCAACCCATGCACTTACCGATACCCAAATACCTGAACTGAACCTGTCTTGAAGATGATTACTTTACATTACGTTTGTTTAGCAGATGCTCTTTTCCGGAGTGACTCCCGGCACAAGAGAGCAAGAAGTGTATCCATCCAAATGAAATGATGAAGTTATCCGTGATAACTTTAACTGTTACCTAACCTGGCCTGAACCCAACTTGATTAGGGGGTGGAGGGAGGGTTCACTCACACAAAGACACTAGTAATAAACTGGTAATGACAAAATCAAAATCATGTCCAGCAGTTTACATAATCAAAATGATCTTACCAAAACCTCTCCTTTTGGTAAAACACGGGGCACTCAGCGAATAAAGGTCCATACAAAAAATGAATTAATAAATTTATTGCACAATATGCTTAGCAATATGTTGAGCAGCCTAACAAATGAATGCAATACAGTCAATGTATTGGGGAAAACAGTGCAATATACAATGAATAACTGCACAAATAAACAAATAAAAATGGGAAAATTAAGCTCACCAGCTCAACAAAATAAACAGTACTTTTTCTGGAGAAAGGAGGGTGCTTAGGCAAAAATAGATTCTTCCTCTCTAAGTAAGTAAATAAAGTAATCCTCCATTCAAACTATTAATCATAAAATCCAAATCATGTTCAGCACTTTACATATATCAAAATTATCTCACCAAAACCTCTCCTTTGCAATAAAATATACTGCACTCAGTGAATAAAGGTCCATACAAAAATTAAATATATAAATAAATTCCAATGTATGTTATGTTTCGAAGCTTAATAAATGAACACAATACAGTCCATCATTGTTGTGAAAGCAGTGTAGTATATATGGTGAATAAAGTCTGTGCAAGTAAACAAATAAAAATGAGAAAATTCAGCTCAATAGCTCAAGAAAATAAACAGTCCTTTCTGGGAAAATGGAGGGTGCTTTGGAAAAAATACATTCTTCCTCTCTAAGTAAGTAAATAAATTAAACCTGCATTCAAGATTGATATGTTTGTTATCCTTATAAACATGAATCCCCTTTCTGTGTATGTCGTTCATTCAAAATGACACTTAAGACTAGATTTTAGACAGCAGTGCATTCAAAACCTGAAATACAGAAATGGTGAGCCCAAGCCTACCTAAACCTGGGTGCTATAACACAGTTATTGGCCCAAACGGGCCTAGAAGTGCATCATAGCACTCAGGTTTGGGTGGGGTTGGGTTATAATGCAATTATAGGCCCAAACCAACCTCAACCTGACATCCTGTCCTGTTGGTTTGGGGTCGAGTTGCAGGGCTTTAATCCAGAAATAATAATCTGAGGCTGTCGGAGGAATGAACGTGTATATATGTAATGTAATGATAAAAAAATAAATGTAATGTAATGTAATGTAATAGTGAGATGTCTCATTAAGATGGTGGTTATCAGTGGTTCATTAATGCATAACATCAGTTAAATATTGCAGGCTGGTAATGTGTTGCAGCAGTGCACTGGATTATTATGGCACAATGCATGAGGGAATAAAATGTATGCCCCCTGTCAACAACTTAATACCATGTAAAATATATGTTTGTTTTACTTTAACCCAAATACCAAATCCCAAACCCATCTTACCCAAATACAGCACGGGCAGATTTATGACAAATTTCTGTGAACACATAAGCATGCATAATTTTGAGAAGAGGTGGTAAGAGAAATAAATGTTTGCAGTGCAGCATTTATGAAAAATGAGTGAAAGCGAGGCGGTGAAAATTATTCTTTTAATTTAATATGTTGAGGCCTTGCAGAGAAATATAACCCAGGATGTAAGTGTTAGTCATTGAAGACATACGGTTTCTCAGTTCCACACTCCAAACAACAGGGTTTTCTGGCATATACAGTCCTTATTCATTACAAACTTTTCTTTGAATTTACAGTACTTACCTCTTTTGCTCTCCCTCATGTTGAGGTTTGTGTGGAAAGTACTGTGTAATTTTCCTTCCTGTTAGAGGGGAAAAAATAAATAAATAAAAATAAAGAGATGGGTTGTCATACCTTCCCTTCCCTACTAAACCACTCTGTGCTCGTTTCCTTTCTTTCCTGTCACTTAGCTTTCATTTCATTTCCTTTCCAATCCATCATTATCTCAGTATCTATCAAATGTGCTTCAATTTAGCTCAAGAATGAACATGGGGAAAAAAGCTACGAAATCTGTACCAAATGAAGCCATTGTGATGGCTGGAAAAGGTCACCATTATTGAACAATTACAATTAAAACATTCAGTTACCAAGCACTAAATTGACGTGATTGGCTCGATAATAACGCACAGCGCTTCTCGAGTGTGATTGGCTTATTCTGCTTTGACATCCTTCAGGGATGAATGGAGTTCAGGGCTGGTATTCATCAAGCACCAGAAAACTGCTCTTAGGAGCTAAATGCACTTTAGGAAGCAAAAAAAATCTATTACAGAGTAGGCAAAGGGTTGAAGCTTCCTACTCCAACTCTCAGCTGGGAGTGACATCATTTCCTACATGTACATGACATTTTTCGGAGTTTGTCCCATATGTTGAGAAAACACCAATAAATGCAATCATTGAAAGCAGTATTGTTGTCATAACATAGCATTTTGTGAACATGATCAAACATCTAGTAAACATGAATAAATACCCACAAATTGGCATGGATGGTTTCTGTTCTTAGTCAAATTGATTTTATTTGTGGAGAATGTGAAATCTCCTTTTCCATTTGCCCAGTTCCCTATTCCACAACACTACACATGATCATATGGACCTCATTGATGAAATAATTGCCTTGTGAAATATTGTTTGACTCATTTCTGGGTTTCATACACTACCCTATAGGCTATTGCTACAAATACTGTAATGCAATGTAAATGATTGATGATATTGTACTTGAGCTGTGCACCTGGTCATGGGACTGGAGTCATCAGCCATGGTCTTCTTGCCGAGTGGATGACACCCTAGCAGCACAATTGTTTCCAAATAAAAACTTTTCCCCGTCACCAAGGAAGTTTTAATTACTTTTATTAAAGCAGGACGTAGTGATGTTCTTCTCAAAGGAGTAACAATATCTCTGTCAAAGTTGGGGACAAATAAAATACTGTGCTTATCCGATGGATATCTTTTTAAAATCTCCATGTTATCAAATTTATGCAAAACATATTTGCTGACCTGAAAAATGTGTACATATTGTATCGATGTAACCATCTGTAAGCAACCCACAGGTTAGAAGTGCTCAGAGGCATTCCTAATCACCTGCTGAGGTTGGATTACTTTTCAGTCTAAAGAATCTTGATAAATAGCATTTACGCTTAGGGGTAAGAGAAGGATCACATTGACGTCATTCTTAGAATATTCCAGCACTTAGGACCTATTTCCTAACTCTGAAACGCTTGATGAATACAGGAGCCCAGGAGTGAATCACTCAGGCCCACTGATTGGAGCCTTCTAGCTATTTCTCAAGTGTGATTGGCTGAATCTGCTTCTACATCCTTGTGAATCAGGCTCGCTGCTCTGAGCCCTCCTGGTGATTTATTTTGTGTTTGCTATATGGATGCTGTTATCCTGGGTGACATACTGGTACATAGCTGACATTTAAAAAAACAGCTGAATTTATACATTTAGAAATGTACAAGTACATTTACAAACACATTTATGTGAATGTTTCCTGAATTGAAGCATCATGTTTTCCACAAAGTTTAGATTATGAGCGCATACAGAGTATCTGGCCCAAAGTGTGCCAGGGTGGCTCTCTTGTCCCTGCATGCTCTCGACCAATCAAAAGTAGAGGACACACAGAAATATGAAGTTTATGTATCATAAGAGTGGTAGAGTTTGCACAGAGCAAATATTGGGTAGAGAAAAATAAACCAGCATGAAACACACACGGGGAGCAACAGAGATGAGGTTGCCATGACGGCGGGCGTTCAGCATGTATCTCGGTCCGCCCCAGGAATCGAGACGAGAGTTCGATCATTTGCTGCGGCCGTTTCACGCTGCCATCTGATCGTGTCTGTCGTCAGGAGTTTTTGCCGCGTGTATTGCGAAGGTCACGGCGGTTCAAAGCCCTGCTGGGACCATGGCCGGCCGCTCGGAGTTTACCGTTTCTGTCTGCTGGAGAAGCCCCATTATGCTCCCAGATCAATAACTTGATATTTGATGCTATCGTAAGAGCCTGGCTGCCTGGCCTTAATTGTCTTCCGTGATCCTGGGGTTGGTCACCAGGGAACCACTGGCTGAAGCAGTGGCAACACACTGGGTCTCTTTTATAAAGGTTACAGATTTACAGAGACTGACCTACCTAGTGCAACCTTTATGCTCTTTGACATCCGCCCCCTCTCTTAGCTCTGTCTTTTAATCATATTCCTATTTGGGTCACTCAAAGTCTTCAATCGTTTTTTTCCGGCGACCTTGATAATCTGTAGCCTGTAGCTGAGTTTTGTGAGCTTTAGACAGGCAAGGGTAAAAGCTGGACCTTAAACTGTCGATTGCATTTATCCCTTTTTTTTTGCTGCTCTTTTTTGGTGTGATGTATATAACAGGTTAAGATTCCTGATTACTCCTAATTTTTTCACATCTATTTAGTGGGATTATGTTTGAAACCTTACTAAACTTCATTTTGTGAATTTGTGATTCAAACGAGAATTTGTGATCTGTCAGCAAACTTCGTGCCTGGATGTCATATTAGTACAATATTTTGAAGGGCATTAACTTGAAAATGTGGCTCTTAAACCACCGTTATTATCTGTTTGTGGAGAAGATTCCTTTGGGATATTGAAGTAGGTATGAAGGTCCGTCCTTGAATATCCACGAATGAATCAAACGCAATCAATCAGGCATGTAAAAAATAAATCTGTCTGCGCTAGCAGAAATCAATGCCATTGAAAGTGTTCGAAGGCTATAGAGAAAGGAGAGGAAAGCCAAATGTAGAGGGCATCTACATTGTCACACTGGAAAGCTCTCAGGCTCATCAGAGGCACAAAGCCCATGGGCAGGCGTGAAGGCCCATTGGCTGAGAGGGGAGATGGAACACTTTGTGGCTTCCATGTTCTCCTGGTTCTCCACGACTTCCTCTGACAACAGGAAGAACAGAAGTGGAAGGCGAACAGAGGGGGCAGCTGTGGGAGACAGTGTCCAAAGTGTTGACATTTGCATGACAGTACTCTGGAGTTTGCATTCCTGAGAGAAATGTGAGGTGGGGCATGAGGCCAGCTGTGATACTTCAATGGGGAAAAGGGCGGCGGTATAGCAAAGTGGTAAGGAGCAGGGCTCATAACTGAAAGGTTGCTCTTTTGGTCCCAAACTGCGACACCGCTACTGTACCCTTGGGCAAGGTACTTAACTCAGAATTGCCTCAGTAAATATCCAGCTGTATACATGGATAACGCGTAAGAATTGTAACCTGTGTAAATCGCTCTGGATAAGAGCATCTGCTAAATGACAGCAATGCAATGTAAAAAGAAAAACTGTCTCACATGCAACAAATTGTATTCTATATTTGTATATCATTCTATATCTGTATCTGGTGTCTCTTCCCTCCCAGCCCTCTGAGATGGGACCGGGACTGGAAATGGGACACTTTCATACTCCTCCTCTCTGCTTCCCGAGGAGTATATTCTGTTTTTTTTCTCATGTAGAATAATATAGCTGCCAGTGTTTTCCTCAGAGGAAACACAGCATGTCACAGTTTCTGCTAACACGTGTAGCCTTGTTAAATATTCCGGTGGTCATGCTGTTTTTCTCAGTGAGCAATTTATCAGTCTTTCCTATTTCAGAGGTTCGCGTAAAACAATAATTTCTTTTTTTAATTTTTTAACAAAAAGATTTGTTTGAAAAATGTCACAAGGCAGCACAGCTCAGTTTTTTTTCCCCATACTGTTCATCATGTACATGAGCGAGAAAAGGCAATATTACATGGATTAATGCAATCAAATCAATACTACAAGAAGCAGTGGGACACATTATATCTGAATTAATGTACAAAGACAAAACAACATGTTATTCGTAGCATTGTAGGTATCTCTGACTGTCTACCTAGATCAAATATTGTAACAAAAGAAAACATTGCTGGCTAAATAAAGAAACTGCAAGAAACTGCTAATAATTTGACATGAATATTTCTCGTTCCAGCTAGCTCCTTCAGTTAGCGACATTTTTTTTATGTTCAATCAAGCTTCAATAGAGGAAGATACCTATAACAGCCATAATAGTTTGGATCCAGGAACATGTCTGGCCTGACAGTGTAATGATGTAAGGCCTGAAAGGTCGGGGGACAAGAGTCCAGTTCAGTTCTGATGGTGCAGGAGCTCTCATCCTGACAGCAGTAGGTACTGATCAGATTTTGGTGGCTCGTTGCAGAAAGCCGACATACTTGCTATGGCTGATCCCTGCTGTTTATAATTATTTAAAGAAGCTGCTCTAGGTGCCTTTACCCTCACAGAGAACTGCATAAGCACAGGTCACATTATTACCTTCAGCAGTGCAGCAAGCCATACACTGGCACCCATTCTTCTCGCCAGTTTTCTCAGAGTGTTTTATGTGTGTGTGTATGTGTGTGTGTGTGTGTGTGTGTGTGTGTATGGCTGGGATAGGTTTGGAGACTCAGCTTATTAGCCAACAGGATAAGACTCAGCTTGATCCCTTATCCAGAGACATCAAACCACCTTCATAGTACTTTTCACCAAAAATCAGAAGGGACACCACCCCTTGTTGTGGAAGGGTTGGTAACCGATCAGTGCACAGCTCCCTGTTATGCAGACATCGACTCTTTCTTAATCTCCAACTTTTTTGCACACACATCCAATCAAAAGCATACCCATAACAGCCAACAGTTACACCTGCAGGTTTGCACTCCAAGTGACACCACACTGACACACAGAATGACACTGGGGGCCTGATCATCAAAGCTGTAGAGGCAAGGTATGCCCTGGTGCTGCCTGAACCAAAACATTGTTTTGAGTCAAGACCAACCAGCCAGAGTTTTGCTCAGTTAATATGCCCATTGCGGGTTGAAAAAATATCAGTAAAAATAACGTTAATTTGAAAATGTGTGAGTCAAGGTCTGCGATATGACTTTATGTTGGGCAGTCAGATGGTCAGGGCTGGCGTAGTCTTTAGATGTTTTTCATGCCACAGATGAAAAGAATGTTGCAAAGAAACTGATTTGTGTGTGCTGCAGGTTGGACTTGGCGAGGGAGATGTATGAAAGTGGTACATAGCGTAGACACAGCGGCCCCGGCAGAACGTCCTTCACCATTATTCCAGAGTTCAGCTGAAAGGCCACTTCCAGTGTGGGTGTGAAAGGAGCATGATTAAAGATGTCCAACAGCGAGGCAACGTAATGCAAGAGAACAAACTCTGAGTAGCATCAAAAATCACGGCCAGAGCAACCGCAGATTGGTAGTAGGCGCGTTGCCTTTCACAGAAGCGAACGCATGAAACAGCACCTTTCTTGTAAGAAATTCTACTCCCCCGCCCAGTCCTGCCCCACTTGCACACATGATCCATGTGTTAACATACTAGGCTCGTACTGCTGAGCCATGTTATTTGTTTCTGACAATTACATTTTTCCTCAATGACATTGAAAAAGAGAGGGAACTGTTTCTTGGATCAATGCTTTCTGCTGAGCTTGCATTAGTGGGGGTGAGTTTGATGGGGCCGCATTAGACAATGGGAGACCTGACCCCCCCAACCCCCCCCCAAGGGGCTAACCAATGGAGCGCACTGATTGTTTGCAAAAAAAAAAAAGGAGGCGAGTCTTCACCTCCATGTGGAACAGCACCCCAGCCTCCTCTCTCTCGCGCGCTCTCTCTTTCTTCTTTCTCTTTCTCTCCTCCACAGAAAGGCAGATCTTTCTGCCCACTGCTTTCAAGCCCAGAGGGAGCAAGGCTTGCCACATGTACTCTCATCTTTACAGCCCCGCATGTCGCATTCAGCTCTGCTCTCCTGTATGTAGGTCCAGATCGTGCTGGAGTGGTATTGCACGTGTCCCCATTCCTGTTTGCAGCACAGGGGTTTGCCGTGCAGGGTTCGGCCCAGTGGTTCACTATATCTTAGCCCAGAACAAGTGCCCCAACAAGCCACCAATTCAGGGCGTGCCCGAAAAAAAGCTAGTGGCTACAATATTGTTGCTGATACCTGGGATGCATAGTGCTGCAACATGTTTAATGGCGATGGCTTCTGCCCAAAAGAGGGCGTTCCCTATCTTTAAAATGAAAGCATATCATAAACTGTTGACCTGTTCGCATAAACTATCGACCTGTTCAAAGCCAGCCATAAGATTAATTATAATTAATTTGTGTAGTGATTCTCTTTTGATTAGTGGGAAGTACTTGAATTCATTATAAAGTTTTAAGTCAGCAGAAGAGAAGTATCCCATTTTTATTCAATTTATTTTTTATTTGGAATGCCCAATGCTTTTCCAATTAGGAGTACATAATTGAACCATACAGATGCCACTCATTGGCACAACGCCCTCTAACAACCTAGCAGTTCACAGGCAAGCACATTCTCTTCACTGAAATGCATGGCACCAAGAACTGCTTCTTGTCACACCACAGTCCCGATACCAAGCTTTCGCAGATATAAGTCGGAGGAAGTCACTCCATGTGAAGTTTCATACAGGCAGACTGTGGGTGCCTGATTGACCATGGGGTGTCATTGGTATGCGATGAAACGGAGAAATGTGCGATGAGACAGCAGCCGGTTTGTTCCGCCGCTGTGGGCGCCCGGTCATTGTCGGTTGGCGTCACGGCTGGGATGGAACCTGGACCCCAGCGTTCAGATTGCATTCAAAGTGAACACCTTGCACACTGAACTACTCGTGAGCCTCAACCCTGCTGAGAGGAGATTTGGGCCTGATCATCCTCATTAAGTCCGGTCCTAGAACACTGTGATCTCTGTTGTGAGAGTAATGAGTCCAGTATGTCTGTGTCTGTTAATATGAGCGTGTATGTGAGTGTGTGTATACTGTATATATGGACGTATCGATGAGTCTGTGTGTGAGCTTGCATGTGCATTTGAGTGTGCGTGTGTGTGTGTGTGTGTGTGTGTGTGTGTGTGTGTGTGTGTGTGTGTTGACTGAAAGGGTGAAAAGGAAAGAGGGTCACAGCTTTGCCAGTGTTATTCCTGACCTGAATCCCCTTTTTAAGACCCATAAATGCCATCCCCCAGTCTCATTCTATAACCTTGAGGTGGTGTGTGTGTGTCTGCGTGTTGCCGTGATCAGGGCTGGGAGATGGACCCGCACAGTTGTGATTTAATACCCTGACACTCTGCAGCCTTACTCTCAGTCCTCCAGGAGAGTTATGCTCTGAAGATGAACGGTGTTTAATTTTCCCTCAAAGCAACCCAGATCCTGTCCCATCTGACCTGCGGCACAGGCGAAGTTTTCCCTTTATGCTCTCTCTGCCTTTGCTCCGCATTGATTTCCCTTTAAGACTGCTATTTCCTCACCTCTAAGGAAAAAGCCACCATTCAGCCTCTGACTAAGAGCACAATTCAATGAAATCATTTCTCCATAAACTGTACAAATCCGGTATTTCAGTATTGATTTGATTTTTGTGTTTTTCCCCTGAAGGTGAAGGACAAAGGAAACATGTTTTTGAGAAGCAATAAGCTGATAACTCTGTGCTTTGGTTGAATTGACTGAATCTACTACTCTGTTATATAAATCACAAGATCTCATCTCCCCAACCAACCCCCCCCCGAACAAGTTCACTATTTGCCCAATCGCAGTTTAGCAGTTAACAACATATAACAAGTACCTATAAGCTGTTTTTAATCCTCCCAGTTTTTCTTCATAGGTTTGCTGAAGATATATTGGTTAGTCCAAATGTAATAGATTAGTCAAACAATGCTGTTTCATGCAAAGATATCTTTACCTGTATCTTGAACTAGCTGTTGAAATGCGGAAGAACAGGTTGAAAAGCTATTGATGTTTTGCAAAGAGCATGATGACATATCAGATCAAGATAAAGACTATCAGTCATGGTAATTGATAGTGTGTTTTGTGACCTTCTAATTTAACTATCAGATCATGAATAATGAATATACTTACTTCTGTTTCTTGTATATGAACAAGTTTGACTGGTGATTTCCTAGGTGGGAGTGGTTTTAATCTCATCAGTTCAAATAAGTTCTATTATACATATTTACTTTTTTATTATTGTACATGAATTCATAGTGGATTAATCTGTGTTCTTTTGACTCCTTTGACTAAACCTCCCCATAGTGTGTGCTACACATAATCCTGATATTCAGTATCATGTATTAGTGGTAAAAAGATACATCTTTCTTCACTTGTTTCACTATAGTGCACAAAACGCCTGTTTCATGTCAAGTAGTTACACCAATGAATTTTGGCCCCTGCTTTACCACAAAGGGGGTTGCTATAATCTCTGCGGTCATCAGTGCACTCTCTTAACGTGAACCTGCTTCCAGCCGTCATTATAATATGTTTTGGCATACTGTAGCTACGCATGTCAAACCGCATAACGTTTTTAGGCCTCTCATTATATCCGGATGGAATATTCTATGGGTTTCACGCCAGGCGGATCACACTCCGTCCTGTGCGTGCATGCTGCGTCGTGCAGTCTGAAAGCTGCCTTTGATCACTGATTCGAGGTCAGCTCTGGTGTCTTCCCTCACCTTTCCAATCCTCTCACTTCCTCACCTGGCCGAGTCACAGCGTGACTAAGGAGCAAACAATGCCATGAAACGGAACATTCCGCGTGTCACAAAACATACCGCAAACTGTGATGAAACAGAACTTTGCTGGAGGATGCAGCAATCCTCAGAAATGACAATCATTCAAGACAAATAGCCTCTTCCTGTAACACTGCCAGTGCTTCCTCCAAGGGCAGTGACTGATTGCTGTAACGGTTCAATCAGGCAGATTATCAGAGAAGAAACTTAAATATGTTAAAGCCATGGACATATCATAAATGGAATCAACATATTTCACAGAATGAACAATACATAAGTGAAGGTCTTTTGATGGATCGTCACTGAGTCGAGGGTGCTTTCAGATATGCCTGAAAAACTGAAGCTGTGCAGTTTTAACTGACACGATTTTCACAGCACTGTGGGGAACGAAGTGCTTTCCCAGGTTAGCGCACATTCCCCCCTTCCTGTTTTACAGAGATATGGCGCTGTCAGCTCTGACCTGTCAGATACAGCACAACATATACATTATAAAGCTTCAGGCATTGTAGTATGGAGCCAGGGAAAACGGATGTGTCTCAAACATGAAAAGGATTTTTTTTTATTATTACTGGAGAACATTACAGCATTGTGCATGGTTAAGTTGGGTTATACTGGGAGCCGTGATAACCACAAGAGGATTCCAAACTGCAATACCCTATACAGAGAGTCATATTATTTTAAATATGACATGATATGTTATGAGGTACTCAGGAACTTTCACATAAAAAGAGGTTCTATGCAGTATGTCATGTACAAAGTGCATGAAAAGACAACATAAATTTTTAACATATTTTACATATTTATAGATAGGTCATAATATGTGCAGACACATAGACACACACATCACACATACACATATATACACAAACATACACTCACATCACAAATCTATATACACATATATATGTATGTATGCATGCGATACCACATCAGTGGCCCTGGAAAAAGGCCATCTGCAAAATAAATACAAGCATTATAGCATGTTATAGAAGAAACACTTACTGAAAAATGCATTGATGAAATTTGATTTAAAAAAGGCCAACGGTCAAAGCTGGAACACTGCACAGCCCAGAGACAGTGAATAAGCAGAGGTATTCATCACAAACCCCCTGCTAAATAATGGAGAAGCCCTCTGCTGTTGGGCTGAACATTGAGTGTGTCAGGCTTCATCTGATAAAGGCATTAAAGTTTCATCCGCCGCCTCTCTTTATTCATGCGCTTAGCGCGCGGGACCGGCCCCGGCGTGTTGTGTCTGCGCTGTGAAATTGTGTTGTCAGCCGGTATGATAGCGGAGATTTAAAATATTCCGCCGTGGCAGGCAGCTTAAAAGGGAGCTGCCAATACGAGTTAAAGTAACCCCCCCCCCTTCTGGCTGGGCTCTCCTGGCAGCGGCAAAGGTTCCGTGTCTTCAGAGCCGGGAGGAGAGGTTGGCCTCACTGCTTCTCCCATCACCTGCTTGGGCACCAGCCCTTCACTCTGGCTCTGGTTGTGGCCTCAGAATGAACTGCAGATTGAGCCCCAGCTTTGGCTCCATTCCTTCACTTGAACTCCAGTTCCATTCCTTAGCTCCAGGTTTAGCTCCATTCCTTAGCTACAGCTTTTCTTTAATCCTTAGCTTCATGTCTATCTCCATTCCTTAGCGGTAAGTCGAGCTCCATTCCTTAGCTCAAGCCCCAGCTCCATTCCTTAGCTCCTGCTTTGGCTCCACTCCATACCTCCAGTTCCAGCTCTGTTCCTTAGCTCCAGCATTGGCTCCAATCCTTAGCTTAAACTCCAGCTCCAGCTCAGCTTCCATTCCTCAGCTGCGGCTCCAGCTCCATTACAGGACTGGAATTCCAGGTCCATTTTTTAGCTCCAGCCCTGTGTGCTCTCTGTGTGGGGTCTATGCCTCATCCCTGCAGTCATCCATCCATCAGACTCTTAATGGAAAAGAAGCTGCAGGTAACAGGAACATAAATGTGTGAGTAGAATAGTAAAACACGACCAACGCTATGCCTAAGATCAGTGTACTTTTCTGTCTGTATCGATGGATTGGCTATGTGTCAGTTCAATACACATATGTTAGGTATATTTATGTGCGTGTGTGTACTGCATGTACCTCACAGTATATAAATCTGATTACATCAAACAAATTCAATTATGATCTCTAAATAGATGTGACAGAAAACGTATTAAGTCCAGAAAAAATAAGTATGGGACCTTATGGATAGATAAAACGTGCCCTCTAAAGCCAGGAAATTAATAACAGGTTTGGCATTGTGTTGGAGAAGCAGAATTATACACCCGAAGAAGGGATATGTATATATGTGTATGTGTGATGTGTGTGTCTATGTGTCTGCACATATTATGACCTATCTATAAATATGTAAAATATGTTAAAAATTTATGTTGTCTTTTCATGCACTTTGTACATGACATACCCACATCCATTTGAAAGATGGAACCTACAGGACAGGAGGAGAGGGAGAGATTGAGGGACGCTGATGGAGACAGCCACTGTGTACAGAGTGTGAGTTACGGCGCAGTGGCTGACCTGGGGAGAAAAGATATGGGCGCGTATATATCTTTAGCCTCTGCTATCCACAGCCACGCACCGTGGAACATCTTTTACTGACACCCGTTTCAGTGGTGCAAGCAGGGAAAGGACGCCATTTGCAAGGCTGCTGTCCCACCCGCAGTGAACGGGGAAGCCCCACCCTGTCACCCTGTGTCCCCGCAGCCAATGAGAGTGAGAACAACAACTGAAGTTCCAAATGCAGATTCAGGTGAATCAACAGACAATCCCTATGCAGTTAACAACCCGGCAATCTATGATTATAAAAATGGCACTTAACCCCTTGATTTCTGCATTATCTGTTCACAGCATCCCTCCTCCACCCCATCTCCCCCCTGTCTTTTCCCTGTTTGTGACGTCCAAATTGGGAGTCAACAACCTTGGCTCACGACTCAGTGCAATCCTTTCGGCAGATTCCGAGCCAAATGAAGGACCACTATAACCACATCAAACGCAGCCTTCATGCTTTGATTGTATGGAAATTCACGTCTACTGAATAACAACTTAGCAGTTAATAACTGCTGTCTGACAATGCTGCAGAGTAAATAGGGAAAAGGGAATAAAAAAGTGCAATAGGAGTACATCAAAGGATGAGAAGTCCAGAGGGGGTTCCTGAATATTGAGGGTCACAAACAGAAAAGGAAAAGGATCAATCCAATCCAGGGCACTCAAGCAGAGAAAATACAAAATGCCTTCATTTTGATGGGCAGAGCAAACTGACGTGTTTCAGCAATAGCTTTGTAAGGACGAAAATGCTAACATGAGCAGACACACACACACACACATACTTGTTTTCAGGAGCTCAGGGGGGCCCACCCTTTCTACAGGTCGTACGCCTCTGAAAAAAAGTAGGCATGATCACATGCAATTCGTAAGCACAAATATCACTTCAAATTAACAATATAATGAACTTTTGTCACAGACCTGACTGGGTCGTCACTTCTGGGCATCAGTTTCACGTTTTATGTTTTCCTGAGGACCCTTTACACACATGCATACACACTGCTTGTTTTTATCTATCAGTGGGGACTGACTACCTCCTGGGGAGGTATTTTTCTTTACTGTAAAGACCAAAGAATAACTACTGTAACAATTTCCAGACTTGACACAAAAGCATTCCTTATGGAACTTTGAAACTGTGAAACAGAATCCAAGAGAATAAAATACTGAAGAGGAGGCACTCTATAGGAAGAAGGAGTTTTGGTACAAATTTCTTATGTCGTGCAAATATTTAGACTGTTTATCCACACAGAAAATCCCCAATACAATTTGCACATTGACTGCAAATGGGAGAGGTAAAGGTAGGAGGAACATGTTCTACCTGTTACTAGAGGTATTAAATTGTGTATTGTGAAATGGAAAAACCAGTGACTGGAATCTTAAAGCAAAGACGACAGATCACAGTTCTTAGTCATGCAATAAGAACCTACTGTGACCTACCTAACTAGATAGCTCAATCATAAGTTCAACAAGACATTTCTAGTAGCAATCATGGCCTGTACAAATACCGATAGAAAACCCACCTATTAATGATGTTCATTTTCATCAGGAAAAAAAAAACAAGTATTTCATACACTGCACAACATATAATGAACAGAGGAACAGGGAAATATTTACATTTACATTTATTTATTTAGCAGATGCTTTTATCCAAAGTGACGTACAAAAGTGCATATGGGATGGGATGTGTACAGTTCCACACTGAAACAGTTCTCAACTGAGAGCAAGGTCTGCGCAATAAGTACCAGAGTAAGGCGGCGGGGGGGGCAGCGATTGTGTGACAGGTCAGTCCAGGTAGAGTCTGAAGAGACGTGTCTTCAGATCACGTCTGAAGGATTGGAGTGATGGAGCTGTCTGTAGCGGGACAGGGAGTTTGTTCCACCACTGGGGAGCGATGTAGGAGAAACGCCGTTGCCTTGCAGAGCGAGAACCTCCCGCTCTGTCTGTGCAAGGAGCGAGACGTCCAGTTGCTGCTGAGGGTAGGGGCTGGGCAGGTGTGTAGGGCTGGATGAGGTCTTGAAGGTAGGTAGGGGCTGTCCTGTTTATTGCAGAGAAGGCGAGGGTCAGCGTCTTGAACGAAATAAGAGCATGTAGGGAACCCGCCCTATATGCTCTTATTTCATGATTATTTCCAATACTATGAAAATGGCTTACCAAATTAGCTGGCTACCCTTGGTAAACATTGAAATCAGTATTTAAGAGGCTATTTTATTTCATTAAACATCTTTGTGTATTTTGAACACAAATTGATTGAGATGTTTCATTCAACAGAAAAGCTTTATTGTCATGAACTTGCTATTTTGAGGTAGATTTTCTTATTTGTATTGAAAATAAATGGTTACAGATATGCATCATTCTCCCTGCCTGGGTTATGAGCTGCTTCTTTACTTGGCGCATTGTTACACCAACACTTGTTGCATATTCTGCATTGTAATTCAGTGAACCATTAACATTTCATTGTTGCAAAAAACTGCCTCTTACATATTCAAAGGAAAAAAAAAATTCTCTCTTTTTTCTTTTTTTAAACCTTCTCTTTAGAGCTGTAATACGGTTTTTGCTGTAAAATTTTACAGCTAGCCAATCTCTGTATCGCGAGGCTTCAGGCTCAGATTTCAGGCAACGTTCGCAGTCACTCTCCCCTGGAACTTGACACGTTGCAATAAAGTGCCTCGTGTATTTCTCCACAGCATCGAACTCCTCCTTTTTCCAGGCTATTTTCTGAACAGGTCTGCAACCTAAATGAAAATGAATAACGAATAAAAAATAAAAGCAGATCATGCTTTAAAGTGATGCTTAAAACTGGCTTCATAAGCCATACATAAGTAAATGTCATACTTTGTTAATGACATAACACCTTTTGCACTAAGTTATCCTACATGTGACAAATAATTTTACATAGCTGAAGGTTAGATGTTTAAGGTGGCAAAACATGCTGTAGTAAGCTAGGCCAACTGTGACATAGCACATGATATCACCTGATGTCATTCACTTGACGTGATGAAACAATACAAATTAGTATGGGGGAAACTGCTCCCCTTGACTAACAACACTATGGTGATTGAGATCTCTCACACTTGGCATGAAATGCCAGTCAGCTCCAATAGCAAATAGCAAATAGAGATGCAAATACCCTTTACATACTGTCACCTACAGTAATCTTTGCACATAAGATGAATGAACCTTCAATCCTGTCAGGTTTAGAAGTGCATTTGGAGAGTGACGGCCCTATGTTTTTTCCCTTTGCATAATATTGTATATAGCCATTATCTATTACTCTTATTTAACACTTATAAACTTGTTGCAAATGCCTCCTTTCTGATTCCCACATTAACTCATTTATTCAAATTTATTTGTTTTCCTCCATAACATTATTTGTTGACAGTTGCAGTTGCTCACTAGTTTTCAACACCAGACTCACAAACTGCTTCTCCTCAGTGTCAGTCCTCTCGATTGATTTGATTGCTCAGTCGACCAGAAGGCAGCGTTGCCAGATGTATGATAATTATTGTATTTGTACAATAATTTTGCCCGCTGTACGATCAATAATGCCGAAAGTCCCATAATGTATGATAATTTGATCATTTTGTGACACTTAGTAGTTTTAATCAGTCTCATTTTAATTCATTTCCCGACACAATCAGGATAGTAAAATATGGATCCTACGTCTGATCTCTTCTCACACGACATCTTTCCAGCCAATCACGCTCGTGATGATGAATGTGACTCACAAGCACGGCTGTCATTAAGTTAACCATTAATCAAATCCTCTTTACAAATCAGAAATTTTAGGTATTTTATATATATATCTGGCAACGCTGCCAGAAGGTTATAATGACGTGATGTGCTTGCTAAATGTTATGTGTATACTCAGTGCAGAGGTCAGGGTGTTTTAGAATCGTTTTCTCGTTCTCGTGTGGAGAGATTAAAAAAAAAAAAAAAACGTGTGTACTGTGGACGTGATCCTTTTCAAAACTGAAAAAAGTGAGTTTTCGAAAATATCCGGATACATGCAGACAAGGCCACAGACCAAGTCAAAAGCTACATGAGGATGGCAGCACTCTCAGAAAAGGGAAAAAAAGCTGTTATGACAGTAATGATGGTGATGGGTACACTCAACTTTGCGGTACACCTCCTAATACCACGGTACGGCGGTGATGCGGTTATTGTTGCAGCCCTAGCAGAGCACGCAGGCACCTCATAAAAATTACTTACGCCCTTTTCGCATTGAGAAAGGTATTGTGGGTAAAGCCTGTGGATAGCACGAGTCAAAATGGCTGACACCACATGTAAGCCAGGTAGGTCAACCAACAGAAGGAAGCTGTTTTTAACTGCTGAAGAATTGTTATTAAGCATATTTCAAAATGAGGAAGAGCTCGATGATGATGGGACAAATGAAATCATCCAGAATTCAACATCAGTGATGAGTAACAAAGGTAAGCTAAAACTCAACATGTTTCAGTAAAGTTAAAGCTAGCACTTTAGCTAGCTAGCAGGTAGTAACCAATAACAAATTCTAATGGTATGTTTCATCATGTAGGCACTCAGTTACTGCTTAGCCACAAGAGAGAGAATGCAGAGGAGGGACAGACAGCTGCAGACAATGGAGATGACTGGGGACAGGACACAGACAATGCAGTGAGCCAGGTTCAAGACACAGACAATGCAGGGGCTCAGGGACAGGACACAGACAATGCAGTGGAGCAGGCACAGGACACAGACAATGCAGGGGCTCAGGGACAGGACACAGACAATGCAGGTACAGAAAGGCACAGGGAAACTGAGGAAGAGGAAGAGCATGTCATCCTGACATTAGAGTCAGTGAGTGTTGAAGAGATCAGGGGTGACAGCAAGATCCAGCAAAGAGGAAGGAAAAGAAAGAGAGACCCTGATAACTGGAAGAAAAATGTACGAAAAAGGCTGCGTAACACAGGGCAAAGCTATGTTAGTTCAAAAATCATTCATGTTCCAGCTCGAAAGGTCAGGGAAAAAGACTGTGCTTCCTGTTGTTACAAATGCAATCACCATTTCCCTCAGTCAGAGAGGGAAATAATTTTTGATCATTTCTGGGCAATGGGAGATGTGGCAAGACAGAAGGACTTTATCATCAACCACACAGTGACAAAAATGAAAAAGACAACTAATACTGTGTCAAAGCAGCAGAACACCATTGAGCACCAACTCACCACACAGGGAGAGCAAATTCGGGTATGCAAAGATTTCTTTTTGAAAACACTTAATATCTCAGAGAAATTTGCAAGGTTTGCAGGCATTGGTCAGTCAAGTAATCTAGGAATGTCCCCCACAAGCCTGCAGGGAAAGCAATGGTTGCGCTACACGAAAGAGGATCCAAAACATATTCAGTTCAAATATGAACTGTCCGACCAAGCATTTAGAATGCTTGAAGTTGGAAAACAGGAGACCAGAGGTTCTCATGGAATGGAACCTAAAAGGAGGACTTACTTACACTGTGCACAAATGGCAGTATCCCTCACTCCTATGTGGACTTCTACCAGGTTTTACATGTCAGCCAGCGTAGGCTATCTCATTTCCAATTCCATCTGAAACTTTCATGCTCTCTATGAAATACATTGTTTCTGCTATGTTGTTATATCCTCAATATTCAGTAGCTTATTTCATATTCCAAATGTTCTGTAGCCTACTTTCAGTTGGTAATATGGCTAAATGTTATTAGTTATTAATCTTTATTAGTTATTAAATGTCATTAATTACTTCAGTATCATTCAGTTAATGATATTTGCTATCATATTTTTTATTATTACAAAGACATCTGTAACGTCTTTTCAATTGTCCATCTGGCCAAGTGGCTGGGATTACTATTTTAGCCAAATTAATAACATTCAATATACTAATTTGATGTAAGGATTTTTTGTGATATTTTATTATCACAATGGATTTTGTCTTTTAAACTCATTAATGTAATGCTTTGTTCATATTGTCACCAGATGCACCCATGTTTTATATTCGAAATGGAATGAAACATTGGTGCAACAAAGGCACGTGACTTTTTTCAAATTTAAAAATGTAGAAACATTTGATAAAATGATAAAATATTGTTCATTAAATATACTGTCATCCATCTGTGTATAAAATTTTATTATTAAAGATTGAAATCAGTACACAAAGTCAGATCAAACTATGGTCATTTTTTGTTTTGGTCCTCCTGTAAAGTTGGTGAAACACTTACGCCCCTTTGGTTCTAAGCCATTTTTTACAGTATGACACTTTAGTGACAACCAGCCAGCCTGCTGAATATGTTGGCCACTGAATGACAGTAATAAAGTGCTTCTGCTACAAAGTGAAAACATGAAGTACTCAGAAAATCAAAGATGGCACAAGGCAGGTGATGCAAGCAGTGATTGATTACTTTGTTCCATGTTCCAGGCCTCCAACACAGCTCTCAGCATCGATGTGTATGGAATGCGGTATCATTACACATTTGAGCTCAAATCATGTCTTTTCATCTTCAGATAACCAGAGCACTACTTGAGGAATACCCTAAATTGCGACAATTGCGTGGCGGTTGGCTTCTCCAAAAAGGCACAGGTGAGATTATGACACCACACACATTAGCCAATTTACACGACAGGAGTTATACATCCACACCTGTTCAGTACTTCAAAAAGAACACTGACCTTCAATGATAACGTTTTTTGAATAAATTCTTTTTTACTTTCAAAGGAGGCAGTGAACAAAGACCACTCCACTGCCCCAGGGTTCCCAGGGCTACACAGCAAAAATACTGAAGTCGTCCTCAAACAATGGAAAGAACATCATCTATATTGTCCCCCTTCAAGAAAAGACAGACACGACCCTCTTGCCATATGATGCACCTGAATTACAGAATATGCCAAAAAATGACTGCATGACCTGTGGAACATCAGCTCATCTTCAGCTGCTGCCTTTTCACATTGAATCCTGTCAGTGTGATGATGATGCAAGTGATCTGATTCAATGCTGTTGCGAAGAACAGTAGATTCCCTGTGCTGTTTGAGGGTTTAAATACCGTTTCTCCTATACCAACAGCGTACATAAGCAGAAAGAGAATTCAAAGAGAATTAAAATGACATCTATATACAATACACACAGTACACATACAATATGATAATACATGTCACAGGTAATCCCAAGGCAAGATGATATAATGCACGTGATACAATGCAAGATGATGTGACTTATAGTCCTCAGAAATCATCATCCTTGGACGACCAATCCTACCCTTCTCATGGGCAACAATTTGTGTTTCCTTTTTATTTCGGCTGCAGGCCATCTGGTGTACCTATGTAAGTGCATCAAATACATCCTGGGGAATCTACCTGGCTTGAGAGAGCGCTAAGAATAACCAACTCTTGAGAACATACAAATGCTAAGAAATCAAGATCACGAGGAACATGATTAAGCCAACTTGATAGTCGAGTATGGAGCCTTTTGAGTAAATGCTTGAGCAGCAATTCCTGAAAAATGAATATCCAGGAGTTATTAATATTCTGTCTGGATGCAAGAATACACATTTTCACATACCGCACTAAACTTTATGTACAGCACTGACTACGTCATCAGACATGAGATATCAGGGTGTCTGCAGGTGTCAGAGAGTTAAATTTAAGACAATTTTAGAACAAATATATGCGGCTTCAAATCAGCTCGTCTTGGCGTGGCACTATGACTACTGTCCGAGCCCTTGGGGTGGGAGTGGGGGTTGATTAACAGTGAATGCCATGCTGCCTCACTAGTGAAATGAGTTTTTTCTGTTGTCACCGAGTATAAAAAATGGAGGAAACGTTGATTCTTGAGGTCTGTGATCTCCAAAAATGTAATAACTGCTTTCTAAGCAGCTAACGACACCAGGACATTAATGAAAGAGCCCAATGTGTCGAAGCAAGAGTGCATGCGGCTGTCGTACTCCATGTATTACAATTAATGGTCCTCTTCACAAAATCAAAAGCTACACAGGCTATGACGTGTGAAAATACGTTAGCAGCACAATCACCAGTCCCAGTGCTAGAAGTTTAGAGCTATCCTTAACGTCAGCTAGCAAACTAAGTTAACATTAGTAACAGTTAAATAATAGATAAAACTTAACTTTAGCTACCATGCAAGGTGAGTCTTCCGCAATAGAACTTTGAAGCCTTTTGAAATCTTGACTGCATCTGAATATTGATCAGAGTGTTTATGCCAACGTTAGATAGCTAGTTATCTAACATAGTTAACATTAGCTGCCAAAGTGCGCATTCACTTTACATGTGCGTAACGTGCACATTTTGCTACTACACGTTATAAGGAATGCGAGGTTTTGGTGGCGTGCGTGGTCTACTCCTTAATCACAGTACTAATCTACCAAAAAAAGCTTTTGGAATAAACTTACCCTGGCTCGGTGTGCCATAGCGGATCGAACTTCGCAGGTGCGGAGGGCAGCAGAGCAAAAGAGCCATGAAAAGAGCGCTTTGTCTTCTGATTTCTGATTGGTTCACCCCCCGCCCCCTGCTATAAACATGATCTACGAGAGTTCCTGCATCTGTTGGCTCTTGAACATGCTGCCTGAATCCATTTACTGTCAGGAGATTTTTTTACTGAATGACCACTGGCTAAAATATTTTCGTTAAAATCACCTACCACAAGGATATCACTTAAGATTGTAAATCTAAAAAGATTCGTAGATATTGTTTGAACAATGTTAAAGGGTAAAGATGGCCTGTAAATAACAAGCATAAAATCAGTTTGAGATGTCTGCAGCGATGTATTCCAAATTGTACATGCCCAAGTCAACAAATGTATGTTCTATGGAGTTTCTACAGTACATTGCAACTCCTCCATGTTGTTGGCGTTTCAGAGAGGCAGACGGTTCATGAGTTGATGTATAGCTGTGTGTTCTTAATTTACCTGACATAGAAAAGTTCGTTATCTTAAATTCATCATTATGTTCATTACCAGTAAGCCAAGTTTCTGTTAAACAAATAACGTCAGCAGTCATAAACCCATCATCAGACGACATGTCTACAAAATCTGATCTCATACCTTGAATATTATGAAGAACTGTACTTACATTCCCTGGTGATTGACACATATCTGTTGAAAGGAACATTGGCATATTTAAAAGAGCATTATCAACTTTAACATTACAATACATTTTCTTTTCATCAAAGTCCTCAATTATCAGACTTGCTAATGAAGTGACTCTACTCAAAGCAACATGACCTGCTGAAAATATTCTTGCTAATGAAACTAAAGCTTCATCATCAGTAAGACCTTGCACTTTATGGACTGTGCATGCCCACACTAATTGTAATGGAAACTGCCTTCTTATGCCTTTATTAAGTGCAACCCTGTCTTCTTGTGGTTCAATTGGAGTCCTAAACTCTGGTAACACTACATGTAATTTTTTACTGCTGCGTAATTTCTGTCCAATGTTTCTGTTGTCAAACAAAATGTAAATAACACTTGGTAAATTACTATCATTATCTCTTGTAATGTGTGTTCCTATTCCAAATACTCCATTGACCAAACCATCGGTGACATCAAGGTTTTTGGTGAGCATTACTCTTGTTCCTGTACCTAGTACTAGTGAAGGCAAAGCAGAATTATACACATGCAGATGAGGCCATTTACATTTAATTAATTGGCCTGTCCTTTCATCTTTTGTAAAATCTTGAGCAGGTACAGTCACAGTATTGTCACAGACTGAATGAAGTTTTCTTAAATTCATAAACTTCAGCTTGAGTCACATATATATGTATACCATTACTATCATCACCTGTTTCACAAGTACTCAATGTATGGAGATCACATTCACTTAGTATGTCAGGTTTTTTTTTTCTTAGCCTATTCAAAAGTTCAACAAATGATTTATCTTCTTTTTGTGGCATAATTCCATCCAACGATACAACAAAAAAGTAATCATTCCATAAATCTATTGACCCTTCTGGTACAAACAGTGCTTGACCTTTTACAGGTGGCAACTGGTAAAAATCACCAACAGCAATTATTGAAACACTCCCAAAAAGAGAGAAATCTTTTGTTTGTTTAATTTGATGTAGTCAAATTGGTAAACTTTTTATCAACCATTGAAATTTCATCAATTATTAGTAAACTGCCAAACTTGACTTGTAACTTATTAATTTTGTCCTCATCAATAGGTTGATAGGGCAATTTTACATTTGTCTTGACACAGAATGTGCTGTGAATAGTAACTGCACCTGTATTAAAAGCTGCTACTCCTGTTGGAGCTGTTAATACAGATATATCATGTGGATTAGGCTGACAATGTGACAGTTTTACTTGCCTCATAATATATACTCTTGATAAGGTGACTGTTACCAGTACCCGCACCACCCGTTACAAAAACCTGAAAGAGCTGTGGTACTTTACCTTGAACTTTGTCCAAACACCAATGGCTAATTTTGTAAAATATTTTAGACTGCTGTGTATTTAGCAAACAAAGCATTTCCACACTTTCTGCTGTAGATAATGTTGGATTAATCTGTCCTGATTCAATGTCCATTGCTTTATGTCCTGCATTGTGTAAATCTGGAACATCACTGATGTCCTCAACACCATCATTAAATGTAGCTTGTCTTTCTTCTTTAGCCTCCAATTTTTCTCTTTCTGTTTCATGGCAAATTTGTGCCTGAGCATCCTCCAACACACCATACTCATGTAACACTTCCTCAGCTCTTTCAATTGCCTCTGCATGCATTTCAAAAACTAATCTATTCTCATCTACAATATCTTTCACATACTTAAGGTCTAGACACTTGACCATGCCACACATGTAAAAACTCAGAGAATTCAAATGGTGCTGGTTTCAACTGTTCTCCAACTTTGTGAGGTAAAAACAATTGTAATATGCTTTGAAAATACAATTCTGGGGAGTGCATATATGAAAACCTAGCTTATCTTACAACAGCAGGATCAGATCGAGAACGCTCCTGAATCCAACCCATCTCTTTTTGCAGCTTATAAATGTTTTGCGTTTTTCTTTTACGTCCTGAGACATGCACGCCATATACAATTTTATACTTTGAGGCAAAATTTGCCAAACACACATATTCAAATTTCTTTCCTTTAGGGTCTATTTAAGTATCCTTCTACTAAGCTTGTCATCCAAATTTTATCATCATGTATATCTGATTGGTTGAGCCTTTGCTAAAGTGTCTTTAATGGTATGCTTAGTCTTACACAAGTATCACCAGTTGGAATGAATTGCACTTTCCTACTACATTCTTTTAACTTTAAATTACACACCCTAAATACCGCTTCCTGTGCGCTAACTTCTCGGTTGTGTAAATTAACTGCCCCAAGCTTTTTCATAGCTGCTTT